>CM060385.1:7149464-8349464 GCA_030545235.1 Helianthus tuberosus
GAAGGAAACTACTAAATTTTAATTTTTACCACAATTTACTGTTTCGGCTTCTAAGTCCAACTTTGAAGACCAAAAACAGAAAATATATAATTTTTAGAAGTTACTAATTGGCTTCTAAGTCCAACTTTGAAGACCAAATCAGAAAGTTTAACAAATTTTAGGACAAATTCTGAAGTAATCAAAAAATGTTTTCAACCAAAGTCGCTCCTTTGAAGATGAAAACAAAAAAATTGTTTTTAAAACACAAACTGAGTGAATCAAAACTGGTTTGAATCACCAACCAGAATGGTTTTGATTACACGAACGGTTTTTTAAAAATTTGTTTTAAGATTGTAGGAACCGTTCGCGTAAATTATAAATAAAATAAACAAATTTTATTATAAGATTACAATTCAGAAATAAAGAAAGCAAAATTACAGGTACAATTACAACTGAAAAATAAATCAAAATGCAAGAATGGTGTAGAAGCAGAGTGGCTGAGGCACGTGTTCACACGCTTCCCTTAAAACAAATTCCGAGCCTCCCAGGAGTACTCGTTTTGTTTCCCAGGGTACAACAGCCGGAGCAGTAGTACTGCCGGAATTGACACAAGACCCGATGTCTACCTTGAGAGCTGCAAGAAAAAGATCAGAAATGGGAAGAGAGTTGTTTGCATAAAGCTGTTGTGTTGCTGCTGATTTCTTCTGCTGGGTATGGAGCTGTATTTATACAGCTCCTAAGTCGAAACAGTCAAAACGAATTAAAAAGAGGTTTAAATTGCATTAAACGTCTTCAATGCAATTTAATACATCATTTAATTCTCAGTCAAAGCCAGTTAACTCGTCAGTTACGAAGCTGGACTGAAACTGCTCTGTTATTCAATGCTGGAAGCTTTCTGCGCGCGCGCGCGCCCATGCGCGGTGCGGCCTCTTGGCTCACAGCCGTGCGCCGCGCGCCCATGCGCCGTGCGGCCTCTTGGCTCACAGCCGTGCGCGCATGCGCCACGTCACCATGCGGTGCGTCCTCTTGGCTCAAGTCCATGCGCGCGTGCGCCACGTCACCTGTGCGGCTATACGAGCGCGCCACACAGTCGCGCCGTATTGGCTCCATCATTGCACTTTTGTCGGAAATCATTGCCACCAAAGGCATTCCGTCTTCATCCACCATGTGCGCACGCTCACGCTTTGGTTTCTTGCATTGGTTAGCCCGATGCCCCGGCTCGTCACAGTTGTAACAAGTCCCTTGGAACGTTGGAGGTTTCTTTTTCACAACCCCTTTCTTCGGTCCAAGTTTGCTAGCCTTTGCTTTCCCTTTGTCCTTTTTCCCCTTACCCTTTGCGCCTTTAGAGGATTGCCCATGCTCAACCACGTTTGCACTAGCACTAGGCTGCACAAGGCTGTTTTTTAGGGCGATCCTATTCTCCTCTTCTATACGAAGACGAAGAACAAGGTCTTCCACCAACATTTCCTTCCGCTTGTGTTTAAGATAATTCTTAAAATCCAACCAAGCAGGAGGTAATTTCTCAATCATGGCTGCCACTTGAAATGTCTCGCTAAGTACCATTCCCTCGGCATGGATGTCATTTAGTATAATTTGCAACTCTTGGACTTGGTTCATAACCGGCTTATTATCAACCATTTTGAAGTCCAAGAAACGGGCGACAACAAATTTCTTTGTTCCCGCATCCTCCGTTTTGTACTTTTTCTCCAAGGACTCCCATAACTCTTTGGAAGTCTTGATATTATAGTACACATTATACAGGGCATCCGAGAGACCGTTGAGTACATAGCCTCGACATATGAAATCCGAATGCTTCCACGCATCTACCGCGCTCAGAGCCTGAGCGTCGGTCTCCCCTTCCGCAGGTTGGGGAGCGGTTTCCGTCAAGAACCTCGCAAGGTTCATGGTGGTCAAGTAGAAGAACATCTTCTGTTGCCACCGCTTGAAGTGTAGACCCGAGAACTTCTCAGGTCTTTCAGCATGATTTGCCACTGTGGACGCTCCCACAGTGTTGGCAGGGGTTCCAACGACAACATTCGTATTGTTGTTGTTTGAGGTCGACATTCTGAAAAAATTAAAATTAAAATTTTTAGTCAAAAAATTCTGATTTACGCACAAACCAGAAGGAAACTACTAAATTTTAATTTTTACCACAATTTACTGTTTCGGCTTCTAAGTCCAACTTTGAAGACCAAAAACAGAAAATATATAATTTTTAGAAGTTACTAATTGGCTTCTAAGTCCAACTTTGAAGACCAAATCAGAAAGTTTAACAAATTTTAGGACAAATTCTGAAGTAATCAAAAAATGTTTTCAACCAAAGTCGCTCCTTTGAAGATGAAAACAAAAAAATTGTTTTTAAAACACAAACTGAGTGAATCAAAACTGGTTTGAATCACCAACCAGAATGGTTTTGATTACACGAACGGTTTTTTAAAAATTTGTTTTAAGATTGTAGGAACCGTTCGCGTAAATTATAAATAAAATAAACAAATTTTATTATAAGATTACAATTCAGAAATAAAGAAAGCAAAATTACAGGTACAATTACAACTGAAAAATAAATCAAAATGCAAGAATGGTGTAGAAGCAGAGTGGCTGAGGCACGTGTTCACACGCTTCCCTTAAAACAAATTCCGAGCCTCCCAGGAGTACTCGTTTTGTTTCCCAGGGTACAACAGCCGGAGCAGTAGTACTGCCGGAATTGACACAAGACCCGATGTCTACCTTGAGAGCTGCAAGAAAAAGATCAGAAATGGGAAGAGAGTTGTTTGCATAAAGCTGTTGTGTTGCTGCTGATTTCTTCTGCTGGGTATGGAGCTGTATTTATACAGCTCCTAAGTCGAAACAGTCAAAACGAATTAAAAAGAGGTTTAAATTGCATTAAACGTCTTCAATGCAATTTAATACATCATTTAATTCTCAGTCAAAGCCAGTTAACTCGTCAGTTACGAAGCTGGACTGAAACTGCTCTGTTATTCAATGCTGGAAGCTTTCTGCGCGCGCGCGCGCGCCCATGCGCGATGCGGCCTCTTGGCTCACAGCCGTGCGCCGCGCGCCCATGCGCGGTGCGGCCTCTTGGCTCACAGCCGTGCGCGCATGCGCCACGTCACCATGCGGTGCGTCCTCTTGGCTCAAGTCCATGCGCGCGTGCGCCACGTCACCTGTGCGGCTATACGAGCGCGCCGTATTGGCTCACTCTGGTGCGCCGCGCACGACACAGCAGGACCCATGCACCATGCGTGCACCCGCGCGCGCATGCGCATGACTGCCACGTCATGCGCCGCATCACCTACCACTTAGTCCTTGCAACCCTTGTGCTCCACCACGCGCACGTGGTCAAAAATACAAAGGCGGCTCTCAAGCGGCGCGAAGTGCAAAGTGCGCCATCAAAGCGCCACATTGCGCCTCATCGCCCACGCCACGCGCGCGCGAGCGAGCGTGTGCGAGTGCGAGTTAGGGTGCTCCGCACCCTTCGCGAGGACACTAGTGTGTGCTTCCATGAAGCAATAAGGATGGAGAGTTCCCACTTAAATACCCCTTTAAGTTCCATCTCTCATCCGATGTGGGACAAGGTGCTACTTTCCCTTTTGTTTCAGCATTGAATGTTCCAAACACCCAACTTTGAGCATCGATATCTCATTCATCTTAGCTCCGTTTTGGACGTGGTTTAGTTCGTTGCGAAGGTCTTCCAACATAGAACACAAACCCACAAATAAATATATGAAACCCGCTCATTTTATTATATTTATTTCTAGTCCAAAATAGGAAAAAATCATTTTCTTATATTGGTGAAAAATGCTATTTTCACCTATTTTTCCAACAATATATGCATATATACGAATCTGGAGAGAATTTATTTGATGTGAAAGAGGCATGTTATAAGTAATGAGAAATTATGCATGTTTCACATCAGATAAATTCTCTCTAGTTTTGTAGTTTTGTATATGTATACTCACGTCAAGTAATGAGATTAATATATATGACAGATCACAAAAGTAAGATATCACAATCTATCGTTATCCATAATTCTTCTAGCTAAACATGGTAAAACATGTTGGTAGCGTGGGATTTCATGACGAACAAAATGGGTTCAAGTTAAATTGGGTTTAGGTCAAAAGTCAAAACGTAATATGAGCGAAATGATGTTGGGTCAAACTGGACTGTTTTTTTATGACTAGTTTGGTTCGGGTCAAAACGGTTTGCACTCAAAATGAATTTTGGTTCTAATGAGTCGTTATAAAACAAAATTACTACAATAGATTTATGAGAGATGTTATTTTATAGCGCCTAAAGACTGCGGGTTTTATGGTGGCAACAATGAAGACAAGGTGGTGTCGATGGTGTCGGTGATGGAGGCAAAGACGGGTGGTAGCGGCGTTGGTAGTGGTGGTCGTGGAGACGACAACATTGTGTGGGGGGAGTGGGGGGTGGAGGATGATGTCAAAGGCATAGGCGGATGCGGCGGTGGTCGGTGCGGAAGCAGTTGTGCCGATGGTGGTGTGGGCTACAATGATGTATGGGACGACAAGTAGACGGTGAATGCAACGAGAGGATGATAGAGACAAACAGTGGTCATGAATAATACACCACTATGAGACATTTACAAAAAACATTACGATAGAATTTCACAACTGTTTTATAAGTAAATATGTTATTATCTTAATTATAATTAGTTATTTTTTAAACGGATTAAATTAGGGTTATTGGATTTTAATAATCCTAAGTTTCACCTGTTGGCCGATAATAATTCCAACTTTAAAAATTCCCTATAATAATCCCAACTTGTAAAAGTTTGGCCGCCATTGATCATTTGTTAACATAGGTGCTCTTAATCAATTAAGGAGTCTCTAGGTGTAATTGAATCTATTGAGGAGACCAAATTCTTATATGTTTGAAAAGGATCAATGGCGGCCAAACTTTTACAAGTTGAGATTATTGAAGGAAATTTTTAAAGTTCGGATTATTATCGGCCAACAGGTGAAACTTAAGATTATTAAAATCCAATAACCCATTAAATTATACTAAATTCGTCTTCAAGGTGGCTCGAACCCTTGACCTGAAGAAAAACAAAACCTTAACTCCAATAGCTTTACTAAAGAACCCAACACTCCACCCTATAATTAGTTAACTAGATGTTTCCCCGCCCGCGTTGCGAGGCACTAAACCGAATATTTATCTCTCATAAAATGTACGTCTGTGTTTCGGTTACTTGTACATACTACTCATAACACGATCTCAAAATAATTACATTGAGTCAAATAATTAAATTAAAACACTATCATACTTTTGTTTAAGAAAAACAAAAACGATAGAAAACAATAATTTTAAACTGGGGCAAATTTGTAAATTTTCAAGATAAATGAGCGTGTGCCAGGTAGCCGCCTGACACAAATAAAAACTACACCGAGTCAAACAATTAAAACAAAACACTACTATAGATTTGTAAAAAAAAAAACTAAAACAATGACATGACTGTAATTTTACACTAGGGGCAAAATCGTAATTTGACTGGGAAAGCAAAGAAAAACGATGGCAAAAATGTAAATTTAGATTGAGGGCAAAATTGTAATTTGGCTGGGTGGGGAAAAACAAAACTAATGACAAAACTCTAAATTTAAACGGGTCAAAATCGTAATTTTTAATTAGGGGCAAAAGCATAATTTTATTTTGAACTTCGAGTAAAAACGTAATTTTGAACTGATGGCAAAATCGTAATTTTAAAGCGGAGATAAAATCGTAAATTGGTTGGGCCAATGGGTGATTTCCAGACTGCTTCCTAGCACTATTCCCCCCATCTTGTGTCTATAGTTATACACTGGGGGCAAAATCGTAATTTTACTGGGAAAGCAAACAAAAACGAAGACAAAAATGTAAATTTAAATTGAGGGCAAAATCGTAATTTAGCTGGGAGGAACAAAACAAAAATAATGGCAAAACTGTAAATTTAAACGGGGCAAAATCGTAATTTTGAAACGAGGGCAAAATTGTAATTTTAAACTCGGGCAAAAGCATAATTTTATTTTGAACTGGAGGTAAAATCGTAATTTTAAACTGATGAAAAATTGTAAATTTAAAGCGGGGAATTTTACTGGGAAAACAAACCAAAACGAAGACAAAATGTAAATTTAAATTGAGGGCAAAATCGTAATTTAGCTGGGAGGAACAAAACAAAAATAATTGCGAAATTGTAAATGTAAACGTGGCAAAATCGTAATTTTGAACCGAGGGAAAAATTGTAATTTTTAACTGGGGCAAAAGCATATTTTGATTTTGAACCGGAGGTAAAACCGTAATTTTATACTGATGAAAAAATAACAATTTTAAAGCGGGGACAAAACCGTAATTTGATTTGACCCAAAGCAGGTGAACTACTGTTAGAGTTAATAATAATAATGATTTAAGTATATATAATAATAATAATCATAGAAATCAATTAAATAATCAAAAGTATAAATAACATTATAAAAAATTGAGTACTGTTCATGGCCAGTTTGGTTTAATATGTATAATAACTAGTGGACTTTTCCCGCGTGTTGCGGCGTAAGGTCGGTCGGTATCGGTTCGATTCAATAAGGTATTGGTACTGTAATCAGCACTTTGTATAGAGATCGAAAGATAAACCCAAAAAAAGTCATGATATGCAAAAAAGGAAATCAACAGATGTTTAAATTGATAGAAAACTATAGAAATGAATATTGGTAAGATTATAAAAATACAAATGTCGACACTGATGTTCGGCCAAAATCGACATGGTACCACCGATGTTGTTTGGACGGTATAGTTTTGTTCATCACCGACACTCGCTATAGCATATGATATAAATTGGTAAGATTATAAAAATACAAATGTCGACACCGATGTTCGGCCAAAATCGACATGGTACCACCGATGTTGTTTGGATGGTATAGTTTTGTTCATCACCGACACTCGCTATAGCATATGATATAAAACTGTACTAAATACCGCTACCAAAGTCGTAAAACGGTAATTGTTCGAACAATATCGGCTCAGTTTAATTTTAACGAAACACAGATATAATAAAGGAAAATTGGTTTTTAATAAACCAACCTTTGCCCCATTGGTAAATAATAATCCTACCTACAGAATTGGTAATTAATAATCCTACGTTTCAATATGTTGGTACTCAATGGACCTCCGTTAGTTTTTTTTAACTGAAGTTAGTTTTTAAGTTTTATTTATTACACAAACAGTCCCTGTAGTTACAATTTACTAGTTTTAACTATGAGTTAATAGCCAAAATGGTCCCTGAGGTTTGCACCACCACCACAGCACCGCCACCACCACCGCCACCACCACCGCACCACCACCGCCACAGCACCGCCACCGTTTTCGAAACGGTCCGGGTCGAAAACGGTTTGGGTCGAAACGGTCCGGGTCGAAAACGGTTCGGGTCGAAACGGTACGGGTCGAAACGGTCCGGGTCAAAAACGGTTCGAGTCGAAACGGTACGCGTCGAAACGGTCCGGGTCGAAACGGTACGGTTCGAAAAAAAAATTAGAATTTTTTGGATTTTTATGTTTTTTAGAATTTTTATGATTTTTTAGAGTTTTTTTTTTTTTTGAATTTTTATGATTTTTTTGAATTTTTTTAGAATTTTTTTTTATTTTTTTTATAATTTTTATGATTTTTTTGAATTTTTTTGATTTTTTAGATTTTTTTTTATTTTTATGATTTTTTTATAACTACAGGGACTGTTTGTGTAATAAATAAAACTTAAAACTAGTAAATTATAACTACAGGGACTGTTTGTGTAATAAATAAAACTTAAAAACTAACTTCAGTTAAAAAAAACTCATGGAGGTCCATTGAGTACCAACATATTGAAACGTAGGATTATTAATTACCAATTCTGTAGGTAGGATTATTATTTACCAATGGGGCAAAGGTTGGTTTATTAAAAACCAATTTTCCTATAATAAACAAGTCGCAATAGTACATTCGAAGTTTTATAAAACATTGCACTATATTATTAGAATAAATAAAATGAAAAACGATGTTAATATATAAAATATAATATCTAGCAGCTATAACATAAAACAAAATAAACTAATTATAATAACAAAATATTAAAAAAACTATATGTTATTATTATCAAGTATGATATTATAATAATAAAGATTAAGAAAGCTAGAATAATATTTAAAAATTAGGTTATAATAATAAAATATTAAAGATTAAAAAAAGTTATAATAATATTTAAAATTTAAATTACTATTCATGGGCACTTTGTATTAATAAATATAATATAATATATAATAATAATAATTGTAAACCTTTTTTTGTTAACATAGCTCTTAATTTGGCTCTTGCTTATTTTAGGTTTAACTAAGGTTAGATGATGAGCCTCTATTAAAAACAGTATATTCAATATCATTTTCTTTATTTAAATATATATGTTAGAAGAGGGTGTTTTTTTATAAATATTTGGATAAATTATATTACATTTTCGTTAGTTTGGTATATACCAACTTACATATTTAATCTTCTTTAATTTCACTGATAATTTATTTGAATAGTTAACTAATAAAAATAAAGAAAAAGATAGAATTAAGTTTATGAAAAGAATAAAAAAAAAACTAAAACAAAAACGAAAAATAAGAAAAAAATAATAATTATGAAATTGAAAATTTTCAAAATTGGCATTGGCAAACGATTAACATTAACGTACGCGAAGAATTCTTTAATTATTTAAGTAAAGTTACATTTTAAACAAATTCATTAATTATTTAGAAATGAGCTGAGCCTGAGCTCATGCTCGCCTAAGCTCAAACTCAGCTCATTTGACTTAAGAGATAATTAGTTCGGTCACAAATAAATAAATGATCAATTAGGGGGTGTAAACGAGTTAAATGCCTCGTGAGCTATCCGGGATAAACTTAGTGTGTGTGTATATATATAGGTACGGGATCAGGAGAAAACGCCCTAAAGTGTGAGAACGGATCTTGGCCCAACACGTCGCAGGGGACGCTAAATGATATGCAGGGGTACAATTGTCCTTTTGTACATTCCCTCCTTATTTGCGTTATAAATCTGTTTCAAATTAAAATTCCAAAGATTTCATATTAGTTGTTACCTCCTTTCCAAGCTTTCTCAGATCTATGGCGTCTAACATGGATTCTGTTCGACAAAGTAATATTTGATGACATTTCATATTTTTGTTTCAGCAAATCATGCAACACATATACAACAGATACAACGTTTTATTCTTTTATGCTTGTTTCATTGTTTTTTTTTTTTCAAATTAATTTTTCATAATATGTTGTATGCTTTCAATGGCGTTGTTCATCTATCCAATTTATTCGCATTTTCGTTGGTATTAAAACAATTAGTAAGAACTGATAATTAGAGTTTTCATTATTAATTTGAATTCTCGTTGGGATCTAGTAATTTTCTTATGCTTTTACGATCATTGCCGTTTGAATATTATCTAGTAGTATTTGTAAACATCAGTTATTACTATTTGTTAATTTGAGTAAACATCAGTTTTGTTAACTATGACGTTTTCATTATCATGTTATATTAGTTAATTATTCATGTTATTAATTGTTTTTAATTATTCATGTTATGGCGTTTTGATTATCACGTTACATTAGTATTGTAAATTCATCATATTTGTTAATCAATCAAGTTATGGTGTGTGTATTATGGTGTTTTCAAATTATGTGTTTATTATGTCTTGTTTATTATTCAATTAATGGTGTTTTCATCGATAATGTTATCAGGAGACATTTTCTATTTTTTTAATGGCGTTTTTCTGAAATTTGTTCTTCACTGTGTTTTCTCAGACGAAGGTGCTTCCTCGAATTAAAGGTTTTGGCCCAAAACTGGTTTACCATTTATCATTCCTGACGTTAGCGAATAAATAAAGCCAAAAAAGGACACGATATTCACAAGCCTCGATGCTTGTTATTCAATGTATGTTACGTATGCCAAGGCTTGTGGTTTTTCAGTCAGGAAAGGGACTGAAAAGATAAATGCCAAAGGTGTAAGACATATTAAGTATTACATGTGTACGAGAGTTGGGGTATATAAGGACAAGAAGGTTGATACGTTGGACCCCAATCAAAAGGAACGGTTAGTGCGATCCAACTTTTCAAATAGGACTGATTTTGGTGCACTGTTATGTGTAATTTTTTAGGCTGGATCGTGGAAGGTCTATAAGTTTGTTGAGGAGCACAACCATGATCTTGTTGAACGTCCTGATAAGTATTTTCTTCCAACTGAACGACAGCTTACTTAGCTCCAGAAGCATGTTATACACAGCATGTCTAAGTTGAATTTGGGTCTAGTTAAGGCGTTTATTGTTATGAAGACTTGTTTTGGCGGTTTTGAAAACGTTGGTGCAAGTAAAGTTGAATTTAAGAACTACAAAAGGCAAATTAATTTGTTTATAGGGGAATACGACGCTGAGATGGTTGTGAGACATTTAGATGAAAAAAAAACAGTCCCAGCCTAATTTCTCGTACGATTACTTCACAGAAGAAGACAATCGTTTGAAAGGACTTTTTTTGGTGTGACGATCAAGCCAAACGTAATTACCACATGTTTGGTGATGTGATTTCGTTTGACGCCATGTATCCTTCCAACAAGTAATATTTTATAATTCAAGTTTTTATGTTCTTTTGGCGTTTTCACTGTTTACATGCATTGGCGTTTTTCTCAATTTACATGCAATGGCGTTTATTATCGTTTCATTTCTCATGGATTTTTAAATGCAGATACGCTATGGTGTTTGTACCGTTCATTGGTATAAACAATCATCACTGCAATCTTACATTTGGTGTTGCATTATTGGCCTCAGAAACTGCTGATACGTATATTGGTTGTTGAGAGTTTTTCTGAAAGCTGTTGGTTCTCAACCAAAAGTTGTTGTCACTGACCAAGATCCAGCAATGAAGAAGGTTATTTCTGCTGTATTTGTTGACACGAGGCATCGGTTATGCATGTGGCATGTGATACATAAACTTTATCTGAAGGTTGATGTTTCTTATTTTTATGTTTTGGCATTTTAAGATGTTGGCGTTTTTTAACCTCGTTGCTGTTTTTCATGTAAGTTTGTCTGTGTGTAATATATATGTTTTTTTTTTGCATGGCGTTTTCGTGTTATACATAGGTTGGTGTTAGGCTATGCAATTCCACCAGTTTCAAAGAACGTATTTGTGGTGTTGTGTGCACGGATATTCTTACACCTGAAGAGTTTGAATCAGAATGGGAAGTGGTTATCGGAGAGTTCAATTTAGCAGATAATGACTGGCTATCTGATATTTTTGCACTCAGGGAATCTTGGATCCCTGCACACTATAAAATGGAAGAGCTTTCGGGCCTTATGCAAACGACATCGAGGTCGGAGAGTGAGAATCATTTTTTTGGTCAAGTGTGCAATTCAAAAGCTACTCTTGTTGAGTTCATGACTCATTACAAAACTGCAATAGAAGCACAGCGTCACACGCTGTAACACCCCAAAAATATAAAACTTTATATTAGAATTATAAAGTATAAATAAACAAGAATTTACTAACTAGGAAAATTTTAACCTAGTTAACTACAAGTCTAGAAATAACTTGAAATAGGTTTAAATAACCAAAACTATATGTTAAACAAAAGTGGAGGGGCCAATGATGTTAAAATTGAAACTTATGTTACTAATTTTAAGAAAAAACAAAAACCAAACACCCCATTTGAGGGTCTGGTCGATCAAGAACAAGCAGGGGGCGACACCCCCACTCTCAAACCCTAACATCCACAAAATCTCATAAATTGAAGGTGCAAATCTGGTCCAAAACGAAATCCGAGCTTAGAATTGTGATCCTCTTCGCAAGAGGATTATAAGGTATGTAAAATTTGATGAGAATTCCCTACTTGAAATTCTCATGAATTAGGAAATCTGAAATTTGATGATGCATGTTTGTTACTTGGGTAGATTAGAAAAGATAAAGTGTCTAGGAGCAAAAACCTAGACAACAATATGTGAAATCATGATAAAATTCTGAAAATTTCATAAACACAATGAAGGTGATTCATGGGTTTTGTGAGATAATGATAAACACTAGAATGATAGTGGTTGTTCTAGTAATGTTTGACATGTATGAAGTGATTTCAGAATGTTAGAAGATAAAGTTCATGTAAAATAGTTGATTTATGAAGAATTAAGGCTATATGATAAGTTGAGAACTTGATAATATATAGTGTAAATTTCTGCCCTTAAAGTGTTCGCATAAATGCCTCAAAGAAGGCTTAAATCTAAAAATTTAAGTTAAACCGCATGATTGTGATGTTTAGGCGAAATATGCGAATTGTGAATAGAAAAGAGTTCTAAACATGTTTTGGTTGAACTCAATAGGAAAGGATACCGGAACTTCAAGCGGACAAGCCGGTGGTGACTTGCGTTTGAAGGGCGTGCACTAAAGGTATGTAACTTGACCCGTTACATTAAGTAAATTTTGATGATTATCATATGCGTAGTTGAATTTTAGAATAAGGGTTGTTTTGAATTAAAGCGGTGTTGTCGCTATATTGAATAATAGGTCAAAATTTGGTTAGAACTCGTTGGTAGTCGTCATAAGGGAGGATTCCTTAGACGAGCCAAACGGGTCGAATAAGCAAATAAAGCATGGATATTGCTTCGTAATATGATTGATTGGTCTTTTGTTATCAATTGATAATTGACATATTAAAACACAAGAACTTAGTATGTTGGTTTGTTAGAATAAAAGATTTGAGAAATTGGTGTGGATAAAACAAACAAAACAGTCAAAACATGCAATTGCAGAGGCTACCGTAAGTTACGGTACCACCGTAACTTACGGTAGAGGCCAAAGCCTTACGGTGGAATTCTTCTGAGTTACGGTGGACCAGTGTTGTAAAGTGACTACCGTAACTTACGGTAGGAACCGTAAGTTACGGTAGAGCCTGAAAGTTTTTTTATAAATTTTGTATAATTATAACTAATCGAATCCACTTTGATCGTAGTTTCGATTAAGTATTATTTCTAAGTACTCTAATACTAATGTTTTATGTAAACATTTCAGTTTTTAGGTATTCAAGGATTATGGATGACGATCAAGCAAGCTTTTGAAGAACCGAACACGAACTTTTGAAGCTTCCGCATAAATTAACTCGGTTTAAACAATGTTATGATGTAAATTGTTTGCTAAACAACTTATGGATGTTTAAATTAGTCGGTAGATAACTAATGTTGTTACTTTAAAACTTTACTTTTGGAACTTATGATATAAAATGGGTCATAGAATTTATATTTATATCGCATATTTACATTAAATTTTTGTACATAAAAGATGGGTGTTACACACGCACCGGAAAAATGATCATGAATCTCGATACATACGCCCCCAGTTGAAGAGTAATTACCAAGTGTTGGAGGGCCAAGCTGCTGACATATACACGAAAAATATTTTTTTGTGACGTTCAAGCTGAGCTAATCGGAATTGCGGATTGCATAAATCAACGTTATGAAGATCAGCCCGATGGGTTTGTTAAGTTTTACATAAATGATTTCCAGCAGCCTTGTACATCCTTATTTGAGGTTAACAATGGCATTTTTGTTTTTTATATGGCGTTTTCTATACATGGTGTTTATCATATTCTGTTATAACATTTAATTTGTATTCTTATCCAGTTGTGTTTTTTTTTATACAAACATTCTCTGCATGACGTTGTAAAGATATTGTTTTTGGCGTTTTTTTCAGGTAATGTACCGTAAGTCTGATTGCACATGCAGACGTTTTGAGCAGTTTGGTTTTCTATGTAACATATATTCTATTTTATGAGAAGTTTGGACATTAGGGGATTTCCAAGACAATAGATTTTGAATAGATGGCGTAAAGAGGCTTCCCCAAACTGCTCTTCCGAATACTCAATTAGTCGTGAATATATGATCGAGCTTGATCCCGATGTGCAAAGTATGATGCAAGAGATTATTTTTTCAACGGAGTATACTTTGAACCGTTTATCTGGTAATAAAGAGGAGTTATCCTTATACAGGGATCATGTTCAATCTTATATGAAGAAGGTTCAAGATATGCAGATTGTTGCTCCTCCTGCTAGTACTAGGGGTAGATTTGCGGAGATAACCGGTCGATATAAAAACGACAAGAATCCGATAAGAGTTCCTGTTGGGTATAAGTCCAAAGGTTCTGGATCTCAGAAGCGCCTGAAATCTAAACAGGAGATATCTATCGAGAAAACGAAATCAAAATCGAAACCCGGGGCCAAAGAAAGACAGTGTCAGAATTGTAAAGGCTATGGACACTACGCATCGACATGCAAAAATGCCGTAATTAAAAGAAGATCGACAAGGTCTTCGAGTGCAAGTGAAGAGTAGTTTGGCGTTTTGTATTTTTCGTTCTTACAGAACACACAGATTGGAATTTGGCATTTTATATCTCTTATATAGCATTTTTTTCCATTTTTTTCTACTTATTGTTCATAACATGTTACTTCGAAGTTACATAACAAACAATATAAGATCTGACAAACAAACCAAACGTCAAGAAAAACAACGCCACTAAATAAAAGTATCTTAAACCTCTAATTTTGGTTATACTAAACTCAATAATGTTTTGCTGGATGAGATGGACAACATTGTTAATCATCAGTTAAGAAAGATGTCTAACAATGTTGTCCACCCCATTCAGCTGAACTTTATTGAGAACAAAACTGAATCTCCAAAAAATGACGTTTTGCAATTTTGTGGTTTTTGTATGTTTTGGCGTTTATATTAAGGATAAACTCAATAAGTTTTTGCTCAATGAGATGGACAATATCCCCACATATGGATTTTGCCCATCACATTGAGTGAAAGTTTACTGAGAAAATAATGTATCTCAAAGAAACGTCGATTGGAATCTTTGATGTTTGGGTTTTTTGGCATTTCAAAAATGAATGGTACATAGTAAAATATGGCGTTTTAGGTTTGGTGTGGTTATCAGAAGGTCTGAGATGTTGTTTATATAGGATGTTTTTGGCGTGTGTTTTAGGCGGGATTTTATTATAATAAATGCTAGTAATTAAGTTCTGTCGTTTCAGTTACTGCTTGTTCAGCTTTATCATTCAAAAACAAAGTTTAGCGTTTTATATTTAATGGCGTTTAGATTATGATGATGTGTGCTTTATATTTTAAGGTAGGAATTTAATGACGTTTTATTCATGAGTTTGGCGTTTTGTGTAGAGAAGTCAAAAGACATTTTTACCCTTAATGAAGCCGTCCACGTAATAAAATTGATGTTATTTACGAAAACACCACCGCCCCATCTAGTCTATAGATTGTTTTGATCTGACGATCCATAAACGTTCTCACTGTTCTCACACTTTTCACCGTTTTCCCTAAATCCTAAGCCTATATATATAGGATCAGGATCATATTAGAACTCAAAACTATTTCAGAACTTTAAGAACTCCTAATAATCAATAATTTGTATATTATTTTATATAATTTAATACTATTAAATGGTATTTTTGTTATTTATTATACTTTTTGTAGTTCTGAAATGAACCCAACTCATATATATGTAGACACACACTAGGTTGGATGAATGAGATATTAAATAGTTATTAATAAGCGAAAAAATATAGCAAATAGTTGAGAAAAGAAATATTAAATAAATGAAATATTTATAAAGTAAATATTAGTAAAGAAAATAATAAGCAGAAAAAACTTTATTTAGTTACTTTTTTTTAGTAGTTAGTATGTTAGTATCACCAAGTTAGTATTAAAATTTCTGCTTACCTAGATTTGAACCCAGACCTCCAAGAGAAACAAAGTTTCCTACCTCCCCCTTGACCACTAGGCCAAGAGATCATTGAGTTAGGTATTTATTAGGTATAGCTTGGGTTCATGTAAAAATAAGCGGGAAAAGTTTCAAACGGTTACAAGAATCTTTGGAACACATAATTGTGACACGTTGCGTAATTAGTTACTTATTTATTACTTAGTGTCAAATACGAGTAAATGTTTATGTTATTCGAGTTATAATAAATATATTTATTTGCATTAAATTTAAACTTATGATGACTTTCAATTAATCCGTCTTCTCATTGTAAATTACTTTTATTTATTTTTAATCGTTTGATCTGTAAGAAATAATACATAATCAAATCGACATGTTAATATAAGACAACGGGTTGAAGTTGCCACATCTACAAAACATATCTATAATACCTTATTAAAAGAACTAAGTTTTCTACCCTTATGATAATTTTACGTTGTGTATATATTTTAAAGCATTATGACTTCATACTAAATTTATCTCTTGTAAATAATCTCTTATCATGGAAGTTATCCTTTATTCATTTAAGTATAAAAAATATTTTTTTTTTTCACATTAAACTAATGTTGAATGACAATACATGGTTGAAAGAATATTGATTATATAAATTTCCTTCTATTAAATTTCATCTATATTTTTATTTTAAGAAAAGACCTCAATCATCTCGAAGTTTATGATAAAAGTATGTAATAAAAAGGTCAAAAAAGCATGATACATTCAGCCCAAATTCATACACCCACTTTAGCTTAAACAACCCAAGTTCAAAGAAATTCAAAATTTAAAAACACCCTGAAATAATATAGACATGAATTCAAAACCAAACTTACATGGATTTATTGTATAAATGGATTTTAACGTAAGAAATGAATAAATTTTATTTTAATTTAGTTCTTTTTATCAACTAGTCAAACATGTATATTAGTCCTAAAACCTAAAAAAGAAATAAATATTAAAGTTTATGTAATTATACAACTAGAGTAGCTATATATATATATATATATACACACACACACATACATACACAGTGGATAGTTCAAATGAGAAAACATTTTTTGTAAGAATAAAAAAAAAATTAACCAATAAGAATACTTCATTTACTTCACTTAATTTTTGTATTTAATATTAGTGTAAGGGTATATTGATAAACTTACATGGATCATTAATTGATAGTCTTCCTTTTTAATAGCTAACTACATTAAATTTGTAACTTATTTTCAAAAAAACAAACATATTTTTCAAAAAAAGAAAAAATATATAACTTAAAGTGTAGCATAAATTACTAGGTGTGTAGGATGAATTACGAGCTGTGTAGTATAAATTTCAATATGTGTAGGATAAATTTCAAAACGTGTAGGATAAATTTTGATGTGTGTAAGCAAAAATTTAATTGTGGAGGATGATAGTGTTTATGACTAATTAATTAGTCAAAGATAATAATAAATGAGTTGAGTGAAAAACTATTTAATGTTTTACATTTGTATCCTTTGTTCTTTTTCTTCTCAAATGAGCCTTCCCCTACATATATATATATAGGCTAATTATAAGGAGAAAACCCACTCCAGTTGACTAAACCCTGAAAACTCTCACATGTGGATCAGATTTAGCCACGTTGCTTGTTAGTTGAGAGGAGACAAGGGCAATTTTGACATTTTCTTTCTTTACCTTTTGAGAATTGTGTGACCCTTTTCATTTGTAAGTCTGCACACGCAGACCTTTCAACATTGCTTTTCTTGTCATGTTTTTCATTAATTACTTTTGTACTTGTGTATCTCTCACATGTTCCTAACATCTTATCTTTTTGTTCTTTTTAGATATTCATTGATCTATTCTCACATCTCATTTATTTCGAACCAGAGAGTGCAGTGAAAGAAAGAAACCATACTCACCCCCCATACTCACCATTGAAGAGTATTTGCTTTTAACATGGCTGATTCGAACAGCCAACACCCTCGGACCGTTGCCGGTGGTACGGAGACACTCAATGATCATCCTGGTTCACCCTTAAATGTTGTTCCACATAATCTTTCACCTGTTTTTGCATTTAATGAAGATGAAGATGCATTGTTTGAGAGTAGGGTTGTTGAAGAACCTGAACCTATTTCTTCAGAGTTTCCAGGTGATTTTTTTTTCTGTTTTATTAAATGTACAGCTTTAAATGCATACGAGTACTTTTGTAAATTAAGGTTTTTTTTGTTTAGTTTTTCATTAGATTGTTCTTGATTCATTTTCTTTGTTTTTTATTTTTTATGTGTAGCAACAGTTCTAAATCAAAATGGCACAAATGATGATGAAGATGGTGTTCAGAATGGTACTTTTACACAGTTGCTATCAACAGGTCATTTTTGTGTTATGTGAAACCATGAATTTTTTTTCTATAGGGTTATTGTAACATACCCTTAGTTTTAATTTTCGTAGTTTGTTATTATTATTATTTATTTTATTTCTTTTGTTGGTAGAGGAGGAAATGTGTGGTTAGACTTGTTTTTTTTTTTTTTATGAAACAAGCTTTTATATTTTGTAGAAGGTAAAAACATGTGTGGTTACACTTGTTTTTTGTTTTTTATGAAACAAGCTTTTATATTTTTGTAGAAGGTAAAAAATGTGTGGCTACACTTGTATTAAGTTTTTATGAAACAAACTTATATATTTTGTAGGAGGTAAAAACATGTGTGGTTGGACTTGTATTAAGTTTTTATATTTTTTTGGAAGGGGAAAACAGGCTGGGGAAAACATTCCAGATTACATTTTTGGGTTACATAAAAAATTCCACCAGCATCTACACTTTATGGTGACATAAAAAAAATGTACTACCATGTTTTTTTTGCATTTTAGTGAAACGTGTTAAACTTGTTTTTGAGAATACAATGTTACATGTAAAAAAAAATTAAACCTATACGTGTTAAAATTTATTAAACAATACAATGTTTTCTAAGACTCGTGACCTTTTTTGTAGGTATTCATGCGAACGAGGAGTTTTATGTTCACCACACACCCAATGGCACTAGAATGTGGTGTCCTAATGTTCCTATTGTTTTAAAGCCTGTTGTTGGTTCTGTATATGAAACGTGGAACGACGTGTTCAGTATGTACAAGGACTATGCTGTGTATTCTGGGTTTTCTATTCGTAAGGGGCAAACCAAGAGATGGAAGGGCAATTGAGGTCGATTTTTTGGGCAGACGAAATTTCCAAGATAAACTATGAGGTGTTTGGTGATGTGTTAGCTTTTGATGCGACTTATCACACTAACAAGTAAGGTTTTGCAAACTGACACTTTTTTCCCCTTTAACATATTATTACCTTTTGTTTTTTTTCTTTGTCACGCAGGTACAACATGATTTTTGTTCCTTTCTATGGTGTTGATAATCATAAACAATGTGAAAGGAACGTACTAGGTCTTTTGAGGAACATCAACAACCTAGTTTCAGAGTTAACTAGGATCATACTAGGTCTTTTGAGGAACATCAACAACCTGCAAGTTGAACTGTTTACCCGTGAGCAAGAAATTCGGAAGAAGAAGAGGGTTATATGGTTACTGATATTAGCGTTAGTGATTGGCAGCTTACTTGTTAGCATTGTTTGTTGTGATTAAGAAATAGGTGGTACTTAGTTGGATTATCCTTGTTAGTATGTTAATGACATTTTCGGTAGTATGTACTTGATGTTTGGTTGAATATGAGAATTTTCTATGTTATGGATTTTTTGGTTTTGTTTTTAACATGTTACATTTTTCCCCCTGAGATTTATGTAGACTTTTGCTGTGTTGAATCTGAGAATTTTATATGTTATGGATTTTTTGGTTTTGTTTTTACCATGTTACATTTTATTTTTGTCTCAGATTTTTGTACATTTTTGCTGTATCCGTGTTACATTTCTTTTTTCACTGAGATTTTTGTACATTTTTGCTCTATGTGTGTTTGATCATGTGCTTTTGTTGATGGTTGCTTGAATATATTTTTTTTCATGACAACGTTGTATAGTAATTAAGAAAATTAGTATATAGAAAAATAATTCACCATTTTGACGAGCATTTTCGGAAATTTTCTTTATACCAACAAAATAATAACAATAAATGACTGTTATTAATGACAATAAATGTGGTGATTGTAGTTAGCAAGATTGAGTTAATAAAAAATAATCACAACATAAAAAGAGGAATCGAACCCAGCCCTCAGCCCCCATTAGATGGACACCAGTGTGCCACGTCTCAAGTCTTGAAAAGGGTGTTGAGGGCATATATGTATTTTGGCACATGTATGACAATAGTGTTGTGTGTTCTTTTTAATAATAATTTTTGTTACTTTTAATCTCATCCATCCATCTTGTTGATCTAAAGGCTAGAAAGTGGTTCCCATGGTTCTTACAACTAGAGGTGGTTTTCATTTTAGCGATCCTCTATATATATATATATATATATATAGGCTAATTATAAGGAGAAAACCCACTCCAGTTGACTAAACCCTGAAAACTCTCACATGTGGATCTGATTTAGCCACGTTGCTTGTTAGTTGAGAGGAGACAAGGGCAATTCTGACATTTTCTTTCTTTACCTTTTGAGAATTGTGTGACCCTTTTCATTTGTAAGTCTGCACACGCAGACCTTTCAACATTGCTTTTCTTGTCATGCTTTTCATTAATTACTTTTGTACTTGTGTATCTCTCACATGTTCCTAACATCTTATCTTTTTGTTCTTTTTAGATATTCATTGATCTATTCTCACATCTCATTTATTTCGAACCAGAGAGTGCAGTGAAAGAAAGAAACCATACTCACCCCCCATACTCACCATTGAAGAGTATTTGCTTTTAACATGGCTGATTCGAACAGCCAACACCCTCGGACCGTTGCCGGTGGTACGGAGACACTCAATGATCATCCTGGTTTACCCTTAAATGTTGTTCCACATAATCTTTCACCTGTTTTTGCATTTAATGAAGATGAAGATGCATTGTTTGAGAGTAGGGTTGTTGAAGAACCTGAACCTATTTCTTCAGAGTTTCCAGATGATTTTTTTTTTCTGTTTTATTAAATGTACAGCTTTAAATGCATACGAGTACTTTTGTAAATTAAGGATTTCTTTGTTTAGTTTTTCATTGGATTGTTCTTGATTCATTTTCTTTGTTTTTTTGTTTTTTATGTGTAGCAACAGTTCTGAATCAAAATGGCACAAATGATGATGAAGATGGTGTTCAGAATGGTACTTTTACACAGTTGCTATCAACAGGTCATTTTTGTGTTATGTGAAACCATGAATTTTTTTCTATAGGGTTATTGTAACATACCCTTAGTTTTAATTTTCGTAGTTTGTTATTATTATTATTTATTTTATTTCTTTTGTTGGTAGAGGAGGAAATGTGTGGTTAGACTTGTTTTTTTTATTTTTTATGAAACAAGCTTTTATATTTTGTAGAAGGTAAAAACATGTGTGGTTACACTTGTTTTTTGTTTTTTATGAAACAAGCTTTTATATTTTTGTAGAAGGTAAAAAATGTGTGGCTACACTTGTATTAAGTTTTTATGAAACAAGCTTATATATTTTGTAGGAGGTAAAAACATGTGTGGTTGGACTTGTATTAAGTTTTTATATTTTTTTGGAAGGGGAAAACAGGCTGGGGAAAACATTCCAGATTACATTTTTGGGTTACATAAAAAATTCCACCAGCATCTACATTTTTTGGTGACATAAAAAAAATGTACTACCACGTTTTTTTTTGCATTTTAGTGAAACGTGTTAAACTTGTTTTTGAGAATACAATGTTACATGTAAAAAAAAAAATTAAACCTATACGTGTTAAAATTTATTAAACAATACAATGTTTTCTAAGACTCGTGACCTTTTTTGTAGGTATTCATGCGAACGAGGAGTTTTATGTTCACCACACACCCAATGACACTAGAATGTGGTGTCCTAATGTTCCTATTGTTTTAAAGCCTGTTGTTGGTTCTGTATATGAAACGTGGAACGACGTGTTCAGTATGTACAAGGACTATGCTGTGTATTCTGGGTTTGCTATTCGTAAGGGGCAAACCAAGAGAAGGAAGGGCAATTGAGGTCGATTTTTTGGGCAGACGAAATTTCCAAGATAAACTATGAGGTGTTTGGTGATGTGTTAGCTTTTGATGCGACTTATCACACTAACAAGTAAGGTTTTGCAAACTGGCACTTTTTTCCCCTTTAACATATTATTACCTTTTGTTTTTTTCTTTGTCACGCAGGTACAACATGATTTTTGTTCCTTTCTATGGTGTTGATAATCATAAACAATGTGAAAGGAACGTACTAGGTCTTTTGAGGAACATCAACAACCTAGTTTCAGAGTTAACTAGGATCATACTAGGTCTTTTGAGGAACATCAACAACCTGCAAGTTGAACTGTTTACCCGTGAGCAAGAAATTCGGAAGAAGAAGAGGGTTATATGGTTACTGATATTAGCGTTAGTGATTGGCAGCTTATTTGTTAGCATTGTTTGTTGTGATTAAGAAATAGGTGGTACTTAGTTGGATTATCCTTGTTAGTATGTTAATGACATTTTCGGTATTATGTACTTGTTGATGTTTGGTTGAATATGAGAATTTTCTATGTTATGGATTTTTTGGTTTTGTTTTTATCATGTTACATTTTTTCCCCCTGAGATTTATGTAGATTTTTGCTGTGTTGAATCTAAGAATTTTATATGTTATGGATTTTTTGGTTTTGTTTTTACCATGTTACATTTTATTTTTGCCTCAGATTTTTGTACATTTTTGCTGTATCCGTGTTACATTTTTTTTTTCACTGAGATTTTTGTACATTTTTGCTCTATGTGTGTTTGATCATGTGCTTTTGTTGATGGTTGCTTGAATATCTTTTTTTTTTCATGACAACGTTGTATATTAATTAAGAAAATTAGTATATAGAAAAATAATTCACCATTTTGACGAGCATTTTCGGAAATTTTCTTTATACCAACAAAATAATAACAATAAATGACTGTTATTAATGACAATAAATGTGGTGATTTTAGTTAGCAAGATTGAGTTAATAAAAAATAATCACAACATAAAAAGAGGAATCGAACCTAGCCCTCAGCCCCCATTAGATGGACACCAGTGTGCCACGTCTCAAGTCTTGAAAAGGGTGTTGAGGGCATATATGTATTTTGGCACATGTACGACAATAGTGTTGTGTGTTCTTTTTATTATGTGTTTTCTAGGCTAGCCATACTATGTTTTAATTATTTTGTTCTCTATGTTTAAGTTTTTTTTATATTAAGTTAATATATCTAGCCATATCTACTAATCTTTTTTGAACAGGTTTTTTTTTTTTTTTTTTGTTGAACATATAACATGCAACTTTTTTATTCTCTTAAAAATACGTAACATATAACAAACAACTATTTCATTTCATTCTAAAAAATGTGTAACATATAACATGCAACTCTTTTATTCTCTTAAAAATATGTAACATATAACATGCAACTATTTCATTCTAAAAATGTGTAACATATAACATGCATTAAATGGTAAAAAAAAACAAGCATTTTTTCTTGTATACTGGGTGTTTACATTTTTTGAAATTATACAGAAAATGTAACGTTATTTTTTGTACTTTTTTTTTGTAAGATGTTACATATAATGTAATACTTATTGCTCATTTTATAGAATGTAACCTTAATAAGATGGTACATATAAAGTAACATTTTTCCTCATTGGTTACATTTTTTGTTTTGTTTTTTTTTTTTTTGTAAAATGTTACATATAATGTAAAATTTATTGCTCATTTGTAGAATGTAACCTTAATAAGATGGTACATATAATGTAACCTTATTCAACGTGTATATCCAGTTTTTCACCTAATGTTTTTACATTTATTTGCTATATACAACACCGGTGGCCCAAACACCGATAAATTAAAAAAAAAGTAAAACAACTTTATGAATAAAATACTTAAGTTACAAAATTTTGCTCCCACAAATGTTAAGGTGCAACATTATTATATAACCTAACAACGCATACAACACACTTGTTCCCTAAAAAACAAAATACTCAAGTTACAAAAATATTTTTTTCTTTTCTTTCAAATCCTTTGCTTGTGTGTCCGATTCACTGCCTTCCAACACTGTTACAAAATAAATTGTCAAACATAAATGTAACAAACCATCTAACAATTTAATGTTACATACCAATTAGTTTCTTTTTTATTTTATTTTCCATTTTTTTAGAAACCCGCTTTTGTTTGTGAAAAAGGGGTTCTAACTTAATTGTCAACATAAATGTAATCTTTTCTTCCCAATAGAACAAATTTAAATTAATTGTCAACATAAATGTAATCTTTTCTTCCCAATAGAACAATTTTTGATCATGTATTCACCCAAACAACTGTTGTATCCAAGCAATTAAGAAGTGAGATTATTCAAAAGAAAGTAAAGAGGAACAAAGAGAGTCAAAAGATTTCTTGTCATTGATATTGAATGCAAGAGAATCCGATACTGTTTCCAAGAACTTGTTCACATTATTCAAAACTAACTATTTTGAGATTATTCAAAAGAAAGTAAAAACCCTAACTTAACTGATTAAAGGAAAAAATTCCAATCAACTGAATAAAACCGTATAAAACCAATAGATCGAACAACAATAATTAATACCCAAATCACCATCTATAATCATAATCCTCAAAAAAAAAAAAAAAAAAAAAAAAAAAAAAAACCCTCAATTCACTTGAGCTTTTTTGTAACGCTTAAAAAAAACATGTGTTGAACTTTAACAACAACCAAACAATCCATAGAAACCCCATTTTTAGTAGTATGATAAAATCCCCTTTTCAAATCATCAAAACGACCCTTTTGCACTTATAAGCTAGATTTGAAAACCCTTTTTTGATATTAATCCGTGTTATAACAAAACCCTCAATTAATGCTAAACAAAAGCCATAAAAATTTCACAAAAACACTTTTTTTCTACCCAAATCTAACATTTTTTTCATGGTTTTTAAAGAAACAAACACATAAAGAAACGCCACTACAGAAATCAACAAAGAACCGACGCACCTGAAATTCCCTCGTTTTTAGGCTGATTATCTCCGGCGAGGATCGTTGAAATTCTTCAGTGACTGTTGAAGATCTTCGGCGATCGTTGATTTTCTCCGGCGATCGTTGATTTTCTCCGGCGATTTTGAATATCTTAAGAGATTTTTCTCCGGTGATTGTGGGTATAGATGAACATCTATGGTGATTTGGGTATAGATGAAGAAGGGTTGATGAAGATTTTGGAAGAGAGAGAATGTCTTTTGATGTTTTGAAATAATGAAAAGTGATGTAGTGATTGTCTGGATCCATGCAGAGTTTTGTCTCTTTGTAAGAGATTGAATTAATCTTTCCCATATTACCCCTAAGGTACAATAAATGTATTAAAAATAGAGAAAAAGGGGAACAAAACAAACTGATGGCTCAAAGTGAATCTCAGCTATTCATTTAGGTTGATCAATGGTGATTAATGGGTTTTCAGGGTTTAGTCAACTGGAGTGGGTTTTCGATTTATCCTTGCCCTATATATATATATATATATATATTATTTTTATCAACTAAAAAACATGCTTTAGTAAATGAAAAAGAATTAAAAAAACTCCATTCACTTTTATACATTTACACATTAAAATTCATTTGTATTTAATCCTTACACAATAGACAACACATACATGATATAATCAATTCGGAAAACCAAATTCAAAACCATACAAATCTAACCAAATACTAATACCCAAACCCCAAATCAATTTATAAATCTAACCAAATGCTAATACCCAAACCCCAGATCAATTTAAAAAGAAACTTGTCCTGTATAATAATGTGAGCCATAAATTATTTGTATTTTGATTCTTACACGATATTTAACACATAATAAAGCTACACGGTATGGTGGTGGTCCTCCGTTGGAGGATGGTCCGCAACGTAAGCACCATGTAGGATGAGGCAATGAGGATGGAGGTAACGAAATGGGGGATGATCCTAACATGCATATATATAAGTTGTATGTATAGGTGTGTGAGAGAGGGGGAGGATCGGCTTGGGCGTCCCATTCTCGACGATCACGACACCGGCTGGGGGGGGGGGGGGGGGATGGGGGACGGTGGCGCTAGACCAAAGACGTGAGGGGACGAACCCCCATACCGCCTGGACTAAAATATCTTTCAAGAAAACTGAAGGTTTTAGTGTGTGCAATTTGGTTGTTGCCGGTCACCGAGATAAAAGGAAATTGTCGTTGGGAGAGGGTGTATGATGGTGTCTTTTCGAGTTCTTGTGCGTGCGTATGTTTTTCTTATTATTTTGTTTCTAAATAAAATAAGTCAGTGGATCCAATTAAACCTAAGTGATTCAACATGTAGCCTTTTTATAAGTCAGACAGTTATGTATAATTATTCATGTACATCATAATTATTTAAAAATTTGTTTCAGGTTTTTAAAGTCAATTTGACTTTTATTTAATTACTTGTAATCGTTGCTTTCAACACTCTTTCTTGCATTTTACTAATGTATTATTAAGCCCGTATGTTATATAGAAACATTTAAGTTAAATTAACTTATTATTAAACTTACAGGTTATACATAACTAGTTTTTTTATTCTTAAAAGTTCAATCGTGTGTAAGATTAAATATTTATTTATTTATATTTAATCTAGTAGCCATCATTATCATTTATATAATATAGATCAAAATATATTAATAACCTATTAATAATTAGTTGGTAATTGTTGATGGACCATATTACCCTTATTAACTAATTGGGTTTCCTCTTGGGTGTATATATAAGGAGATTATTAGAGAGGTAAAAGGTTAGACACATAACCTAAACACATAACATCAATTTTCGTCCTCTCTCTCTCAACCGAAACTAACCCTACTTTCGGTTTCATCACCATCATAACTTTACACCCTAAGGAGGAACCGGATCACCCTGACAAAGATGTCGAACACTATGGCTGGATCTCTGACTGGATTCTCTACTAATGCAACCAAAGGTATGTTGTTACATGTTTTCCATTATGTTTAAAACAGAACTGATCAACATGTGGTATCAGAGCATATGTTGATAAATCAGTTCTGGTTTTGTATCCATTATTCTGGGATCAAAAATCTGGAAAACGAATTTTTTAAAGCCTTCAAAAGGTCTCGGCTGGTTTCGAGTTTCATGAGCCGAAATCCCTGTTTTCGGATAATATGTTTGATTAATCGACTCGAAATTATAAAGGATTAAACTTATTGTCACGAAATCCATTACAAAACCATTAAAATTCAGGTTTAGGATTTCCAGAATTATGTTCTTATTTTTAGGGTTCATCGTTATGTTCTTAGAAAACTCGAAAATTCCATAAGATTTGGAATATAATTTGGATTAGTGGATGTTTTTCCAATGTTTGATCTAAATTTTATCTATAATAATTTTTGAAAAACTGTTAATGGATTTTAGTTATTATTTCGAAAATACTTGATAAGTTTAGATCATAAATAAATTAGGAAATAATATCCCAAAATCCCTCAAATTTCGGGTTTTAGTTAATTATCACAAATAACAGCTATTAAAGAGAGATTTCGAAATCATCATCAAAATCGCACAAGTTTTCCCTATAACAGTCGCACAAGATCAGGTCACACACAAAAAAAAAAAAAAAGGAGGTGGACCTGATCGCACAAGACTGATCGCACAAGGGAAATCGCACAAGACTTATGGATCGCACAAGACCTGTGGATCGCACAAGATAGTGCTGATCGCACAAAACTTGGGCCTGACTAATCGAACAAGTTTTGGGCCTCACTGATCGCACAAATTATTGGGCTTTACTGATCGCACAAGTTATTGGGCCTCGCTGATCGCACAAGTCCTTATTAATCGCACAAGGCATTACTGATCGCATAAGATTCGATCCGCGCTAACAGGTGGTTTGCTATTAAATACTTGGTTTTGTTTATACTTAATTAATTAATAAGGATCAAATAATGTTTTACAAAACCAAACTAGCTTAACTTGAATGAGCTTCTGATGTATTAATTCTGGCCAAAGCTGATTTAATATATCTCTTTATTGTTCAAGTATTATAAAAAGCTATGTTAAGTATGCATTACAAACGTGAAATGTCTTAATTCTGGCCAAAGCTGATTTAATTCATTTATGTTTAGCATGCTTGACAAGTGCATAACTAAAGTGATTGTCTCATTTCTGGCCAAAGCTGATTTGTCACGATTACTTTGCACACATACTTAAATGATTACACTTCTGGCCAAAGCTGATTTGTCTTTGTTTAAGTAGAATTTTACTAAGTCTATTATTTTGATGTTAGTAATAGACATATCACAATCTCTTCACATCATGATCCTTATATTAATGATCCTTAATTAATTTTATGATCATTTCGTCTGTCTTATTTTTAGTACCCATAATTTTTACTCACTATAATTTACTTCTACATATATCTCATCCACTTTAATTCCTAAACCTAAAATGTTTGCTTTATTTAAAGTTTCTATTAGAATTAGCTCTTAAATTAAATCCTTGATTATTTCTTAAGACACGATAATCCTATTGCTCTCTTCTGATAAAGATTATAAAGAAGAAAATTAGAGCATGATGATTAGGACAAATCGAACATGATGTCTCTTATGATAATCAAGAACTCTCTAACATAATGCTATCACTAAAGTTATTTCAGATTAAGTCTTTCCTAAGGCTAATCTCTTATATATGGAATAATCACTAGAACTCCTAAGATGCATGCCTTCTTTTAAAATTCTAAACTATAAAGTTAAGTGGTATATGTGAATACATAATAATGTACAATACCATGACCCATTAAGTTAAGGGCTTATGCATGGAAATAAGTACATTTTCCAGTACATTACATATTAAGACTTTCACTTGTACAATTTGATGCCTTATAAATCAACTATAACACTCAAACATACCAAAATATAATGAGTGTGTTGATAAGCAACATATGTACAAAGAAATAAATGTTTGAAGCTGGAAAATAAGTTGTTACTTACCTTACAACCACTTCAACCTTAAAAGAGGATTGTTCTCAGGTCCATAGACAAATTACAACTGTTAATTCTACCTCTAAGGTTCTTCAAGGGAAAATCTCACTGCATCATTATGTCATTAGACTAGACATAAGCAACGAGACTATCCATTATTCTAAAGAACAGTTGGATGAATTAATTAGATAGTCACTTATTAAAGATATTTAAGTCTACTAATTGTAATATTCCTATTAATACATGATTAGTTGACTCTAGTTTTTTAAACGTTTCCTTACCAGAAGTTAACAAATAACTAACATGAGAGTTAGTGACAAAATTAAATGTTAAGGCTATAAGAACAATAATAAGCAGTCTTCTAACAATGTTTTTTCGATACCGTCCATATATTCTGAGTATTAATCAGAATATAGTATCATAATTAAGCAATGTTATGAAGGTTGTGAAGTTTTGCATAGTCAACATAAAGTCACACTTACCTTAAACTCTCATTTTATTTGTTCTAAATATCTGGATTGAAACATTATTAAGATAAAACTAGATGATACCTCACACTTTCACAACTTTTGTCATCATGAAAATGAGAATTTGACAAAAGGAAAATGAGACTTACAAATTTCATCCATCATAACCAAAATTCATGAGAAATCATGACATGGTTAATGAGGATGATTTTTCATCTAATCTCATTCTAAGTGATTTTAAATTATGTTGTTAGAGCCCTAAATATGATTTGGCTTAAGGCATACGTATGGGTCCATCATAAGTCATTCATTGACATTCGTGGAACTTATTCCAAATGGAATATTTAGACATAATTCATTTATCATTTAAAGACTATTTACTTGTATCTAAATTTTGTCGTATATGGCCCACGGTCTTATAAGAAATCTACTCATATATGTGCTTAACATGATTTCTATTAAATATGTCCCTAAGTTTTTGTGACATCTGGACATTAAGGAAATCAAGTAAAGTCTAACATATATATATCATAGGTTCCCACGTCACGTAACTAATTGAAACTTCTCTTGTAGCATTCTAGAGATATTAA
Organism: Helianthus tuberosus; assembly: GCA_030545235.1. Taxonomy (NCBI): domain Eukaryota; kingdom Viridiplantae; phylum Streptophyta; class Magnoliopsida; order Asterales; family Asteraceae; genus Helianthus; species Helianthus tuberosus. The sequence continues at coordinate 7,179,314 of CM060385.1, forward strand.
AAGATCAGTGGGAGCATTAAGTGTCTTAATAATAACTTGCAATAGTTGCAAGAGGTGGGGAGTGAAAACTTTGAATTACTTCAATTTACACCTCTTGTACAGACACTGCTCCATCTTGACACTGTTCTATCATAACTTGTCTTCTTAAAATCTACAGCTACTCTTACAAAAGTTTCATTGTTGCTTAATTGTGGGCACACTTAGATTTCTTACCTAAACTAACATAATCCTCAACAAGAGAAACTACAATGACTAACGTCATTAATATGTTCATTAATATGTTTTCTCTATTAGAATTTGTTTGGTCGTTAAATATTGACCCTAAGCATGCTGAGTTCCTAAAATTTTCTAAGGTCAGTGGGAGCAGTCAAAGTCCTTATCATGACTTGCAAGGAATACAAGAGGCGGGGGGAAGAGTGTCATTAAATTTCACTCCAAATTTAACTCCGATTACACCTCTTGTACACCATACTGCACCAACTCTTACAAACTTAGAATCCTGAAAATGATAGCAACCTAATCAAGAGCTAAACTGAAACTTCTAACTAACCCAATAATCAACTCAGGAGGTCATCTAGGTTTAAAAATCTACTAACTTTGATGATTACATAACCTCCCTAAATGAAGTTGAAATGGTTTTTGGAAAAGTTTATTGATCCTATCTCTTCTAATTAAGTCATTAGTGTCAATCAATCTTCTAAATAGAATAAAACTGTTTTCTAGTAAAACTGTTTTATGTGTTCGTATAACGTTTGGGATTTGATTGAATAACCTAAGAGTGTTCATAACTAAACCAAATCCTGATATAAACGTTAAGACACAAAGAAGCATGATTGATTGTCAAAGGTTATACTCAGGAAAAGATATATTATTAAAGAATCTTTCTTATATATCTAACAAAAGATTTCTTTTAGGATCATCACTGTTCTAGTAGCTTATAATAGTTTAAAGCTACATTAGATGAACATTAAAACAATTTTCCCTAACAAATGGCTGACATATTTACATGTTCATACAACAACCTGAAAGTTCTAAACTTAAGGTTAAAGAACAGTTTGTCTATAAGCCAATAAAATCCATGTATGGGTTAATGCAAACGTCATAATGTGATGAAATCTTAACGTAATTATTTTCATCAACAACCAAGTGGAATAATGTACCTACCTCAAGATGAGTGGGAGCAACTAAGATAAACTTGTCTATATAGATAATATTCTTTTGACAAGTAGATGTTACATAAGTCAAAGCATTGTTAACACAAACTTTGATATAATAGATCTCAGAGATATCTCTTACATAATAGATATCATAACATGTTGAGATAGACCAAATGGGACATTACTTCCGTTCCATAAGTTTAACATTAAATTGGTCCTTACATATATAACAAACAATACTGCTCTCCTTTAGAGGATAATAGGATAAATGAGATTATTTACTTATGCTTCATTAATTAGAAGCCTTATGTAAAGTTTAAGTCTATACTCGTTTAGATATTACTCACATTGCAACACACTAGATATGTCTAGATTAATGTGAAGCATCTAATAGAGTATTACAATATCTTTAAAAGAAACGAGAGGCTATGATTTAAAGAAGAAGTGAGAACTCAAACCGGTTTATTACTCTAACTTTGTAATATTCAAAGATGACAAAATGTAATTTCGGATATATCTTTATGTCAACAGACAAAACCTATCTCATGGAGGAGTCATAATAGACTGATATCAACAACCTAAGTTATAACGACATAATATAGTCACTAAAAGTTGTTGGAAATTTATCAGCGGACTCATAAGTTTATTAACTCCATATAATTAATATATTGAAGACTTGTTGTGATAAAGTCAGCTACCATGTCTCCTTGAACAGTAACAGTTCGAGAGGTGCTGCATTAAATTTCGATACGCAATTAATTATTCGTTTATGAACGAATTGAGGAAACTAAATATTTGTATCGAATACATTCATGATATGCTTAAGGATCCTATAATTGAAGGTCTATTACCCATAAGTCTTATTAAGAGTGCACATAAAAGAGACGGGTTTTAATTGATGACCATGTACAACTGCATATCGTACTATGAATGACTGACTATTAATTAATTTTCCTCATCAGTTTGATTTTGTATGTCTCTTACATATGTTCTGCCGGTGTAATGACATATAGACAACTATAAATACAAATCAAACGTTAAAGGGCTTACATATTTTGATCATAACTGTTAGGTTTTAAATTAAGGCTATAGTATGACTAATGGGGGTCCTGAGTCGCATAATGATTCAACGGCTGTATTTCTCTGCTATAGTACTTGTTTAAGGCTAAAATGAGTATTAACTTCTGATCAGACTAACCTAATACTCATGATAAATGATTATTCGGCTAAGTGGGAGAATGTAAGATTAAATATTTATTTATTTATATTTAATCTAGTAGCCATCATTATCATTTATATAATATAGATCAAAATATATTAATAACCTATTAATAATTAGTTGGTAATTGTTGATGGACCATATTACCCTTATTAACTAATTGGGTTTCCTCTTGGGTGTATATATAAGGAGATTATTAGAGAGGTAAAAGGTTAGACACATAACCTAAACACATAACATCAATTTTCGTCCTCTCTCTCTCAACCGAAACTAACCCTACTTTCGGTTTCATCACCATCATAACTTTACACCCTAAGGAGGAACCGGATCACCCTGACAAAGATGTCGAACACTATGGCTGGATCTCTGACTGGATTCTCTACTAATGCAACCAAAGGTATGTTGTTACATGTTTTCCATTATGTTTAAAACAGAACTGATCAACATCATGGATATATTGTTATTAATACCGTAATTAAATAAATTATCCCAACATCATATCTTATAATCACCATTCATACTTAACAAAACAATGGTATAGATTCATAAAATATCTAAACTAATTAGTATGTAGGGGGAGATCAAATGAGAAGAAAAATTATTGAAAGAAGAAAAAGAAGAAAATGACATATTGGTAAATACTATTTCATTTATAACTTATCTCATTAATTTTTCTCTCTTTAATTAGTTAGTCAACTAATCATTAAGTGTTCTACATATAATCTACAAAACCTACACATATCAAAATTTTCCTATATATACCTACACATTATAGAATTGTATCCTACACACCTTGAAATATATCCTACACAACTCGTAATTTATCCTACACAACTAGTAATTTATTCTACCCTTTAAATTAAGTTGTTTTTTTAATTTAACAAAAAATATATATTTTGAAAAGGAGTTACAAATTTAATTTAGTTGGTTATTAAAAGGAAATAATATAAATTAATGATCTATGTAAGTTTACCGATACACCCTTATATTAAAATTAAATGCAGATATGAAATGAAGTAAAATGAAGCATTTTTATTGGTTGAAACTTCTTCTTTTTTCTTTTTACAAAAAAAATCTTCTCATTTGAACTCTCCACTTAGTATCTATATATGATAGTGATATTTCATCTTAAGTACTTTTACCAAGATTAAATGGAGATATGATTTGAGGTTAAAGATAGAAACATTTATTGGTGAACACTGGAATATATAACAAAACAAATTGATATATTATAGTAAGCCTGCGCTTTAAGGCTAGCGCTGATTTTTATGCGTGATGTGGCGGTGTTTCAGCCGGTATCGTTTAGGTTCATTATTCGTAGAGAATTCGATCGTTTTTGTTTGGGTTCGTTACGCTATCATCATAGCGTCAACACTTGGTACACCATCAACAACAACAAGAGAATGTAAAAAGGTAAAAAAAAATGGTAAAAAAAGCTAAAAAGTAAGGAAACAAGTTTAAACAAAATTTACCCGGTACGTGATTACATACACCTGGTACGTGATTTTGTATGGATGTTTATGTCCCTTGCCAAAAGTAGGACTACTGACATTCTACACTTTGCACACCTTTTTCTCTTTGTACAATAAATGCTCGCTGTACGTTTGTCTACATACACAAATCCCACAATGGTTGTGGATACGAGAGATTATTGGTTCATAAAATATGTTCTACCTCAATTAATTATCACCAACGCATTTTGGGCTTAATGCTAGTGGATGGAAGGAGAACTTCACAGTTAAGCATGCTCAGGTGGGAGTATTATCAGGATGGGTGACCTCCTGGGAAGTCTCTACCTAGGCAACCAAAAACAAACACGTGAGTTTTTTGTAAGCCAAATGGATAATATTAGTGGTACAAGAGGCTGAATGTTACAAATGGTATAAGAGCCACACATGTGTCGTTCGGGATGATTGGGCAAACCTCATCGAGGACGGTGAGTCCCCGGGGGTGTTGATGAGGACACCATAGGCAAATATTACATCCTTTATTAGGATGGTGGGACAAACTACATCGAGGACAATGAGTCCATAAGGGGGCGTGATTGTAACACCATAAGTAAATGCCACATCGACTGCTGACATGAGAGATTCTGGACATGTAAAAGATGTCCACGATTTAAAACTTTCTTCTAGTTGTAACTGCTTATAACTTTACTTTAGGTCAAACTTTGAGAACACCTTTTTTCTTTGTATAAGATTTAATAGACTATCTCTATTTGGAATATTGTATCCAACACCTTCTATATTATCGTTTAATCTATTATACTTGTGACCGATTCTTGCTTTTTGATCAATGTGATATTTTTGTTGTTTAATGTGTTTGAGTACATGTTTTTAAGTGATATATATGTGCGACACGTTTACTTTGCGAGTTTTGTGGTTTATAAGTCTAAAAACATTAAATACGTGTTTTGGAAACATTTCGATGAAGAGATTTGGATCGAAAATGCAAACAAGAAAAGATAGGGGTTTTCATAGAAAATTAGGTCCTGACATTTCAAACACCGGTGTTGGGCGTTTTAGTTGGGCGTTTTCACCAACATTTACCGAAAGTTTTAGGCATATTTGTTATTATCTAGGCGTTTCATACGCCAGGGATGGGCATTCCAAACGTCGCAACCTAGTAAACTCCAAAAATGTCTTTTTTTAAGCCCTGCTTAAACCCAATTTCAGGGTTTCAAGGATATCTTCTTTCCCAGTAGTTTTTGAATGAACCAAGGGCGATTTTAAGGCATTAAATAATCCCAATCAAGAAATCAATATTCTAAACAAGAATCAAAGATCAGTTCATGATGAGGCAAGACTAAATCACCTGTGATCTTTCCCAGGTGTAGGTTTTGTGTAAGATATTTTTAATTTTAGTTAGAGCTAGGTTTGTGGGATATAATTTGTTGAATTCTTAAGTGAAGATTGAATTCAATTTTGGTTTTTGTATTTTAAAGATACGGTTGTGTTACAAACGTGGAACTAGTATTCATTCGATTTTGGTTTCTTTACATCATTAGTAGTTTTTGAATGTTGGTTTATGTTTTCACATAATTGAACTGTTTTGTCACACCCCAACCGATAGCGGAAACATCAGAGTGAGACGAAAACGAGATTGTAAAAGACTTCATAACAACTAATTGTGACAAGTATTTAAAGTAACGAATTTCATTTCATACTAAAGGGGTTACATTGTTTGGAAATGGAAAATTACAACAATTTCAATTTAAACAAATACAACGTTAGAATTACAAATAAAGAATTTAAGCGTGTCTCTAAATCCATCCTAAGTAGATTTCTTCAAGCGTCAACATAGGTTTCCTTCAACATGTATTAAATAAAATTAACACAAAGTTGATGGGTATACAAGTTTGAATATATAGCATACGTATAAAAGATTGTCTCAAATCCAACATGGCAATTTATATACTAAGTTGAAGCTAGCATGCATAACTATAGGCCAAACCCGAGTGTGCACTATAATATTGTGCATCCCTCGTCACCGAAGTGAACGAGACTGTAAAGTATAATGTGCGTCCCTAGACACCGAAGTGATCGAGACCGTAAAGTATGATAACTTAACAATACTGTAACAACTCATATCAAAAAGTCTTAATTATTATTTTAATTGTCCAATAGGAAACCCTAATTAAGACACCCAAGTGATTCTGCACAAACCCAAAAATTTTCAGAACAATCAGAATCAGGATCAGGGCCCCTAAAACACAGGGGGGTAAACCCTAGTTACAATTATCTTAAAATCTCGCTGTCAAAATCGAATTTATGAAATCTGTCAACTCAGCTAGGCTAGTCAAGGACGTGGCTACCCTATGACCATTTCGTGTCCCTTACGGACCGTAAGGGATAAGGCTTACGGTCCGTAAGCTGGGTCAATTTCATGTATAAATAGCAGACATTGGGACTTGAATTCTGGCATTTGAACGACGAGAAAATTCGTTATACATAATGAGTTATGATCCGATTACTACCTGAAGGGGTAAGGTCCCAAAAACCTCATAAAAAGGATTTGAGACCATACCACAAACCAACCTTTTAAGCCTTTCGACCTTGTGCGACCGCGCAATGGTCTTACAAAGAAGAAGAAGTCAGCGATTCATAATCGCGCGCCCAAAGGAAAACATAAATCCTTGCGCTTCTCTCATTTAACAAAGGATCAAAATCCTTTGTTCAAAACCTCCGCCTAAATATCCAGACTTGGATATTATTTTACCCAGACTTGGGATCAATTCATCTGTGTACATACAATAAAAGTGCCACACTGGATTACAGCAGTAATCTTCTAGAAGAAGCACAATCGTGCACCACCCAGACGGTTATAACCGTCTGGACACGTGTCATCACCACAGGCAACCCTGAGGTCACAACGATGGCATGCAATTGAAGAATAATCTCCACTTAATCACCTTCCACGTGGCATTTCCCCAGCCATTGATCAATCCACGATCCGTGTGCATTCACATCGGATCGAGACCAGTTAACGACGGATCAAAGAACTTAACAGAAGAAGGAAATAACCGCTACGGCGTTAAGCATCTTCCGTCATCTTTTCAATAACAAGTTTTCCCTCCCAAACTCCCGGCTATAAATAAGAGAACTATTCAGGTATAAACTCAGATCACTCTCACTTCTCAAATACTTATCTTCTCCATTACAAATACTTATTCTCACGCCGGAGTCGGGTCAAGGAGAGAACCCCCCTTCTCCCCTTGACGAGGCTAACGGTGTTCTTTTTTGCAGAACCACCGGAGAAGAATTTCCACTGCAACTGAATCAATCGAGAGAGAGCTAACCTTTTATGCGGATTCAAACCCCCTAACTATCTCGGCTCCGACCATTTAGTTAGTGTTTCTTCACTACCAAAAAACACACACTAGCTCGAATTCTGCTACGATACCGGGTATTAACTCGATCGCTGCTACGATTCAATGTCCGATTGATTAAAACTATCCAATGGATGTTTTAGTACTATCCTTTGTCAATAGTCGTGATTCCGACAGGATGTTTGAGTACCACCCGAACTCGGGGAATACTATGTCATTCATTGTGAATCCGATGGATGTTTAAGTGATTGTACTCTGTCATTCGTTGTGAATCCGATGGATGTTTAAGTTATTGCACTTTGTCATTCGTTGTGAAGGTTTTAATCTCGTGAGTTATCGTAAATGCTGTATTAAGTTACCTACCTAGTTCGTGTGCACTAGGTTACAAGGCTAAAACAATAGGCTAAGCTCTGCATGTATAAATCTGCAATTTATCAAGGCTTATATATAGACTAAACTTTGCCCGTAGGAATCTACATGCTTATAATGTGAGTCATTCTCTTTTTATCAAATTACTTTCAAAAGCATGTTTATTTTCAAGGTTATAATTACAGGGATTAAGTCTTTGTAATCACCAAGTTACAGCCGGTATGTGGGGTTTTGTATACATTACTTGATAATCTTCACCATTGGACAACGAGTTAGCCAAGGGGTGATATGACCATAGTCACAGACACCACTGGACGAATGGGCCAATGGGTCGAGTGACAAATAATGTGGGTAGTTGGTTGATATCAGAAACATTGTAATCGCTCTTAATACTGTAGATTATAACAAAAGTGTCGTTTTAGCAAAATGAATGATTCACTCAGTATTTCCTGCTGACAAAACCTTTTTAAAACGCGTTTCAGGTAATTACAGTAGATTGGAGTAAGAGATGGATACGGCACTGAAAGGCATCAAAAAGTGGCTTATTTTATTAATTAAATCAAATTAAGAAATATTGTTTTATGTAATCAAATTTATCTTTATTAAAGCTACCATTGTAAAACATGGGTTTATCCCATCTATTTAATAAATAAAATCCGGTGTTTTCTAAACTCTGATATTTTTTCCTAACTCACGGTCCTGATGAAATTCCCGCTGCAATACTTTTTCAAAATAATCACCGGTACCACGTGGCTGTTTGCGGCTCCCGATTCCGTCCAGGGTGGGTTGGGGGCCGTGACAGAAGGTGGTATCAGAGCCACTGCTTTAAGCCTATAAGTGTTGTGATAATAATACCTAAGCTTAAATAAAAGAGTTAGGAGATTGCTGTTAAACTGGTAGCACACATGATAGCATTTAGACTTGAACTTAAGAAAAGATGCCTTAGTATCAACTTCGAGATAAGCTAAGTACTTGTGTAAATAAAGTATGATGGATTTTGGTATGCCGTAAGAATGACGATTAGAACATTGCAGGCAATAGCACTTAATTGCTATTAATTCTTGCTTATTGATATTACTTGATCTAGAATAAGATATGTTACGGGAATAAAAATTTCCTTGATTCTGGATGAAAGCCCTAATAAAAGAGGCACTTTTAAAATCTTGAAAAGATACTATTTATGGGAAATAGAAAATTTTCTCTGGCAAGACTGGGTATGGTGTAGCAGACTCTCCAGTTTGTCCGGATATACTGAGGTTACCTCTCCGGCGCGAATCGGATAAGACGGGGTATATAATATGTCAAACAAGTGACAAAGATTTCCCTAAATAGTATCATGACCTGATATTTGACTTGTTTTTGGAAATATGAATCTGTTAAATACATTGACCTTATAGAGGGTATGTATATTACAGCATGTGAAATATATGATTATATAGATATGTATATCTCTAAGGAATTCCAAAAGTCAATTAGGAATAAAGCACAAGCCTATGTGTCAATAATAAATCCAGATTTCTTTATCAGGAATCTCTTGCATATATCTATAATTCCGATATCAAACATTATTTCGTTTGATCATCTACCTTGTAACTCGTACACTAAGAACCTTTTAAGTTGGGACGCTATCAAAAGTATAAGAATTACCAAATGAGTTACCATATACTATTAAAGCAAGTAAGAAGCATATAAAGTTGTGCTAATGCACAAGAAAATACATGAAACTTAAATTATACGTCCACAGACATTAAAGTATATCACACACAACTTTCAAGACAAGACCTTTGGAAAATATGATTGGGCACTTTGTCACATGATTCTACAAATGACCTGAATCTCCCTGAGGTACGTTGGAACAAAATTTCACAACCATCGGTGCACAGTCTAATCAGAGTCATAATTATTAGCACTACAAAAAGAAGTCATATACTTTTGCAATTTCCCTATTTCATTTTATTCACATTCCCTGGTAATGTCACTTAACAACAGTTATCACACGAAATTCCAGATAGAAGTTCTTATATTTCTTTCATTAAAATTCTGACTTCTGCATATAAAGAGTTGACTTTCGTGTTTCTATTTCCTCTAATAGTCATCATACCGAGGATTTCTATCATAATAGCGAATTTTGATCTGTTTCATTTCTTGGTAAATCCACACATGCACTATTCATTACGCATGTGATTCATTTGAATTATGAAGACCACTGGAGGGCATCATTCCAATTTGTTATTTTATCCAAACTCAAATATAGTTTCGCTATACTTGATCTCTGTAAACCTCATTATTACAAAACGATGACCCTTTGATATCAAGTCAATAATTTTTTTTTTTTTAGAAATTCAATTTTCTTTGGCATACATGGCTTTGTTGTGACCATATCCAAACTTTCCTATTAATACATGAACTTGTTTTGTTTAAAACAAATTCAACTATTTGAACTTTCTCGCATTACATATTCATTTAAAAATTCCATATGATGGATTGAAGATATCCTATTTCCAATAAACACTTCAATTGTTTTGCTTGGCCTTCGACTTCACTGAATTATTTCTTTGATCACGATCACCTTGTGATGACGTTTTCCCAAATTTGAAGCTTGCACTAATCTCGGATTTAATTATTTATTTATTTGTTCATATCGAATCCGCTTTGTTTATTTATTTTATAAAAACAATCTTAACAAATCACGTGCTAAGATAATGATACACAAATTCATGTCATATTTCCGTGTATCTTTTAATGGTTTTTACCGCATCAATTGAGTCTTTCGTGATAATTATTGCTTTATCATCTTCAATTGAAAAACATTATATAAATTTAATTGATTATATATGGAAACTTACATAAGTAATTACCTAATTTACAATATAGTATTACTATATTTAAGAATTCTTGTTAAACCAGTGATGTGAATAATTTATATTTTTACGTACTAGGGTTATTGTCAAGGGCAGGTATTGGGTAGCCTAGCCTTAGTTTGGCATAGACTGATCACCTAAACAAGGCAGCACTAACCAATATCCAACCATGATAATAACTAGTTAATGTATATAAATTAAGTCATCATACTTATTTAATAAATTTTAATATATATATATAAATATATATACTTTGTACTGTAAGGAGAAGACATATTTTCATAAAACAAAACAAGAATTAGAGGGACAAATAAAATTATATAAATAATTGTTTATCACATGTTTTGTGGTAACTATGAACTGTAACGCTCTGGCAAGAAAATGACCATATAAGAATAATATGGTAGTCATCAACTACGTTGGGTTATGGGAAACATTGTTATATATAATAATAGTCCTCGTTTTCACTTATTTACAACATTTGTAAATACATTCACAACGTTATATGATTTCAAAATGAAAATAAGTAATCACATAGAATCGACCCATTAAGTGTTATATATTTACAAAATATTTTACAAATATTTTTGTACAATAAATATTTTTACACCTTTATTTACAACTTTCATGTAACGTTATAAATAATAGTGATTTCTTTTACAAAATAATAATAGCAAAATATTTTGTAATAACTTCATTATGGTATTTTATAATATATATTACATAATAAATATAAGTTATTTTACATAGTATAGTAAAATACTAAAATAATATTTATTTAAAAGTGGTGACCATTTACATATAGTAAAAATGCGTAACAAATAATATATATTACATAGTATTTACATTTGATATGTAAAATACAGTTCAGACAGGGATACAAATAATATATATTACATTTGCTTTACAAATATAATATAATGATTGGTCATACCAAAACAACTTTTTTTTATTATATTTCGATCTCTAGGACATAGTATGAAAAATATGGTCACTAATAGTGTACTATCACATTGTTTCACAATTAAAATAACTTGGAACTCTAAACAATGATACACTAACTTTATTATCTTTTGGTGTATCTTTGCAATTCACTCATCTCAACACTTTGATTTTCTCATATCATAAATATTTGACAAATCATTTTTCATACTTTTATTTTATTTTGAACCTTTCGATTCTAAGTCTTCCCCAGTTACTAATCAAAGTAAGCTTTCTTTTGACAAAGAATTTTATTGATTCTAAAAGTCCTTCACATTCATTTTAAAAATCTATTAATCATATATCTTTTGGCTTGAACCTAGTCACTTTGGAAATTATATCATTTCATCTCATTTCAATTATTATCAAATTCTTGAACTAATTCAGTTGAACCATTGAATCCTACTTATTGTACAACTCGTATTCACAAAATTTGATATTTTGATTCTGTATCATCTACCTTAATCTTGTTTTTATTAACTAAAACATAACATAAGTTTAAAAGAAATATCGTAACCCAAATCTCGAGGACGAGATTTAAAACAAGGTGGGGAGAATGTAACAACTCATATAAAAAAGTCTTAATTATTATTTTAATTGTCCAATAGGAAACCCTAATTAAGACACCCAAGTGATTCTGCACAAACCCTAAAATTTTCAGAACAATCAGAATCAGGATCAGGGCCCCTAAAACTCAGGGGGGTAAACCCTAGTTACGATTATCTTAAAATCTCGCTGTCAAAATCGAATTTATGAAATCTGTCAACTCAGCTAGGCTAGTCAAGGACGTGGCTACCCTATGACCATTTCGTGTCCCTTACGGACCGTAAGGGATAAGGCTTACGGTCCGTAAGCTGGGTCAATTTCATGTATAAATAGCAGACATTGGGACTTGAATTCTGGCATTTGAACGACGAGAAAATTCGTTATACATAATGAGTTATGATCCGATTACTACCAAAAAACACACACTAGCTCGAATTCTGCTACGATACCGGGTATTAACTCGATCGCTGCTACGATTCAATGTCCGATGGATTAAAACTATCCAATGGATGTTTTAGTACTATCCTTTGTCATTAGTCATGATTCCGACAGGATGTTTGAGTACCACCCGAACTCGGGGAATACTCTGTCATTCGTTGTGAATCTGATGGATGTTTAAGTGATTGTACTCTGTCATTCGTTGTGAATCCGATGGATGTTTAAGTGATTGCACTTTGTCATTCGTTGTGAAGGTTTTAATCTCGTGAGTTATCGTAAATGCTGTATTAAGTTACCTACCTAGTTCGTGTGCACTAGGTTACAAGGCTAAAACAATAGGCTAAGCTCTGCCTGTATAAATCTGCAATTTATCAAGGCTTATATATAGACTAAACTTTGCCCGTAGGAATCTGCATGCTTATAATGTGAGTCATTCTCTTTTTATCAAATTACTTTCAAAAGCATGTTTATTTTCAAGGTTATAATTACAGGGATTAAGTCTTTGTAATCACCAAGTTACAGCCGGTATGTGGGGTTTTGTATACATTACTTGATAATCTTCACCATTAGACAACGAGTTAGCCAAGGGGTGATATGACCATAGTCATAGACACCACTGGACGAATGGGCCAATGGGTCGAGTGACAAATAATGTGGGTAGTTGGTTGATATCAGAAACATTGTAATCGCTCTTAATACTGTAGATTATAACAAAAGTGTTGTTTTAGCAAAATGAATGATTCACTCAGTACTTCCTGCTGTCAAAACCTTTTTAAAATGCGTTTCAGGTAATTACAGTAGATTGGAGTAAGAGATGGATACGGCACTGAAAGGCATCAAGAAGTGGCTTATTTTATTAATTAAATCAAATTAAGAAATATTGTTTTATGTAATCAAATTTATCTTTATTAAAGCTACCATTGTAAAACATGGGTTTATACCATCTATTTAATAAATAAAATCCTATGTTTTCTAAACTCTGATATTTTTTCCTAACTCACGGTCCTGATGAAATTTCCGCTGCAATACTTTTTCAAAATAATCACCGGTACCACGTGGCTGTTCGCGGCTCCCGATTCCGTCCAGGGTGGGTTGGGGGCCGTGACAAATACCACGACGGGTGGTGTGCTATTCCTATAGCGCTATAATTGTTAAGGTGGACTAACTAAGTTAATGACAAATAGAGTGCATGAAAGTATTATAGCATAAACAACCTAAGCATAACAAATAGCATGTTTAGCGGATTGAGTGATTGAATATGTTTGATTGTGTAAATTGTGTATTATTGATAGGTTATACATGTTACACCCAAAAGTGCGTTAAAGAGTAAAAAGGGTCAAATATACTCACGGTTTGCGAAGTAGTCTCCACGTATGTGAGTTAGCATGTTGGAGGATTTTAGATAGACGCCGAGTTATATTACACAGATAAACGAGGCTAATGAGTTTGACGGATTTTGGTATTGGGATGTGTATGAGATGCGTACTTTAGTATGAAAGTACATCAAAGTTATCTTAACAAAACACCCAATTTTGGACACCATGATTATGTGTTTTCATAGGCACAAGTTCGCCCATTGGAAGTCCATAAAGGAGGTATTCTACCTAAGATAATATAACATATTCCCTTAACATCAATCCATGAGTTGGTTAGTGTTTAGGGTTCGGTTGTTAGTATTATAGTAAGGATATATATATATATATATATATATATATATATATATATATATATATATATATATATATATATAGTGGAGGGTTCAAATGAGAAGAAATTCTTTGTAAGAAGAAAAAAGAAGAAATTTCAACCAATAGGAATGCTTCATTAGACTTCATTTAATATTTGTACTTAATGTAACTATAAGGGTATATTAGTAAACTTACATACATCATTAATTGGTAGTTTCATCTTTAATAACTAACTATATTAAATTTGTAACGTATTTTTAAGATATATATTTTTCACAAAAAATAAAAATAAAAATTCATTTAAAGTGTAGGATAAATACGAGGCGTGTAGGATAAATTACGAGTTGTGTAGGATAAATTTCAATATGTGTAGGATAAATTTCGAAATGTGCAGGATAACTTTTGATGTGTGTAAGCAAAAATATTTAGTGTGGAGGATTATAGTCTTAATGACTAATTAATTAGTCAAACATAATAATAAATGAGATGAGAAAAAAAAACTATTTAATGTTTTACAATTATACCCTTTTATTCTTTTTCTTCTCAATAAAATTTTCTTCTCAAATGAACCTTCCCCTATATATAAATATATATATATATATATATATATATATATATATATAGGGTGGGGTTCTAGAGTGAACACTAGTGTATTTGCGAACTGAGTGAACAAATCCTAGCCATTGATCTACACACATGTATGGCCAGGATTAGTTCACTCAGTTCGCAAGCTACACTAGTGTTCACTCTTGAACCTAATCCTATATATATATATATAATATTATGTATTAAGTCTCATGGTCAAGTATGTCAAGTAAGGAGGTATGATGATTTCCATCCATTTAACCTCATTATATGATTCACCAAACCACAAAATCATCAACTTTGTTGATGATTTCAGTTGGTCATGAATATGAAATTAATAAGACTAAACCTACTAAATCTACAAACGATCAAGTGAGCAAACTAGATGCGTGCATCCCAAGCATGGAATGTGTTTGGGGACGTGATGTAGTCTTGTCTCTTTGTTGGAAATCGTTTGAGATTTAATAGTATGAACATAGAAAATCACCAAGTGAGGTAGTGGAACAAGGTTGGAGAGCTAAAGCTTCCATGGTTCACATTTTCACAAAAGCACAAGTCTCACCATATTGAAGATGGTGAGCTTGGATGGTCTCAACACTTGTAGGTTGTCTAAAACCTTGTCAAAATAGAAAATTTAGAGGGTGTTTACACCTCTGAACTCATAGCAATCAACCATACTCAAACTCCCTAACCATAGGCTTGGTTAGAAGCAAGGCATGTGCAAGATTTCATAAGATAAACACGTGTAAAGAAGGTGTAAGTAAAAGTTTTATAAAAACATAAAGTTTGGGCCTTAAAATGGTGATATTCCACCTTAGTTTACCATGGTAAACTTGTGGAAACACTCCCAGAGGCGTTCTAAGCTTTCAAGAAGAAGAAGAAGAAGAAGTGATGAAACATGAAGAAAAGTGAGGTAGAAGCTCACTTTTAAACATAAGTATAATCTATCCTCACTTGTATTTTTAGCTGATTTGAATGTTTTTTGAGAGTGTTTGAGGATTTGGAAAAGTGAAATGGAAGTGTAGGAGGCTTGGTTATATAGTGGTTAAGTAGGGTTTGAGTTTTAATGGAGTTATAAGGTGATTGGGTGAGAATGGATGTGGAAAATTGGCCAACCCGTATGCAAGAAACAATGTTTTGCGGATCAAGGCTTCTCGCCATCCGCGAGGAAAAAGGCCTATCTTTTCGCCACCCGCGAGAAGGCCATTTTCCTCCAGAAGTTTGTTTTATTACAGTTTATGTAAGGATCTTCAAAAATGTCCTAAACCGACCCGTAAATAAAAACCTGGAGCCCTGAAACCCTAACCCATATCAAAAACCAAGAAATCAAGATTTCTAGTCTTCAGGCGGGCCGCGTAAAGGTTAGCTTAGCCTTACGCGGGCCGCGTCAAAGTGAGGTTTGACCGGATAAGCGTCCAGATCCATGTGTCACACACGTGGCAGCACTACTGGTGACACGCTAGCCCTAGTCTACGCATAGATGTCCCTCGCGGGCCGCGTAAAGGTCTTGAATAGTCTTACGCGGGCCGCGTAAGACTCAAATTTCAGCTATAAATAGCTTGTCGCATGGCCTGTTCTCTGGTGTCGAAAATCAATCACAAAAACGAAGTTATACTGTTAGAAATCACAATTTCTATTAGCGAGGTACTGCTACGATACAGGGTATTAACTCGATCGCTGCTACGATTCAATGTCCGATCGATTGAAAACTATCCAATGGATGTTTAAGTGCTGCCCACATTAGGGCCATACTTTGTCATTAGTCGTGAATTCGACAGATGTTTAAGTATAGCACTTTGTCATTCATTGTGAGGGTTTTAATCTCGTGAGTTATCGTAAATGCTGTATTAGTTACTGACCTAGTTCGTGTGCATTGTTATTTAAATTAGGTTACAAGGCTAATCAGTAGGCTAAACTCTGCCCGTTTAAATCTGCAATGTGAGTCATTCTCTTTTTATCAACAATATTTTACTATACTCCAAGCATTTTCAAATGTTATAATTACAGGGATTAAGTCGTGGTTATCTTGAATCACTGGCTAATTGGGGTATTGTGCACATTACTAATTTCTCCCGGTTAGGCTAATAAATCCTAACGGTGATAATCACCACTACTTGGGGAAGGACCCAATAGTGGTATGACCATCGTCACCAGGTGACACGGCGCCAGATAAAAATAAGATAGAAGCCATTGTAATCGCTCTTATGCTGTAATTTATAACTATGTGTCATTTTATCAAATTGAGTGACTCGCCAGCATTTCCCCGCTGATAAATTATTTTTAAAACATGTTTCAGGCAACCTGCTGTAAATCAAGGAAACGTGTTACGGAGCACTAACAAGCTTGAAGAGGTGACCATAATTTACTTATGAAATTCCTCTATTGTTATTTACGGGGTTTTATCCCGAATTATGAAATAAAATAATCGGGCATTTCCAGTTTTAAAAGATCCTGTTAAATCTTTCGTTGTCGCATCAATTAAATACCACGGGTTCCTGTCCCACGTCTCCTGACCGGGTCAAACCGGGGCTGGGGCCGTGACAGTTTAGCCCCCAAACTTTGATATGTTTATCATTTTATGTCATTTTCTTATATTTTAGCCCATTTTTAGGTATTTAAAGTGTATTAAGGTATTGTATGAGTGCGATGCATGCATGATTGATAAATCAAAGTATTTCAAGTCTCGGTTTTTGCGTATAAACATGTATACAACGTTTGATTGCGTATAACATAAATATAACAAGTGTAAGTATAAAGATGAATTCCGTTATGATTAACGCCTCGAATTGCGATTTTTGAAACTGAAATACGAATGTAAGGTTTCTAAAAATAGAATGTGAATGCGAACTTTCTAAAAATAGGAATACGAAAACAGAAGGCTTTACATGTTGGTTGTGTGAATAGATACTGTTAAGTTAGGCTCCACATCCATCACTTGATTAATCATATAAATGTTCACCCTTAATGACTTCCCACTAGGACAACTAGATCGATTGTGTTTTAACAAACTTGAAACTCGAAGTTTATTACTCTTTCTCTACTATTGCTTTCTAAACCCAATCTATGTTTTCAACAATCAATTCTCAACTAGTGGGTTTCCTCGCACTTCACTGCAGGTTTTCGGTCGATATCGATTTGGTTTGTTACCGTATTGGTATGATGTGTCACTCAGTATAGCAATCAATATGTATTTTACGTCAATCGAAAACTATAAAATCGAATACCAGTACCTTGTTCGGTTCGGTACGAGAGCGACGTTGTTGGTTTGTCGGAAATGGAACCCACAAAATAAATACATTACTGATACCAATGTTATTGAGATGGCCTCAGTTTCGATTCGTTATAACATCCGTTTTTAATCATATTTACAACATAATAGAATAGTTATAGTAGTTTCTATTTAGAATTACTTTTGTATTTTTTTTTGAACGGCCAACGAATCCTCCAAATGGGCTACTAGCGAAATTCAACACATCGGGATACACTCGCCTTCTGAACTGGGGAAAACGCTCACCTAGGGCCAAAGCTCGTGAACACTCGACAATGCGGTGAGGTAAAACCCACTTAGTTCAAGGATCGAACTAGTGATTGCCGCCTACTCGCCTAATCTCTCATCATCACCAGGTGTCGCAGAAACTATATGTTGGGGCAGGAATTGAACCTGTGTCACTTGAAAGACCAGTTCTCTCCCTTATCACTCCACCACTAGCTCATTGGTATAATTACTTTTGTATTAAACATCTATTTTTACTTTAAGACAACTAAAGTTTTAAAATGGTTATTGGTGTGAAATTTAATATAACAATCACTAGAAACGATCATAAGAAACCTAGAAACGATCACTAATGTTCAGGGCTTTCAAGTTTTGTTATTATATATAACTAGTAATTGTACCCCGCGCTTCGCTGCGGGTGTGGCGTTGTAAACACAATGAACAATGAACGTTAAGGAAGACAAAGGGATAAACAATAACGACGGTATAGACATAATAAAGCTATAGGTTGTTACATATACAAAGCCAATTAGTGAACCATTATGGTGGATAACAGTAAAGAGCCATTGAAGCAGCAAGTGTAATCTTAAATGAGTGAATACTGATATTAAGGATGTTGATGCAATGTTTTTAGAGAGATAGGCAGAACCCAAGGTAATCAAAACATATTCTATATTAACTTAAACTACTTCCAATTTTAATTTACAAAAAAGGTAAACTGAAGCAGCAATTAACAAAACTAACTATTAATTACTACATCATTTAGTGAGGCAATTGAATGTTTGGGTCTTTTATTTTCTTCAAAGTTGATATTGCCTCTTGCAATTTATATAACACCTTCAACTTGAAGCATCAACCTATTATCCTTCTGAATCCCTTCATCTCCAAGTTCGCCTCGTTTTCACCAACACTAATCCTAATCCTCTAATCAGCTTGAACAAAGAAACAAGATACAAACCTAATAGAAAAAAAAGTGGTTTATGGGTATTACATACCGGGTTCAGTTTAGGGTTTATTGGAATATCTAAATCAGATCTGAGAGTCAATTTGGAACCTGATGGGTGATGTTGCTGGAAGACGGCAATCAGCGCAAAAGGATCGCACATCATCCCCCTCCGCCGCAACCCCTCCCTTTTCCCAATCACAATGGCAGTTGATTTGTGCCGGAAAATGACTAAAGGTACTGAAACCTTACCATAAAATCCTAACACTTGAAATCGGGGCCACAGTGCCGACGTAGCCGGCCTGCTAAACGCCATCGAAGTGACGGTGGCGTTGGTGATGATGGAAACACCGAGGGAGAGATAGGGAGGAGTTCTCCACTGCCACGCACATGTCTCTTTCTCTTTGAACCACTGTTCACCGGAGTTGGTAAATGCTATAGAGATAATTTTACAGTTTATAGTTCAATTTATCGAGGCACTTGAACTTTGACACTTTCCACTGATTCCTCGTAGTTTGACACCTTACTTACCCTTACTAGTAAAAGTAGCTAGGAACTGATTTTAACATTATTTTAACCGACCTTTCGACATCGATCAAAATGGTGTCGTTTCCAGGGAATTTAGGCAATTTAGGATGCGTTTTTCATTTTAGGATTAAGGAAATTTAGGATTACATTTTCATTATAACACGTTTTGAAATGTTTACTTTTACCCGATTATACACTTAGTAGTCATTTTGAGCCTTTTAATAGTTCGTTGTTCAACCCTAATTACCCAATTTGAACCGTTACCCATTTTACAAATCCATTGGCAAAAAATTCAGAAGTTTGATTTTTTTATTATAAATTTAAAGAAAAAATAGAAAAAAAGAGTAAAACAAGAAAAATACAGTCAAACAAAGGGTCAAATGATCAAAATTGTAGGTCAAGAAAAAAATATTTCGAATTATGTTACAACTTTATTTTTTATGTTTTTTTTTTTTCGTTTGTTGTAGCATGTGCCAATACCATAATATACGAAACTAACACCGATCGAATTTCCTTTGCTCCCCACGGCATTCGGCAACATATGGGTTGAATTATCTAGTTCCTATAGAGTTTCATTTTCAATATCCAATACGGTTTCATTTTCAATAAAAGGGTTCCCTTTCATTTCTCACTAATTATAAGTTTATCTTCCTTTCTTATAAAATATTATATAAAAGTATAATTAAATAAACTTGTCCAATTTACGTTTATCCTATGAAGACAACAATACACAATGTTAGGAAATCATGTCTAATTAACTTTTAATAATACACATCTTTTTATGATAACGTTTTATAATGTTTTACAACATAACAAACATGATGTTAGGAAATCATGGAGTGTATTATCTTTTAATAATACAAATCTTTTTATAATAACGTTAAATAAAACGAAGTCAAAAGTCAATATACATAAGTTGGTGATAGATGCTATATATACCATAAGGATTGGTTTGTTTAGTAGAATATTAATCACTATTTAATATATAACTAGGTTTATTATTCCTAGTTGTGAGTCTTATTATTTTATGATTATTATTTTAACTTATACATGTATAACAACATATACAGTTTAGTAAATTTAGGGGTGTTACACAAACCTTAACTTCCTCCATCTAATCTTTCTTTCTCCCCAAACCACATTACCATTGCCGTCGTTACAACACCTTCACAACCACACCTGAGCCGCAGCCACCACAACCAACGTTCACCGAATTTCTATGAACTCTCTCTCTCTCTCTCTCTCTCTCTAAAGGTTAATAAAACTTATAACTTTATAGCAATCCAAAGAAAAAACACACGGGTAGAGTATTTTGGGGTCAGAAGCAAGTTAATGCAAAGGTTTAAATGAAAACTATATTGTTGAAACCGTTATTTAGTTTTGTAGTGAAAATGTAAATAATTAAAAGAACAAAACACTCATTTTCCATGCGAAGTCGCATTCGTTTTGTAACATAACTAATTATGCATCTACTTTCTTCTCCGAAACTTAATTTATCATTTCACTTATTGTAAAGATAAAACGTACACATAGTCTCATACAAATATTAAGGCATGATATATAATAACTTAAAAAGGTTAATAAAACTTATAACTTTTTTAGTTAGCCATGTTGTGTCAAGTAGGATATATAATGCTAATATATCAGTTTCTTTACAAATTCCATCAATTTTTTATTTAGTATATAAATTTTTTATTTATTCTCATTTTTGTTGAGCTGTAACCCACGCATGTTACATACCCCAATGCTTATTACATTTGAGCTACACATGTGTTCACCTTCCCACTGAAAACACACTTGTACACTTGTAGTCATAAAACCTTATTCATCTCAACTATTTACTGCCAATCCCACCGTTGGTCCATCGTTGATCTCCGCCAGTACCACCGCTAGTCCACCACCACTCACCGGTAGACTTTACTCTTTCATTTCACTCTGATTTCATTCTCTCTCTCTCTAGATGAGATATAGATATCTCTAACCGGCCGCCACTGCATGTACATGTGTTGATAAGTCAGCAAAAACGGTGGTCAAACAACAAATTGGGGGGTCGAGTTTTCGTCTTTCCGGCCAACCTACCATCTTCTCCCGGAACAATCACCACCACCTCCCCCGAAGCCAGACGCAATGGATTGCGATGGTGACGTCACCGCCAAAGAAGACCGCCGGAAACGGGAGCCCTCGTCTATCTATCTTTTTCTTTCTGTTGTGCATCCACATGTTGTACCTTGTGCTTCCTTTGTTGTGTACGATTTTCTTGTGCAGCCTGATCTTGTACCTTGTGCTATCTTGCACATCATCAAAGGACAAAATTGTAATTTGAGTTGGATTGTCGGTGGCCTTTGCCACCGACTTTGTGTTTTAAGATAGTATGAAATATGATGTACATATATAGAAAATCCTAAGACTCATGTATATAATACGTACGGACGGGCCGACGGCCGACCATAGTGAATATGATAGAAGCCGCATAATTATTACATATACAAAATAAGTTGATTAACGTTAGCAAGATCAACAAATATTTGATGCACAAAAGTAACAGCATATTAACAAAAAAACTTGTTAATTTTTTTAACATGTGTGTCTAATCATTAAAATTGCAAATTTACATTTTATTTAAAAACCTCATTCTCATTTAGGGATGAAATAAGGGTTAACTTCACGTACAAAGTGTCTTATCGTACAAAACGTACGAAAGACATGAAAAAGCCAAAAAAATGCGGTGACATTTTCGTAATTATTTGCTCGTAGAGTAATTATCAAAATTACTCTAAAAATGATCTTATATAGTAATTTTGATTTTGTAGGGTAATTATCAAAATTACTCTACAAGTGTATCAAAATTACTCTGCAAGTTTATCAAAACACATACGATTCAAAATTACTCTACAAGATCAAAATTACCATACAAGAACATTTTACAAAATTACTCTACAAGATCAAAATTACCCTACAAGATCATTAGTAGAGTAATTTTGATAATTACCCTACGAGTAAATAACTACGAAAATACCACCACGTTTTTTTTTTTTACATTTTCACCATATTCGTACGTTTTGTATGATAAGGGTTTTGTATTTGATCTTTTGTCATGAAATATAATGAGTGTGAAAATGGAGATGGTGATTATGACTGTGTTCTTGGGTCTAATAAAAAGAGAAGTGAAAGAAAGTAGAAAGGATCTGGAAAATCTTTAGTTTTTTTTTTCAAAGGAAGATGTGAAAAGAAGCTGGAAACGATCTGTGTTTCCGAGTTTTTTTAAGGAATGAAGTTGAAAGGTGACCACAAAAAACCGATGTTTGTGAGGACAGTTTATGAGAGGTGATCACAAAAAACCGACTGTCTTGCTCAAAGTGGTGGCGTTGAATGATTTATGGATTTGGCATGCGTACTTTGGTGCTCCCGGTTCAAACAGTGACATTAATGTTTTACATCAATCACCATTATTCAATGTCGAGTTACAAGGAACCGCACTGCGGTGTCCGTTTATGGTCAATGGGAGACATTATAGACGCGAATTCTATCCTGTTGATGGCATCAACCTCAGTTGGTCTGTTTTTGTAGAGGCTTATCCATTTCTAACCTACGCCAAAGAAAAATTGTTCAAGAAGTTACATGAATCGGCGTGAAAAGACGTTGAGTGAGCATTTGGTGTTTTTAAAGGTAAATGAGGTATACTTGATCAACCGGTGCATACAGTTAAACAACCTAAAATAAGGAGCGTGTTGTACGCGTGTATCATATTGCATAATATGACCATAAAGGATGGGGGAACGCAATATGATTAGACTACGTTATGGACCCTCCGACACATAACACCCATTTTCGACTACGACATGATCTAATGGAACATGTTGGTAGTTTAGATATCCAATTACCTGATTCCGACGAAGAGTAGTTTTTTATTTTTGTTTTTAAATACGAATTTTTATTTTTCGTATTGGTTGTATTTTTATTTCATTTAATGTATTTTAAATATGCTGGTTTTTTTATTTAAAAAACAAAAAAAAATAGTTATGGAATGTGACGAGTCTTGCAAGTATGATGAGTGAAATGTGATGGATTGTGAAAAAGTAAGTTCTCAAATGCTGATTGGGTATGAAAGAAATTCTGTGTGATAATTGTGATGGTGTCACATCCCGATATTTCCACGTATTACCGGTGGACCGGAGGGGAGTATCGTGACGTAGTTGATATCATCATAGTCAAACAACACAAATTATAAACGCACAGTGGAAGCAAAAGGTATGAGTCACATTACATCCGAATAAATAGTAATATCAAAGTATCACAACGGGCTGTAAAGGATCCACAGACGGATCAAAATATAAATAAGATCATTGTTCAACAGACTTTAACATCTAGAGCTTGCAAGACTTGATTATTGATGTCTGGAGTAGCCAGCCTATTTCGTATAGTACCTGCACTTAACCTTTTGGGAAAATACGTCAGTTTATACTGGTAAATACAATTAACTGACTCATTTTTTAAAAGAGTTTAAGAAAATTAGTTTGAATGCACGTGGCACAAAATATCTTTTATAACTTGGGATAATTATTTAAGAAAATAAACTTGTATACAGTTTTACATGTTTGTCGTCCATTTAGGACCCGGTTAGAAGAGCCGGTTTAACAAGATTAATAGACACACCACTTGGTATAATACCCACAAGAAGATACCTTTCTTGTGGACTACCTTTTTACATACGCTACTGTCAGGTGTATGCCTACACCCCGTGCTTAAGTCGTGGCCATTTCTAATGAATGAGCCGAGGATATCCAGGACACAGTCATTAACCCCCCAAAGGCATTGCATCAAACAAGACAGAATAAAACAGGTTATGCATCTTTTTAATCAACATCTGATTGTACGACTTCATACCCGATCAAGCGATATTATTATAATATCGTACCCCAAGCCCGTATAGGGAAAATAAGTTAAAAGTATTTACCTGAGCAAAGTATAAATCACAACAGCAAGTGCACGTAGCTTTTACTGGGCTCCTAATCTGGAACAAAGGTTTTAGTAACCTATTAGATTCCTAACGGGTCTTAATTAAGCCTAAACTTAGACCGGTTAGTTTTAAAGAGAGGTATACGGTTCAAAACGCAAGATTAAGCGAAGACCGGATTAGGATGTGATTTAGTCCCGACAAGTTTGAAGACTTGTATAATTGGGTAAACTAAACACATTCTGGATTTTGAGGTGAAAATGATAGGGTTTGACCCGTTTCGGTCAATTTATGCAAACTAGTTACATAAACCGAACCGAACGCAAATAACGCATAACGGGTAACCAAAAGAGTCATGAACAGGTTTCCTAAGTTAATATGCTTTAAATATGTTGTGATATCAGTAGGATACCTTCCATTATGCCCAAAACGAGTTTAATCTCAAATTAAGCCCCGTAGGGGTATTTTGGTCATTTTAAAGGTTATAAAAGAGAGACAAAATTGCAGAAAACAACCTTTATGTATACCCCAAACTGCACTTTATACCTTTCACTATGAAATCCGCCAAAACCAACCTTTACGTTCATGTTTTGTTACACATCACAACCTTTACACCAAACCTAGTAAAAAAAGTCAGTTAAGTTGCCCCATGTGCGATGCATGTGAGGGCATATATGTCTTTTCCTTTGAATAATATATTTAAATAAATAATTAAATCAGTTTTTAAAAAACTAATATATATATACCCTTTTGACTTTTGACTGACACTTCCACCAAAGCTAGAACCACCACCGGTTACCCACCTCCACCACCGTCACTCATCTCCGCCACTCACCTGCCCCTGTTGTAGCTCAGCCACCATCACCACACAAAACAAAACAGCATACCAGCAGCAACATAATTTGCAGAACCCACAGAAACGATTGCAGCAGGATTTACAACATTATGCTTGGTAAAAAGATCAACACGGGCGATAACTTAACGCATACTTTTGCTCTCTATGTTCAAGCCTGTAATCATTTTGTAATAGAATTTAAATATAATGGAATGATAAAAAATAAGTTAGTAACGGTACTTAAAATAGGCGGCTGGCAGAATTATAGTGCATTTTAATTCACTATGAATGCTTCCTTTTATATCACTACCCCAAAACTCCATCTTTGCCAACAGTTTCTAGATCAAGAACCTGCCTATCAACCCAATCTCTTCTTTGACGCATCTTCGCAAAAACCTGACGCATCTTTGGGTTCTAATTTATTTCCAAAAAAGTCAAACATGTTAAATTAGAATTTTTTTTTCTATAATGATTAAACACAGCAGTAGGCATTATGCCCACATATATCATTAATATACAAAACAAGTATTAAGGTCAAAACAATTGAGGCATAAATACACAAATTTTCCGAATTTCCAATGATGTGTGACCATTGTAGTTGGAAATTCGGAAAATTTGTGTATTTATGCCTGTGTGTTGGTCTTTTGCCCCAATTTCACCAATTGAATTGGGTTTAATAGATGTGGTTGCTAGATGGTGGGATTAAAGGTTTTTTAAATAGTTTAGTGGGTTTCTTAAAGACGGGCGTTGTGGGCGTGTGGGTGGCAGATGTGGGTGTCGGTGGTGGATGTGGGTGGAGGTAGTGAAGTGGGTGCCGATGGTGGTGGAGGGTGAAGGTGGGTGGCGGAAGTAGGTGATGTCGGTGTTTGGTTCACGGATTTGGTGGAGGAGGGTGAAGGTGGTGGTAGCGGTGGAAGGTGGTGATGGCTGCCATTGTTGGAGGTGGAGGAGTAACCGGTGGTTGTGGGGTATACATATATTATTCAAAGATAAGGGTATATATATATTAGTTTTTTAAAAACTGATTTAATTATTTATTTAAATATATTATTCAAAGGAAAAGACATATATGCCCTCACATGCATCGCACATGGGGCAACTTAACTGACTTTTTTGACTAGGTTTGGTGTAAAGGTTGTGATGTGTAACAAAACATGAACGTAAAGGTTGGTTTTGGCGGATTTCATAGTGAAAGGTGTAAAGTGCAGTTTGGGGTATACATAAAGGTTGTTTTCTGCAATTTTGTCTAAAAGAGATTAAATAAAATTCTAAGATTCGGGCCTGAAGTAATCAGTAAAACTACTTAATTTAATAGGTTATATCAGTTGGTGATAAGTCTTATATGACAAGAATGGTTTTAACCCATACTATGTGTTTAATATGCGTAAAAAGTCGTTTAAAGCGATTTCCAGGTTATAACAGGAAATCTGAGTTTTTTGATCAGGTTATAAGTTCAAATTACTTCATTTAACATATAAAATCAGTAGCCAAAGGTTTGGTGTCTAAATGTTATGTAAAACTCATTTTATAAGCAAAAAGGGTATAATCGGTATTTACCGAATCAAGGCAATAACCTTAGGTTATGATCAGTTTAAAAATAATTAAAAATCTTCAAAAATCCCAAAATATTATATTACATCAGTGGGTAAAAGGGTTGGTGTCAAAAATTGGGTTTAGATAGGCTTTATGCTAATTACGCCGTTTAATTAATAAAAAGCTTTTTAATTACGCTATTGGGTATAACTCCTAATCTAGACCTCCAACTGATGTGAAAATTTAGGGACATGTTTATAAATCAGTAACAAAGATTATTGTCCTCTCACATTTCCAAAATTCTCGTTTTAAGGTCAAATGGGCATTATGGTCAATATTAAGCAATTAACGGAAACGTGTAAACGAATCGGACAATCAACGAACCAATCACAGAGGGTTATACTATCATATAACTCGGTCCTAATGAAGCTTTAAGGCACTTCTAATTCATGCTACTACGGGTCAGAACTGAAAGTCAAAGCATAAGTCAAATTATGCGACTTTCGGCTCCGAACCGGTCCTAAACTGAAAATTGTCGGGTCGAACATGTTTAGACATGTTCTTACACTTATTACCAAGTTATATGAGTGATAAAACAGGTTACATGTCTTTTACATTGCTAATTATGTGTTAATTCGAAAATCATGTTTCTGTTGACTTTTTATAACTAACTTTGACCCGACAAATGACATAGTTAGAGCGGGAATCAGAGGGTGCCCTTCTAAGGGTTTATTGCCCACATAATTACCAACTTATAACTACTTTCAATTTGACTAATCACTGGACCATTAGTGATTAATCGTCAAGTCAAACCTTAATTACGACGGTGTGACTTTTAAGCTAAAAACTAAGTAAAACACAATTAAGGAAGGTTAAGGATACTTACCGAAGTCCTAATTACGACTAGAGATGCCTGGGAACTGATCTTGAACTCCCAAAAGCTCCAGAAGTTGAGTTATGAGTGAATGATCAAAGTTGCAATAATGTGGGACTTTATATAGTGCTTTTGATTCATCATGATCATGATAAACAAGCCTATGAGGTGATCCCTGATCAATTACAAGTGTCCCTAGAGCCTAAAAACAACTTTGTGCAGCCCATGGTATTGAAAACAAGCCATAAGAGTCGGTTAAACGGGCTGGACAGACACCTGTCCTGAGTTTCTGATGCTGGGCATGCCAGGCGGCCTGCGTAAGGCCTTGTCTGGGCTTACGCGCCCCGTGTGGGTGATCAGAACTGGCCAAACAAGTTTCGTTAATTGCACTTTAGGTCCTTGGTCCTTGTAAAAGTTGTTTTACCTTTATTTCTTGCATTATAAGCCCTCTAAATTGATTTCTAAGGACTCCAAGACATAACCAATCTTTGTGAAGCCCTTGGTTAACCTTTGATTACCCGAAAAGTCATGAATTTCAACGTTCACGCTTTTAACCCCTCGTATACGAATTTTATCATAGCTTTCTCATACGATAACGAAACTTGGTGAAATTTTTATCATGCATTCTAACTAATCGTTACAAAGCTTCAGGTTTGCCAAAAGGTCACTCAGAGGTATACTTTAAACACGTTGACACATTTAACCCCTGTAGTTTGTAATCTCTCACTTTCTTTCACAATTAGCTTCGTATGATCCATGATTTATTCGTTTAAGGGTATAAACATCATGTAGGGTTATTGTAAAGTATATGTATCCATTGTTGACATTTTGAACCCTTATATTCACATACTTTTCTTGTTTGTCAACTTTAGTCCTTCTAACGTAATCCTTTACACGTTTAAAGTTTATGACACGTGTCAATACATTATTGGACATGAATTTTCGAGGTGTTACAGATGGGTGCCCCATGTAGGGGTGTGCATGGTTTGGTTCGATTCGGGAATTTAGCATTAATTGAAATCGTATCAGAAGTCATTGGTTAATCGGTTTGGTTTATTCGGTTAATTTATCGGTTTTCAGTTTGGTTCGGTTAACCAAACCAAACAAGGGCAATTATGAAATAGATATATAAATAAATGAAATGGAGGTATAAATAAATGAAATAGATTATAAATACATGAAATGGTAGTATAAAACATGAATATCTAACACTAGTGGGTGTGGGGCGTTGATTGGGGCCGGGGATGCAACGATGGCTAAACCACACTGGGCCAGCATTGGCCACGGCGTTGCCCCGCTGGTGTGGCTTTGAAGCCTGTGTTGGGCGGGGGGAGGTCTGAGGTGGTTGGCTTGGATTGGCTGGTGGTAGATGAACATGGCACCCCAACGCCGCCTGGCCACGCCGCTTCCACACCCCACTTTTTTGAGGTGGTCTGGTAGAACCCACACTAACCACGTATCGAACAATACCCCAAACCCAAGCCCTCCACACCCCATAGCATAAACGAATGGGGACAATTGACATAAGCACACCATTTTCCCCGAATGCTTTTTAAACTTTTTATACATCAGCATATTCATGTTCTTCAAGAAAGTATCATACAATATAGGGGTATAAACAAGCCAAGGTGATTTTAAGCTCGTCTACACTCAAGCTTAGCTCGTTTAACTTACGAAGACACGTCTTGATTCAAGCTATAAATATAAAGCTTGAGCTCAGCTTGTGGTTAACTTTTCAAGCTTGAGCTTGGTTTAGGCTTGGTCTTGATACGTTTATTATTTATTAATTAATTACTGTATATATGTATGTAACAGCTTTTGTTATACTATAATACTAAATATTTAGTTGTAATTTATCATAATTATATATATATATATATATATATATATATATATAAAGTTATATAAATAATAGTCTAATTTAGACTCGCGAGCCTACTCGAGCTCGATAAGCGAAGCTTGCGTTTGGGCTCAAGTGTTGAGTAAGCTCATTTTTAAGCTCGAGATCGGGGTCGACTTGATTTTAGCTTTTAACGAACCAATCTCGAGTAGCTGACGAGCCATGAACGGCTTTCTTGCTTACACCCCTAATCCAGTGTATAAATGACGGTGTCCCACCCCTAATCCAGTGTATATAATCTCGAGTAAGCTCATTTCTTCTTAAAATCATGCCTTGTTATTTTTCAGCCAAAAACCAAATCTAGAAACCCTAAATATATGACACGTGTCCCACCCTTATTTTCATTTATATAATAATAATAATAATAATAATAATAATAATAATAATAATAATAATAATAATAATAATAATAATAATAATAATAATAATAATAATAGATAAGGTTTAGAGGTCATGAATTCAAATCTTATAACTAGGATTAAAAAAAAATTCGTAGTTAAAAAGATCTAATAATATTCTCTTTTTGTTTTGAACGAGTTTACGTAAATACGTAAGTTACGGCGGAATGTTGATTATGAATGGGACTGAGAACATTACGGAATCGAAACTTCAAATGAAAAAAGAAAAAAATACGGTGCAAAATGAGGGACGAAAATAATTCATTTGACGATCGGAAACATAGGAAAAATGAAGGGGAGAGTGAATCGGCGAGAGAAGAAATAAGAAAATGTCTTAATAAATGACGGTGGAACCGTTACAGGCATATGTAGATGACGGTGGTTAAAATGGCATTGGTGACTTTGTAGTGGTTTATATTAGGTTAGAATGTGGCTGTTTCATAAATATGGGAACTTTTAGATTTGGAACTTTTAGATGATTTAACTATTAACTTAATCTGTTTTTTTAAGAGATATTCTCTTAAAAGTGGGATTCGGTTATCGGGAAAAAATATATTTTTTTAACGGTAAATTTTTATTAATTTCATGTAATATGTGGGACTTGAATCCAATACCTTTCCTCCCTAAGGAAAAGACGTTAAACTTAGCCCATACTGTATGTTGATAAGTTAAATGGGTAGATCAAATGATATGTATATACACATAATATACATATGTAATTTTTTATTACATTACCTATAACTACAAAGTTCATGTGGGGGAATAGTGCCAGACAGCTGTCTGGCACTCCCCCATTGGACCAACTTATTTTTAAACTAATTTTATTCAGTAACTACAAAGTTCATGTGGGGGAATAGTGCCAGACAGCTGTCTGGCACTCCCCCATTGGACCAACTTATTTTTAAACTAATTTTATTCACAGTTTAAAATTATGATTTCGTCCTTTATTTAAAACATCATACGAAGAACACATACTGGACTACAGGTTTAAAACACCACACAATAGATTTTCGCACAGAACAGAAAAGAAACCGTATTACAATGACGATGATAACTTCTTGCGATCTTGAAGATTTATATGAGATGACAAATATTTCACAAATTCTTAAACGATCTTAAAAAAAACAAATCGGAATCCTAAAATAACTCCCAGACGGTTATGGAAATATTTATCATTTAATTGAATTATTGAGTAAATTACTTTGTTACTCTTTTGAATTAATATAACTCAAGAAAACATGTCACGAGATCCTTTTCACATCCAATATTTCTCACATCCAAGCCCCTTTTCACAAGATCCTCAATCTGTATTCACATATTACTATTTTACGATATCAAATAGAGGGTTGAGTTATAATACAAAGTATTTAAAAATAAGAAGGGTAAGAAGCCACCAAAGAATGACAAGTGTCCTAGGAGTAATTAAATGCAAATGGTAATTTTGTCTACAAGAGTAAATAGAATATGCACACGCAAGTCACATGTTATCCCCCCCCCCCCCCCCACCAATTTTTAAACGTCCGTAACTTTTCTATACATCATTTGTTTTTAAAAAAAATTATACCATAAAATCGAGCGTTTTTTTATCTTTAATATGAGTACCATATTGTTATATTTTTCAAAAAAAAAATTCAAAAACCCAGTTGCATATTACACAATGGACATGATGTAAAACACAATGTAAAGTAGATCAAAAACACAATCAATGATAACAGATAAAGACACAATGGACAACATACTAAAACACAATGACCATAACGTATAACACAATGGCGATAACATATAACACAATAAGTATCAAACTAACTAAAAATACAATTGATGACAACAGATAAAAGACACAATTAATGACAGCAGATAAAAGACACAATGGAGAGCAGATGAAGACACAATGGAAAACAAACTAAAAACACAATACACAACAAACTAAAATACAATGAACAAATATAATAAAAAAAATTGAACAAATTATTAAAACACAATGGACAACATATTAAAACACAATGAATAACATATTAAACACAATGACCTGAACTAATAACACAATTTATAGAAAACCCAGATATAACACCATCTTCATTGTGTCATATATTGTGTTATAGGTTCTTATAAAAACGCAATGGATAGAACCCAAATTAAAACTGTGTTATAGGTTTTGATAATAACACAATGGACATGATGTAAAACACAATGTAAAGTAGATCAAAAACACAATCAATGACAACATACTAAAACACAATGACCATAGCGTATAACACAATGGCGATAACATATAACACAATAAGTATCAGAATAAATAAAAACACAATTGATGACAACAGATAAAAGACACAATTAATGACAACAGATAAAAGACACAATGGAGAGCAGATGAAGATACAATGGAAAACAAACTAAAAACACAATACACAACAAACTAAAACACAATGAACAAAGATAATAAAAAAAATTGAACAAATTATTAAAACACAATGGACAACATATTAAAACACAATGAATAACATATTAAACACAATGACCTGAACTAATAACACAATTTATAGAAAACCCAGATATAACACCATCTTCATTGTGTCATTTATTGTGTTATAGGTTCTTATAAAAACGCATTGGATAGAACCCAAATTAACATTGTGTTATAGGTTTTGATAATAACACAATGTATAGAAACTCTACTGAACAAAACCCAGTTAAAAGACACAATGACCTGAACCTTTAACACAATGCAAAAAAACCCAGTAAAAATGATTTTTTTATTTTATTTTTATATGATAATATGGTACTCATATTAAAGATAAAAAAGCGCTCGTTATTATGGTGAAATTTAAAAAAAAAATGTCGTATGAAAAGGTTATGGACGTTTCAAAATCGATGGGGGAATTGGCATGTGCCTTGCATGTGGAAAGAGAAAATCCATAAATATAGGATTCCCTTTATGCCCTTCTATTATCTTCTTTTCCCTAGAACTAATCTCAACCCTCCAAATCTAAGATCAATGGACTAGAATCCTTCTTACCTTTCTTATTTATTTTATCCTTTGTATTTGATCCTAACCCATCAAATAGATATTAAAATCATTACATAAATCCTCACTGAAAGTTAAATTCCTAAACTTGTAATCTCTACTCAGCCCCAGTTTTTTTTTAACAGCCAACGAATCCTCTAAATGGGCTACTGACGAAATTCACCACATCGGGATACACTCGCCTTCGAACCGGGGAAAACCCTCACCTAGAGCCGAAGCCCGTAAACACTCGCCCGAAGGCACGACAGTGCGGTGAGGTAAAACTCGCTCAGTTCAAGGATCGAACTAGAGATCTCCGCCTATTCGCTTAGTCTGGAATCATCACCAGGTGCCGCAGAAAATGTTGGGGAGGGCAGGAATCGAGCTTGAGTCACTTAGAACATCAAATATCTCCCTTACCACTCCACCATCACCTCATTGGCACTCAGCCTCCTGGTTTACTCCAAAAACCATCAAAAGTATAGTTACAAATGTCCGTGTTTGGTCGACAATTTCAACCATTGCTATTTGTTAATTCAAATTCGGATGAATCTACGCTTTGGGTTTCTGCACATTGGCGGACTCACCCTTTGGCCAAGGTGGGTGGCCGCATCCCTTGAAAAAAAATTTAGTGTATATTTTAGGCAAAAAATCCGACAGCACCACCTAAAAATATGGTTGAACACCTCATTCGCACCACCAACAAATAATTCATGGGACCGTCACTGTTTCTGCATCGATGAAACATGAAAGAAGAATAAATACATATCATCTCATTAAAATACCATTTTTCTGCCGTACCAAAAACGTCATGGCTGGAGATTTTGGGTGGCGGTGATGGTTATATAGTGTTTAAAAACGACTAATTTATTATGCAACTTTTATAATTCTTTTTCTTAAGATCACAATGATGTTTGGCCAGAAGAACTAACAAAATGGAAGGTTATGGTGACAATGGGCCCAAGTTTCATCATGGACTGCATTGGGCTAAACAAGTATGCAGACAAGCTTCTTATTTATTAACCAGTACCCAGTAGCACTAGCGGAGTTCAGACTTCAGAGGCCCAAATTCGGTCATATTATTTACCATTTGATATGGTTCTCTAACAAAAACGGGCCAGGTCCGCTGGTTCGCAAATAGCTTCCTTTTGAGTTCTGAATTAATTATAAACTAGTATTAAGCCTATCCGTGTTGCGGTGGAGGCGTAAAACCATGACAATTTGATATGGTTCTCTAACTAAAACGGGCCAAGTCCGCTGGTTCGCAAATAGCTTCCTTTTGAGTTCTGAATTAATTATAAACTAGTATTAAGCCTATCCGCGTTGCGGTGGGGGCGTAAAACCATGACAAATAGTACCAATGCCACAACACCGTCAGCAACCATCAACACTGAAGTTGCGACGTGTTAATGCGAAGAAATTACACCGGAACATAAAACATAGAAAATAATAACCAAGTCGATTAGGACCCGCGTGTCGTGATGAACCTAACTTGTGTAATCCTCTACAGCTTGTAAGCTTTCGAGTCTTCAGTTTTTTTTAAGTTTTAAGCTTTCGCATGTTTTAATAAAATCTCCGTATAAAGTTTGAGTAAATTGTTTTCTAGCTTTTTGTTACTCTTACTTTGATCCATTTGATTAGGAATCTTTTTGATCAAACGAGAAAAAATAGACTGTCATAAAAACGTTGAACCACACACGCACGTTGCGTAATATTAACTCGCAAAATTTAGAATGCAGCGTAAAATAAAACGTAAAACGTTGAACCACACACAAACATTGCGCCGTGTTAACTTGCAAAATTTAGAACAAAACGTAAAACAAACATTTTGCGAATTATGAAAAGTGTAGGGTACCAAAGTTGAAAGTAAAAAAGTTATGAGGTTAAATTGGCAAATACAGAAAGCTTTTGGGTTAAAAGTAAAAAACCAAAGTAGCTTTGGGTTAAAAGTGTAATTCTAAAAAAAAAAATTAAAAACCTCCCCAAAACATAGAATACAACTTAACTATGCACCACAATGTTGATAATTTATAATGGGTTAATAAATAAGGGAAAAGATCAAATAGGAAGTTTATTTTGGCTAGGAAGTGTAGGAAGCAATAGGATTAGGACATGTGGCAACATTTAAAATAAAGAGGAAGGGTATTTTAGTCAATCCAACCCTTTCTTCTTCCTTTTCAAAACCCAGTAACTTCAAAACCAACCATTTTCAAAACCCACAATCTTCAACCATTTCTTCACTTTCTATCTCAATAATCACTACATTATAGTGCGATTTTCATCACAAATCAATGATTCAAACACCCGATCAACGTGTTCTTCAGCTTTTTTGAAGAAAACCCAGTTTAATTTCATAAAAAAATCTTGTTTTTTCCGGTGATTTTGGAGATAATCACTCGATTCGTTCGATTCGAGCGCTGATAAGTGTTTCTATCATTCAAACTTCGTCAATTGTTGAAGAAATCACTTCGATCCATGTAAGAAATTATTTAATTTCATTTTTATGATCTGGGTTTTTGATTTAGTCATTGCGTTTTACGATCTTGGCGGAGGTCCTGGGGCAGCGCCCCTGGTAGCGGGGTCCCAGGGGCGGCAGCCCCTGGCGGGGTCCAAGGGGCAGAGAAATTAATTTTCTGTAAATTGCCTCTGGAAAACTGCATTCGTAGACAGTGTTTCTGGTTCTGTAAACAACAGGTTCTGGTCATTGCGTTTTAGTTAGATTCTGGTTCTGTGAACAACAGTTTCTGGTTCTGTGAACAACAGTTTCTGGTCATTGCGTTTTAGACAGTTTCTGGTTCTGTGAACAACAGTTTCTGGTCATTGCGTTTTAGAAATAAAACATTTTTGAAGTGCTTTTACTCATTGCGTTTTAGGTAAACACATTTTTATGTGTGTTCAATTCATTGCGTTTTAGAAATAAGACATTTTTATGTGTTTTCTAGGCATTGCGTTTTAGAAATAAGACATTTTTAAGTGTTTTCTGGCCATTGCGTTTTAGAAATAAGACATTTTTAAGTGTTTTGGGTGCATTGCGTTTTAGGTAAAACACATTCAGTTCATTGCGTTTTAGAAATAAGACATTTATTTGTGTTTTCTGGTCATTGCGTTTTAGAAATAAGACATTTCTTTGTGTTTTTGGTGCGTTGCGTTTTAGAAAAAAGTCATTTTTTACGTTTTTTTTTTCAGTGCGTTTTACGCGACTGGGTTTTCTCCATTGCGTTTTACGCAACTGGGTTTTCAAAAAAAAATTTCGAAAATATAGCAATAGTATACTCGTTTTAAAGATAAAAAAACGCTCGTTTTTTTGGTGCAGTTTTTATAAAAAAATAATGTCGTATGAAAAAGTTATTAACGTTTAAAAAATGGGGGGGAATTGGAGGAGAGAGAAACTATTGTGCTGGATTGACTTGAATGCCCCTAATAAACCCACGCGCCTCTTTTTTTTCGCTTCAATTTCATTCATTTAAGGGTAAATTACTTTTTGAGTCCCTGTGTTTTATGTGTTTTAACTAGTTGAGTCCAAAAGCAAAAAGTTTAACGACCTGAGTCCCTATAAGCAATTTCTTTAACCATTTGAGTCCATTTTTAACCCTTCTGTTAACTCTGCTGTTAAGTCCCCCCACGTGCAGTCCACGTGAGGGGTATTTTCATCCATTTAACCTCCCCTGCCTTAATTCCACCTTCATTAATGCCTCCAACCTCAATTAAAACCTTATTATCACCCCCAAATTATTCAGTCGCTCTCACAATTCCACCTGATAACTTCAAATCATCCTGTCGATCATCATCCACATGAACGAAGAACAATGGCGCATCTTCACGACATCTCAACGTGGTGTATTCGTGGTTATGGACAACATTTCGATCCATATGAGGAGTATGGTAAGTAACTAATAACCTAAATCTCATCTCTGTTTTAACATGAATCCTTTTACAGTAATCTCAACTCTGTTTTACTTCATTTCAGTTGGTGAGCCTACAATGTTCAGCATTCACATTTTCCATGGTGGGGAGTTTGTTGTTAAACTTGTGTTGAAGTATGTTAAAGGTAAAAGCAACCATATTGATTACATAGATGCTGATGAATTCTCTGTTATTGAGTTTAACACGATGTTTAAGATGCTGCATTATCCGGAGGATGAAGTTGTGTATTACCATTATAGGATTCCGGATAAAAGTTTGGTTGAAGGGATTAGGGCTTTAGGGAATGATCAGGATGTGATAGATATGTGTCAATATGTTGGTAGGATTAGAGAGATTGAGGTTTATGTTGAACATTGGATGACAAAACTTCACACATATTTCCTGTCACCACCTAAATCCACATCAAATGTGGTAATTGAAGAAATTGCTGAAGATGCACCATCAGTTGGGAATGTTCCTGTTAGAGTTAGAGCTAAACCTAGAGGTTGTGTTAGAAGACTTGAAATTGGGTGGTTGGATGATATTGGCCCATCAGGTGTGAATGATGTAAATGAATCAGGTGTGAATGATGACTTAGAAGGTGGTATTAACTTAGGAGATGACATAGAAGATGGAAATGACTTAGGTTTGAATGGTGTAAATAATGACTTAGGTGCAAAAGATAGTGAACAACATGAGCAGGATAATCAAAATGGAAAAGATACTGAACAAGTAGATGTGCAGGATAATGTAAATGCAAGTGCTGATACTCATTCATCATCTTTGAAGTTTACTGATGATGAAGAGGATTCCGATGATCCAGATTACAGGATGGAACATGAGCCACCTGATTCAGATGAGGATGATGACCAAAGAGAGCATGAAGGTAAAAAGGTTGGTAAAAACAATAATGATGATCGTGATGAGTTAGAGTACAATATTGATAAACACAATATGATTCAAGAACTTGAAGTGGATATGGATACATTTAGAACAGTTGTTGAAACAGAAGGTAATGACCAAGAAAATCAAGATGATGAAGAAAATCAGAATGATGAACAAGAAAATGAACAGGAAACCACTGAGATTGACCTTGAAGACTTTGCAAGTGCTGATGAAAATGACCCTCCCTTAAAGAAGGGCCTGAAGAAGATGAGAAAGAGGAGAAAGGGGGTCAGGGGTGGAAGAGGGCCATTCTATGTTGGGCAGTTATTTAATAATAAAGAAGACTTGAAGCAGATGATTAAAAAACATGCATTGGACTCAAGAAGGCAGTTGGTAATAAGAAGGAATGATAATAGAAGATTTAGGGTGGTTTGTCATGGTGTGAATCCGGACGTACAAGGCATGCAACCACCACAAGGGCAGTTTGGGGATTTTGCAAATTTGAGTGGGCCTAGTCAAAAAGTAGGGGAATCTTCTTCAACAGGGGATGTTGATGTATTAAATACATCCAACCCTACTTCCCAACCACCAAAAAAGAAGGTTAAAAAGAAACCAAAAAGGGTTACGTTTCCAAAGCCCACATGTGAATGGGTTCTTCATGTTTCCAGATCTCGAAATGAAGAGCCATGGTGTGTAAAAACTTTCCTTGATAATCATACTTGTTTGACCACAAGAAAGGTTAGGTTATACACTGTATCTACTGTAGCAAGAGAAGTGGAGAGCATATTATCTTCCAACCCAGGAATTCCACTGTTGGCACTTCAAGATCAATTGGAGAAGAAGAACCAGATTCAGTTAAGTTTGCAGAAGACATTCAGGGCAAAGGTAATGGCTTTACACAGAATAGAAGGTGATTTCAAAGCTCAATATTCTATTTTAAGGGAATATTGTGAAGAGCTCATTAGATCCAATCCTGGCACAACAGTTAAGATAGATGTGGAAAGGGAGTGCAACCCTGCTAGTCCAACAAGACAGTTCAGGCGAATTTACATATGTTTGGGTGCTCTCAAAGAAGGGTTCAAGGTAAATGGGAGGGATATTTTAGGATTAGATGGGTGTTTCATGAAGGGCCCATTCCCTGGGCAAGTATTGACAGCTGTTGGAATTGATTCAAACAACGAGATATACCCTGTTGCATACTCAATAGTTGAGGCTGAAACTAAACGCAGTTGGGAGTGGTTCTTAGGGAATCTTGGAGATGACTTAGGTCTTCATCAACAGTCCTACTTCACATTCATATCTGATAGACAAAAGGTTAGTTCTTTATACAATCTTGAATATTTATGCAGTCTTGATTATTTATGCAGTCTTGAATTAACATTGTCATGTGTGCATAATAGGGATTAATACCAGCACTGGCAAAGATATTCCCATTGGCAGAGCATAGGTTCTGTTTACGACACATCCACGAGAATATGAAACCAAGATGGAGTGGCAATTTATTCAAGGAAATGTTATGGGATGCTGCATGTGCTACCACAATGCCACAGTTTAACAGAAAGATGAATGCCATAAGACTGCTTGACAGTGACTTGTTTGACTGGTTAAGCCAGATTCCACCAAAATCCTGGGCAAGATCACATTTCACAGGTTTGGTTTGTTTCATTACACACTAACAGTTTTTTTGTTATGTTTTAAATATTTAATGTTCTGTTTGAATATTTTGTTTGACAGGTAGGGCCAAGACTGATGTCTTATTGAATAACATGTGTGAGTCATTCAACAACCAGCTTGTAAGGGGGAAGGACAAACTAATAATCACCTGTCTTGAGTATATCAGAGAATACCTGATGAAAAAAATTGTTGTGGTTCACAAAGTCATAGCTAAAAGTAATGGACCTTTGACTCCATATGCTACAAGAGTGTTTGATGAAATCAAGGCTGATGCAAGTCAGTATTCAGTGATGATGGCTGGTAGGGGTAAATTCCAGGTTACTGGTGGATATGCTGATCAGTGCAAGGTAGATGTTAATGAGAGAACCTGCACATGCAGAAAGTGGCAGTTAACAGGTATGCCATGTAAACATGGTGTAGCTGCCATATGGGATATGGCAAGGAATGGTATGAATGTAGGTGTTTTAGAGTCATGGGTTGATAAGGTTTATTGGCTTCAAACCTGGAAGGATGTTTACATGCACACAATTGAACCTATCAGTGGGGGAGAGTACTGGACACCTTCACAATGCCCAACAACCCTTATCCCTCCAATTCATCATACTCCAGTGGGAAGGCCCAAGAAGAAAAGGAAGAAGTCAGAGGTGGAGATTTCTGAGCTTTTGATAGACAAGAAGGGGAAAATGACAAGGCAAGGAGTGCCTAAAACTTGCAAGAAATGTGGGAATGTTGGGCATAATAAGAGGAGCTGCAAGGGTCAGGGTGCAACTCAAGCTCAGAGTCAAACAACAGCTCAACCTCAGGGTCAAACTGCAGGTCAAGGTGAGACTCAAACAACCAATGCTGGAAGAGGTGGGAGGGGTGGAACAGGGCCCAAGGCTGGAAGAGGAGGCAGGGGTGGACGAGGAGCCAAGGCTGGTAGAGGTGGCAGGGGTGGAAGAGGAGCCAAGGCTAGTCAAACTGCTTCACAAAGTGCTGATCTTTAGACTGTTACCTTGTTAGACATATGATGCTTTTGTTATGTAGTGTTTGAAGTGTCTTTTGGTTTAGTATATAATGTTATGCAAACTTTGGTAACTTAACTAAGATATCGTACTTTTGGATGCTACTTTATGTAATGTTTGAATGTTTGAAGTGTCTTTTGGTTTGGTAATGTGTGTTTTTGTTTAGGTCATCAGTTTTGTTTCCAGGTAATGTGTCTTATTGTTTAGGCCATGTCTGTTTAGGTCATGTCTTGTTTAGGCCATGTCTTTTACTTTGGTAATTGGTTTAGTAATGGAAAAAGTCCGATAGGCAAAACGTTAGTTGTCCGATAGACAAACACAAAGTAACTTGTTTTAATTAGCGTCGTACTTGGTACATTGTAGAGTGCATAAACACAAGACAAAACGTAAGTTGTCCGATAGCGAAAACGTAACTTCTGGATAGGCGAAACATAACTTGTTTTCATTAGCATCATATTGGGTACAAAAGACATCCCCACTGACCATTTACAATAATGTTGACAAAAAAAGGTCAATGGGGTAAGAAGGGTACAACTTTCACGCCAACAGCATATACATTAGACACAAAACCCAGGTAACCCCTAACACAATCTTCAACCTTTTCACTTCGAGGTCCTTTTTTCTTGCCATTTCTTCATGACTGTTAATGGATCTTAGTAATCCAGGTATGATTTCCGTTGCTCGTGCACATAATGGAGGTTCAGCCCAGCTTACGAACCCACAATTAGTTCCCTGCAACACATAAAACACAAGAATTAGGGTTCTTTACCTGTGGATCTTTATATCGAATCAACTACCTCTCTTGCACAACAATGGAATCTCCTCCCTGGATTTGTTGCAGTCCACGAGGTTCGAATGATAGTTGCAGAGCCACATGCGCATACAACCTGATTGATCATGATGAAGATCTAGGGTTTTAATTTTGGGGAAGAAGATGAAAGGGAGAGATCATGTTGAAGAATTAGGGTTTTTAGTTTATGTGGAAGAAGATAAAAGGGAACAATTATAAAGAGACACAGGGAGGTTAAATGGACGAAAATACCCCTCACGTGGACTGCATGTGGGGGGACTTAATAGCAGAGTTAACAGAAGGGTTAAAAATGGACTCAAATGGTTAAAGAAATTGCTTATAGGGACTCAGGTCGTTAAACTTTTTGCTTTTGGACTCAACTAGTTAAAACACATAAAACACAGAGACTCAAAAAGTAATTTACCCTTCATTTAATCTTAGCCATTGATTAACTAAATTGATGGTCAAGATCACTTCCTAGCCTTCCTAGCCAAATAAACTTCCTATTGTATCTCCACCCTAATAAATAATAGTGAGATCCGATACAAATAAATTAAATTACAGTTAAATTAGTGTAATAATTATCATGCTACTTAAAGTTATATCGTAACAATGATTACTCTACCTCAATTTTAAATACGGTAATTACACTACTTAGAAAAGTGCCGTTGCATGTTTTTTTCTCTTTACTTCGTACACTTAAGTTCTTGACTCTTAATATAATAAATATCTCTAGGCAAAATCAAAAGACAATGCAAACCACTCTTGAAAGGAACGTTGAACCTTCATCTAAGGCTATCCGTTATGCTTGACATATTTTCACTGTCACGCCAAAGAGTGAATACCGCATCAGTGCCGCCTTCACCTGAACCTTCACTCACGGTTATTACTAGCCACCATCTATTAATATAATATTTAATTTAAACGAATTAAAGAAAAAATGAAAAAAGGAAAGAATGTGATTTGTTGATAAGTTGGCCCCACAAACTTCTCCTTTCTTCAAGGGCATGAGGCAGACAATGTTTCCTCCCTTTCACTGGCTTTAACGCCCCAAAGGGCGGTGTGTCACGCCCGCTAACGCTGTATAAGCGGCACCTCACCAAGGGCGTGAGGCATAAATGACCAAAAGGGCATTCTGAACTATGACACGATAAGAAACCTGAAGACTCACACACATGCTAAATTAAAAAAAAAAAAAAAATTCATGACAGGCAACAATTCCTATACAAAGTATTAAATTTCACAGAAGGCTAAAAACTATAGGAATTGGACAAGTGACATTCAAACAAATAGTCTAATGTGGATAAAACACCATTTAAATACAAAACATAACACCATATACTCTTTGCTACCTTAAAATAAACACCATGTACCCTTTATTAACTATAAAATAAAACACCATGTGCCTGTTATAAATAATACAACGCATAATTAACATTTTGTAATTACTTGCAAAGTAAAGCACAATGCATATGCTATAACTAAAACACCATTGTATGAATAGTACCAAAACACCATAGACAAATAACACCCGGTTGAAACATAATTATATACATATATAACGAGAGAGAGAGAGAGAAAGTTTAAAATACAAAAGTCTCTTAATGTACGCGACCACCCGATAACGTGCGTAACTATGCATATAACATGCGTAGTTAAGGTTGAAACAACCCATGCGTAAATTTGAGTTTAACATGCGAAATTTTCATGTTTGGTGGCATGCGGGTTTTGATTTTATTAACCTGGGTGTGGGTGGAGGTCGGGTTTTCCGCTCTTCTGGGAGAGCCAAGGGGCTGGCGGCGATCGAGTAGTCGACCTTGGTCACAGCTGTCACGGCCCCCGACCCGGTTTTACCCGTTCCAGGAGCCACGGGACAGAAATCCGTGGTAATTATTATGTTGGCAGCGGAATTTTAACAGGATCGTTTAAAACTTGAAAATACCCAATTTATTCTATTTCACCAATTGGGGATTATACCCATAATTTACAATAAAGGTGATTTCACCAGGAAATCCCTAATTTTTACAAAAACATGTTTCTTGATTTTATTGAGCCACTTCCTCAAGCTTGTAGTGCTACACGACACTTTTTCCTGGATCATAGTAGATCACCTGAAACATGTTTTAAAAAGGTTTTATCAGCAGGGAAATACTGGCGAGTCACTCACGTTGCACAAAACGACACATTGTTATAATATACAGTATTAAGGGTGATTACATTGTTTATATCAACCAATTACCAAACGGTATTTGTCACTCGACCTGTTTCTGTGACTATGGTCATATCACCCATTGGCTAACTCGTTGTCCAATGGTGACGGTTATCAAGTAATGTATACAAAACCCTACATACCGGCTGTAATTGAAGACTACAAAGACTTAATCCCTGTAATTATAACTTTGAAAATAATAGGGTTTTGGAAACAATTTGATAAAAAGAGAATGACTCACATTGCAGATTTAAACGGGCAGAGTTTAGCCTACCGATAAGTCTGTTAACCTAATTCAAATAACAATGCACACGAAAACTAGGTTAGTAACTTTAATCCAACTTTTACGACAACTCACTAGATTAAAACCCTCACGACGAATGACAAAGTGCAATACTGAAACATCCATCGAATTCACGACGAATGACAAAGTATAGCCTGAGTTTGGGCAGCACTTAAACATCCATCGGATTGGTTTCCATCGATCGGACATTAAATCGTAGCAGTGATCGAGCTATTACCCTGTTATCGCGGCAGCGTTTCGTGTTGTGTGTGTGTTATGTAGTAATCAGACGATATATCAGTGTACGAATTGAATTTTAACGTCGAACCAACGCCAAATTTCAAGTGGCAACCCCTGCTACTTATATTGGAAAAACGGCACGCTCGCGTGGCGCAAGGGCCTGTTGCGTGGCGCGACGGGTATGCTTCTAGGGTAGGGTAACTTCGTGTCCAACATAGCCTCGGTGAGTCACAATTCGACGAAATTCAAATCCTATCAAAAACTGTGAGGATAATACCAATTAGGGAATACCCCCCCCCCCCCCCCCCCCGAGTTTTAGGGGCCCTGATCCTGATTCCAACTGTTCTGAAAATTTTAGGGGTCATGCAATATCACTTGGGGGTCTCAATTAGGGTTTCCTAATGAACAAAATAAGATAAGAAATAGGACTTTTGGTGAGAGTTGTTACATCCTCCCCACCTTAATTAAAATCTCGTCCTCGAGATTTACTGGAACTAGTAGGGATAATTTCACTTCATCTCTGATTCCAGCTCCCAAGTGTACTCAGGTCCTCTCTTAGAATCCCACTTGACTTTGACTAGC
Source organism: Helianthus tuberosus (assembly GCA_030545235.1). Taxonomy (NCBI): domain Eukaryota; kingdom Viridiplantae; phylum Streptophyta; class Magnoliopsida; order Asterales; family Asteraceae; genus Helianthus; species Helianthus tuberosus. The sequence continues at coordinate 7,224,018 of CM060385.1, forward strand.
ACTAGTCGTTTGTGTTTGAGGAATTTGACCTTTCTGTCTTCTATCCGTAGTGGCTTCTCAACAAATTTTAACTTCTCATTTACCTCTACATCTTGAAGAAGTACTACCAGGGATTCGTCAGATAGACATTTCTTGAGGTTAGATACATGAATTACATCATGTACTCCAGCTAATTCTTCTGGTAGTTGTAAACGATAGGCAACTGGTCGTATTTGCTGGATTATTAGGAATGGTCCTACGTATCTTGGACTTAACTTTCCCTTTTTACCGAACCAAACTACTCCTTTTCAAGGAGAAACTTTCAAGAGTACCTTATCTCCAACTTGGAATTCTAGCGGCTTGCGTCTATTGTCTGCATAACTTTTCTGGCGATCTCGAGCCGTTTTCAGTCTTTCCTTGATTTGAGTGATCTTGTTGGTGGTTTCTTGCACAATTTCGGGACCTGATAATTGGCTTTCTCCTATTTCTGCCCAGCAGACTGGGGTTCTGCATTTTCGTCCATACAGTGCTTCGAATGGGGCAGCTTCAATGCTTGCATGGTAACTATTGTTATAGGAGAATTCAATTAAGGGTAGGTGGTCATCCCAGTTTCCACCAAAATTTATCACACATGCCCTGAGCATGTCTTCCAGGGTTTGAATCGTCCTTTCACTTTGTCCATCTGTTTGAGGATGGTAAGCTGTACTTAAATTTAATTGCGTTCCCATGGCTTCTTGGAAACTTGTTCAGAAACGTGAAGTGAAACGAGTATCTCTATCTGATACAATAGAGAGAGGGACTCCATGTAAGGATACTACCTCATCTACGTATAACTTTGCTAACCTTTCCATGCTAAAGGTTTCTTTCATGGGTAGAAAATGAGCAGATTTGGTTAATCGATCCACAATTACCCAAATTGCGTCGTTACCTTTTTTGGTTTTGGGCAACTTAGTAACAAAGTCCATGGTTATTAGTTCCCATTTCCAAACAGACATTTCTAATTGTTGAAGTAGCCCTGAAGGTTTCTGGTGTTCTGCCTTAACTTGTGAACAAGTTAGACACTTAGATACATATCTAGCTATGTCCTTTTTTCATTCCTATCCACCAGAAGTTATTCCTTAAATCTTGGTACATTTTATTATTCCCCGGGTGCATAGTATACCTAGATTTATGGGCTTCCTCTAAAATCTTATTTCTTAAATCTCCTTGCTTAGGTACCCAAATTCTTCTTTTGTGGAATCTCCAAATTCCATCAACTCCTTGTTCTAATTCCTTTATTCGTCCTTTCATTCCTTCAGCATCATCCTTGATTGCTGTTTCTTGAACATTCTTCAATTGTTCCATTAAGTCTAATTGTAAACTTAATCTAAGAGCACTAACTCGCTTTTGTTTCTCATGATACTTACGACTTAAGGCATCTGCTACTACATTTGCTTTTCCTTCGTGATATTGAATATCACAGTCGTAGTCACTTAGAATTTCCATCCATCTTCTTTGCCTCATATTTAATTCTTTTTGCCCAAATATGTACTTTAAGCTTTTATGATCTGTATAAACAGTAAACTTACTTCCATATAGATAGTGTCTCCAAATCTTAAGGGCAAAAATTATCGATCCTAATTCTAAGTCATGAGTCGTATAGTTTTCCTCATGCTTTTTCAATTGCCTTGAGGCATACGCAATTACCTTTTTGCGTTGCATTAGCACACATCCTAATCCTAGCTTAGAAACATCACAATAAACTTCAAAATCTTCTGTCCCTTTAGGTAAAGCAAGAATTGGGGTGTTGGTTAACCTTTGTTTTAAAATCCTAAAAGCCTCTTCTTGCTTAGGTCCCCATTCAAACTTAACTGTTTTACAGGTTAGCTTAGTTAATGGCACAGTTATCTTAGAAAAATTCTTAATAAAGCGCCTATAGTACCCAGCTAATCCTAGAAAACTTCTAACTTCTGTAGCTGATTGAGGGACCTTCCATTTGGTGATTGCTTCTATCTTGGAGGGATCTACGTGAATACCCTCATGATTCACCATGTGACCTAAAAGTTGCACCTCCTGTAGCCAAAATTCACACTTCGAGAATTTGGCGTAAAGCGTCTCCTTTCTTAACAAAGTTAAGAGTGCATGTAAATGCTTACAATGCTCGTCCTGACTTTTGGAATAAATAAGTATATCGTCGATGAAGACAATTACGAATTTATCCAAGTATGGTTTACAGATTCTATTCATCATGTCCATAAATGCTGCCGGAGCATTTGTTAATCCAAAGGGCATGACTGTAAACTCGTAGTGACCATACCTAGTTCTGAAAGCAGTTTTAGGTATGTCTTCTTCTTGTACCTTCAATTGATGATATCCGGAGCCAAAATCTATCTTAGAAAAGTATCTAGCTCCTTGCAATTGATCGAAAAGATCATCAATCCTAGGCAATGGGTATCGATTCTTAATTGTAATCTTATTCAATTCCCTATAATCGATACACATTCGCATCGAACCATCTTTCTTCTTTACGAACAACACTGGTGCTCCCCAAGGGGATGAACTAGGTTGTATGAATCCTTTGCTTAATAATTCATCTAACTGCTTTTTCAGTTCTAACATTTCGGTGGGTGCTAACAGATAAGGTGCCTTTGCTACGGGTGTAGTTCCAGGAATCAAATGAATTCTAAATTCTACCTCCCTATCTGGTGGTAATCCAGGTAATTCTTCTAGAAATACATCCGAGTATTCTGATACTACAGGAATTTCCTTAAGTTCTTTACCCTTAGTGCTAATGATTACGGAAATCATATACACTCTTCCTTGTTTTCGTTCATAACTAGCAACTTTAATGACTGAAATGAACTTCATGAATTTACGCGGCTTATCCCCAGTAATCATAATTACTTTTCCTGTGGGTGCACGAATTTCAATGGAATTCTTATCACAGAGGATTCGAGCATGGTTGGCTACTAACCAATCCATTCCTAACACGACATCGAATCCAGCTAGATTCATGGGTAATAGGTTTGCAGAAAATTTATGACCTGAAAGTTCTATATTTTCTTTTTGCAAAACCGTATCTATGTTAACATAATTCCCGTCTGCCGTTTCTACTGTATAAATCAGCCTAAGTTTCGTTAAAGGTAGCTTAAGAGCTTGGCAAAATGAAGTATTTATAAGACTTTGGTTTGCACCAGAGTTAAATAATACTTTCGCATCAACGTTGTGAACTAAGAACGTATCAGCTATTACGTCAGGAATCAGTTCAGCTTCCTGCGTGGTCAATTGAAAGGCTCTTGCGTTTTTCTTTGTAGTCCCTTCGGCAGGTTTAGCCTTGTTATCCGCTGGTTTGACCAATTTAGGGCATTCTGGTCCAAAATGCCCAGCTTCTCCACAGTTGTAGCAGATTTTTGTTTTTCTTCTGCAATCTTCTTCCTGATGTCCTATAGTTTTGCAGAAGTTGCAGGTTTCATTACATTTTCCAAAATGTTTCTTTCTACAGTTCCTGCAGAACGGCGGAGTGGAAGATTGCCCAGTTCCTCTTTTCTTGAAATTGTTATTATTACCCACACAAAATCCTTGGGTAATTTTCTGAGCCAATTCCTTCTTCCTGTTTTCTTCTCGCGTACGCACCAGTCCGTCAGTCAAAGTGTTGGCTAATTACACCGCATCATCAATCGTGCGGGGTCTCATAGCTTTGACAATATCACGGATCTAATCAAACCCCATATGTAGCGAGATATAAGTACCGGTTCTGGCGAAGCCAGAGTAGGCACAATTCGAGCATATTCGAAAAACTTCGAAGTATACCCTGGACAATCGACATCCACCATCCGGTGGCTCAGAAATTTATTCGCCATTTGCTCTTTTTCATATTCTGGGCTGAATTTTCTTTCCACCAGACGCTTAAACTCCTCCCAACTTATGGCATAGGCCATGTCGCTTCCTTTGGCTTGTAACACCGTATTCCACCATTCTAATGCTTCTTCCTTGAAAAGATGAGAAGCATACATGACTTTATCCTCCTCGGCACATTTACTTATTTTAATTACTACATCGGTTTTCTCCAACCAACGCAGTGCAGCAGTCTCCCCCTCATTGCCTGCAAATTCAATAAGGTTTACAGGCAAGAAATTCCTTGTAAGTGCAACCAGGCGTTGCAGCTTTCATTTTCTTATGAATTGGGGCTTGCACTACATTATTATCATTATTATTAATGTTGCCGCCTCCATTTACGCTATTACTGAAGTTGTCTTCATGAGTATGTTTGCTAGGAATAATTTGTTGAGGTTCAACTGGATTTCGGGCAGCAGCAATGATTGCTGGAATAGCATTGGCTATTCCTTGAGCAACGATATTTTCTATATCTTGTCTATTCAGAAAATGGTCCTCATTGTTTTGCTCGGATTGGTTAATCTCGTTAACTGGTTCATTACCAGCGTGTTCCATCTGTATCTATCAATTATTAATTATCACAGACTAGTATTTAATACAATTATTTAAGTACGATTATACAAACAAATTGATTAAAACGGCAAACATAACGACTTTTATATATATGCATCTATTACAAACTACAACTGGAATTCAAATTATACTAGTAGTTGTGCATCCATAATTTTTTTTAATATTATGCATAATATGCTTCTATGTAAGGTTTATTCTATCTCCTTCCTTTACTAACTTGTTATCTAATGGGTGAAGTTTCTTTAAAGTTTCTGGCTCATAGGTGGCATGGGTGCTAGTACTGGTTTGGCGGTTCAACTATAAGTTAGCATTTACTGCCATAGTGGCTAACCTGTGCCTTACGAACAAATTTTCCTTCCTCGGTATCTGCTGAGTATCCTGAGGAATTTAGTTGAAATGAGGTTCCCTTATCTTTTGGTGAGCTATCAAATTGACAATAGATGTCCAAAATTCTTTGCTTACCCATACTGTAGATTAACAAATAGTCAAATAACACAAAAACACATAATCACATAAAGGCAATCAGAAAAATTAAGTATTTCTAAATACTTAATTGGCTTAAATCAGTGGCTCTGATACCACCTTTTTCTGTCACGGCCCCTGGCCCGGTTTTACCCGTTCCAGGAGCCGCGGGACAGAAATCTGTGGTAATTATTATGTTGGCAGCGGAATTTTAACAGGATCGTTTAAAACTTAAAAATACCCAATTTATTCTATTTCACGAATTGGGGATTTGATGAAACAATGGTTAACCGGGTAGGGTTAACTCACTAGTCTCGTCAAGTAGGGTTAACCCTTTCTTTCCGAGGATCGTTGGCTGGATCATCCACTGGTTGGTTCCCTGCACATGGAAACAAGCCGTGACTCGTAACAAGGAGGATGGGGTGGGGGGTGCTCCTTGTTACCACTCTCCGGCGTGAAAATCAGTAGTTTGCTTGGGAAGCAAAGTGTGATAGTAGTAGTAGTGAGAGAGTTGAGAAGTGATACCTCAAACCTGGTTTGGGGTGGGTATTTATAGCCGAGGAGTGAAGGAGGGTAGTTGAGTAGCTAGTCTGACATCGCACAGCTGCTTACAGGTGTGTCAGACCTGTCGATTACGGTGGTGATGCCACGTCCTGCTGTGGTGTCAGACTGTTGCACACATGTGGGCTGATGGGCGACTGTTCCCTGTGTCACTTGCACTGTGGTGTCAGACCCACTTGCCTTGTAGGCATGATGCGGTGCCAGGCCGCATCGCTGCTTGCGGTCACTGATGTTGTTTCTGCGTTCTTTGTTCTATCCAAGATGCATGCGGGATGCGGTGTCATGCCGCATCGCCGCTTAGTGACTGTTACTGTTGTCCAGATCCCTTATCGTGACGAAAATGTTCATAGGATGCGGTGCCAGGCCGCATCGCTATGCGTCACATCTGTTTTCGTACTTAAGGTAAGTCTTCTCATCACTGGACAGATTGAACCGCTGTGTTCGCGCGTGCCTGCACGGACACAGGTAAGTTATTGCTGGTGGGAGTTTTTGATAAGGGTAATGGTCATTCGCGGTCATGCTGACGCGAGATCTGGGACCATACCCCTTCAAGTCCCCCCAGTCTAGCGTTTCTTCCTTATGCAAGTTGCATGTGGGAGGAATACTGGACTATGGTGTCTAGAAGGTAGAATATGGGCCATTCGGATGGCTCAACCTTTAAGTAAATCAAGTTGTTGACCGTTCGGTTGATAGTCCGTTTGGTCGGTAGGACTTTCGAGTGGATTGTTTCTTCCTTTGAGAAGGATGTCCGGTGAGCAAGTTCCGTCTGATGCGGAATTCTCAGCTAAGGACTTGACTCTTGGTCTACCTTTTCCTGATGTCATCAGCCACCTGTTGGTGTTTCGAACCAACCTTTGAAACGGTGACTGAAGGTGTTAGCAGGGTTCGAACCAACCTTTGAGATTGTGACGGAAGATGTCTGTCTCCGCCACTCTAGTTGTAACCTCTGCGTCAGCTAATGCAAAGTTGTAAGTACTTTGCTCAAGCTCTATGTTCAGCAACTGGACATGCAACGATGATCCCTGTTTTGTGGGGTGTTCGTGTTTTCCAATTTAGCTCTCTAGTAACCGCACGTCCTCTGTGGCTTAGCTCTCAAGTAACCGCACGTCTTTTGCGGTTGCCTCGTTGCTGCACCATGTTGGTCATGTGTGTTTGAGCTACGTGGGGTAGTTGCGTCATTGTTGGCCGTGTTTGGTCGAACAATGTGAATCTGGACTATGGGCAGATAATCATGGTCATAGGCATGGTTGTGCCCACCATTGTTTATTCTATGCGGTCCATAGGTGGGTAACCAGTTATAAGCAGACTTGTTACCGCTGTTCTGGAGCTACTTTCCTTCACGCTTTGGTGGAAAGTAGTTTTCCTTTAAGTAGTGTCGCCGGGGGAGATCGCCTTAGATACTTGGGAAGTTGGTTGAAACTCTTCCGCATTCATTCTGTAACCACTTTCCTTCACGTTTATTTGGAAAGCAGTTTTCTTTGAAGTAGCTTTTCTAAACCGCGTGGTGGTTTAGTTGTGGCTCTTCCGTAGCTACCGTTCGCATAGTTGTTGTTTGTAGCAGCTACCCATGAGTGGTTGCGGTTTGCAGCAAAGAACTCGCTTCTAGAAGTCTTGTTGCCTGGATGTGGCTCTTGAAGGATCAGGAGGCAGGGTTGCTGATGTGCGGTTGCTCCGCGTATCTGTCCTTTATCCTAAAGTGAAGCTGTTTGCATTCCCTCCGTGGTTGTGAACCGGACACGAGGGATTTGAACCTTGAAGAAGGTTATATGGAATGCGGTTTGCCGCATTCTGAGAAGCGGTTTTCGCAGTCCAAAGAAGCATGCTGGTTCTGAGTATCTGACACACCCGTGCGGGTTCGTGTGTGTCATCTCCGCATATTCCACGTGTGCTCGTGGGTATGTGCGGTTATTGTTTATACCCCTTTATATAATGTAGAGATATATATTTTTGCCTTTTTTGAGGGGTATGTAAAAAACGACATGCGGTATGGGTTATGGTGCGGTAAACCAGGGAAACCGCATGCCGCTTATGTTTGGATAATGTTTGTCGCTTTTGTGCTGCCTACGTGGCTGAACGCACGTGTGGTTTGTTGAAAGTTGGCAGGATTCTGTCATGTGCTGATTTGAAAGGACATTTCCACTGCCCGAGGTCATAAATGCACTGTAGCAAGTAGTGTAAAAGTCTATTCTGTCGGGCGCATGGACGGCCACGCGCGCATGATAACCGTCAGCGGAAACATCGCTGAACACGTGGCGCTGCGTAATTGGCCCTTTTTGAACGTGATGAGGCGGTTTACTGCATCGCATTAATTGCGATGAGTATATAAGGGGAAACCGTTCGTGGTTTCCTCACTTATTCAAAATTTTCAAATTTTTCCGGTGAAAAGAGTGTGCTCTCTCTGTCTTCTCCGATAAGCATTATCTGAATTTCCGGTCGAATTTCTGGGTTTTTCTGTAACCTCATTCTTCTATCTTTTTTACACCTGATGGCTGAACCCTCTGATCCACACCATTTTGAGGGTAAAAACCCTGAACATTCTTCTCCGGTGGCCAGGGAAGAAGTAGACGACGGTGGTAGTGCCCCCGGTGGTGGCCTACCACCTTTGAAGTGGTCAAAGGTGCTGTTTAACCGACTGATGACCAGCATCCAGATGCCCCAGGAGTTTGGGGCTGTTTATCCTCAGGAAGGTGACACCGGTGCCTGTGCTCCGACCGGTCATGTCACCATGTGGGCCGATTCATTCACTGATGGTAACCTTCGTTTACCATTAACCATTTTTGTTGCTGAGGTCCTGGAGTATTACAAGGTCCATATCTCCCAGATGAGTCCTTTTGGGATGATTCGTATTAGAAACTTTGAGTACACTTTTCGTGCTCTTGGTTTGCCGGTTACTGTTGATAATTTCCGGGGGTTCTACCAGTTGACGGTGAACACCGGGTTCTTTTCTTTTAGCCAACGGTATGGAAGCACCAAGCTGATGACCCCACCCAAGGGTATCTCAACGTGGAAGAGAAAGTTCTTCTACGTTAAGGCTGTCGCGGTTGTTGCCAATATGACCTTGCGGGATGTTAATGAGCCTATCCCTGCGGAGGATCTTGCTATTCCTAGTGTGGAGACTGCGGAGTGGTTCCCCAGGTTGAGGACTATTGAGCATAAGCAGCTGGACAACAATGAGTTGTGGGTGCTGCGGATGATGTTGACTAGGCCTGATAGGCATGCAAGGCCCGTTGTGTGGGAAAAAACTGGTGGTAAGTATTCTTACTCTTGTGTGGTTTCTTTATTCCTTTGCTTGTTATTGATTTGTACGTGTATTATCAGAAGTTGCTGAGTTGTGGAAGATGTTTGATCCAACCTTTACCGGCAAGGTTGATATTGTTAAGTGTGCGGAAGGTGAAGGTTTTAACCTGGCCATTGTCCACAACTTCCGCGTTCCTAAACGCGATGCCCTGATCGCACCCCTGCCGCAAGGCAAAGGTATAATCCATAACCTTCTTACTTGCCTTATAGGGTTCACCTTGCTGATTTATCTACGTGCAGGTACTCTTGGGGTCCTTGGTTAATTTGAGTCAAAGGGTGATCCCAAAAAACATGCAGAGAAGAAGCAAGTGGATAAACCCGTGCGGGGTCGCGGCAAGAAGAAACCTGAGGTTCCTGTTGTTCCGCCTTTGGTGCTGTAGGCGGCAGGTATCTCTCGTTCTCATTTCCGCAGATATACCGATTACGTGGTAGTATCTGACACCCTTGAGGGTTTGGGTGTTCCAGGTGGTGGTGCGGCTGCAGGTGGGACCTCTGCGGGTTCCAAGCCTGCTGATGAGAAAAAGAGAAAGGCAGAGAAGGCTGTTGATGCCGGTGAGAAAAAGCGTACAAAGATACAGACCAGACGGGTGGCTTTTGTTGGACCTGTGAAACCTGTGGTTGTTCCTGGTACGTAATTCATAACTTTTACAAATATTTTGTCTTTGTACTTGTAGTATAAAGTCTTTTTGCTTTGATTACAGAACCGCAAGATGAAGGGTTCTCCATTTTTGATGCTCCTCCTTTCCCCCCGCATGACACTGTTGCGGATGTGGGGGTTCATAAAGTTGTTACGCCTGAGCCCTCTGTGCGGGAGGAGGATACTGGGAAGAAGCCTACGGCGCGTATTTTTGATACAGTAGATTCCCATGACAATGTTATCACCCCAGAGGATACTGACGAGCTTCACTTGAAGTTTACTGATGGTGAGAAGAAAAAATCCCCTGCTGCTGAGAAGGTTTCTGGTTCTTCTTCTGGAGGTGCGGGTTATACAGGGACTCCTATTCAGCCTGAAGAGTCTAAATTGGAGTTTTATTACCGCACCTATACTGAAGACCGGGCCATGACCTATCACCGCCCCCCATGGACTGTAATGCAAGGGGATGATATTACTGCTGACCCCTCCGCGTGTAGGGAGATTTTGGGTGGTTTGGGCACCCCTTTTGAAGTCAACCGGGCCCGTTCTTTGTCAAGTGAGGTCCAGATTAACCAACTCTCCTCTATGCTTGTGGGGGGTTCCATAATGGCAAATGCCATTATGGAAAAGTACAAGGTGCTAGGGCGCAAGGAGGAGGAGAATACGCGCTTGCGGGCTGAGGCCGAAGAGTTGGTGAAGGCTGCTCGTGATGGTGCGGAGCAGCTTGAAAGGGATAGGGCTGCCTTTGAAAAGCGTAAGTAGACCGAGGAGTGGGATGCAACTGCTGAGCTTAAACAGGTTCGTACCCTTGCAAAACTGCTTTCTGATGAGCGCAAGAGTTGGAAAGAAACTCTTTCTAATGAGCGCAAGACGCTGTCTGATGAGCGCAAGACTTGGAAAGAATCTTGGGCCAAACAGAATGAAACTCTCTTTCATGTTCGTCAGGAGCTTACCAATGCCAAGGCAGCGAACACTGCGTTGGCTAAAGAGAAAGCCGCAGGTGTTGCGGCTGCCCAAGAGGCCAAGGAAGCAGAAGCTCGCCTTGCCAAGGCTCTTGAAGAGGCCAAGGAGGCGGAGGCCCGCGCTGCAAGGGCTCTTGAAGGGGCAAATGTTGACCACACCAACTTAACCAAAACTATCCTGGGCCTCCAGGTATAAGTCTCTTTTTGTTTTTGACTTTGCATATATCTCTCACAAGTATGTCGATTAACTTGTGCACTTGTGTTTTCTTTGTTAAAAGGCTGAAGTGCGAAGCCGGGTAGCCGCTGTTGAGGAGACCAGTGCCCGTGCTGCTGATGCTGAAGCGCGGGCTAGGGAGGTTGCAGAGGCTAGAGATAGCCTTGCTTCCTCACTTGACCTGCTCAAGGACGACCGTGAATGGATGCGTATGCACGTTATCGGGCATGTAAGTATTCGTTGCCTTGCTTCTTTTTTAGATTTTTCCATTGCTAACTGTACCCTTTTTGTTTTGCAGATTGTTACGTCCATCCTTAACGCACCTGAGAATGTGGCAGGTGTCAATGAGATTAGGGAGCGCGCCCGGGATGCTGGTTTTAAAGCTGGCTACAATCGTTGCATTGCTCATATGAATATTAGGGCCCAGGGGAAATATACTGATGAACGATCCGGGTTCCACGGTGTAGACACTGAAGCGCTTCTTGCTGCCGCTCTCGCGGCGTATAACGAGACGTCAATTGCGGCTCTTGAGGATCTTGAGGAATGCCTAGAGGCGGAGGACTATGTAGACCGCTTGCGAGTGTTATATGCGGATGAGGAAGATGAGGATAAGCCTGCTGGTGATGTCAAGGATGGTGCGGGTTCCAGCGGTACAAAGAAAGACTAGGTTGGCCTGCGTGCCTTTTTTGTTTCCTTAATGTAAATGTTTGGAACTTTATGTAAATTTCTTAGACACCGCGTAGGTGTAGAAACTTTTTGGATATAAAGAACTGTTTTGTTCAATTTGTACAAGTGTTTTTACTACTTGCATGTGTGAACTTGTATGAGTTTAATGTTATTGTGAATAACACCAAGTCTGTATTTGCCTTTTGCATATCTAGATGATATATAAGTATGAACAACTTTACCCGTTGTGAAAACTGTATTTGCGTATCCAGCCGGATAGTCAGTCAGTTTAGTGTTGTCTGTGCTGGCCTATTACAATAGTTGCGTGTGGTTACCACTCTGTGTGGGTATCGCGAATGAAGATTTTTCCAATCTGTTTTTGTGGATACCGCAGAGTGGAACACGCATTTGTAATAGAAGTAAATAAACAATATTGCATTGAATCGTCTATTTATTTATTTTCAAATGGCCTGCGGCCCGATAGGTTACATGGTGAATATAAAAAACATGGCTTACATGTAACAGCGTCGAAGCTGTTGTGCATTCCTTGTGCGTGCGATAGTTTCGCCCTCTAATGTTTGTAGTTTATACGCGTCTTTGCCCAGGACCTCTTGGATGAGGTAGGGTCCTTCCCACTTGGGGGCAAGTTTCCCTGGGCGTTCCGCGTTAGATGCTTCATTGTCACGAAGGACGTAGTCTCCCGGATTGAAGGTACAAATGCGGACGCGTGCATTGTAGTACTTTTCAAGTTTGGTTTTATACTTGGCCTCATTGATGGCAGCGTTTTCACGCCTTTCTTCCAGGAGGTCCAAGTCAACCCTGCGTTCCTCATTGTTGTCTATCTTGTTGATAGCCAACATCCTAGGTGAAGGGAGGCCTACTTCTGCAGGGTTTATCGCTTCAGTGCCATAGACCAGGCTGAAGGGTGTCTCACCGTTACTTGTCTTTGGGCTTGTCCTGTGTGCCCATAAGATACTTGGAAGTTCATCAACCCAGCCGCGTCTGGCTGTTCCCAACCGTGCTTTGATGCCTTCGACTAAGCTTTTATTGATACTCTCGACCTGGCCATTCCCTTGCGGATGCGCTACTGAGGAGAATATGTGTTCAATATTTAGCTCCTTTAGCCATTTTTGAAAGTCATCTGCAGGGAAGTTGGTGCCGTTGTCGGTAACAATGCACATTGGTAGACCGAAACGGCAGATGATATGTTCCGAGACGAATTTCCTTGTTATCATAGCGGTAGTTGAGGCGAGTGGTTTTGCCTCTACCCATTTTGTAAAGTAATCAACAGCCACTATGATAAATTTCACTGCACCTGGTGCGTCTGGAAATGGTCCTACCACATCGATTGCCCATTTCTGGAATGGCCATGCGGTGGTGACGGGGATCAGGTTGTGCTTGGGGCACAAGGTTTTAGGAGGGTGCCGCTGACAATTGACACACTTGCGCAAGATTTTGACCGCATCTAGGTGCATGCCGGGCCAGTAGTACCCGACGTTCATGATTTTGGCCACCACCATGCGTGGGCCTGCGTGTATGCCACATATTCACTCATGAATTTCTCTGATAAGGTATGTGGCATCTTGGGGGTTGACGCATCGTAGTAGTGGCCCCAGGTATGATTTTCGGTATAAGATACCGTCTCCCATTTGGTAATGACACGCTTTGTATTGCAACTTACGTGCCTCTGACTTGCTTTCGGGAGTAACACCTGATTGCAAGTATGCAATGATTGGTGTCATCCAGGATGTTGTATCATACTGGATGACATTGACTTGGCGCAGGGGTACCGAGGGATTTTGCAGAATTTCGATGCGTACCTCTTTTGCCAGGTGTTGGAAGCTGGTGGATGCGAGTTTTGATAGTGCATCCACGGGTTTATTATCACTCCTGTTGATATGGCGAATATTGAAGGAGGTGAACTTTGATTTCAGTTGCAAGGCATGTTCGAGGTAGAGGATCATGATATCCCCTTTTACGGCATAGTCGCCGCGTATCTGTCCTGCAACCAATAGTGAGTCGACGTGTGCCTCCAAATGTTGGACGTCGAGTTTTACTGCCAGACGCAGCCCTGCCAGTAGAGCCTCATACTTTGCCTCGTTATTTGTGCTTTTGAAATCGAGGCGGATTGCATAGGTAAGCTCTTGGCCATCGGGGCTGACGAGTCGCAGACCTGCACCTGCACCATCTTCATTGGATGCACCATCTGTATATAGTGCCCAAGTTTCTGCGGAGGATGGTGGCGATGCAGGGTTTTGCTCTTCTTCGCATTCTTGAATGTGATTTGCTGGTACTTCAGCAACAAAATCAGCCAAGACTTGGCCTTTGATTGCGGGGCGCGGCTTATAGTTCAGTGAAAGTACGCCCAGCTCAATTGCCCATTTTGCTAATCGACCAGAGATGTCGGGTTTTGATAGGATCGGGCCGATCCTGTAGTTGGTTAGCACCGTAGTGGCATGGTTTGCGAAATAACGTCGCAACCGTCTTGACGCGTGTACTAGTGCTAATACCAACTTCTCCATGATGGAGTACCTCGTCTCTGGGTCATTGAGCATTTTGCTGATGTAGTAGATGGGTGTTTGAACTCCTTCCCGTTCCACTATGAGTACTGCGCCTGCCGCGTTGTCCGCGGCAGACAAGTACAAGATAAGTGGCTCTTTCTTACGTGGTGCGGTTAGAGTTGGGAGTTGAATCAAACACTCTTTCATCTCCCGGAAAGCTTTTTCGGCATCTGCGGTCCATTGGAATTGTTCCTTTTTTAAGCAGCTCCGCAGGGTCTTGATGAAAGGATAAGACTTAGCTGCATGGTTGGCTAAGAATCTATTCAGTGCGGCTAGCCTGCCGGCTAGTCGTTGCATTTCTTTCATCGTAGAAGGCGATGGCATGCGTTCGATCGCCTGTACCTTTTCCGGGTTCACCTTGAATCCATCTTTGGTTACGATGAATCCATGGAACTTGCTTTCTTCCATTCCAAACGAGCATTTCCCTGGGCTGAGCTTTATATTGACGCTTCGCAGAGTTTGGAATGTTCTTTCAATATCATTGAGCATGGTGTCTTCCTCCATGCTCATGACGACCAGGTCGTCCATATAGATTTCGACACTTTTGCTGATTTGACCGCGAAAAGTGTCATTCATCAACTTTTGGTAGGTTGCGCCCGCGTTGCGCAACCCAAACGACATTTTTGTGTAGCAGTAGTTCCCGGTAGGAGTGCGGAATGCCGTTTTATCTTCGTCCTCGATTTCCATCTGCACCTGGTGGTAGCCTTTGTAACCATCGAGGAAACACTTCCATCGAAATGGTGCGAGGTTATCAACCTTTTCGTCGATCTCCGGAAGTGCGTAACAATCCTTGGGGCAGGCTTTGTTGAGATCTTTATAATCGACGCACATGCTCCAGCCCCCGGATGGTTTTTCTACCATGACTGGGTTTAACAGCCAAGTCTGGTATTTGACTTCCCGCAGGATGCCTGTGGAGAGCAGCTCTTGCACCTGCTCATGCATCGCCTGGTTCTTTGCTGATCCGAGGTGGCATTGGCCCTGGATCACCGGCTTGATACCTGGCATGGTATTTAAGAAGTGTTGCTCGATTTCACGTGGTACCCCTGTCATGTCTGCGGGTGTCCACGCAAAAATATCCTGGTTCCTGAAGAGGAGCTACTTCAGGTGCGCTTTGATTGTATGGGACAAGGCGTGGCCCAACGTAATTGTTTGCTCTGGGTGTCTTGCGTTAAGAACCCATTTTTCTGGTTGAGTGTTGGGGGTGGGCCTTGCTACTTTGGCTGGACGCAGCTCGTCCGTAGACATAACTTCTCTTCGGGCGTATATTATCGCGATCCCCGTTTCGGTTGGAAAACCGATGGCAGAGTGGGGGACGGATGTGATCATGTTGAAGTCGCCCTGGGACTCCCTCCTGAGAAGTATGTCGTACTTGGAGGTGTGAGGTAAAACCATGAAGTTTACCTCCTCCGTTCTTGTGTGCCTTCCGTTGGTGAGGTGCACAGGAAAAGTAATTTGGCCCAAGGGGAATACGGTTTCCCCCGCAAACCCGGCCAACGGGTAGTCCACCGGCTGCAACCGATCTTTGTCTTCTTGATCGAATTGGTTGAAGCATTGCTCGTATATAATATCGGATGTACTGCCCGGGTCGATGAATAATCGCTCGGTGCAGTAGTGAGCCAGGTGGCCTGTGATAACCACGGCGCGCCTGTCGCGCGGTCCGTCTCTGACTTTTGGAAAGACGACTTGCTCGTCTTTCCAGTCGTTTTTCGGTCTTCTTGCCGCCTTGCGCGGCCTTCCTCGTCCTCCATTAATCGTGTGGGTTGAGGCCACGTACATGGCCCTTTTACCCGTGGAGGTGCCCTCGTTGTGGGGAGTGATGCGCTTGGTAGGTTTTTGCGCGCCTGCCAACAGGTGTTGCAGTTTCCCCTCTTTTAGGGCTCGCTCAATCTCCATTCGAAGACTGATGCAATTGTTTGTTGTGTGGCCCGAGTCCTTGTGATACTCGGAATAGAGTGCGGGATCTTGGTTCTTCTTGGACTTCATTGGTTGGGCCGGTCGCAGGAATTGCGTGTCCGTGAGGAGGACGTCGCTTGGCGACTGGTTGATCTCGGTCCAGCTACGGTCCCGAGACTCCTTCTTTGACGCCCGGTTTTCACGCTGGGCGTTGATTGTAGCCCTTGCGTCGGGCTGGTTGTTTCGTGGAACATATGGTCTGGAATCGCTGCCGCGATTCCATGTGTCTCGGTTGCGCTTGTTGTTGCACTTATGTTCTTGGTGGGAGGACTGGCCTTCCGTCTGGGGCTGTGCCTTTGATATATGCGGTTTGAGGGACCGCTGGGTCTGGGCGTACGTCTTGACCGCAGCCATGACATCTTCCCATTTCTTAGGCAAGCCGTCCTTGCCGGAGATAGTCATAACCATTTGTTCATCCTTTACGGCAACAATGAAATGGTTGCGTGCCATTTGGTCTGCCACGTCGCCTATTTCCAGGCATTCTTTATTGTAACTGACAACGAACGCCTCAATCGATTCGTTGTCTCTGCGCCAGATGTTCATGACGTCCATAGAATCGCGTTCTTGCCGTCGTTGCTGGCAAAAATGTGCGAGGAACTTTGCTTGCAAGTCCTCGAATGAGGTCAGTGACCCCGGTGGTAAAGAATCGAACCATGCCCTGGCCAGAGCTGTTAAGGTCTGTGGAAAAAATTGACACCACGTGGGCTCATCCCACCTGCCGTTGCACCCGGCGCCGGTGAAGATGTTCATGTGGTCGTCTGGGTCGGCCGAACCATTGTATTTCCCAATGTTTAATGGGAATTTGGTGGTGGTGACATCGGCGTTGGCGATCTCTGGGACAAACTTGGAGTTTTCGGCCGCAGATTTTGGCCGGTAGGGTTGGCTCTGGTGGCGCTTTGCGGCGCGGAGATATGTGGTGCATGGTTGAGTGGGAGGAACATAGTTTCGTCCTCCCGGTCTACTGCTAGTAGCATGTGAATCCCCGTAGTATGTACCATCATCTGGATCGGTACGGCCCTGGCCTTCATGGTGGGACTGGGGTCCCAGCCGGCTATGGATGCCGGGGCCGGGGCCTCTGTTGTATGTTGCGGCCAGTAGAGCTTATTGCTGGTCATACGAGGTATGAAGGTTCATGCCTGGAGGTATCACAGAAGCGTACTGTGATAATCATGGCCGAACGTAAGGGATGCGCCCCCTTGCGTTGATGTGCCAACATGTTCAACATTTGGGGCTATGGGAATAGTCCCCGTAGGCCCTGTGTTTACGGGGTTTAGGTTATCCCCGGTAGTGTTGTTTAGACGATCAGACATAATCTTTGGAGAGAAAGGGATGGTTGGAAAAAAGTGCTAAGAGTAGCGGTGGGCGCCAATGATGAAACAACGGTTAACCGGGTAGGGTTAACTCACCGGTCTCGTCAAGTAGGGTTAACCCCTTCTTTCCGAGGATCGCTGGCTGGATCGTCCGCTGGTTGGTTCCCTGCACAAGGAAACAAGCCGTGACTCGTAACAAGGAGGATGGGTGGGGGGGGGGGGGGGTGCTCCTTGTTACCACTCTCCAGCGTGAGAATCAGTAGTTTGCTTGGGAAGCAAAGTGTGATAGTAGTAGTAGTGAGAGAGTTGAGAAGTGATACCTCAAACTTGGTTTGGGGTTGGTATTTATAGCCGAGGAGTGAAGGAGGGTAGTTGAGTAGCTAGTTTGACATCGCACAGCTGCTTGCAGGTGTGTCAGACCTGTCGGTTACGGTGGTGATGCCACGTCCTGCTGTGGTGTCAGACTGTTGCACACATGTGGGCTGATGGGCGACTGTTCCCAGTGTCACTTGCACTGTGGTGTCAGACCCACTTGCCTTGTAGGCAGGATGCGGTGCCAGGCCGCATCGCTGCTTGCGGTCACTGATGTTGTTCCCGCGTTCTTTGTTCTATCCAAGATGCATGCGGGATGCGGTGCCATGCCGCATCACCACTTAGTGACTGTTACTATTGTCCAGATCCCTTGTCGTGACGAAAATGTTCATAGGATGCGGTGCCAGGCCGCATCACTATGCGTCACATCTGTTTTCGTACTTAAGGTAAGTCTTCTCATCACTGGACAGATTGGACCGCTGTGTTCACGTGTGCTCGCACGGACACAGGTAAGTTATTACTGGTGGGGGTTTTTTATAAGGGTAATGGTCATTCGCGGTCATGCTGACGCGAGATCTGGGACCATACCCCTTCATGATTATACCGATAATTTACAATAAAGGTAATTTCACCGGGAAATCCCTAATTTTTACAAAAACATGTTTCTTGATTTTATTGAGCTACTTCCCCAAGCTTGTAGTGCTACACGGCACTTTTTCCTGGATCACAGTAGATCACCTGAAACATGTTTTAAAAAGGTTTTATCAGCAGGGAAATACTGGCGAGTCACTCACGTTGCACAAAATGACACATTGTTGTAATATACAGTATTAAGGGTGATTACATTGTTTATATCAACCAATTACCCAACGGTATTTGTCACTCGACCTGTTTCAGTGACTATGGTCATATCACCCATTGGCTAACTCGTTGTCCAATGGTGACGGTTATCAAGTAATGTATACAAAACCCCACATACCGGCTGTAATTGAAGACTACAAAGACTTAATCCCTGTAATTATAACTTTGAAAATAAATAGGGTTTTGGAAACAATTTGATAAAAAGAGAATGACTCACATTGCAGATTTAAACGGGCAGAGTTTTGCCTACCGATAGGTCTGTTAACCTAATTCAAATAACAATGCACACGAAAACTAGGTTAGTAACTTTAATCCAACTTTTACGACAACTCACGAGATTAAAACCCTCACGACGAATGACAAAGTGCAATACTTAAACATCAATCAAATTCACGACGAATGACAAAGTATAGCCCGAGTTTGGGCAACACTTATACATCCATCGGATTGGTTTCCATCGATCGGACATTAAATCGTAGCAGTGATCGAGCTATTACCCTGTTATCGCGGCAGCGTTTCATGCTGTGTGTGTGTTATGTAGTAATCAGACGATATCTCAGTGTACGAATTGAATTTTAACGTCGAACCAACCCTAAATTTCAAGTGCCAACCCCTGCTACTTATACTGGAAAAAACGGCGCGCTCGCGTGGCGCAAGGGCCTGTCGCGTGGCGCGACGGGTATGCTTCTAGGGTAGGGTAGCTTCGTGTCCAACATAGCCTCGGTGAGTCACAATTCGACGAAATTCAAATTTTATAAAAAACTGTGAGGATAATACAAATTAGGGAATACCCCCCCCCCCCCCCCCCCGAGTTTTAGGGGCCCTGATCCTGATTCCAACTGTTCTGAAAATTTTAGGGGTCATGCAATATCACTTGGGGGTCTCAATTAGGGTTTCCTAATGAAAAAAATAAGATAAGAAATAGGACTTTTGGTGAGAGTTGTTACAACAGCACTCGTTGTCACGGTGGTTGGCACGTCGTTCCTTGCTGTTAAAGAAATATGCATTATAACGTGCGTAATTAAGGTTTAACCCAACCCATGCGCAATTATGAATTATAACATGTTTAATTATGTCAAGTTAATTACTATTGTGCCACCATGTTCAATTGAAGACCTAGGGTAAGTTAGATGTGCGGTTGAGATGCTCGCGTACACTTCGCACGTTAAGGTAGTCTTGTATGTTTACCTTCCCCTATATATATATATAGCAAAGGATTTAAATGAGAAGGAATTATTTGTATGAAGAAAAAAGAAGTTTAAATCAATAAGAATACTTTATTTTTCTTTATTTAATGTTATAACATGGGTATGTTGGTAAATTTACACAGACCATTAATTTTTGTCTTTTTTTTAATAGCAAACTATATTAAATTTGTAACTCATTTTCAAAAAAAAAAAAAGAGCTTAATTTAGAGTGTATGACAAATTACGAGTTATGCAGGATAAAGTGTATGATAAGAGAGGAATGGGCACCCTAGGGTAAGTACCCTAGTCCCAACCACCAATCGCCAACTCAAAAAGTGCACCAAGTACCCTAGCCACGACCTTTTATTATTTTTTAATCATATTAACTAGTAAATGGTGCCGACGCCTACCCTAACCACAACTTTTTATTATTTTTTTAATCATATTCTCAAAATTAAATATCATAAAACTTAAAATTTAGATTAAATAACTTAAAACATAGGTTACAAATTGTTGGTGCACCGGTTCCAAAAGGTGGCCCGCAAAGGAGGAGATTTGGGTTCAAGTTGGACCGCTACATAAGACAATGATAACGCGATCTATTCCTCTTCGATCCATGGGTTTGCCATAGTTTTGTGAATGTGAAAGATGGAAAAATGTTATGTGAATGTGAATATTAAAAATGACCAAATGGTCAAAATAAGTGCCAACGGTAAAAAAATCCTTAATTAACGCGAATGTCAAGCGGGTTTGGGAGCTGGCCCAGCCAACCCGCCAAGCCAACTCGCCAAGCCAACTCCCATGGGTGGCTGCGGTGTACTAGCCTGGGTTGCAACCTGTGGAAGGTGTAACAACTCTCACAAAATATTATATTTAGTTCAATAGGAAACCCTAATTGAAACACCCAAGTGATTCTGCACAAACCCTGAAATTTTCAGAACAATCAGAATCAGGATCAGGCCCCTAAAACTCAGGGGGGGGGGGGGTAAACCCTAATTATGATTATCCAAATAAAAAGCTTGTCAAAATCGAATTTTACAATTCTGTCGACTCAGCAAGCCTACACACACACGAAGCTACCCTATGGTAGGTTATGACCCGTCGCGCCACGCGACGCCCACGGGGGTACCCCTCACGTCACGCGAGGGGGGTCAAAATTTATGTATAAATAGGGGTGTTTGGGACTTGAATTCTGGAGTTAAAACGACGAAGAAATTCGTTATACACACTGAGATATCGTAGAAACAATTCTAAAACACACACGATTACAAATCGCTGCAGCAAACAGGGTAATAACTCGATCGCTGCTACGATTCAATGTCCGATCGATTAAACTATCCAATGGATGTTTAAGTGCTGCCCACATTAGGGTTTATGCTTTGTCATTCGTCGTTAATTCGATGGATGTTTAAGTATCGCACTTTGTCATTCGATGTGAGGGTTTAATCCTCGTGAGTTATCGTAAATGCTGTATTAGTTACTAACCTAGTTTGTGTGCATTGTTATTTAAAATAGGTTAACAAGGCTAATCAGTAGACTAGACTCTGTCCGTGTTAAATCTGCAATGTGAGTCATTCTCTTTTATTCAAAGTACTTTATAAATTCTTAAGTATTTTCAAAGTTATAATTACAGTGATTAAGTATATGTAATCACCAAATTATAGCCAGTATGTGGGGTTTTGTATACATTACTTTATAATCGTCACCATTGGGGCAGCCAATGGGGGATATGACCATAGTCACAGATCCGGTCGAGTGACAAATACTGTGGGTAGTTGGTTGATATCAGAAACATTGTAATCTCTCTTAATACTGTAAATTATAACAAACGTGTCGGTTTAATAAATAGAATGATTCACTAGTATTTCCCGCTGATAAAACATTTTTCAAACATGTTTCAGGTGATCTGTTGTGATTCAGGAAAAGTGCCGAGAAGCACTGCAAGCTTAAGAAAGTGGCTTATTATAAAATAAAGAAACATGTTTTGTAAACTAAAGATTTCTCCGTGAAATCATATGATTGTAAATTACCGGGGTTTTATCCCGAGTTGCGAAATAAAATAATCGGGAAAATTTTAGCTTTAAAAAGATCCTGATGATAAACTTCCGCTGTTAAACTCAATTAAATAAATACCACGGGATTTCTGTCTCGCGGCTCCTGAAACGGGTTAAACTGGGTCGGGGGCCGTAACAGAAAAAGGTGGTATCAGAGCCACTGAGTTAAGCTAATTAAGTATTTAGAAATACTTAATTTTTCCTGATTACTATTATGTGATTATGTGTTTTATTAACTAACTATTTGTTAGTTACAGTATGGGTAAGCAAAAGCTTTCAAACATCTATCTTAAATTAGATAGGTCATCAAATGAGAAGGGAAGTTCATCCCAAACTCCTGAAGAAGGAATATTTGTTCGAAAAGCCCAATACGAGGAGCCACTTTCTCCTGATAAAAGAAGTTTGATTATTAGAAATAGTCAGGAGAAATTAAAGAAATTTCGAGAAAAGAAAGTTAAAAAGGAAACCCAAGAATTAATCAGTAAATCACCATGGGAAGACAAGTTAGATGAAAAATAGGCGAATCTTTATATGCTAGCCATTGTAGTAGTAAATGCTAATCTTTAGAATACCATGACTCCGTATTAGCAACTTTATCACTTACAAGCCAGAAATATCATCTAGTAAATAAATAAAATTACAATAAAATCTAGTATGTTTAATTGTCAATTTTCCTTTGTATTAAATTAGTCACATAATATGCAATAATATTGGAGGGTTATTTGTAAAAATTGTTATAAAATTTTAATTTATTATTTTGCTAAACAGCATGAATGAGTTATCTGGAGCCCTAGAGAATCTCAACCTTTACCCAGTAAACATAGAAGTTTCTAAAGAGTTTACTGGGTACTTTGCTGATGTGGAACAACCTATAGAATTCAACGCTCCACCTCTGGAAAAACCCAAGCCTAAAAAGAGAAGAAGATTGGTAGGATTGAGGCGTGTGCGTAGAAAGAAACCTGCCACTAAGAAGATTCCTAAAATAAACAATCCCTTAGAAAAAGGAAAAGGAATTGAAACCGGGGAAAGTTCTAGACAGCAGGAATTGGAGATTGAAGTAGGGGAAGATTCTAGACAGATGGGAATACAGTTTGAGGAATATTCTAAGCAAATAGAAATGGAGGTTAGAAAAGGTTCTAGACAAACAAAGATAGAAATTGGAGAAAGCTCTAAGCAAACTCAACAAATGACATTGCAGGAGGAGTTGGATTTTATATTGGCAAGCTGTGATACTATCAAGTCTGTCAATGAAAATGTTTTTACTCATTCTATTGAAACCCAAATTCCAATGAACTTGGAACCAAAAATCCCAGAACCAATAATCCACACCCAACCTTCAGGAATAGATGAGTGGTGGACTAATGATTGGCAATTCCAAAACCTTATCAACAGTCCCTATACGTTTTTCCCTCAGTTCGATCCAAAACCTTTACCAAATCCACCGATGAGTAACGAGAATATGGCTGAACTCTGCCATTTTGGCGAAGAGCTGATGGATGCTGGGAATAGGATCCGAGAGATAGGAGGACAAATCTCATGGAAATATGATGAGAGAGAACATCGTTATTAAAATTACAAGTTGACGAGGGAGAAATGGGTTATGAGTCTGTGTTTGTATAATAACAGTAATATTAATGAAAATCAGTATGTGTAAAATAAACAATAAAACGGTTGTATATGGAAGCATAATATAATCTATAAAACAAATGAAAATTTAGAAAATTTACAATTTTGGCTGTATATTTGTTTACGTGATTATGTGCGATTAATTGTTATATTGGATTGTTTCTTATTCTATACTAATTATTTATCTATAAATTAATTATCAGATGGCAAACATTGGTAATGAACCAGTAAATGAAGTAAATCAAGCTGAGCAAAATCAGGAAGAGCAATTGTTAAATAGGAAAGATATCGAGGATATCGTGGCTCAAGGAATAGCCAATGCTATTCCAGCAATCGTTGCTGCTGTCCAGAAACTTGTTAAACCTCAATCAATCATTCCTAGTAAACGTACACAAGGCGACAACTTTAGTAATAGTATAAACGGAGGCGGTAATCATGTTAATAACAATAATGATCTGCAAGCCCCAGTTTTCAAGAAAATGAAAGCTGCAACACCTGGTTGCACTTACAAAGAATTCCTTTCCTGTAAACCAGCTGAGTTTGCAGGTAACGAAGGGGCTATTGCAGCACTGCGTTGGTTAGAGAAAACTGAGGCAGTGATCACCATAAGTAAATGTACCAGGATTACCACCAGATAGGGAAGTAGAATTTAGGATTCATCTAATTCCTGGAACTACACCAATAGCCAAGGCACCTTATCGGTTAGCTCCTACCGAAATGTTAGAACTGAAAAAGCAATTAGATGAATTACTAAGCAAAGGATTCATACAACCTAGCTCATCTCCTTGGGGAGTACCAGTGTTGTTTGTAAAGAAGAAGGATGGTTCGATGAGAATGTGTATTGATTATAGAGAATTGAATAAGGTTACAATTAAGAATCGATACCCATTACCTAGGATTGATGATCTTTTCGATCAACTCCAAGGAGCTAGATATTTTTCTAAGATCGACTTACGCTCCGGATATCATCAATTGAAAGTACAAGAGGAAGACATACCTAAAACTGCTTTCAGGACTAGGTATGGTCATTACGAGTTTACAGTCATGCCCTTTGGGTTAACAAATGCTCCTTCAGCATTCATGGACATGATGAATAGAATCTGTAAACCCTATTTGGATAAATTTGTAATTGTTTTTATAGACGATATACTTATTTATTCCAAAAGTCAGACAGAACATTGTGAGCACTTGCATGCACTCTTAACTTTGTTAAGAAAAGAAAAGCTTTATGCCAAATTCTCGAAGTGTGAATTTTGGCTACAAGAAGTGCAATTCCTAGGACACATGGTGAATCATGAAGGTATTCATGTAGATCCTGCTAAGATAGAGGCAATTACCAAATGGAGGGTTCCGCAAACCGCAATGGAAATTAGATGTTTTATAGGTTTAGCTGGATATTATAGACGGTTTATTAAGGATTTTTCCAAGATAGCTATACCATTAACTAAGCTAACCTGTAAAGCCATTAAGTTTGAATGGGGACCTAAACAAGAAGAAGCCTTTATAATCTTGAAGCAGAAATTAACAAATGCTCCAATCCTAGCTTTACCAGAAGGGACTAAAGATTTTGAAGTATATTGTGATGCTTCAAAACTAGGATTAGGATGTGTGCTAATGCAACGCAAGAAGGTAATTGCATATGCTTCAAGGCAATTGAAAAAGCACGAAGAAAATTATACAACTCATGATTTAGAATTAGGAGCTGTAATTTTTGCCCTTAAAATTTGGAGACATTATCTGTATGGAAGTAAGTTTACTGTCTATACAGATCATAAAAGTTTATGGTACATATTTGGGCAAAAAGAGTTAAACATGAGATAAAGGAGATGGATGGAAATCCTAAGTGATTACGATTGTGATATTCAATATCACGAAGGAAAGGCAAATGTAGTTGCAGATGCCTTAAGTCGTAAATACCATGAGAAACAAAGACGGGTTCGTGCTATCAGATTAAATCTACAGTTAGATTTAATGGAACAACTAAAGAATGTTCAAGAAACAGCAATCAAGGATGATGCTGAAGGAATGAAAGGACGAATAAAAGAATTAGAACAGGGAGCTGATGGAATTTGGAGATTCCATAAGAAAAGGATTTGGGTACCGAAGCAGAGGGAATTAAGAAATAAGATCTTAGAGGAAGCTCATAAATCTAGGTATACCATACACCCTGGAAACAATAAGATGTACCAAGATTTAAGAAATAATTTCTGGTGGATAGGCATGAAGAAATATATAGCTAGATATGTTTCTAAATGTCTTACTTGTTCACAAGTTAAGGCAGAACACCAGAAACCTTCAGGTCTACTACAACAACTAGAAATGCCTGTATGGAAATGGGAACTCATAACAATGGATTTTGTTACTAAGTTACCCAAAACCAGAAAAAGTAATGATACAATTTGGGTAATTGTGGATCGATTAACCAAATCAGCTCACTTTCTACCTATGAAAGAAACCTTTAGCATGAAAAGATTGGCAAAGTTGTATGTAGATGAAGTAGTATCCTTACATGGAGTTCCACTCTCCATTGTATCAGATAGGGATAGTCGTTTCACTTCTCACTTCTGGACAAGTTTCCAAGAAGCCATGGGAACTAAACTAAACTTAAGCACTGCATATCATCCACAAACAGACGGGCAAAGTGAAAGGACGATACAAACACTAGAAGACATGCTCCGAGCATGTGTAATAGATTTTGGTGGAAACTGGGATGACCACCTGCCATTAATTGAATTCTCCTATAACAATAGGTATCATTCAAGTATTGAAACTGCCCCATTTGAAGCACTATATGGAAGAAAGTGCAGAACTCCAGTTTGTTGGGCAGAAATAGGAGAAAGTCAATTATCAGGACCGGAAATTGTGCAAGAAACCACTGATAAGATCACTCAGATCAAAGAAAGATTGAAGATGGCTCGAGATCGTCAGAAAAGTTATGCAGACAATAGAAGGAAGCCGTTGGAATTTCAAATTGGATAAAGTACTATTGAAAGTTTCTCCTTGGAAAGGAGTAGTACGGTTCAGTAAGAAAGGGGAACTAAGTCCGAGATACGTAGGACCATTTCCGGTGATCCAACGAATAGGACCAGTTGCTTATCGTTTACAACTACCAGAAGAGTTATCTGGAGTACATGATGTATTTCATGTATCCATCTCAAGAAATGTCTAGCAGACGAATCTCTGGTAGTACCTCTTCAAGACATAGAGGTAAATGAAAAATTAAAATTTGTTGAGAAACCTCTTCAGATAGAAGATCGAAAGGTGGAATTTCTCAAGCACAAGCGACTAGTTCTAGTTAAAGTCAAGTGGGATTTAAAGAGAGGAGCTGAATACACTTGGGAGCTAGAATCAGAAATGAAGCGAAAGTATCCTCACTTATTCCCGTAAATCTCGAGGACGAGATTTTTATTACGGTGGGGAGGATGTAACAACTCTCACCAAAACTATTATTTATTATTATATTTAGTTCAATAGGAAACCCTAATTGAAACACCCAAGTGATTCTGCACAAACCCTGAAATTTTCAGAACAATCAGAATCAGGATCAGGGCCCCTAAAACTCAGGGGGGGGGGGGTAAACCCTAGTTACGATTATCCAAATAAAAAGCTGTCAAAATCGAATTTTACAATTCTGTCGACTCAGCAAGCCTACACACACACGAAGCTACCCTATGGTAGGTTATGACCCGTCGCGCCACGCGACGCCCACGGGGGTACCCCTCACGTCACGCGAGGGGGGTCAAAATTTATGTATAAATAGGGGTGTTTGGGACTTGAATTCTGGAGTTAAAACGACGAAGAAATTCGTCATACACACTGAGATATCGTAGAAACAATTCTAAAACACACACGATTACAAATCGCTGCAGCAAAACAGGGTAATAACTCGATCGCTGCTACGATTCAATGTCCGATCGATTAAACTATCCAATGGATGTTTAAGTGCTGCCCACATTAGGGTTTATGCTTTGTCATTCGTCGTTAATTCGATGGATGTTTAAGTATCGCACTTTGTCATTCGATGTGAGGGTTTAATCTCGTGAGTTATCGTAAATGCTGTATTAGTTACTAACCTAGTTTGTGTGCATTGTTATTTAAAATAGGTTAACAAGGCTAATCAGTAGACTAGACTCTGTCCGTGTTAAATCTGCAATGTGAGTCATTCTCTTTTATTCAAAGTACTTTATAAATTCTTAAGTATTTTCAAAGTTATAATTACAGTGATTAAGTATATGTAATCACCAAATTACAGCCAGTATGTGGGGTTTTGTATACATTACTTTATAATCGTCACCATTGGGGCAGCCAATGGGGGATATGACCATAGTCACAGATCCGGTCGAGTGACAAATACTGTGGGTAGTTGGTTGATATCAGAAACATTGTAATCTCTCTTAATACTGTAAATTATAACAAACGTGTCGGTTTAATAAATAGAATGATTCACTAGTATTTCCCGCTGATAAAACCTTTTTCAAACATGTTTCAGGTGATCTGTTGTGATTCAGGAAAAGTGCCGAGAAGCACTGCAAGCTTAAGAAAGTGGCTTATTATAAAATAAAGAAACATGTTTCGTAAACTAAAGATTTCTCCGTGAAATCATATGATTGTAAATTACCGGGGTTTTATCCCGAGTTGCGAAATAAAATAATCGGGAAAATTTTAGCTTTAAAAAGATCCTGATGATAAACTTCCGCTGTTAAACTCAATTAAATAAATACCACGGGATTTCTGTCTCGCGGCTCCTGAAACGGGTTAAACTGGGTCGGGGGCCGTAACAGAAAAAGGTGGTATCAGAGCCACTGAGTTAAACTAATTAAGTATTTAGAAATATGGTATCAGAGCCACTGAGTTAAGCTAATTAAGTATTTAGAAATACTTAATTTTTCCTGATTACTATTATGTGATTATGTGTTTTATTAACTAACTATTTGTTAGTTACAGTATGGGTAAGCAAAAGCTTTCAAACATCTATCTTAAATTAGATAGGTCATCAAATGAGAAGGGAAGTTCATCCCAAACTCCTGAAGAAGGAATATTTGTTCGAAAAGCCCAATACGAGGAGCCACTTTCTCCTGATAAAAGAAGTTTGATTATTAGAAATAGTCAGGAGAAATTAAAGAAATTTCAAGAAAAGAAAGTTAAAAAGGAAACCCAAGAATTAATCAGTAAATCACCATGGGAAGACAAGTTAGATGAAAAATAGGCGGATCTTTATATGCTAGCCATTGTAGTAGTAAATGCTAATCTTTAGAATACCATGACTCCGTATTAGCAACTTTATCACTTACAAGCCAGAAATATCATCTAGTAAATAAATAAAATTACAATAAAATCTAGTATGTTTAATTGTCAATTTTCCTTTGTATTAAATTAGTCACAGAATATGCAATAATATTGGAGGGTTATTTGTAAAAATTGTTATAAAATTTTAATTTATTATTTTGCTAAACAGCATGAATGAGTTATCTGGAGCCCTAGAGAATCTCAACCTTTACCCAGTAAACATAGAAGTTTCTAAAGAGTTTACTGGGTACTTTGCTGATGTGGAACAACCTATAGAATTCAACGCTCCACCTCTGGAAAAACCCAAGCCTAAAAAGAGAAGAAGATTGGTAGGATTGAGGCGTGTGCGTAGAAAGAAACCTGCCACTAAGAAGATTCCTAAAATAAACAATCCCTTAGAAAAAGGAAAAGGAATTGAAACCGGGGAAAGTTCTAGACAGCAGGAATTGGAGATTGAAGTAGGGGAAGATTCTAGACAGATGGGAATACAGTTTGAGGAATATTCTAAGCAAATAGAAATGGAGGTTAGAAAAGGTTCTAGACAAACAAAGATAGAAATTGGAGAAAGCTCTAAGCAAACTCAACAAATGACATTGCAGGAGGAGTTGGATTTTATATTGGCAAGCTGTGATACTATCAAGTCTGTCAATGAAAATGTTTTTACTCATTCTATTGAAACCCAAATTCCAATGAACTTGGAACCAAAAATCCCAGAACCAATAATCCATACCCAACCTTCAGGAATAGATGAGTGGTGGACTAATGGTTGGCAATTCCAAAACCTTATCAACAGTCCCTATACGTTTTTCACTCAGTTCGATCCAAAACCTTTACCAAATCCACCGATGAGTAACGAGAATATGGCTGAACTCTGCCATTTTGGCGAAGAGCTGATGGATGCTGGGAATAGGATCCGAGAGATAGGAGGACAAATCTCATGGAAATATGATGAGAGAGAACATCGTTATTAAAATTACAAGTTGACGAGGGAGAAATGGGTTATGAGTCTGTGTTTGTATAATAACAGTAATATTAATGAAAATCAGTATGTGTAAAATAAACAATAAAACGGTTGTATATGGAAGCATAATATAATCTATAAAACAAATGAAAATTTAGAAAATTTACAATTTTGGCTGTATATTTGTTTACGTGATTATGTGCGATTAATTGTTATATTGGATTGTTTCTTATTCTATACTAATTATTTATCTATAAATTAATTATCAGATGGCAAACATTGGTAATGAACCAGTAAATGAAGTAAATCAAGCTGAGCAAAATCAGGAAGAGCAATTGTTAAATAGGCAAGATATCGAGGATATCGTGGCTCAAGGAATAGCCAATGCTATTCCAGCAATCGTTGCTGCTGTCCAGAAACTTGTTAAACCTCAATCAATCATTCCTAGTAAACGTACACAAGGCGACAACTTTAGTAATAGTATAAACGGAGGCGGTAATCATGTTAATAACAATAATGATCTGCAAGCCCCAGTTTTCAAGAAAATGAAAGCTGCAACACCTGGTTGCACTTACAAAGAATTCCTTTCCTGTAAACCAGCTGAGTTTGCAGGTAACGAAGGGGCTATTGCAACACTGCGTTGGTTAGAGAAAACTGAGGCAGTGATCACCATAAGTAAATGTACTGAGGAAGATCAAGTTATGTATGCATCAAATCTTTTTAAAGAAGGGGCGCTAGAATGGTGGAACACAGTATTACAAGCTAAAAGAAGGATTGAGGCATATGCCATGAAATGGGAAGAATTTAAAAATCTTGTGGAAAGAAAATTTTGTCCCGAGTATGAAAAAGATCAAATGGCAAATAAATTCCTAAACCATCGGATGGTTAATATGGACTGTCGAGGATATACTTCGACATTCTTTGAATATGCTAGAGTGGTACCAACGCTGGCTTCGCCAGAGCCGGTACTCATTTCTCGCTATATTTGGGGATTAATTAGTGAAATCCGTCATATCGTTAAAGCTGCGAGACCTCGCACTATTGACGATGCGGTAGAATTAGCTAATACCCTCACTGACGAGCTGGTACGCACAAGGGATGAAAACAAGAAGAAGGAACTGGCTTAGAAAATTACCCAAGGATTTCGTGTGGGTAATAGTAGTAACTTCAAGAAAAGAGGAACAGGGCAATCCTCAACTCCTCAGTTCTGCAGAAATTGCAAAAAGAAACATTATGGACGATGCAATATAACCTGCAACTTTTGCAAAGCTGTAGGACATCGTGAAGAAAGCTGCAGAAAGAAAACCATAATCTGCTTTAACTGTGGAGAAGCGGGGCATTTTAAAACAGAATGTCCTAAATTGGCCAAACCAGCAGACAACAAAACCAAGGCGACCGATGGAGCTACTAAGAAGAATGTCAGAGCATTCCAGCTGACCACTCAAGAAGCAGAACTCATTCCAGATGTGATAGCCGGTACGTTCCTAGTTCACAACGTTCACGCAAAAGTATTATTTGACTCTGGTGCAAACCAAAGTTTTATAAATACTTTATTCTGCCAAGCTCTTAAGTTACCCTTAACCAACATTAGGCAGATTTTTACAGTCGAAACCGCATATGGGAATTCAGTTAAAATAGATCAGGTTTTGCAAAAAGTAGAAATAGAACTTTCAGGTCATAAATTCTCTGCAAACCTGTTACCTATGAAATTAGCTGAATTCGATGTTGTGTTAGGAATGGATTGGTTAGTAGCTAACCATGCTCAAATCATTTGTGATAAAAATTCTATAGAAATTCAGGCACCTACTGGAGAAGTAATCATGATTACAGGAGATAAACTGCGTAAACCCATGAAGTTCATATCAGTAATGAAAGTTGCTAGTTATGAACGAAAGCAAGGAATAGTATATATGATTTCAGTATTTATTAGTACTAAGAATAAAGAACTTAAGGAAATTCTTGTAGTCTCAGAATACCCAGATATATTCCCAGAAGAGTTACCAGGATTACCACCAGATAGGGAAGTAGAATTTAGGATTCATCTAATTCCTGGAACTACACCAATAGCCAAGGCACCTTATCGGTTAGCTCCTACTGAAATGTTAGAACTGAAAAAGCAATTAGATGAATTACTAAGCAAAGGATTCATACAACCTAGCTCATCTCCTTGGGGAGTACCAGTGTTGTTTGTAAAGAAGAAGGATGGTTCGATGAGAATGTGTATTGATTATAGAGAATTGAATAAGGTTACAATTAAGAATCGATACCCATTACCTAGGATTGATGATCTTTTCGATCAACTCCAAGGAGCTAGATATTTTTCTAAGATCGACTTACGCTCCGGATATCATCAATTGAAAGTACAAGAGGAAGACATACCTAAAACTGCTTTCAGGACTAGGTATGGTCATTACGAGTTTACAGTCATGCCCTTTGGGTTAACAAATGCTCCTGCAGCATTCATGGACATGATGAATAGAATCTGTAAACCCTATTTGGATAAATTTGTAATTGTTTTTATAGACGATATACTTATTTATTCCAAAAGTCAGACAGAACATTGTGAGCACTTGCATGCACTCTTAACTTTGTTAAGAAAAGAAAAGCTTTATGCCAAATTCTCGAAGTGTGAATTTTGGCTACAAGAAGTGCAATTCCTAGGACACATGGTGAATCATGAAGGTATTTATGTAGATCCTGCTAAGATAGAGGCAATTACCAAATGGAGGGTTCCGCAAACCGCAATGGAAATTAGATGTTTTATAGGTTTAGCTGGATATTATAGACGGTTTATTAAGGATTTTTCCAAGATAGCTATACCATTAACTAAGCTAACCTGTAAAGCCATTAAGTTTGAATGGGGACCTAAACAAGAAGAAGCCTTTAGAATCTTGAAGCAGAAATTAACAAATGCTCCAATCCTAGCTTTACCAGAAGGGACTAAAGATTTTGAAGTATATTGTGATGCTTCAAAACTAGGATTAGGATGTGTGCTAATGCAACGCAAGAAGGTAATTGCATATGCTTCAAGGCAATTGAAAAAGCACGAAGAAAATTATACAACTCATGATTTAGAATTAGGAGCTGTAATTTTTGCCCTTAAAATTTGGAGACATTATCTGTATGGAAGTAAGTTTACTGTCTATACAGATCATAAAAGTTTAAGGTACATATTTGGGCAAAAAGAGTTAAACATGAGATAAAGGAGATGGATGGAAATCCTAAGTGATTACGACTGTGATATTCAATATCACGAAGGAAAGGCAAATGTAGTTGCAGATGCCTTAAGTCGTAAATACCATGAGAAACAAAGACGGGTTCGTGCTATCAGATTAAATCTACAGTTAGATTTAATGGAACAACTAAAGAATGTTCAAGAAACAGCAATCAAGGATGATGCTGAAGGAATGAAAGGACGAATAAAAGAATTAGAACAGGGAGCTGATGGAATTTGGAGATTCCATAAGAAAAGGATTTGGGTACCGAAGCAGGGGGAATTAAGAAATAAGATCTTAGAGGAAGCTCATAAATCTAGGTATACCATACACCCTGGAAACAATAAGATGTACCAAGATTTAAGAAATAATTTCTGGTGGATAGGCATGAAGAAAGATATAGCTAGATATGTTTCTAAATGTCTTACTTGTTCACAAGTTAAGGCAGAACACTAGAAACCTTCAGGTCTACTACAACAACTAGAAATGCCTGTATGGAAATGGGAACTCATAACAATGGATTTTGTTACTAAGTTACCCAAAACCAGAAAAAGTAATGATACAATTTGGGTAATTGTGGATCGATTAACCAAATCAGCTCACTTTCTACCTATGAAAGAAACCTTTAGCATGAAAAGATTGGCAAAGTTGTATGTAGATGAAGTAGTATCCTTACATGGAGTTCCACTCTCCATTGTATCAGATAGGGATAGTCGTTTCACTTCTCACTTCTGGACAAGTTTCCAAGAAGCCATGGGAACTAAACTAAACTTAAGCACTGCATATCATCCACAAACAGATGGGCAAAGTGGAAGGACGATACAAACACTAGAAGACATGCTCCGAGCATGTGTAATAGATTTTGGTGGAAACTGGGATGACCACCTGCCATTAATTGAATTCTCCTATAACAATAGGTATCATTCAAGTATTGAAACTGCCCCATTTGAAGCACTATATGGAAGAAAGTGCAGAACTCCAGTTTGTTGGGCAGAAATAGGAGAAAGTCAATTATCAGGACCGGAAATTGTGCAAGAAACCACTGATAAGATCACTCAGATCAAAGAAAGATTGAAGATGGCTCGAGATCGTCAGAAAAGTTATGCAGGCAATAGAAGGAAGCCGTTGGAATTTCAAATTGGATAAAGTACTATTGAAAGTTTCTCCTTGGAAAGGAGTAGTACGGTTCAGTAAGAAAGGGAAACTAAGTCCGAGATACGTAGGACCATTTCCGGTGATCCAACGAATAGGACCAGTTGCTTATCGTTTACAACTACCAGAAGAGTTATCTGGAGTACATGATGTATTTCATGTATCCATCTCAAGAAATGTCTAGCAGACGAATCTCTGGTAGTACCTCTTCAAGACATAGAGGTAAATGAAAAATTAAAATTTGTTGAGAAACCTCTTCAGATAGAAGATCGAAAGGTGGAATTTCTCAAGCACAAGCGACTAGTTCTAGTTAAAGTCAAGTGGGATTTAAAGAGAGGAGCTGAATACACTTGGGAGCTGGAATCAGAAATGAAGCGAAAGTATCCTCACTTATTCCCGTAAATCTCGAGGACGAGATTTTTATTACGGTGGGGAGGATGTAACAACTCTCACCAAAACTATTATTTATTATTATATTTAGTTCAATAGGAAACCCTAATTGAAACACCCAAGTGATTCTGCACAAACCCTGAAATTTTCAGAACAATCAGAATCAGGATCAGGGCCCCTAAAACTCAGGGGGGGGGGGGTAAACCCTAGTTACGATTATCCAAATAAAAAGCTGTCAAAATCGAATTTTACAATTCTGTCGACTTAGCAAGCCTACACACACATGAAGCTACCCTATGGTAGGTTATGACCCGTCGCGCCACGCGACGCCCATGGGGGTACCCCTCGCGTCACGCGAGGGGGGTCAAAATTTATGTATAAATAGGGGTGTTTGGGACTTGAATTCTGGAGTTAAAACGACGAAAAAATTCGTTATACACACTGAGATATCGTAGAAACAATTCTAAAACACACACGATCACAAATCGCTGCCGCAAAATAGGGTAATAACTCGATCGCTGCTACGATTCAATGTCCGATCGATTAAACTATCCAATGGATGTTTAAGTGCTGCCCACATTAGGGTTTATGCTTTGTCATTCGTCGTTAATTCGATGGATGTTTAAGTATCGCACTTTGTCATTCGATGTGAGGGTTTAATCTCGTGAGTTATCGTAAATGCTGTATTAGTTACTAACCTAGTTTGTGTGCATTGTTATTTAAAATAGGTTAACAATGCTAATCAGTAGACTAGACTCTGTCCGTGTTAAATCTGCAATGTGAGTCATTCTCTTTTATTCAAAGTACTTTATAAATTCTTAAGTATTTTCAAAGTTATAATTACAGTGATTAAGTATATGTAATCACCTAATTACAGCCAGTATATGGGGTTTTGTATACATTACTTTATAATCGTCACCATTGGGGCAGCCAATGGGGGATATGACCATAGTCACAGATCCGGTCGAGTGACAAATACTGTGGGTAGTTGGTTGATATCAGAAACATTGTAATCTCTCTTAATACTGTAAATTATAACAAATGTGTCGTTTTAATAAATAGAATGGTTCACCAGTATTTCCCGCTGACAAAACCTTTTTCAAACATGTTTCAGGTGATCTGTTGTGATTCAGGAAAAGTGCCGAGAAGCACTGCAAGCTTAAGAAAGTGGCTTATTATAAAATAAAGAAACATGTTTTGTAAACTAAAGATTTCTCCGTGAAATCATATGATTGTAAATTACCGGGGTTTTATCCCGAGTTGCAAAATAAAATAATCGGGAAAATTTTAGCTTTAAAAAGATCCTGATGATAAACTTCCGCTGTTAAACTCAATTAAATAAATACCACGGGATTTCTGTCCCGCGGCTCCTGAAACGGGTTAAACTGGGTCGGGGGCCGTGACAGAAGGGTACCCGCAAGGTGCCCCGACCTCCTTAAATTACGAGGTGTGTAGAATAAAGTGTAGGATAAATGATGAAGTGTGTAGGATAAAATTTTACGTGCTTAGGATAAATGAAATTGACTAATTAATTACATAGAAAAAAATTAATCAAAGGAGTTATAAACTATTTAGTATTATACCATTATTATTTAGTATTATACCATTATATTATTTTCTTCTTAAATATATTTTCTTCTCATTTGATCATCCCCTATATATATAGCAATATGACTCACAAATTAAAGATAACAAAAACGCTTGTTATTATAATGTAATTTTTGTATCAAATAAATAATTAAAAATAAAACGTAGTTTACAAAAATACTACTATTCAATCTCATCCATCCAAAATTACAATCTAATGGTTAATAATTCTTCTTAGCCTTCTTAGAAAAACACCTTTTGTAACCTAACTCTACTCTTTTATGACATTATATGTAAGTTTTAAAAAACTAATGCCGCTCCTTAAATATAATAAAAAGACAAACATATCTAAGATCTAGAATCCTGATTAATACAAAAACTAATAGCAATTCACAAACACGTATTTATGATTTTTGTAGAATCAATTATTTAATTAGATATAACTAGTATTAAGCACCCTTCGCGTTGCGGCGAGGGCGAGCACTAATGCCACACTACTGCCAGCGACCACCGACACTGAAGTTGCTGTATTATTCCGAAGATATTAAACCGAAACGTAAAACATAGAATAAAATAACTAAGTTAATCTAGGACTCGCGCGTTACAGTGAACCCACGTCTATTTTTTCCTGTTTGACAGGTTCTTCGTAATCTGTATATAATATACATCATTACCACTATACAAACCATAATGCATACGCTACAACAACCATTGCATCAATAGGTTGCAAATTATATTTATACAAGATTAATTTTGGTTAAATTAATTAGATTATTATAAATAATAATAATTTACAAATAAAACAACACAACTTTGAATGGATCAAACCGATTGAATATGGTAACATAATGAAATCGTTATTTGATTAGGGTACAACCACTTAAACACAATTTACAACCATACATGCGTACAAAACAAAACAAATTGAATTCGGTAAGGTAATGAAACAAATATTTAATTAAGGTACAACCACGTAAGCACAACTTACAACTAATATTTGACTAAGGTACAAGTACTTAAGCACAACTTACAATTAAACATGCAAATATTTGATTAAGGTACAACCACTTAAGCACGACTTACAACTAATATTTGACTAAGGTACAAGTACTTAAACACAACTTACAATTAAATATGCATACAAATGTTTCAAATTAATAATAGTATATTAATATGCTAGTTATAGTTTATTGTAATTATCTCTACCATAACTAAAAGATATGATACAATTGTGTTTTTCTAAAGTTGATTCTTAGCATTTCATACACATACAACTCATATCTACTCTTACGTTTGATGTCTCAAACTCTTAATGATAAGTCGTTGAACATCTATGAATGTTCCACTTGACCAGGGGAAAACAATCCTTGCTCTAGGCGAAAAACAATCCTTGCTCTAGGGAGACTTATTATCGTAACGGTCATGCAAAAACCTAATTAAACTAAGTAAATAACGTAAGCAGGGTATCGTATCCATGAGGAATATTTGTGGTCAGTGTAGAAGATTCAAACTAAAAACAAAATTATCTAATTAGGGGGTTGATTGATTGATTTCAAAACCCCGAAAACTGATTAAGAAAGTTGTGATAAAGATGAGAAAAAGTAACCCCCACCCGGAATCCCGATGGCTCATTTTAAAACAAAAACCCATTTACAGATTCATAACACCACATAGACATGACCTTGGAATTAATAATTTTGATTAATTATTAGGGATAATTTTTAAGACTCATCATGTAACCTAATAACTCGTTTGATTATACCAATTACACACCAATTTACCAATCCGCTAGCGATGCAAGAAAATCGCCAATACGCTTGATAAACGACAAACACTTCAAATATAATAAACGTTTCACAAAATCAACACAAGTGGTCAAGATTTACCACTTAATAAGAATAAAAAAACAGAGTTTAGTGTGAAAATCTAGAAATTAATCATCCGAGTAAAGTCACAAGAGATAAAGGTAAGGTCCTCCAAGTTTTAGATTCTAGGTTCGCACCAAACTCAGTTTTAGTTTAATCATTAAGTGGATATCACATAGACATGGTGCTGAAAAGTCGGTTACTTTAAGTGGTAATAAAAAAACAGGCCTTTGTCATCAGATCTTTTACAGTTCAATTATCCTATTTACTAATATGAGTCAACCTACTCTATGTCACCCAACAAGCTACAAGGTCTTGTCATCAACCGAGCAAGTCGTAAAGCAAGAACTCAAAATACATGCAAATAGTTTAAGTAAACCAACATATCAAATTGTTTATAGACGTCGTCAATGTTAAAAACAAATCCAAACATGAATAAACTGAGAAAAGTATTAAACCTTACGAATCGTATGCTTGAAGAAAGCCACCTAGGCACTTATGCCTTGAAACGTATACAAAGGCGGCTGCCTTCCGTGTGTTTCCAATCGTCGAACTCTCAACTCTCAACTTCCTCTTTGCGTCCCCCTCTTCCGCCGTCAAATCCCCTTTTTATAATTTTCCTCAAGCAAACTCACTTTATTTCATGTTGGGCCGATGATTTTTTTTTTCAGTTGAAGGTTTGGAGCCCAATAATTCCTTTCAATTCCCTCGTCGTTTTCTCTTTAACCGCTAGCCCAAAACACTATTTTTGTTTTACGTTTATGTATTTGCGATGCCCAATCCATATGCTTTTATTATTTTTGAGGCACATGTATACGCCATAGTCTCCTGCCAAACAAACGTATATATTGCAAATGAATTAATTGTTACCCATTTATTATATTATATCAATTTGTAATTTGTAATTCATCGTGTATCACTCTTATTCCAATTTAACTTGAATCCATTTAATTTAATTAAATTAAACTAAACTTAACTAAACTAATTAATTTTAGATTTGACCATTAATTTACCAAGATTATATCATTTACGTAGTATTTAATACGAAGTGTAATGTTTACCTATAATGCACTGATTAACAAGTATGTATGTTTCTGGTAGTATCACTTAGTACCATAAATTTTTAGAACTAGTCCAATACCCGAATACCTATTTGAATGTTTCAGATTTGCCTGAAGGATTTGGGTTCGTTTGCCATCCCTATCAACATACCAGGGGAAAACTGGGATATGGGTTCTTGACGGGAGAGAGTGGACGGCAATTACTAGAATGCCTCATAAGTTGTGCAAGGTTTTGGGGAATTAGATGACATTTTTGGTAGGAGTGGGGGTGGTGATTTGATTATACATACAAAGTTATTGAGGATCAGCTTTGCTTGTATATGATATGGATAAAAGACAATGGTATTGGTCTTAGGAGTGAAGTGTATGTTGCATATGAAGTTTCTTCATGAACTCGTTTCTGGTATTGTGCTTCTTGTTGGTTTTGATGATTTGATGATATGAAACATTTGTCATGTTTTTTGGTTGGGACTCATCTTTGGTGTGACTCGACAAAACATCAAATTGTGAGGGTCTTGTATGAGTCTGGCGGATCCCAAGGACTTAACTTTGTCCCAAGCGTTGGACCTTGTCAAACCACATCATTTAAATGTTATCCTTTTTACCAATATAAAGTCATTCACCATAGTCAATATAATTAAACGTTAAAACTTTTTTTTTGGTCGCCTTTGGGATGACTAGCTCAACCTGTGATTTTTAACCTGTTAGCTTGTTTTATTTGAGGAATTTACGAAAATAGCCAAGAAAATGTTTGACTTACCAAAATGGCCAACTCATGCGTCGTTGGAATGGGGCATCACCCCTCTTATGCCCCTTAATTCTTTATATGGATGCGTGCATGGATGAAGCAGCAAGTACGAAAATGGGATGCATGGGATGAGTCACGGATGCATGCGATGAGTCACGGACGCATGCGATGAGTCACGGACGCATGCATGGGATGAGTCACAGATGCCCCTTAATTCTTTATATGGATGCGTGCATGGATGAAGCAGCAAGTACGAAAATGGGATGCATGGGATGAGTCACGGACGCATGCGATGAGTCACGGACGCATGCGATGAGTCACGGACGCATGGGATGAGTCACGGACGCATGGGATGAGTCGGCAACGCATGGGATGATGGGATGTGTCACAGACGCATGAGATGCCTCAAACGGACGCATGGGATGATGGGATGAGTCACGGAAGCATGAGATGCCTCAAAGCTCCTAAAAGTAAATTTTATGAGTCACGGACGCATGGGATGAGTCACAGATGCATGCGATGAAACAGCAAGTACGAAAATGGGATGCATGGGATGAGTCACAGATCACTGACGCATGGGACGCATGATGTCACTAAGACACGTGTCACTTCTACATTGGCAGACGCATGAATGACCCTGCAGACGCATAAGCTCTCTCGTAATCAGTGATGCCCTGCTCCACCGACGCATGAGCTGGCCATTTTGGTAAGTTAAACATTTTCTTGACTATTTTCGTACATTTTCTCTTTATTTTTACCTATTTGATCGGTATAACAATTCCTCAGATTAATTATTGTTGCATCTCCCTTTCTTGGACTATTAGATTTAACAACTTTTTTTTGGTCGCCTTTGGGATGACTAGCCCCATTGAAGCAGCCCGCGTCTTCCAATACTGTCACATCATTTCTACCCTAAACTAGCTACCATCAAACCACTAAAACACATGTAAGGGCCTGTTTGGTTGCCTCTGAATGGCTTCATTCAGAGGTAAACCTCTGAATCGGACAGAGGTATCCTTGTTTGGTTCACAAAAACTTCACCTCTGAACTGAACCATTCAGCTCTGAATGGTTCAGCTACTTCTCATCTCTGAATGAAAATTGGACTTGTATGCCCTTTGCTCCTTCTTCTTCACGAGTTCTCCACAGCCACCACCTCCACCTCCGACACCACCTCCACCACCTCCGACACCATCTCCATCATCATCAACTCCGACACCACCTCCGACACCATCTCCATCATCATCATCGTCACCGACGCCACCACCTCCACCATCTCCGCCAACACCTCCACCATCTCCGCCACCTGCACCTCCACCATCTCCGAAACCCCCAAATCGAAACCCCCAAATCAAACCCTAATCGATCCCATCATCGAACATCATCGTCATCATCTTCATCGATCATCATCATCTCATCAACATCTTCATCTTCATCGATCATCATCATCACCGACGCATCACAACCGCCGCCGCTACTCCTTCTCCGGTCTCTCTTTCCCTCCGACTCTTCTCTCGCTCTTCTCGTGAAAGATGATGATTTGAGGTGTGGCTCTAGTGGTTTTGCTGGTTTCCGCCGGAGAAGGAGAAGGAGGGACCAAGTGTGTGGTTGAAGTGTGGATCGAGAGAGAGGGTGTTGAAGGATGATGTCTGTACATTTTTTTTTGTCTGTGTTTGATTTGTGTGAGGATGGAATTGTGAGATGATAAGGTTTTGAGAGAATTTCATAATTTGATTTAATTGATGCTATTTTAATAGTTTTGTTTATAGGGGTAAAAATGTCATTTTACAAAGTCATTCAGATGTGTAACCAAACAGTATTTTACTGGTTCAGCACTTACTGGTTCAGAGCCTCTTATCCATTCAGACCTCTTATTCATTCAGCACTTATTGGTTCAGATGTTGCCAAACAGCCCCTAACACTCCTCTCAACTACCCTATAACTTTTTTATTTTTATTTTAAGTAAAAAAGAATTTCAACAAATTTAAATAACTAAATTATAATTTCATTAAGAAAATAACACATAATTCAACCTAAATAAAAATAAACAAAATAAATTAGTTTAATTATAAAATAACTTCATTCATCTATCTCATCTGTCGGCCACCCATATGTTTCGGCTATTTCACATTGATGTTGTATAGCAATTTCTCTTAGCCGACTACGGAGATGATCATGGGGCTTAGTAAACGTCTCAAAGCCCCAATCAAACATTAGTCTCCTTACACTCTAGCGTTCATCAACGCAATAGACTTGTCAACTTGTTTCTTTTTAGCATCCATCAAGTCCTTAATCGCTGCCTCCTTTGACGTATACGACTCTATTTTTTCGTCCACAACACTTTGTTTGACGACTCGACGAATGTCTTTTCTTTTCGCTTCGGTCGAGTAGGCTCGATTTCTTAGTTCACATCTAAATTCGGCCTACTACTTGGGAAAATATCGTCGGATTAACCCACATAGTAGCTGCCGGCTACCAATGACTTTCTTCTCTTCTCGAAACTACCACCGGAGTCCTCACCCATCAAAGGGATTTTGCTCCATTTTGCATGCTCTTTTACAATCCCCCAAGCATTTAGTCCGGAAATCACTTAGCGCATTACTCATAACATGAATATCGTCGCAACCGCTCTCTCGTATACGGTCCTATTGGGTTATACCACCCACTCGGGATTTGGTAGTTTTTTTTTTTTTGCTTGAAACGACTCCTTTTTGTTTGTCCATTGATGACAATATTTGTGTGTTAATTATTTTGTAATTGTGTGGTGCTAAATGGATTAGATAGGTTGGTATTTATAGGTTATTTATATATAAAATAATTTTTTAAACCCAAATGGTCATATTTGACAAAAAACGAGTGTTCAACAACGGGCTTCAATACCCTCTTTGGCTACCCGCAACGATGGCGACGATGTAGCCGAGACGGGTTCGAACCCTCGCAAGATGACTCGTATGCGTTCAGAGCCGTCTCTGAGAACTCTTAAAAAAATTAGGCATCGGGCGAAAAAAAAAAACTGGACCCAAAATTATGGATAAGGGGAAATGAATTAAAAAAATAAAACTTTGGTGGCGGAACCAAGAATTGAACTTGAGATCTTTACTTTATCTTGAGATGGTTTATCCACTTAACCACCAACACTTTTTGTGTAATAAGATGATGCATATATTAAATATATAATTTAGTATATATATATATATATATATATATATATATATATATATATAAAGCTTATAGACACCTTTCGGACCCTTTGAAAATTTGGGCTTCAAGCGACAGCAGGGGTTAACCGGCCCAAGAGCCGGCCCTGTATGCGCCCCCTCCACCCTTACAAATAATTGCCACTTTTAAACTCATTGTTTTTTTTTTAATTCTTTTTCAAGCTTGTAACTAATTTATTTTTTAGCTTCTATAAGAATTGTTACTTGTTTAATTTTGTATTAGTTTTAGTTTTATTATTTTATCTAAAAGTTCATCTTCTAACCAATCTAATAATCATAGTCTTCACTAAGGCCGGTCGGGGTGCTACGTGATGGGACGGTGACCATGTGTGGAACCCCGTGGAACACCGCCGCCACCCAACTTCATCACGCGTGAACATGAAAACGCGTTGTAGCCATAACGCGTGAAAATCTTTGAAAGTTGTTGAGGTGACCGTTAGATGATGAGGAAGAAGATGATACAGGCACCCCACTAAAATCCATCACTAATGATGGAATGAAGTTTGATGATGAGACGAAAGCTGATTGGGTGTGGTGAGTGATGAAAAGTGAAACACCCCGTCTCCCCTAAAACTACAACAAGATTCATCATCCAACTTCACTCATCAAGTGAACCAAAATGTCAACACAACACACCAAAAACAAACTTCAAGGTAAAAAGTTAAAAAACAAAAAAGATTAGACTATAGTAGCCAAAGTGCCAAACAACAAACCGACATAAATTCCCACACTTCCATAAGACTAGAGGGTATGGAGAGTCCCATCCTCAAGAGGATGGGCCACCACGTCACCGCCACGTAGGAAGGGCTTGAGGGTGATGGACCTAGGGGGTGGAGGATGAACCTCTTTATATATATATATATATGTATGTATAGGTATATGTGAGAGAAGGAGAGAGGAGGTGGGGGCGTCGAGTTCGGCTGGTGGGAGCCGAAGTTGCCAGGCTTGGGGCGGCGACAGGCATGGGGGTGGGGAGTTTGGGGCGGCGACGGGCCTCCATACCACTTAGTCTAATATAAAACACAAGTTGGGCCCTACAAACATGATGCCATCACATGGAAGTGCATACTCACTGTTACAAGATCAAGAAAAACTAACCAACCCTCTACCCACTTCCCAGATTCAAATCAAACTAATAAAAAACAAAAACAAAAAATCAAACACAATTCTAGAGAGAGAAAACTTGGTGGTGGGGAGAGAGAGAGAGAGAGAGAG
Organism: Helianthus tuberosus; assembly: GCA_030545235.1. Lineage (NCBI taxonomy): Eukaryota > Viridiplantae > Streptophyta > Magnoliopsida > Asterales > Asteraceae > Helianthus > Helianthus tuberosus. The sequence goes on from CM060385.1 coordinate 7,267,800, forward strand.
AAAAGTTAAAAAAGTCAGATGGAAAAGTGGGTTGAAGAAGAGAAGAATCCACCACCCAAAAAGCAGCAAACTTTGGTGAAAAAGATAGCAGCATACCAAAGGGGTGGTGAACAATTCACACCTGTTTTGCCTTACCCTCTTCAGATTACCAACAGTTGTGCGCAAGATAGCAACGGTGGTGCGCAAGATAGTCACTTTATTAACAACCCTGATTTGTATTTGACAGTTGCTTTGCCTCTTCATGTTTCTGCAAGAAAGTTAGCTGCCACTGTTTGGGAGCTTCATCAGTATAACCTGCCTTTTGCTAACATGCACCAGGGTGGTGGCAGCAGGCGGAGCCACCGTTATCTGCAGCCCAACCACCACCACCACCACCACCACCACCATCTTCTTGAGGATAACCCTGAGCTGGTAAAATAATACTGCTATAAAGTGCTATTGTGTTTATGGATCTGATCATATGCATATTGATATTTTTTTATTTTTTTAATTTAAATTTTAATTGGTTTTTTGTGGATTTTTTATCCATTAATGTGGTTTATGAATTGTTGATTATGGTGGGTAAGGGTTGCTTTTTATGATAGTTCAAGTGTCTTTTGCTTATTTAAGAGTGTTGTCTAGATCACTTTTGTTCACATTTGAATCATGAAGTTTGCCATTTAGGACATAAATTAAAGTTGAAGCATTTATGATGGTTTAACATGTGTGGAAAAGATGGAAGATTTTTGCAGCATTATATGTGCAACATGTTAAGTGAAAATCTCTATTTTCTTGTATATGTGTGGGAAGCCTAAGTTCAAAAACAGATTACAATCTTGGTTTAAAAAAGCATGAGGCGTTTTGGTCCCAAAAGGGGAGGCGCTCGGCGCTCATCATGTATGTGTTGGAAACCTAAGCTCAAAAAAAGATTACCATCTTGGTTTGAAAAAAGCTATGAGGTATTTTGGTCTCAATAGGCAAGTCACTCGCGCAGTCGCGCTCATCATATGTATGTGAGACGCGTGTCTAGGTACAGCCAAAAAAGTTTTATTTACAAGCAGAAGCTACATATCTCTCATATGTTTTGCATATAAACCGATTTGTCAAGTAAACTTTACATAACCTTTTCACCCGGCCCTTAGGTTGTTCTTACATATATAAACCTCCTACGGACCCTAGTTCTGATCCAGAACTACATGGGGCATGCCATTTTGCCCCTGATGCGTTATCCTCAACGCCTTGCGCCTAAGGTGCGTCTTTCAAACCAGAACCTGCATCACGGGGAATCAAACAGTAGATAAATAAATATAATTGGCCAAACACTTAAAACAGATTTTGTGTCTGCTTCACATGGTACAACAAAAGTATTACCGGAGATGACTAAATTAATATGCAATCGCACCAATAATTTATGTTTTCTCACAACTTAGCAAGAGTGTAGCATCGAGTTCTCTCTATTTTTGTGTACCGTTGTTGCTTTCTTGTGCCGCATAGGAAATTAATGAACCATACGTTCCTTCAATATTAAGTCCAAGAGTCTTGAAAGGTTTTCAGTTTGCATTTGACAAGATTTGATGGTGCTACTAAAAGTGACCATGACAAAACATGAAACCGACTTAGGTTTGTGACCTTCAGATGTTCAAAATCTATGATTACTTTCACCCTTTTAAATTCAGTATCAAACACTCTGTTTTGAGCATTAATATTTCATTATCCATGGCTACAATCTGAACACATCGTTTTTAAAACTCTCATAGAATGCAAACCCGTATATTATTTATTATGTATCTCATATATGATACATGTAAAATATTATACAAGCCCAAAAGTAGTGAAAAATCAACTAATATTCCAACACAACATAAACCACTAAACCATAGTGCCTAACATGTGGAATTTCAGGATAAAGTTGTAAACTTCAATTTAGTTTATGTCGTCTAGATTAATGTTTAACCAAGGTTATAAAACCTTCACATTTGGCTTCTGTGCAGCACCCAAAATAGAAATAATGTAAATTCAATTTATGATAATTGTAGGGGAATGCTGGCAGTTTGAGAAGGCATATGGCAGGATCATTGATGCAACATCACCGCGCAATTCAAAGGACACATAACACTGTACAAGCAGTGTCACCTTCAAGTTATGGTAGTAGTTCCATGGAGGTACAAATATACCCTTTAATCTTGTTACAGTTGTTTGTAAACTAAAAATGTTTTGACTTCTTTGGTCATTTTATCAATCCATTACCGTTGCAGAACCGTAAGGATCTAGAGGAAAACAATAACCGACGTGTTGACTTTATATCGTTGTTTGACATGTTTTTTATTGATAGGTAGCACCTTATAACCCTGCTGTTACGTCTACAAGTTCTGTAGAGTTTAGGGCAGGAAACGGTGAGACGAGTTACACTCTCAAAACATCTACAGAGCTACTCAAAGTTTTGAACAGAATTTGGAGCCTCGAAGAACAACACGCATCCAATATAACCTTGGTTAAGGCTTTGAAACGTGAGCTAGACCTGGCCCGATCAAAGATCAAAGAACTGGCCCGTGACCGCCAATCTGACCGCCATGAGAGGGAACACTTGATGAAGAAAATAAACGAAGACAAACAAGGTCATACTACTGCAACCATTCACTCTGTGAGAGACGAGCTTGAAGGCGAGAGGAAATTACGAAAACGGTCAGAGACACTTCACCGGAAACTGGCTCAGGAGCTTTACGAGACGAAAACGTCCCTCACGAATGCTTTAAAAGACTTGGAAAAAGAGAAGAAATCAAGGGTACTTTTGGAAGATCTTTGTGATGAGTTTGCCTGGGGGATTAAAAGCTATGAACAAGAATTGCATGCGTTGAAGCATATAAATCCGGATAGAGGTAAAGAATCGAACTTTAGATCTACCCGTGATGGAATGATTCTCCATATAGCCGAATCTTGGCTCGATCAGCGAATGCAAATGAAACAAGAAATGACACTTACTAAGAAATCTGTAGTGGAACAATTAAGCTCGGAAATCGAGGCTTTTATTGAAGCGAAACGGAAGGGTGCGCAAAAAGCCGGGTCAGGGTCAGTGTCGGTGGTGGGACCCACGGCCCGAAGACGGCATTCTCTCGAGTCCATTCCTACAAATTTGGCTGCTAGTGCCCCACCTAATGATGATGATGATGATGTTTCTTCGGATGGTGCCGATTCACCTTGTTTTGAGCTAAATAAACCTGTTGCGTGTGGCAAGGACGATATCGTAAATACAACAACGAAGGCGATATTAGGTGAAGAACAGGGGAAAGCAGAAGAAAATCACACAAAAGTAAAAGAAGATGAGGTTGGTTTAAACTCCAAATACTTGGATAATTTACTAAAAAACCATTTCCTGCTAACCGCAAAGGAATTCGACGATTCTAATAATAAACCGGTTTGGAAAAGTCATCCAAGTCCTGTTCGGGGATGGACCACAACGCTACCGAATGAAGATATTGAATCGTCATCAAAACTTCAAACCGAGTCAAAAGTGCAAACTACTTTGAAGTCAAAGCCACATGAAGCAAGAACACGAGGTCATAGATTGGGCTCTCGTGCAACAAAGTAACAAGATATGGTTTGTTACTTCACATTTGATCTGTTTTCTGTGTGCATATGTATATGTTATCATTCCATTTCTTTTGGTTTCCAAGTTCCAACACATATATATCTTGTATCGGTTTTACACGGGCTTTTAAAATACCAAATACACATGAAGTTTATTGTATATATCGTGAAAACATAAGATACTTCGCCACTTCGGGTTTTCTTGGATTAGCTTCAGTTATTGCTAGTGTAGTTTCATCCATATCAATCACAGTATAGTAACTGAAGATGGTGTTTATTTGGTTCCACAATTTGCCTACAGTTATGTTATGATAGTTGCATGAATTTGTTGTGTGATCCTAAAAGTTCAGTAATAGATTTATAAAAACAAAACAACAGTCATTCTGTCATAACCGTTACTATGATACCTGGGCAACTTCCAGATAAATATACATAATGCCATGAAAGAAAGGGGTTGACCCGACTTCCTGAACTGAAACATGTCGGCTTGATGCTGTCTCGGCAATCAGGATCTTGCATGAGTTTATATCAATTAGATCATAACCGTGCGCGACTAACACTGCCTTGACATAAACCATAAGAAAGTCAAAACATCAGAAAAAAGTCAAACCTTCTAGTGAATGGCCTAAACTGATGAAGAAAGTAATATTGCATAGAGCACTTGTACCGTATTCTTCGAAAGTTGTAACTGCTAAATCCCAGAAAATTCTGGCGAATGCCTTATATGGTGAAATTGTCAAGAGGTTTGAAGAGAAGTTTGTTTTATCCCCTCGGCAAAGAGCTGTGTTTGAATGTCTACATGCCCCACATGCTCAGGATTTTCTGTCTGTCGCACCTATTGAAGGCTTAGGGCAACACATGTCGGCTGTGGAATACCGTGCTATCCTTAGATACCGACTGATGATTCCTTTGTTCCCAGTTGACGAGCCATGTCCGGTATGCCGCAAAGCGTGTTTGGATTCTTTCGGCGAGCACGCGATCCACTGTAAAGAGCTACCGGGGTTTAAATATCGGCATGATTGGGTGAGAGATGTGTTATGTGATGTTCTTAAGCGGGCCGGGATCTCTGCCAAAAAGGAGGTTCCAGTAAATTTCCTGACTGACCCCTTAGAGGGGAGGTCCACTTTACGCCAGGCGGACATCCTTGTGTTTGGATGGGAAGGGGGGAATCACGCTTGTGTAGATCTAACTGGAGTCTCCCCCCTTGTCGGGCTCAAGGACAAAGGCTTTGTCGTAGGACAAGCGGTGCTCAAGGCAGAGGCAAGCAAAGTGGCAAAACATGAGAAAGCCTGCCTGGAGAATCAACATGTGTTTGTCCCGTTTGCGTTTGATACCTTTGGTGGTCTCGCTCCTGACGCTGTGCGACTTTTGAATCGGGTTCAAAAAGTCGTTAATAGTAATTCTTTGTCGCTAAAGGTTTCAAACTTTGTATTCAGTAGAATTGGTTTTTCTATTCAAAAGGGGGTGGCGGCGCAACTTGTTGCCCGACTACCTGCCATTGCTTTGTAATTGCCCTTTTTCGTGTGGAATGATATTGACGAAAAGTATTTATTTTAAAAAAAAAAACAGGCTTACAAAATTTGTGAAATTAAATCTCTGTTCCAAAGAGATACTTTATATAAAGCTCAAAATGCTGGCTATCAGCTGTATCTGTAAGTCTTATTGTGATAAGATGTTCCATCACATGGGTTCTTGAAGTTTATTTACTGCACACATCCAGATTACCACTATGGCTAATTAGCTTAAACTAGTGTGTGTGTAGTAGACTTCTGGGTTATATATCGCTATCCAAATGACCGAAGACCACGTCCAACACAACAATCATCGTCTTTTACAAACGTATGACTTGATTTGTAAGTTTGTTATGGATTTTGATTAGACGAACCCAGTTTAACTTCTTTGGATTGGACTTAACTTCTTAGAGGATACATACTTATCTAGTAACTTGTTATTTACGGATTTACAAGATCAACGTAGTTAGTTAATTGAATGAACTTAACATAAACAATGGTTGCGCTCCTTGCTAGTCGGATTTAATTGAACTCATTACAATTGGTTGAACCAACTTAAATCAGAAGTAACCAAGCAGTCTCAACAACAAGATTGTAAAGAAAAAAAGAAACCAAGCAGGCTAGCTAGCACGTTAAGTCATCTTCATGCGGACAAGTGAACATTGAAGCGGTCTCTTGTGGTTTGTGTGACTGGCTTGAAGAGTCTAGCAACCACCTCTTTACTTCCTCTGCCAGTTCGCGTCGCGTCTGAGATATGGCAAAGAGCAAGTGCCAACCGATTTTCGCCTTCACGGTTCGGTGCCTATTTTTTGGTGCATAAACATTCTAACTTGGATCGGCGAAAGAGTAAAGTCCTGCAAGGTATCATGCTTACTTCTTGTTGGAGCATATGGAAGGCAAGGAACGGCTATGTCTTTAACAGCACGAGGGCAACTGTGGCTAAGACGATGGAAGAGATAAAGCCGCTTAGGTTCTTGTGGATTAAGAATAGATCTCTGTTTAAAGCCCTTTCTTGGGTTAATTGGTGTAGTTTTGTGTTGTAATTCTTCTTCTTTTTCTTGTTGCCTTCTACCGGCTCGCTAGTTGTTTTAGTGAAATTCGCCGTTTCCATAAAAAAAAAAAAAAAAAAAAAGCGCTAGCACGTTAAGCTAGTGTGAGCATAATGATGGTTACATGGAATAGTAGGTAGTAGACTTTTGGGTTCAAAACTATCCGTATCCGAAAATCCGATCCGAATTATCCGATATCCGAATCCGAAATATCCGAAAATTCGGATATCCGAAATATCCGAAAATAAATTTTTTGTTTTTTTTGGATATCTGAATATACGAAAATATCCAAAAAGTATCCGAAATATCCGACAAGTATCCAAAAAAAATCCGAAAACTTATATTCGGATATCCGAATATCCGAAAATATCCGAAGTATCCGAAAATATCCAAAAAGTATCCGAAAAATAATCGAAATATCCGAAAAATATCCGACAAGTATCAAAAAATATCCGAAATTTCGAAAAAATATCCGAAAACTTATATTCGGATATCCGAAACTATCCGAAATATCCGGTTCTGAATATAAAAAAATAATAAAAAATAAATTTTAAATAAAAAATTGGATATTCGGATATCTGGTTCACTATTCAATCGGATATCCGAAATTTCGGATACGGATTCGGAGAGTGAAATCTGGTATCCGAAAATTTCGGATATCCGAAATTCGGATATCCGAAATTCGGTTATCCGCGGTTTTGAACACCCCCTCTATCCAAATAACCAAAGACCATATCCGACACCACAATATACATATCATCGTCGTTTTCAAGTTAAAAAAAGAACATTTGTTTGGTTTTCATTCGATTAGACCTACACATCACGGTTCTAGGTAGTTGTACAATAAAACCTTGCACGAGATAAGGGGTGTAGTCAACATTCAGTTGGTCTAAACTAGGAAGCATCTCACATGTTGTACAATATATCATACACCAACTACTTTGCTATGTTCTTGACCAAATTAATGATTCATTATTATGCATCACGATATTAGCCAAAGATTTGTCAACTTTTCAGAAATAGCCATTGGAAACCTCTCAACAAGCCGTTTCAATAAAGCTGAAACGGCTTAAAAAATCCTTTCAGTTTAACCAACCGATGATTGCCACGTGTCCATTTGAGATCTTTCAACACGGCTTGAGATCTTTCAGTGTAGCGGCTTGGCATGGCTTAAGATCTTTTAACACGACTTCAGAACTTTTAACACGGCTTGAGATCCTTCAACATAGTTTAAATATAAACGAATAATTAAAAATATAAACGAATAATTAAAAAAATCTCAATTAAATGTGAGAACTTGAAAATCTCAATTAAAAAAATCTGAAAGTTTTAACTTGAAAATAAAAAATATTTAAATTGAAAATAAAAAATTACTAGGTTAGAACCATGTGTATTACACGTGTTAAATAAATGTAATTTTTATACTAAATAATAAAAATATAACTTTAAAAACCTCGTGTATTGTACGAGTTAAATATGTGTATTACACGGGTACAATACACGAGTTTTTTAAAAATATTATATTTTTATTATTTAGTATACAAAATTACATTTATTTAACCCGTGTAACACACATAGTTTTAAAGGTATAACTTTTTTAATTATTTGGTATATACAATTACATTTATTCAACTCGTACAATACACGAGATTCTTAAATACATAACTTTTTTATTACTTAATATATAAAATTACATTTATTCAACTCGTTCAATACACGAGGTTTTTAAAGTTATATTTTTTTTATTATTTAGTAAAAAAATTTCATTTATTTAACCCGTGTATTACACGGGGTTCTAACCTAGTATTTTTTATTTTCAAGTTAAATATTTTTTATTTTCAAGTTAAAACTTTCAGATTTTTTTTTAATTGAGATTTTCAAGTTCTCACATTTAATTGAGAATTTTTTAATTATTCGTTTATATTTAAACTATGTTGAAAGATCTCAAGCCGTGTTGAAAGTTTTCAAGCCGTGTTGAAAGATCTTAAGCCATGACAAGCCGCTACACTAAAAGATCTCAAGCCGTGTTGAAAAGGCTTAAGCCATGTTGAAAGATCTCAAGCCATGTTGAAAAGGCTTAAGCTATCTTGAAAGATCTCAAGCCGTGTTGAAAAGACTTAAGCCATGTTGAAAAGGCTTAAGCCATGTTGAAAGATCTCAAGCCGTGTTGAAAAGGCTTAAGCCATCTTGAAAGATATCAAGCCGTGTTGAAAAGGCTTTGAAAGATCTCAAGCCGTGTTGAAAATGTTTAAGCCATGTTGAAAGATCTCAAAGGGACACGTGGCAATCATCGATTGGTTGAACTGAAAGGATTTTTTAAGCCGTTTCAGCTTTCTTGAAACGGCTCGTTGAGACGTTTCCAATGGCTATTTTTGAAAAGTTGACCAATCTTTGGCTAATATCGTGATTTTCCCTTTTTAATTTCTGCTTGTTAGTCTATCAACAAATGGTTAGACAGATATGGTAAGATTTGTATATTTTGGGAGAGTACTCGTGATATTGAAGTTTGATTTGATTATGTAATGTTTTATTTTTACTGTATTTCGGGACTTCCAGTGTTTAGCTGGCTTGGCAATAAAATGTTATCCTTGGTTGTTAAAAAAAACATATGTTGCATTCATCAATTTGCAAAGAAAGAAGATACAATCATGTCACCAGAAATCAAGTAAAAAAACCCCCTCTATAATTGATGAATGCAGTGACACAATTATTTACACAATTTCTGAGAAAGTTCTGTAAAAGTTCATATGATAGTTTTTCTCCCTATTACTCTTATATTTGTACCATTAAACATGAGTAGTTAAAAATATTTTAAGAAACCTGCAATTTAAATAATTGCTACAAAGTTTTCTACTTTAGATACAAAAACAATTTACAGTTCAAAAATGGCAGAATATAATGGAAAACAGAAGCACACTTGAGTAATCAAATCAAACCAAAGAAAAGACAAATGGATCTTGGAAAAGTTTGATGGATGTGAAAAGAAAAATAGATTTGAACTTTAATTAAGGATATATATTATAATTTAAAAAAAATATTTACCAACATAAATTTATATTTTGAACACATCAAATACATAATTTACACTTAATACAATTGAAAAAAAAGAGAAACTTTTGATGATAGGTTGAAGGAATGAATAATTTGATGAAGCAAATTATCCCCGTTTTTTAATAACGAATCATGTTAAATAAGTTAATATATAAAAAGAATATGATGTTTTTGATAGATGTAATTAAATAGTATTAACCCACCTCTTGCGTTGTGGCGGGTCGTAAAACCATGTCAAATAGTACCAATATTACATCACCGCTAGTGACCATTAGAACTGAAGTTCCGTCGTGTTAATGAGCAGAAATTAGACCGAAACATAAAACATAGAAAAAAATAACTAAGTTGATTTAGAACCTGCGTGTTGCAACGCCATTGTTAAATATGAAAAAATAGACGACGTAAAAACGTTGAAGCACACACGAAAAAAACAACTAAGTTGATTTACAACCTTTGTGTTGTTTGCAAATTTTTTATTACTTTTCTTGAAAAGGTTGATATATATTTATTTGATCTGATCTAAAGAATGTAATTATTTTAAAATTTTAATAAAATATTTAGAGTAAAGAGAGTGAAAAACAGATGGGGCATTACACATTTGACTTGTCACCCCCGTCACTTCAAAGGTGGAAAGAAATCAATCTCTTTAAGTACTTACAGTTTTGTGTTTGGATTTTTTAGGTAAAAAGTAATATAGTCGGAGAAAATCTAAGAACAAGTTTATGAACTTCTAGGCCCCCATCTTATATTTTGTAATGCACTATTTGCTATATACTATTTTATACGTTATTCTAATTAATGATTGAATTCTTTTTCCTAAACTCTTTTTGGGTTTAATAGTTTTACCTAACTGATTATCTATTTCATCTATCTATTTTAGTTTAAAATCGTTTTAAAACAAATAGTTAAAATGGTTTCTCTTTTGATACCAAAGGATATTTACTTTTCTCGTAATAACGCAATTCTTGCGTTTTGTGACACTAAGAGCATACGGAGTATGGAAAAGTGGTGTGGTGTCTCCTTCACGACAGGATCACCGCCCCGTGGGGTGGCGTGGTGGCAACGGCGTGGGGTTCTTCACTGGCATGGGGTAATTTTGTTGGTGATGTGACGTGAGTTGATTGGTGGTTTGTGGTAGGAGGTTTGTGTTCTATAAGGTTTTTTTTAACACTAACAAAAAAGGTGGGGCCCTTTTCACGCCCAACACCACCCTGTGATTTTCTTATCACCCCTTTGTTGACGTGACTGTCACATGGCACTTAATGTCACTCTTCATGCCCACCTACTTCGTATAGTCTAAGTCATTTGGTAACGAGATCACTTTGTGGGTAAAAAGCCTTATAACTTAGCAGTGGCGGACTCACCTTATGGGGTGGGTGGGTGGCCGCACCCCTTGAAAAAAAAATTAGTGGTATTTTTCTTGAAAAATCCTGACTGCACCCTTTGGAAATTTTCGTCCGCACACCTTGGGAAATTCCGTCCGCACCCATTGGAAATTTTCGTTTGCACCCCTTAGAAAAAAATGTTAGGAATTTATATAAAAAATTGTGAACACGGATTGAAACCCGATCAAATTATGTAAACAAGTTAGCCCACTAACTCCTTTAATTAAACTTACACTCAATCCATCAAGCCCAATAACTTAAGGGACAATTGCATATTTCCCCTTAAAAAACTGCTTAATTGCGTATTTACCCAACTTAAAATTAAAATTGCATATATCCTCTTCCTTAACTATTAAAATTGCATATATCCCCTTCCTTAACTAATATAATTGCAAATTTACTCATTTTGATTTATTTTATTAAAAACATGTTATATAATGACTTTTTGACCTTATTTTTTTTACTAAAACTTAAAAAAAATACAAATTTATTCATTAACAAAAAGCAAATTTATCAAACACAAAAACAGATCCTAGAAAATATGAACCAAAAGGAGCAAAGAAGAGAGCGATTGACATTATTTTCATTGCTCCCAATACAGATCCTAGAAAATATAACCAAATAATAACATATCATCAGTTACATGATTGTTTAAGTTATATTCTAGTATAGATATTCATCTTTTTTTTTAATGGCGTCAAGGCAAATGTTGCGTTTATCATACTCCTGCTGTGCCCATTCAATGACATGTGTGATTAGTCACATAATTTAGTTAGTGTTTGATTTACAGTCATGAATCATTATGGGTATGAGTTCGGTGGCGATTGTAATAATTAAATGATTTAATAATCAGTTGTTTTTGTGTTTGATAAATTTGCTTTTTGTTAATGAATAAATTTGTAGTTTTTTTTTAAGTTTTAGTAAAAATAAGGGTAAAAAAGTCATTATATAACTTGTTTTTAATAAAATAAATTAAAATGGGTAAATTTGCAATTATATTAGTTAAGGAAGGGGATATATGCAATTTTAATAGTTAAGGAAGGGGATATATGCAATTTTAATAGTTAAGGAAGGGGATATATGCAATGTTAATTTTAAGTTGGGTAAATACGCAATTAAGCAGTTTTTTAAGAGAAAATATGCAATTTTTCATAACTTAATACCGATTCAAGCCCAACCCAAGTTGCTACTACATTCTAGTTATGTAATTATAATAGTCCAGAAGAATTTATGTGTAATGAATGCTATACTATATATAGAGCCCCCATATACGTAATTAATTTAAACACATGATCAATATGCAAGCGTCTTCCTGATTTAACTTAATATCATAGCCAAGTTGCTACTACATTCTAGTCACCACCACACGTTGTGTCTCACCAACACTGATGAGACACACCATAAACTTTTAAACCCTAGTCGTTGCATATAATTTCAGATACAACAACTATTGGAAACCATAGCCATCACCAGAGACCGCTCCAAAAACATTCCCCAATAATCGTTGGAAACCATAACAACTACCACATGTATACTCCTTGTAACAACTCTCATCAAAATTACTAATTCTTATTTTATTTTACCCAATAGGAAACCCTAATTGAGACCCCCAAGTAATATTGTATGACCTTAAAATTTTCAGAACAGTTGGAATCAGGATCAGGGCCCCTAAAACTCAAGGGGGGTGTTTCCTAATTGGTATTATCCTCACTGTTCGTTGTAGAATTCGAATTTAATCAAACCGCTGACTCACCCATGCTACAAATACACGAGGCTACCCTATGCTAGAGGGGTACCCCTCGCACCACGCGACGGCCTGTCGCGCTACGCGACAACGCCATTTTTCCAGTATAAGTAGCAGGGGTTGGCACTTGAAATTTGGCGTTGGTTCGACGTTAAAATTCGTTTCGTACACTGAGATATCCTCTGTTTACTCCTAAAACACACACAAACACGAAATTCTGCCGTGATAACAGGGTAATAACTCGATCACTGCTACGATTCAATGTCCGATCGATTGAAACCAATCCGATGGATGTTTAAGTGCTGTCCAAATTAGGGCTATACTTTGTCATTCGTCGTGAATTCGATGGATGTTTAAGTATTGCACTTTGTCATTCGTCGTGATGGTTTTAATCTCGTGAGTTGTCGTAAATGTTGTATTAAGTTAACTAACCTAGTTTTCGTGTGCATTGATTATTTAATTTAGGTTACAAGGCTTATCAGTAGGCTAAACTCTGCCCGTTTAAACTTGCAAAGTGAGTCATTCTCTTTTTATCAAATTGTTCCAAAACCTTATTTATTTTCAAAGTTATAATTACAGGGATTAAGTCTTTGTAATCTTCAATTACTGCCGGTATGTGGGGTTTTGTATACATTACTTTATTCCCGTCACCATTGGACAACAGGTTAGCCAATGGGTGATCTGACCATAGTCACAGAAACAAGTCGAGTGACAAATACCGATTTGGGGTAATTGGTTGATAGAAACAATGTAATCACCCTTAATACTGTAAGTTATAACAAAGTTGTAATTACAGTGATTAAGTCTTTGCCAATCTTGAAGAAGCAAATGTAAAAACTCTTAATGCTGTGAATTATAACAAATGTGTTTTTGTACAAAAAAAATGAATGAACTCACCAGTATTTCCTGCTGACCAAATCTTTTAAAACGCGTTTCAGGTAATTACAGTAGATTGGAATAAGAGTGATGATACGGCACCAAAAGGCTTAACAGAAGTGGCTTATTTTATCAATTAAATTAGATTAAGAAAACATGGTTTCATATATTCAGGTTATCCCATATAAAAGTTACCTTTGTAAAACATGGGTTTTATCCCATCTATTTAATAAATAAAAATCCGGTGTTTTTTAAACTCTGATATTTTTCCTACCTCACGGTCCTGATGAACATATCCGCTGCAATACTTTTCAAAATAACCACCGGTACCACTCGGCTGTTCGCGGCTCCCGATTCCGTCCAGGGTGGGGTCGGGGGCCGTGACACTCCTGGTTTAACTGAAAATCATAGCCAAGTTGCTGCTACATTCTAGTCACCACTGCATGTCGTATCTCACCAACACTGATGAGACGCAACACACACTTTTAAACCCTAGTCGTTGCCTATAATTTTAGTTACAATAGATGTTGGAAACCACAACCATCACAAGAGGCTGCTCCAACAACAATCCCCAAGACCATTGGAAACCATAGCAACTACCACATATATAATCATGTGAACCATAATTGCTTTATAAGATTTGTCACCGCCCACAAAAGTCACCCATTATAGTCTCTAGATGCCTAGCCGCAACTATGGGTTGCATCCAACCCCCTAACCCCTGGAACAAACAACATACTCTTTTAAACTCACATCAGAAAACCCTAAGTTCGTGACCACAAACCACTTATAACCTTGGTAGAAATAACATGTGTCACGACCCCCGACCCACCCTGGACGGAATCGGGAGTCGCGAACAGCCCAGTGGTACCGGTGATTATTTTATAAAACATTGCAGCGGAAATTTCATCAGAACCGTGAGTTAGGAAAAATATCAGAGTTTAGAAACACCGGATTTTGTTTATTAAATAGATGGAATAAATCCATGTTTTACAAAGGTAGCTTTAATAAAGATAAATTTTATTGCATAAAACAATATTTCTTAATTTAATTAATAAAATAAGCCACTTCTTGATGCCTTTCAGTGCCGTATCCATCTCTTACTCCAATCTACTGTAATAACCTGGAAAATGTTTTAAAAAGGTTTTGTCAGCGGGAAATACTTAGTGAATCATTCTATTTTGCATAATGATGCATAGTTATTAATTACAGCATAAGAGCGATTACAATGGCTTCTATCTTATTCTTATCTGGCATTCTGTCACAATGGTGACAAGTCACGATGGTGACGATGGTCATACCACTATTAGATCAATGAACCTAAATAGTGATGATTATCCCTGTAGGTCAATGAACCTAACAGTGATTATCCCGAGTAGGTCAATGAACCTAACTGGGAGAAAATTAGTAATGTGCACAATACCCCATTAACCAGTAATTCAAGATATCCATGACTTAGTCCCTGTAATTATAACCTTGAAAATAATTTGAGGTATTGTAAAATAGTTGATAAAAACAGAATGACTCACATTATCAGCATGCAGATTCATACAGCCAAAGTTTAGGCTACAGATAAGCCTTGATATATTGTAGATTTATACAGGCAGAACTTATCCTATTGATTAACCTTGTAACCTAGTGCACACGAACTTGGTAGATAACTTAATACAGCATTTACGATAACTCACGAGATTAAAATCGTCACAACGAATGACAAAGTGCAATACTTAACAATTCAGCGGATTAACAACGAATGACAGAGTATAGTCCGAGTTCGAACAGCACTCAAACATTCAAGTCGAAATCACGATGAATAACAAAGTATAACCCAATTTGAGCAGCACTTAAACATCCATTGGATAGTTTAATCGATCGGACATTGAATCGTAATAGCGATCGAGTTAATACCCTGTATCGTAGCAGCACCTCCTCTACTAATTAGTGATTTTGATAGTAATCGGACGATATCTCAGCGTATGTTTGGAATTTGATCGTCGCTCAAATGTCAGAATTCAAGTGCCAAGGCATGCTATTTATACACGAAATTGGACATGCTTACGGACCGTAAGACTATTAATGTTACGGTCCGTAAGGGACACGAATTACTTATAGGCTTGCCACGGGTGGGACTAGGCTAGCTGACTCGACAGAATTGATAAATTCGATTTATTTAATGAGTTATATGGATAATCGTCAAGTAGGGAATACCCCCCTTGAGTTTTAGGGGCCCTGATCCTGATTCTGATTGTTCTGATATTTTTAGGGTTTGTGTAGAATCACTTGGGTGTCTTAATTAGGGTTTCCTTTTAAAATAAGAAATAGTATTTTAAATGAGAGTTGTTATATCAGGGGTCCGGGTTTATACTTACGGAATGTTTTTAGGACGTTTTTGTGTGAGTCGTTACATTCTCCCCACCTTAATAAAAATCTCGTCCTCGAGATTTACTGGAATACTTTTTCTTTATCTCAGATTCCAGTTCCCAAGTATATTTGGGTTATGATATTTCTTTTAGACTTATGTCACCTTTTAGTTAATAAAAAAATAATATTAGGGTAGATGACATTTAAAATATCAAATAAGAGTTGTACCATAAGTAGGATTCAATGGTTTAACTGAATTAGTTCAAGAAATCGATTATCAAATGAATGAGATGAAAGGATATAATTTCCAAGATGACTAGGTTCAAGCTAAAAGATAGATATTTAGAATGAATTAGAATTAAAAAAAAATTCTTTGTGAAAAGAAAGCTTACTTTGATTGGTAACTGAGGAAGATTTAGAATTGACAGGTTCCAAATGAAATGATTTGTCAGATATTAAATTATGATATGAGAAAATTAAAGTGTTGAAATGAGTGAATTGCAAAGATACACGAAAAGACAATAGAGTTAGTGTATCATTGTTTAGAGTTCCAAAGTTGTTTTAATTATGAAACAATGTGATAGTATCCTATTAGTAACCATATTTTTCATACGATGTCCTAAATATCGAAATATAATAAGAACAAGTTGTTTTGGCATGACCAACCATTTATATTATATTTGTAAAGCAAATGTAATATATATTATTTGTGTTCCTGTCTGAACCGTATCTTACATATCAAATACTATGTAATATATATATATATATATATATATTACAAAATTCCGCAATGAAAAAAAATATTTTAGTATTTTTGTAAAAGAAATCACTATTATTTATATTGTTTTATTTGTCCCTTTTATTGGATGAAAATATGTCTTCTCCAAAGTATATATATTTTCATATATAATTAAAATGGAAAATTGGTATTTAATAAACCAACCTTTGCCCATGGTAAATAATAATCCAACCTACAGAATTGGTATATAATAATCCTACCTATCAATATGTTGGTACTCAATGAACCTCCGTTAGTTTTTTTTTTTAACTAAAGTTAGTTTTTAAGTTTTATTTATTACACAAACAGTCCCTGTAGTTATAAGTTACTAGTTTTAAGTTTTATTTATTACACAAACAGTCCTTGTAGTTATAAAAAAATCATAAAAATCCTAAAAAATCATAAAAATTCTAAAAAAATAAAAAAAAAATCTTAAAAAATCAAAAAAATTCTAAAAATTCTAAAAAAACAAAAAAAAAAACTTAAAAAATCAAAAAAATTATAAAAAATCAAAAAAATCAAAAAAATTCTAAAAAATCAAAAAAATTCTAAAAAATCAAAAAAGTATATAAATACATATGATCATTATTTACACAAAATTGAATTGATTTTTTAAAATCCATAATTAATTCCTTAAATCTATTTTTTATTGATATTCAATATAAATAATATATATAAATACATATGATCATTATTTACACAAAATTGGTAACCATCCCCAACCCTCACCACCAGCCGACCATCCCCAACCCTCACCACCACCCACATCGCTGCCTGTCAACACCCTCTTCTAACCCAACATCTCTTTCAAAAATCAGATCTGGGAGAGAGATGGCGAGATGGTGGTGATGTCAGGCAAGTGGCGACTGGATGGTGGTGGTTGCCGATTAGAAGAGGGAGAGATGGTGGTGGCGGGGTCAGTTTGGTCACGTAGTCGGCAATTGGCGGCAGATCTGTTTGTGATGGTGGCTTTGAATCGCTCAGATCTGTTTGTAATGGTGGCGGCAGCAATTGGCGGTGGTGATGGGGTTAGATGGTGGTGGGTAGGCGGCAATTGGCGGTGGTGATGGGGTTCGATTCAGGTCCGGTTTGTTACAATTGATTTGGGTTTACTTGGTTTCGGGTCTAGTCGGGTCAGTTTGGGTCACGTAGTCGTCTCGATTCCGGTAAGAGTTTATTAGTATAAGTTTCATTTTAGTTTTGTATAAATCGTATATAAATCGTATAGATATTTAATGCTTCATTGATTGTTGAGTTTTGAATATTATATCGACAACTTGTGTTGTCGGGGTCGTCCAAAAACAAAGGAAACTCTGCCCGTTTTTCGTAAAATTTTCGTAAAGCGAAACACGTTAATTTTATAAATCGATGTTTTTTATTTTTTAGAATTTTTATGATTTTTTTGATTTTTTAGAATTTTTTTGATTTTTTAGAATTTTTTTGATTTTTTTTTAGAATTTTTAGAATATTTTTTATTTTTTAAGATTTTTTTGATTTTTTTAGAATTTTTATGATTTTTATGATTTTTTATAACTACAGGGACTGTTTGTGTAATAAATAAAACTTAAAAACTAACTTCAGTTAAAAAAAACTCACGGAGGTTCATTGAATACCAACATATTGATAGGTAGGATTATTATATACCAATTCTGTAGGTTGGATTATTATTTACCAACTGGGCAATGGTTGGTTTATTAAATACCAATTTTCCAATTAAAATTTACTAAATAAGTATGATGACTTAATTTATATTAACTAGTCATTATCATGGTGGATATTGGTTAATGCTCCCTTGTTTAAGCATAGGTGATCCGTCCATGCCTAACTAAGGCCAGGCTATCCAATACCTACCTTTGATAATAACCCTAGTATTTAAAAATAATCTTAATACTACTACAAATAATAAAATTATCAATAATAAATAACTAAACAATAATTTTAAATAAGAGTATACCTCAAACATAGTTTTTTTATACATATATAAAAATATAATTTCTTTATCGCAATGGTTTAAAATATAGTAATACTATATTTGTAAATTAGGTAATTCCATATATAATCAATTAAATTTATATATAATGTTTTTCGATCAACGATGATAGAGCAATAAAGATTACGAAAGGCTCGATTGATATTTATAATAACTATTAAGAGATATACCGAAATATGAATTTGGGTATCATTATCTGAGCACATGATTATTTTAAGATTCTTTGTATAGAATAAATCAACAAAGTGGATTTAATATAAATAATTAAATGATTAAATCCGAGATTAGCGCAATCTTCAGATTTTGTGAAAATGTCACCTCAAAGTGATTGTGATCATAGAAATGATTTAGTGAAGTTGAGGATCACACCAGCGTGTTATAGTTCAAGAGAATTGAAATGCTTGTTAGGATTATTTTGAAATATGATGGTTTTAATTCATCATATGGAACTTTGAATTGAATATGTAATGCGAGCAAATTCAAATAATTGAACTTGGTTTAAACGAAACGAATTTAAATAAGAAAGTTCGGACATGGGCATAACAAAAACCATGGATGCCAAAGAAAATTGAGTTTTTCAAAAATTTATTGACTCGATATTAAAGAGTTATCGTAATAATGTGGTTTATAGTGCAAAGAAAAACGGAATGATATTTGAGTTTGGATAAAATAATAAATCGGAATGAAGTCCTTCAGTGGTCTTCATAAATCAAACGAACCACATGCGTAACAAACAATGCATGTGTAACGTGTGGATTTACCAAGAAATGAAATAGATCAATATTTGCTACTATGAAAAAAATCCTTGTAGTATGATGACCCTTAAAGGAAGTAAAAATACGAAAGTCAACTTATTATATACAGAAGTCAGAATTTCAACGGAAGAAATATAAGAACTTCTATCTGGAATTTTGAGTGATAACTGTTATTAAATGACATTACCAGGGAATGTCAAATAAAATGAACTAGGGAGTTTGCAAAAGTATGTGACTCCTTTTTCAGTGATAAATAATTATGACTCTGATTAGACTGTGTACTGATAGTTGTGAAATCTTGTTACAACGTACCTTAATAAGATTCAGGTTGTTTGTAGGATCGTTGGATAGAATGCTTCCTTTTAATTAGTAGTTCTTTTATTTGACGGAATTAGCATTGGTGTCATCGTGCCCAATTATATTTTCCAAAGGTCTTGCCTTGGAAATTGTGTGTGATATACTTCATCTTTTGTGGTCTTATAATTAAATTTTCATGTATTTTCTTGTACATTATCACCACTTTACATGCTTCTTACTTGCATTAATAGTTCATGATAACGCGTTAGAAAATCTTATTGATGGTGTTTTAACTTAAAGGATTTCCTTTGTTTATTTTATCACACAAACTACGAGACAGATGATCAAACGAAATAATGTTTGATATCGGAAAAGAGATTCATAATAAAGAAATCTAGACACAGATGCTTGTGCTTTATTCCAATTTGACTTTTGGAATTCCTTATAGATATACCTATCTATATAATCACATATTTCACATGCTGTAATATACATACCCTTAATAAGATCATGTATTTAACAGATTAATATTTCCAAAGCAATTCAGATATCAGATCATGATACTATTTAGGGAAATCTTGTCACTTGCTGACATATTATATACCTTCTTACCCGTTTCTCGCCGGAAAGGTAACTTCAGTATATCCGGACAAACTGGAGAGTCTGCTACATCATACCCAGTCTTGCCGGAGAAAATTTTCTATTTCCCATAAATAGTATCTTTTTAAAAAAATGCATATCTTATTAGGGCTTTTATTCAGAATTAAGGAAATTTATATTTCCATAACATATCTTATTATTATTTTGACCACTAGACGATTCCTGTGACAGTGTCAATTTACTATTGATCATTCTTTCAACTAGTGACTCAGGTCATATCACTGTTGATCATTCTTTCAACTAGTGATTCTAATCATAACACTGTTGATCATTCTCTCAACTAGTGCTTTTGGTCATGTCACTGTTGATCATTCTCTCAACTAGTAACTCTGGACTTAGTTGTCCCGTGACATTACTTCATCAATTACTTACGGCACACCAAAAATTCCATCATATTTATTTGCACAAGTACTTAGCTTATCGTGAAGCTAATACTAAGGCATCTTTTCTTAAGTTCAAGTCTAAATGCTACCAGTTAACAGCAACCTCCTAACTCTTTTATATAAATTTAGGTATTATTATTACAACACCTAAAGGCTTAAAGCAGTGGCTCTTTGAATTGGCTCTGATACCACCTTCTGTCACGACCCCCGACCCACCCTGGACGGAATCGGGAGTCGCGAACAGCCCAGTGGTACCGGTGATTATTTTATAAAACATTGCAGCGGAAATTTCATCAGAACCGTGAGTTAGGAAAAATATCAGAGTTTAGAAACACCGGATTTTGTTTATTAAATAGATGGAATAAATCCATGTTTTACAAATGTAGCTTTAATAAAGATAAATTTTATTGCATAAAACAATATTTCTTAATTTAATTAATAAAATAAGCCACTTCTTGATGCCTTTCAGTGCCGTATCCATCTCTTACTCCAATCTACTGTAATAACCTGGAAAATGTTTTAAAAAGGTTTTGTCAGCGGGAAATACTTAGTGAATCATTCTATTTTGCATAATGATGCATAGTTATTAATTACAGCATAAGAGCGATTACAATGGCTTCTATCTTATTCTTATCTGGCATTCTATCACAATGGTGACAAGTCACAATGGTGACGATGGTCATACCACTATTAGATCAATGAACCTAAATAGTGATGATTATCCCTGTAGGTCAATGAACCTAACAGTGATTATCCCGAGTAGGTCAATGAACCTAACTGGGAGAAAATTAGTAATGTGCACAATACCCCATTAACCAGTAATTCAAGATATCCACGACTTAGTCCCTGTAATTATAACCTTGAAAATAATTTGAGGTATTGTAAAATAGTTGATAAAAACAGAATGACTCACATTATCAGCATGCAGATTCATACAGCCAAAGTTTAGGCTACAGATAAGCCTTGATATATTGTAGATTTATACAGGGAGAACTTATCCTATTGATTAACCTTGTAACCTAGTGCACACGAACTAGGTAGATAACTTAATACAGCATTTACGATAACTCACGAGATTAAAACCGTCACAACGAATGACAGAGTGCAATACTTAACAATTCAGCGGATTCACAACGAATGACAGAGTATAGTCCGAGTTCGAACAACACTCAAACATTCAAGTCGAAATCACGATGAATAACAAAGTATAACCCAATTTGAGCAGCACTTAAACATCCATTGGATAGTTTAATCGATCGGACATTGAATCGTAATAGCGATCGAGTTAATACCCTGTATCGTAGCAGCACCTCCTCTACTAATTAGTGATTTTGATAGTAATCGGACGATATCTCAGCGTACGTTTGGAATTTGATCGTCGCTCAAATGTCAGAATTCAAGTGCCAAGGCCTGCTATTTATACACGAAATTGGACATGCTTACGGACCGTAAGACTATTAATGTTACGGTCTGTAAGGGACACGAATTACTTATAGGCTTGCCACGCGTGGGACTAGGCTAGCTGACTCGACAGAATTGATAAATTCGATTTATTTAATGAGTTATATGGATAATCGTCAAGTAGGGAATACCCCCCTTGAGTTTTAGGGGCCCTGATCCTGATTCTGATTGTTCTGATATTTTTAGGGTTTGTGTAGAATCACTTGGGTGTCTTAATTAGGGTTTCCTTTTAAAATAAGAAATAGTATTTTAAATGAGAGTTGTTATATCAGGGGTCCGGGTTTATACTTACGGAATGTTTTTAGGACGTTTTTGTGTGAGTCGTTACAACATGTTCTCCTAAACCCTAGCTATTCACAAAAGCCTTAGAAACTATAAGTCAATACCATGTACACTTCTCTTCAGACATGTCCGCCACTGTTATCATCCTAAACCTAGTCACTACCAAACACTAGATAATAAACACTACAAAATAAAGGCCTTTCAACGACGGACTAATCCATCGGAAGTCCGTCAGTGAAAACTAGAACTGCCTTTAATCAGACAACGACACCATTTAGACCATTTGGAGTGGAGAGGCTTGAAAAGGGGGCGTTATTCGACATGTACGGCAGCCACGTCAGCACACGTCAGAAAAATGGCATGGTGTAAAAAAAGGGAGGAGTGGGATGAGATGTGAAAGAGTGGCATTATTCGACACGTGACACACACTTTTTGTATTTATTTTATATTTAAAAAATAAAAGAAATCTATTAAACTAAAAAAAAACATTAATATAATGCCAAAGCCAATCAACATCCACCACGTTAGACCCCTAAACCCTTCAACACTGGTGAAAAACCTCCCATCCCTCCCCCACTCCCCCCTCCACGCCACCCATAGGTTAGTTTACCTGGTGTGGAGTGGTTTCCACACCATTCCTCCACGCCCACTCTATATAGTCTTAGAACATGGCGTGAGTAAAAAAGTATACGCTAAAAAATCACTAACAACTTCGTTGACGTTGAAATTGAGGTGGTTTTACCTACAAATTATGGATGACCTGGTTACCAATGGATCATTGACAAGCTGTTAGCGTCAAATAATAGGTGTGATTTAGTGTTACATTATCGACGACTATTTTATTAACGGATTACCAATCACAACATCCCCGATAGGTTACAGTCGGCCTTTTGGGCATACATCGATGGACTTTCCCATCACAAAACCATCGGTAGATTTATTTTTTTTTGTTAAAAAACTACTAGTAAACTTGTTTAAATTTCATGGAGCTAAAAAATATTGATGTGTTGTGTTTCCTGATAACAAGTCACATTAGGTTATAACAAATCATTTTGATGTTAACTATATATATATATAGGACAAAGATCCGTTAGGAACCACCCTTTATTGCGAGAACCGCGAGAACCAATGTGAACACAACCAAAAATGCCTAAAAATAGCTAAAAAACACACAAATTTTTTTTAATATTTTTTATAAAAAAATCGCTACTTTTAGTAGTAAAAGTAGCGATTTTAACATAAAAAATATTAAAAAAAAATTTGATTTTTTTTGATTCTTTTAGATTTTTTTTAGGTTTTTTGGGGGTTTAGTTTTTAGCATTTTAGCTTGGGGGGGGGGTGGGGGGGGGGGGTTTAGGTTTTTTTTAGGGGGGGGGGGGGGGTGGTGGGGTTGGGGTTTTTTTTTAGGTTTTTTTAGCTATTTTAGGTTGTGTTCACATTGGTTCTCGCGGTTCTCGCATGAACCTTACCCTATATATATATATATGTTAGATGACAAGTTCATTAATTAGGCCTTCATGGACCTACTCTCGTGTTAATGTATTGTATTACCATATAACAAGTTAGATATCCATGACCTAGTGGTATGGTGTCCCATCTTATATATATGAGGTTGTGGGTTTGCAACAACATTCGGGTGGTTCCAACTTCAGGATTGTCTGGAGATGTATAGGACCTGGATTCGTGATTTTGTGATCATAGGAAGTTCAGACTCTACAGATCAGGGTCAGATTGATGTTTTAGGGTTTGAGTCCCGGGTCTTCGTCAAGCCGGTCAGCAGGATTAGTATCAGGAGATGCATCTATATTGTGGATACTTAAAAAATATCACAGACATGTGATAGTCTAAAGTGTCAGAATGGTTAATCTTCGAGCAGATGAATTGTTTTTTAGACTAACCGCCGGGGAATGATGATGTTTGTTGGTTAAGTTGTTGCTAGAACTAGCGGAGAAGACTATACATCTGTTATTGTGACTGAAGAGAAAGAATGGGAATCTGACCGTGGATGAATGTTTCAATAATCTGAATGTGTTACCAGATGATTCGTTATCCAATGAAGATTTGCTGATTGTGGAGATACTGTTTTATACCGAACGGGATTTTCAGATTTTCGGGAGTATTCATAAACGTGAAGTCATCGTGGTAGTGTTCGAAGTTTCTATCAATTGTCGGTTGGGTTTTTGGAGATAAGATGATAGAGCAGGCGGAATGCTTGATGGTGCTTAACTGTTAAGTCAAAAACCGATGTTAGTGCATTTATGTCTATCGCCTCCGTCATATCAAATCGTAGCTGAAACAATTTAATTCTAGCTTTATATTGTTATATTATAGTAAAAGGCAAGGTGGCATTTCAGTAATAATGAGGAATCTCATTAAAGCCCCTTGGCCTACAAATAGGAACCTAAGGTGTTAGGTTTAGAACTTTTGTGACTTTTGCCACTTTTGGAGACTTGAAGAGCTCTAGATCTAGCGAGAGAAAGTGCTCCACGTGATTCAGGTGCTTTGTACGATTTCAGATCTGTCAATAGAATCACAGTTATATTACGTCTCGTGTGTTCGATCACGTTCGTGTACGGATTCCGCACGTCACACGTTCGGTTCGCAATCGTTTCGGAGTCAAAACCGGTCCTAACATGTGGTATCAGAGCAGGAGCTCGATTGCATGGATCAAACACACAATTTCGCACACGAATCCAGCAGAATCAGATTCAAATTTCACTCAGATTTGTCAAATTTCTTCATCTTTACATTTCTTCACGTTTTCGACTGAAAATCGTCAAATTAAACGGGTTTTAACGGTTCAAAATTGCTGATTTTTGAATATGTTATGCGAAAACCTTTGATCTAAAAGCCTACAAATTTTCAGATCTTAATTCAAAGCCGTTTGAGAGAAATCTAAAATTTTCTGTTCGAAAAAGTTGATAAAATGGGTACTGTTGCTGTTCATGTTTCACTTGAATGCCGACCGATCGGTTAGTTGACCGATCGGCTAGCTGTCCGAACCAAAGCATTCCTTCATAACTTTCATTTAATTGTTTGACTTTGTTGACTGCTGATCGATCGAACAGCAATCCGTTCCATTGCAACACTTTACATAGCATTTAAAATAGTTGACTTGATTGACTGCTGACCGATCAGGCAGCAATCCGATCGAACGCCTGTCCGATCCATAGCATCACATTTTAAAGACTTTGACTTTGTTGACCTAACCGAACGGACAGCTGTCCGAACGGCTAGCATCCCAGCCGAACGGTCAGCAAATCATTTCATAACACCTCACGTTTTAAGCCACTTAAGTCAACACTGCTATCTTTCTTGGTCAACTCTGTTATAATTGTCAGTCAACATTTCAGGTCTGCCTGTTAGTTCACGTGATCATAAAGATTCGATTCATACATCACAAACTGTTTTGATATTCGTTGATCTGCTACAGCCCATGTGACTTAAAGTTTCTCGGCCCAATCAAGTTTGTATAATGTCAGTGGGTCATTAATTAGTGCACGTGTTCTTGTATGAGGAATTGTTGATATATGTGATGAATTAAACGGATTGTCGGCCATAATAGATTGTTGCATGTGAGAATTTATTAAAAGTCAAAGTGACAACGCCAACCGATCGATCAAGAATTTTGTCGTTTTGTGACATCAAACGGACAGCCAGCCGATCGATCAAGCATTTTTTGTCTTTTGTGCCATTGCTTGAAGTGCAAGCCGATCGAACAACATATTGTTTTGTCGTGTAGTGCTGATCGATAGAACAGAGGGTCGAACGGACAACCAACCGATTCAAGATACAATCCCAGCCGATCGGACAGCTATACCACCCGATCGGACAACAAGTTGACTTTCTTTGACTCACTTGATCGAATACCCGTTCGATCGACCAGCACCCTGTCCGATCGAACAACACTCTGTCCAATCGACCAGCATCCTGTCCGATCGACCAGCACCCGGTCCGATCGAACAGCTTTCCCGTCCGATCGACCAGAGCAGGAGCTCACTGTTGACTTTTGTTGACTCACACGATCGGATACTCTTCCGATTCAGTTGTTTGATATTGTCTAAACTGGTTGTGTTTGCTTGTTTACGTTTCTTGATTCAGGTGATTCGAGGAGATAACATCATGGCTGAAGAGTTCTACAACACGTTTCACAATGCGTTTACGTCCGAGTCTTCCGAAACATCAATTGTCACACCGAAATCAATAACAAAAACGATCAATGATAACATAAAACATGAAAATTTCTATGGAACTTATTCGAAACCACCAACGCTTGAGAAGATAGAGGATTGCACTTGGTGGAAAGAAAGATTCCTGAACTGGGCCAAAGCATACGCTCACGAGAGTTGGTTCTGCTTAGAATTTGGATACAGTCGACCGATCAATGACAAGAATGAAGAGATTCCTCTCAGTGATTTTTCCGAGGACGATAAAAGGAAATTCTCATATGAACAGAAGATGATCGCTTTGATTCAACAATCTATCCAAGATGATATATTTTATTTGTTAAATCATGATGGGTCATCAAAATCGGTTTGGGAAGCGTTAAGGGTTAAAGCTGAGGGGGGTAAACAAATCAAGAAAAATAAAATTGCTTTATTAAAGAAAGAATTTGATTTGTTTGATAGCTTGAAAGGTGAATCAGTTCGACAAATGATTGAACGCTTTTGTCATCTAAAAATTGAACTTGAAAGGTGTTTTGGTCAAAAATTACCGAAGCAATTAAGTGATCAAATTAGTAAAGTGAGGTATTGTGCTAGAAAGTAAATTAAAAATGTGCTTGTTAAATTGTTTAGAAAATTAGTATTCAGTATACGGCTCAGGATATAGAGCTGTATCTAAGATCAAACTATGAGCAAAAGTAAAGTAAATGACACGAGATATACGAGGAAAGCCCTTGATCAATCTAGATCGCCGGCATAAAACCTCAGGAGCTGACAATCGCAGCTGCCTTGTTCTTCTATTGCTTCAAATATCAGGATACAGTGCAGGATGTGGTGCGGATCGACTAAGTGTCACAAAGAAATTTGAATACAAGTGTGGTGTTTGCAATGAGCTAGAAAGTGAAAGTATGCGAGAGTGTAAGTGGAGATTGTGTGACTTAAACTGATCCGACCTCATCTATTTATAGTAAAGATAAAATAACAAACTATCCTAAAGTTCCGGGATCCACCGAATATTCCTTCATCGAACGTTGTAGACCTGGTCTCTCGGGCTCAACGTCTCTCCTTCAACAAACTCGTCCGAGTCTTGAGGAGAAGAAGTCCTCTTGACCGTTAGCAAGTCTCAGCCTTTAACCTGCACGTGGTTAATTCTATAAACCTCAGGATATCGCCCAAGATGTTAGCAATATCCTCTTCCAGCATCCTGGTCACAAATAAACAAACAAAGGCAGGATATTGGTCAGGATATGTATGTTAAGAAAATGACCCCTAACAATTGTCCCCAAATATATCGGTTGGGATACCAATCCAACGGATATATTTCAAAATTTTCACCTCATAACTTAAGGCAATTAATATGACTAGACTCTTGAAATGACAGCGGTGCAACTTCCAAAGCATTATTTACTCTTTACCCCCTATATTCATCCTATATTAACCGAGGGACTCCTTATCATAGTTATCCTTATCTTCAAGTGGACACCAAGTATTTTCCTCTCTACCCTTTCTATTTTCCTTGTTTTAATTCTTCTTTTCTCCGACTGTGTTCTTTCATGGCGACTCGTACCAGATCGCAAGTGGCGGACTCGGTTTCTCCCTTCCACAAACAAAACTTGCTTCAGAATCCTTCTAAAGAAGTGTGTTCCTTTGACAATTCCGACATCGCAGCCCTACGATCTTCCGGTGCCTTTCCCGTTGGGACAATCTTTCATCCATTCGACCGAGAGGTCCGGTCGGATTTTTGCTCCGACGAATGGGTTTGCTTCTTCGCATATCCTTTTTCATTAGGGCTTCAATATCCATTTTCTCCCTTCATACCCCGCTTCTTTGAGCTTACCGGTCTTAGTTTTGCCCAAATCATGCCTATGGTTTGGCGTGTGTTAATTACTCTGGAGCATATTAAGGCTCGCCATATGCCTGATCTATGCATTGAAGACCTTCCGATGGCCTACCGTCTAAGGTCACATGGTTCCAGCCGGTTTCTCCTCTTTTCCATCTCTAGCAACCCCCTCATTCTCAAGGCTACCAAGAATGAGAATAAATGGACAAGAAAGTTTTTCTTTGTGAAAAGAGACTCCATCGATAAGGGTTTTGACCTCCCTAAAAGATGGTTGACTTCTGGTAGTACTTTGGGTTTTAGGAGTATCCCCACTCATATCCCAAACCTTTATCCTGAACCATCATCCTGATATTTTTGTTTCTTTTCTTGCAGCAAACTTTAAAGAACTAGCTCCTCCTAGTGCTGAATCGGAAGGGAGGATAGAAGAGATCTACAAGCTTCCAGAGGGTGAAAGAACCTTTAACCTGTTACTCACAAGCTCAAGTCAAAGATCAAGTTCCAACATGTCTGGTAAGTATAATTTCAGGAATTGATTATTATTTTATTGTACAGTAACATAACAAGTTCAAAACATCTTCCCTTGTGCAGTGCCAGTAATTAACCTCGAAGGCTTCCAACTCGATGAACTGGATAGTTATTCCAGCCTTGAGCCTGCCCAGCAAGAATCTAATCCGAAATCATCCGTTACCCCAAAACTCACCAGTTCGAAGACCTCCGCTGCTCCCAAAGCTCCCCCTGCATCCCGGACCCGGGCCTCCAGCTCCCGGAAAAGAAAGGAAGTCGAACCCTCTGCTCCACCACATGTATTCCCATTCGAGAACCACGGGTTCACAGAATCCAGCACATTTATGACCGGCTTCCTTAACCAGGTTGGTATCCTGATCTGTATCCTGCATCATATACTTAATAGAAATGTTTATTTAGAACAATGCCTGTGGTATCACCTTGCAGGGCCTTGAACGCCTGGTCTTCCTTTACGAGGACGCATGTGGCTCCAATGTCATGCTTGAAAGCCAGCTGAAAAAGGCCAAGGCCACCATTGCAGACCAAGCAGCAATTGCCACCGCTAAATCGGAACACTATGAAGCTAAGTATAAGGCTATGACTCAGGATCACCAAGCTGCCATTCAAAAGATTACCCAAGAGGCTCAAGCCAAGTCTGACGCAGCCCAACTCCAACACGATCAGGCCATGGCTTCATACCGAGAAAGCGTCAAGAATTCCGTCGTGATCTCCCTTCTCCAGGCCAGGCTGAAAATGGCTTACGAGGCAATGGCTTTGGGTTTGCAATGCCATTCTTGGAACATCAAGGTCTGGGAAGCGAAGTTAAGAGATCTCGGGGGAAATCCTGTGGAGCCTCCTGTCAAATCTGCTGCGGAAGAGTCTGCCAAAGCAATGGATGCTAGCGCTTCAAAGGATGCTTCTGAGAATGCTGGGGCAAATGCTGGAAAGAATGCTGGTGAAAAGGATGCTGCTGCGGATACTGAGAAGAATCCCGAGGATGATGCTGGTATGGATGCCGGGAAAGAGGTTGCTGTTCAAGAGGGTGCTGCCCCTTAGGCAGCAGAGTGGGCGATGATGGATATACGTGCCAAGGCCGGAGCCCACTTTTTAATTTCATGGTTGTGGTTGCATAAACAATTTACTTTTCCTGTCTTTGAACAATTTACATTTGCTGCACTGAAACAACGTGATGACCAAAGGTGGATGGGTCCTAGGTTTTAGGACGAAGCCCTTGGTCATCAATTAGTATAACTTGTTTTGAATGTGATAACGGTTGTAGGTGGACAGGTCCTGTTTTGAGATATACCCTGCAACCGTTACACAAATATGGTAAAAACTGATCGTGCTTTTGGCGGATGGGCCTTGGTTTTAGGTGAAACCAAAAGCACAACTTTTGAGTTGTTAATAATATAACTATCTTTTGAATTATTTTCTGTTACCTTGCATTACTTAGTATGACTCTTAGCTTTGTAAAGATTTTGTATTGTTATCTTATAAAATATCCTGATCAGTATGCTCAGCGATATACTGCAAAAGCCTTTTATTAGATAGAACTTCCAAACGTTCCTTCAACTTTGTAAAAATTTCTTTAGAGTGTGAAAAACAATCTATCTTTTCAAAGCCAAGTTTCGATAATATTTAAATAATCAAAGTTCCAAACCAACACTAGTTTCAAACACCCTAATCAAATATTCTGAAAAAGAATTTGAGAATATATCAGGATATTTATCCTTTTATAAAATATAATGTCACTAAAAACTTAGACAATGTTTACAAAGGAAAGATCATACCAGAAATAGGGTATAAACCTATTACCAAACTTCAATCTCTTTGCAACTCTTCTGTTTTGGTCAAAAATTACCGACGTAATTAAGTGATCAAATTAGTTAAGTGAGGTAGTGTGCTAGAAATGAGTGTCGAAAATATGTTAATCAAGTTGATTTGTAAAAACAGTTTCAGGATACGGCTCAAGATGTAGAGCTGTATCTATGATCAAACAATGAGCAAAAATAAAGTAAACGACACGAGATGTACGGGGAAAGCCCTTGATCAATCTAGATCGCCGGCATAAAACCTCGGGAGCTGACAATCGCAGCTGCCTTGTTCTTCAATTGCTTCAAAAATCAGGATACAGTGCAGGATGTGGTACGGATCGACTAAGTGTTACAACGAAACTTGAATACAAGTGTGGTGTTTGCAATGAGCTAGAGAGTGTAAGTGTATGAGAGTGTTAGTGAAAAATTGTGTGTTCTAAGCTGATCCGTCCCCATCTATTTATAGTTAAGATAAAATAACAAACTATCCTAAACTTGCGGGATCCACCGAATATTCCTTCTTCGAACGTTGTAGACCTGGTCTTTCGGGCTCAACGTCTCTCTCTCAACAAATTCGTCCGAGTCTTGAGGAGAAGAAGTCCTCTTGACCGTTAGCAAGTCTCAGCCCTTAACCTGCACGTGGTTAATTCAATAAGCCTCAGGATATCGCCCAAGATGTTAGCAATATCCTCTTCCAGCATCCTGGTCACAAATGAACAAACATAGGCAGGATATTGGTCAGGATATATACGTTAAGAAAATGACCCCTAACAATTGTCCCCAAATATATCAGTTGATATACCAATCCAACGGATATATTTCAAAAATCTTATCCAACAACTCAAGGCATTTAAAACGAAGCGACGGTTAAGATCACATCGTAACTTCCAACGCGTTTTTTACTCAATGGAGATCCACGATGCCCCTATATCTTCTCTTTTCTTGTTTGAAAAGCAGATATCTTCAACAGACCCTTCAGGTAATTCTCCATTTCTGATTTTCTTCCTGTCAATTTACTTCATCTTTCTAGCAATGGCCGCCGAGACCTTCACCCAGCAGAATCTTCTCAAAAATCCCGAGAAGGAGATCTGCGCTTTTGACAACGCAGACATTGTAGCTTTAAGAGCCTCCGGCTCTTTCCCTGACAGCACAGTCTTTAGGCCATTCGATCGGTCAATCCGATCGGATGTTTCTTCTACCGAATGGATCTGTTTTCCAACATATCCTTTTTCACTAGGTCTTCGATACCCTTTTCCTGAATTCATGATGCAATTCTTTCGTATTACTGGCATCTATTTTGCTCAAACCATGCCCATGGTTTGGAGAGTTTTGATTGTACTCAACCAAATCAAAAACCTCCATTGCTCTGACCTCTGCATCGAGGATTTACCTATTGCTTATCGCCTCCGATCCCACGGCTCTAGCCGGTTCTTGCTTTTTTCAACCTCCAGCAAACCCCTGATTCTCAAAGCCACCAAAAACGAAGACGGATGGCAACGCAAATTCTTCTTTGTCAAACGAGATTCCATTGCTGAGGGTGCCAACCTTCCGGTGGAGTGGTTAACCACCGGCAGGATCATAAATATCCTCATAGACGATTTGATTGTTATCCTCTATTAATATTCTTCTTTTCGACCTTTATGCAGTGAACTTTAAGGAAGTTGCTCCTCCTTCCGCTGAGTCAGAAGAGAGAATCAATACCGTTTACCGGTTACCTGCAATAGACAGGACTTTTACCACACACGTTCCGAGTTCAAGTCAGTACTCATCATCCGAGATGTCTGGTAAGAATTCCTTTCAAAATAATTAGTCAAAACAATATAATGATAAAGAGTAAAACTTTTCCCTTTACGCAGCACCAGCTAAGATCCCTGAAGTCTTTGATCTTGACGAACTGGATAGCTATTCTGACCAGATCCAGGTCAAGAAAGAACCTGGCTCCAAGACCACTGCTACATCCAAACCCAGCAGCTCCAAAGCCATCATCATTCCTAAACCTTCACCGGCTACCAAGCCCCGGAGTTCAAGTTCCCGCAAAAGGAAAGAACCCGATTCCCCTGTCATTTCTGACACCTTTCCTTATGAAAAGCACGGGTTCATTGAAGCCAGTGGTTTTATGACTTCTTTTCTCAACCAGGTTAGTATCTTTATATCATATCCTGCAATTTAGACTATTTTCAAAGATTTGATAATATTAATCCCTGTCCTCTTACCTTTGTAGGGTCTTGAGCGTTTGGTTCACTTATATCAAGAATCCTGCAAGCTTAACAAAACACTTGAATCTAAGCTAAAGGAAGCAGAAATCACAATCTCTGACCAAGGCATGATCGCGGCCGCCAAGTCTCGTCATTACGAGGAGAAATACAAAGCTATGACCCAGGAACATCAAGTTGCTCTTAACAAAGCTACTCTTCAAGCCCAAGCCGATCTGGAAGCTGCCCATGTGCAGTACGAACGGGATATGGTCAGTTACCGAGAAAGCCTCAAAAGTTCCGTCGTCATTTCTCTTCTCCAGGCTAGGTTGAAGATGGCTCACGAAGCCAAAACATTAGGCTTCGAATGCCCTTCTTGGGACGTTGGTGCTTGGGAGACCAAGCTGAAGAATCTTGGCGGTACCTCTTCCAAATCAACTGTCGATGAACCTTCTAAAGCAGTTGAAAAGGCAATCGATGCTGACAAGGATGCTGAGGCGGATCCCAAAATGGATGTTGCTGAAACCACTATGGAGCAAGAAGGCACTACCCCCTAGAGCTTATTTTCATTCGAACAATTTTATGTCTTTATGAACAATTTTCATTTCTGTCTCTAAACAATTTGATAACCGAAGGCGGATGGGTCCTGGGTTTCAGGATGAAACCTTCAGTTATCAACCAGTATTGATCGCTTCATCTTTTGACTTATTTTCTGTTACCTTGCATTACTCTGCATTACTTAGTATGAGTCTTATTTTTGTAAAGATTTTGTATTGGTATCTTATAAAATATCCTGATCAGTATGCTCAGTAATGTTTTGGTCAAAAATTACCGACGTAATTAAGTGATCAAATTAGTTAAGTGAGGTAGTGTGCTAGAAATGAGTGTCGAAAATATGTTAATCAAGTTGATTTGTAAAACCAGTTTCAGGATACGGCTCAAGATGTAGAGCTGTATCTATGATCAAACAATGAGCAAAAATAAAGTAAACGACACGAGATGTACGAGGAAAGCCCTTGATCAATCTAGATCGCCGGCATAAAACCTTGGGAGCTGACAATCGCAGCTGCCTTGTTCTTCAATTGCTTCAAAAATCAGGATACAGTGCAGGATGTGGTACGGATCTACTAAGTGTTACAACGAAACTTGAATACAAGTGTGGTGTTTGCAATGAGCTAGATAGTGTAAGTGTATGAGAGTGTTAGTGAAAAATTGTGTGTTCTAAGCTGATCCGTCCCCATCTATTTATAGTTAAGATAAAATAACAAACTATCCTAAACTTGCGGGATCCACCGAATATTCCTTCTTCGAACGTTGTAGACCTGGTCTTTCGGGCTCAACGTCTCTCTCTCAACAAATTCGTCCGAGTCTTGAGGAGAAGAAGTCCTCTTGACCGTTAGCAAGTCTCAGCCCTTAACCTGCACGTGGTTAATTCAATAAGCCTCAGGATATCGCCCAAGATGTTAGCAATATCCTCTTCCAGTATCCTGGTCACAAATGAACAAACATAGGCATGATATTGGTCAGGATATATACGTTAAGAAAATGACCCCTAACAATTGTCCCCAAATATATCGGTTGGGATACCAATCCAACGGATATATTTCAAAAGTTTCACCTCATAACTTAAGGCAATTAATATGACTAGACTCTTGAAATGACAGCGGTGCAACTTCCATGGCATTATTTACTTTTTACCCCCTATATTCATCCTATATTAACCGAGGGGCTCCTTATCTTGGTTATCCTTATCTGCAAGCGAATAACAGGTATTTTCCTCCCTATTCTCCTTTCTTGAATTTCTCTTAATTTACTCATTACTCTCCATGGCACCACGAACGAAATCCCGATCAAACCGATCAGCCTCAACCCTCGTGAGTCAAAATTTCATCGCCGATCCAGCAAAGGAGATCTACTGCTTCAACAATGCTGACATCGCTGCTCTTAAAGATTCCGGTGCCTTTCCCACCGGAACGGTTTTTCGCCCCTTCGACCAGGAAGCCCGATCGGACGCATTATCCGACGAGTGGGTTTGTTTTTTCGCTTATCCTTTCTCTCTTGGACTCCGGTATCCATTTCCACCCTTTATCTCTAGCTTTTTCGACCTCACCGGCCTTAGTTATGCCCAAGTTATGCCAATGGTCTGGCGAATCTTGATAGTGTTGGATTAAATCAAATCACGTCATTTTCCTAACCTACTTGTTGAGGACCTTCCCGTAGCATACCGGTTGAGATCTCATGGCAATCACCGTTATCTTCTGTTCTCCATCAAGAACCCTTTGGTCCTTAAAGCCACCAAGAATGAGGATCGATGGCGACGAAAATTCTTTTTCGTTAAAAGAGACTCTATTGATAAGGGTTTCAATCTACCGGTTAAATGGTTAACCAAGGGTAGGATTTAGGGTTTTAGGAATATCCCCAATTATATCTTCAAACTGTATCCCGGACTTATATTCTGATGTTTTTATGCAGCGAATTTCAGAGATTTAGTGCCTCCTAGCGCAGAATCCGAATCTAAGATCAAGGAAATCTACCGTCTTCCTGCCAGTGAAAGAACTTTTTCCCTGTCTCTCACAGATTCTCATCAAAAATCAAGCTCAGAAATGTCTGGTAAGCACATCTTCATATGTTAATTATTTTTCAAAAATATGATGAGTTTTAAGAATATCTTCCCTTATGTAGTACCAGTCGTCAACCTTGAAGGTTTCGAACTTGACGAACTGGATTGCTATTCCAGCCTTGAACCCGCCAAACAAGAATCCAAACCAAAGTCGTCTGCTACACCAAAGCCTACCTCCTCGAAAACTGTTTCTGCTCCCAAAGGCCCTCCGGCATCCAGGACCCGGGCATCCAGCTCTCGGAAGAGAAAGGAGACTGATTCCCCAGCTGTTTCCGAAACGTTCTCTCTTGAGAATCATGGGTTCAATGACGCCACCTCATTCCTCAAACAGGTAGAATCTTCTTTTCGATATCCTGTACAAGTATGTTAGTCTTTATCCTGCTTATTTTTCACGTTAATACCTGTGTCTTTATCGATAGGGTCTGGATCGCCTCATGCATTTATACGAAGACGCTTGCGGTCTTAACAAGATGTTGCAGATTCAGCTGGAGAAAGCTCAAGCCACCATAGCTGATCAAGGAACCATTGCAGCTGCCAAATCCCAGCACTATGAAGACAAATACAAGGCAATGACTCAGGAACATCAAGCCGCCCTCCACAAAGCTAATGAGGATGCTCAAGCCAAGCTAGATGCCGCTATTCTCCAATATCAGCAGAATATGAGCTCATACCGGGATAGCCTAAAAGCTTCGGTGGTCGTCTCTCTTCTCCAAGCCAGGATAAGGATGGCTTATGAGGCCATGGATCTGGGTTTTGAATGCCCTTCCTGGAATGTAAAGGTTTGGGAGGAGAAACTACAGGGCCTCGGAGGTCATCCCGTTGCTCATCCTGCAAAACATACTGGTGAAGAGCCTTCTAAGGCGGCAGAGGAGGTGGCCAATGCTGGTGATGGTGCTGAGAAGAATCCCGAGGGTGATGCTGGGGCGAATGCTGGCAAGGAGGTTGCTGATCAAGAAGGTGCCACATCTTAGGCGGCGAAATGGGCGATGATGGATATATGTGCCAAGGCCGGAGCCCATTTTCTAAATTCATGGTTGTGGTTGCATAAACAATTTACTTTTCCTGTCTTTGAACAATTTACTTTTCCTGCACTAGAACAATGTGATGACCAAAGGTGGATGGGTCCTAGGTTTTAGGACGAAGCCCTTGGTCATCAATTAGTATAACTTGTTTTGAACGTAGTAACGGTTGTAGGTGGACGGGTCCTGTTTTGAGATAGATCCTGCAACCGTTACACAAGTATGGTAAAAACTAATTGTGCTTTTGGCGGATGGGCCTTGGTTTTAGGTGAAACCAAAAGCACAACTTTTGACTTGTTAATAATATAACTATCTTTTGACTTATTTTCTGTTACCTTGCATTACTTTGCATTACTTAGTATGAGTCTTATTTTTGTAAAGATTTTGTATTGGTATCTTATAAAATATCCTGATCAGTATGCTCAGTAACATACTGCAAAAGCCTTGTATTAGATAGATCTTCCAAATGTTCCTTCAACTTTGTAAAAATTTCTTTTAGAAAGTGAAAAATAGTTTATCTTTTCAAAATCAAGTTTTGATTATATTTAAATTATCAAAGTTCCAAACCGATACTAGTTTCAAACATCCTAATCAAATATCCTTAAAAGGACTTTGAGGATATATATCAGGATACTTAACATAATGTCACCAAAAACCTAAACAAGGCTTATAAAGGAAAGGTCATACCAGAAATAGGACATAAACCTATTACCAAACTTCAATCCCTTTGCAACTCTTCCAGTGAAGATGTCCCCTGTGCAAGGTACTTAGTGCATTAGTCGCAAACTTCATCCTTTTAGCTTTACACCACCACCTCGGCAGGGATGTCCCCTGTGCACAATGTCTTCAAGTATCTTAGAGATCTACTTAATGTCAGTTCCCATTGCATAAGCAATTTTTTACGTCCCAAGGGTAAAACCCAAGGATGTACTGGAGATAAATCCTTTGTATCCTGGGGAAAATCCCAACTTTTCATGCGCTACAGGCGGGAGTGTATAAACTCCAAGACTTAGAAAGGTGAAAACCTTTAAACCTTAGAGAGTATGAAAATACCCTTTCGTGAGAGAGGGTGATCAATCCTCATATACCTTTAGGATTCAGGATATAGCCAATGGTAACGAAATTGTCAGCCACTTTTACATGGACTGGTCCCGCCACCTTGAACTATCCCTGAATAACTTGCGCTCCAGGCGGGGTGTTTAAACCCAATTCGGAAGAAAGGTGAATACCTTTAAACCTGTGAAGGGATCAGTATCCCTTAAACGTGAGAGAGGGGGCCAATCCTCTAATCTTCTGAGTTATCCTGAGTGCATATCCTGGAGCTATATCCTGAAACATATCTTGCAAAACAAATGTAAACTAAGGTGGGTGTTAGCTTGGCTAACACCCCTCCGATGCTTAAGTCAGTATCAGGTTACAAAGAACAAATTAAACCAAACATATTTAAAAGAAGTAGAATTCATATCATCTTGAGTTAGAAATTAAATTCTAGACTCACTTGAAATAAAGCTTAAGGTGTATAGCATTCCAAGATCTCGGTAGCATATCCCCCTCCATATTGTTGAGTATATATGCTCCTTTTCCTGCTTCTGATTCAACTTCATATGGTCCTTCCCATTTTGGAGCTATGGAGCTAACTTGCCATCGGCAGGATTAGTAGTATTCTGGAAAGCCTTTCTTAACACCCAATCTCCAACCTTAAATCTTCTGGTTCTAATATTCTTGTTATATGCCCTGGATATTCTCTGTTGATATGCTGCCATCCTTAGCCTTGCCGCATCTCTCTTTTCATCTATAGTGTCTAAATCCTGACTCAAGGCTTCAGGATCACTTAAGACAGATCTTGCAGTGGGTATCGTCATTTCCGTTGGAATCATTGCTTCTGCTCCAAACACCAAGGAAAACGGGGTTTGGCCTGTTGCATTCTTTACCGTTGTCCTATCAGCCCATAAAACAAAGGGTAATTCTTCTGCCCATCTTCCTTTTTTGGCTCCAAGCCTTTTCTTTAAGTTATTGACAATTATCTTGTTTAAGGATTCTGCTTGTCCATTTGCTTGAGGATGTACCGGAGTGGATGTGATCATTTTGATTCCCCAACTCTTGCAAAAGTCAGTAGTCCTATTACTTATAAACTGAGAACCATTGTCACAGATTATCTCGGCTGGTACTCCGAATCTGGTCAGGATATTCCTCTTTATGAAGGATACTACTTCTTGGTCTCTAACTTGAACAAATGCTTCAGCTTCAACCCACTTAGAGCAATAATCCGTCATTGCTAACATAAAGACTTTTCCTCCCGGAGCTTTCGGTAGCTTTCCCACTATATCCATACCCCACTTCATAAATGGCCAAGGGGAAACAATAGGATACAATGGTTCAGCAGGTTGATGCAGTATGTTACTATGTCTTTGACATGCGTCACATCTTCGAGCATATTCTGCGGCATCTTTTCTCATTGTTGGCCAATAATATCCTGTCCTTAATACTTTTGAGAATAACGACCTGCCCCCAGCATGGTTACCACAATCCCCTTCATGTATATCCTGAAGTACTTCCTTGGCTTCAGGATCCTCCAAGCACCTCAAATACGGTCCTGCAAGAGATTTCTTGTATAAAATATTATCTATAATAGTGAATCGTGATACCTTCATCCTAAATGCCTTAGGATTTTCATTTCCAGGGATGTGTCCTTCTTTGAGATATTTCATGATTGGAGCCGTCCAGGGTTTAGGATCCTCTTCAGGATGTTCTGCCCCAGGATCCTGAATACCAGCTACTTCTTTATCCTGAGGATTCGTTGCAGGATATAAGACATGTAATATCGGTATTTGTGTCCCTTCAGGTATCCTGATCGATGATCCCAGATTTGCTAAGGCATCTGCTTCAGCATTATCTTCCCTTGGTACCTGTTCAAGTATAAAAACATCGAAATATCCTGCTAATTTTTTGAGAATATCGAGATATTTGATTAATTTCTCTCCCTTAACTGCATAGGATCCATTAAAATGGTTAGTAATTAACAAAGAGTCCACATATACTTGCAAATTTTTGATACTCATGCTCTTAGCCTAGTCTAATCCTGCAATTCAAGCCTCATACTCTGCTTCATTATTAGTAGTAGGAAATTCACACCTAATAGCCTGGGGTAATATGTCCCCCTATGGCGATTTTAGTAGTATTCCTAATCCTACTCCTCTTACATTAGATGCACTGTCAGTAAATGATGTCCATGATCCTGAGGATTCTCCTAGCTGTTGAACTTCTAGATCTACCTCATCCTGAATGTCACTACTAAAATCAGCCACAAAGTCAGCTAAAGCCTGAGACTTTATGGCATTCCTAGGTTCATATACTAAATCATAAGCACTCAACTTTACTGACCACTTGGCCATCCTGCCTGACATTTCTGGTTTCCTAAGCACATTTTTGATAGGATAATTTGTTTTAACATGTATCCTATGTGTCTCGAAATAATGCCTAAGTTTCGTTGATGCCATAATTAATGCTAGTATCAATTTTTCTAAATGAGAATATCTAGTTTCAGCATCTAACAAACTTTTACTAACATAATAAACAGGATATTGCTGACCTTCATGGTCTTTTATAAGAACGGCACTTACAGCATTCCCTGATACAGCAAGGTACAGGGATAGTGGTTCACCATATTCCGGCTTCATCAATAGAGGTGCGGTTGAGAGATACCGTTTCAAATCCTGCAGGGCTGCTTCATGCTTTCCCCCCCATTCGAATTTTTTGTTCTTCTTCAGGATATCATAAAAGTCTTTGCATTTCTCTGAGGATCTTGAGATAAACCTGTTTAGGGCTGCTACTCGGCCTGTCAATCTTTGTACGTCCTTCATATTTGAGGGTGATTTTATGTCCAGGATAGCTTTGATCTGCTCTGGGCTCGCTTCTATTCCCTTTTTTGTCACCATATATCCAAGAAACTTTCCTGCTCCCACTCCGAAATGTCATTTAGCTGGATTCAGCTTCATGTTGTATTGATCCAGGATATCAAATGCTCCTTTAATATCCTAGAGGTGATCCTGAGCTTTCTTTGATTTTAACACCATATCGTCAATGTACACCTCCATGGTGTCCCCCAGTTTGTCTTTGAACATCATGTTTACCAATCTCTGGTATGTTGCACCTGCATTTTTCAAACCAAAAGGCATAGCTGTATAACAATAAATACCTGTTGGTGTCATGAAAACGGTATCCTCCTGGTCAGAAGGCTCCATTTGGATCTGTTGAAATCCTGAGGATGCGTCCATGAAGGTCAGCATTTCATGCCCGGCAGTGGCATCTACCATTGCATCAATGTGGGGAAGAGGAAATGGGTCTTTAGGACAAGCTTTGTTCAAGTCTGTGTAGTCTACACAAACTCTCCATTTCCCGTTTTTCTTCTGTACCACAACTACGTTTGCTAGCCATCTTGGAAACTTGACTTCTCTGATCATTCTGGATTTTAATAATCTTTCAACTTCCTCCTGGATAATCACGTTCCGCTCAGGAGCAAACTTCCTTCTTTTTTGTTGCACAGGCTTAAACGATTTATCAATTCCAAGCTTGTGAGTGATAATATCTTTGGATATGCCTGTCATATCCTCATGCTTCCATGCACACGTTGACATCCTGCATTTTAAAAAGTTAATTAACTGCTCTTCAATATCCTGAGGGATATTGGTCCCTACGAGCACCGAAATATCGGGGTTATCCTGGTCCAGGATAACTTTCTTCACATCCTGCTCCGGATCCTCCACGATATCCTGGGCCCGCGTCTTTAATTGCTATGCTGCACTAGGTTTGGCTGAGGATTTCATCGAGGATGAGTAGCACTCTTTCGCCTCCTGCTAATCACTATCAACTTTGACCACTCCCCAGGGGTAGGTATCTTGATGCATTGGTGATATGTTGATGGCACGGCCTTCATATCGTGAATCCACGGTCTTCCCAGTATGATGTTATAGCAGGATAGAGAATCCATCACACAGAAACGTTGTATCGAATTGACTCCTTCAACGTATACTGGCAACTTTATCTCTCCCAATGTGTTTCTAGCCTCTCCACTGAATCCAACAAGCACGGTAGACTTTGAAGTGATATCCATTGGAGATACATTCATTCTCTTCAGAGTTTCTAGTTGGATTATGTTGACGGAGCTGCCATTATCAACCAGTATCCTGCGCACAAAATGGTTAACCACATATAACGTTATTACCAGAGCATCATGGTGAGGATCCTGGACAGTATCCCTGTCATCTACATCAAAAGTGATCACTTTGTCAGTTGTGAGGGTAGTCATCCTGACAGGTCTGTCTCCCCTTTCGGCCTTGGCTTCCTTTGCATGTCTCTTTGCTGCCGAATACGAAGTTCCACAAATGTCGGATCCCCCCGAAATGAAGTTGATTATCTTGGCATCCGCGGGAGGTGATGCTGCTCGTTCAGGATCCTTCTCAGTATCCTGACCCTTATTCTTCTTTTTTCCTAAGAGATCTTTCAGATATCCCTTGCTTAGAAGATAACTTATTTCTTTCCTTAGAGCAATGCAATCCTCAGTCATATGTCCGAAATCTTCGTGGAAAGCACACCATTTTGACTTATCTTTCCAGTCAGCCTTTTGTTGATTCTTTCGAGGCCACCTAGCTTTGTCTCCTAGACCCTGCATAGCATACATCAATTCAGGAATATTAACAGAAAAGCAATATTCGGACAACTCAGGATACTCTTCAGGATCCTCATCTTCGACAGCGTTCACTCTTTTGTTTTCATTTCTACTATACGGCTTAGGCCGATATGACTTGAACGAGGATTCTGACTTCCTATTGGTTGATTCATAAGTGTTGGATGAGTTCATCCTTTCTTGCATCTTCCTGTCATCTTCCAGACGGATATATCTCAAAGCCCTGTTACGAGCTTCATCGAGATTCCTGCAGGGATTCATTACAAGATCCTGATAAAACTGAGAATTCTTTTGTAATCCCATCTTAAAAGCTTGCACAGCTGTTGCAACATCAAGATGTGGGATATCCAAGGATTCTCGACTAAATTTGTTCACATAATCCCTCAAGGATTCCTAAGGCCCTTGAGTTATCCTGTAAAGATCACTGGTTAGTTTCTCAAAACTCCGACTACAAGAAAATTGACTGTTAAATAAATTAACCAAATGAGCAAATGAAGTAATTGAGTGAGGAGGAACGTTTAACAGCCATTTTAAGGCTGATCCTGTTAGAGTAGAACCAAATCCCTTGCACAAGCACGCTTCCTTGAGCTCCGGAGGGATAGG
Source organism: Helianthus tuberosus (assembly GCA_030545235.1). Classification (NCBI taxonomy): domain Eukaryota; kingdom Viridiplantae; phylum Streptophyta; class Magnoliopsida; order Asterales; family Asteraceae; genus Helianthus; species Helianthus tuberosus. The sequence goes on from CM060385.1 coordinate 7,310,385, forward strand.
GTTAATCTCCATTCTTTCCCTATACTGAGCAATATGCTCCTCAGGATCCGTAGTCCCATCATAAAGCTTCATGTTGGGGGTTTGGAATCTCTTTGGGATCTCAGCATCACAGATAGGATACGCGAAACGAGATATCTTGTGGCTGTCTTGAGACACTTCCGAGATCGGCTGGACCACCCCAGGTATACTAGATATCATGTCCTTTAACTTCTGAAGTTCCCTGGTAAGTGCTGATGTTACACCTGTATCCTGCAAAGATCCACCACAGTTAGTAGCATGAGTATTGTTATTATTCGACACGTTACCCGTTGGAGGATTTTGCCCATATCCTGAAGCATATCCTGAGCTCCTCATGGTTGACATCCTAATCGAGGAGGGTATTTCAGGAGTATGATTCTGAGGAAGATTAGGCACGATATTCCCCCTATTATCCTTGGTATATACAGCTGAACTAAAGTTCAACGCTCTGGGGTGTAATGGAGTGACATTGTCCTCCGCAGATCTGCTTGAGCCAGCCTTCAGGAGTTGTATTTCCCTCAAAAGCATTTGGTTTGTTTCCTGTTGCTGCCTCATTTGTTCCTGCACACTTCCAAATAAGGTTAAAATTTCATCATTAGAAGCTAAAACGGGAGCAGATCCCTGGACACTCCGAGTTGGGATAACATCTTGAGATTGTGTAGAGGCTGGCATCCTTAGAGGAGGTGGTGGAAGCACTGATCCGGTAGTAGCAGAAGTCATAGCAGACAGAGTAGAGGAACTCATGTTTGATCTTGAGGCCATTATGGACAATGTGGCAAAAAGTTTTGAAAATAGAAAACCGATTAGCGATTTGATAAAAATTTTTAGTAAAGAGAGCACCACTTGCCCCACGGTGGGCGCCAAATTGTTTTGGTCAAAAATTACCGACGTAATTAAGTGATCAAATTAGTTAAGTGAGGTAGTGTGCTAGAAATGAGTGTCGAAAATATGTTAATCAAGTTGATTTGTAAAAACAGTTTCAGGATACGGCTCAAGATGTAGAGCTGTATCTATGATCAAACAATGAGAAAAAATAAAGTAAACGACACGAGATGTACGAGGAAAGCCCTTGATCAATCTAGATCGCCGGCATAAAACCTCGGGAGCTGACAATCGCAGCTGCCTTGTTCTTCAATTGCTTCAAAAATCAGGATACAGTGCAGGATGTGGTACGGATCGACTAAGTGTTACAACGAAACTTGAATACAAGTGTGGTGTTTGCAATGAGCTAGAGAGTGTAAGTGTATGAGAGTGTTAGTGAAAAATTGTGTGTTCTAAGCTGATCCGTCCCCATCTATTTATAGTTAAGATAAAATAACAAACTATCCTAAACTTGCGGGATCCACCGAATATTCCTTCTTCGAACGTTGTAGACCTGGTCTTTCGGGCTCAACGTCTCTCTCTCAACAAATTCGTCCGAGTCTTGAGGAGAAGAAGTCCTCTTGACCGTTAGCAAGTCTCAGCCCTTAACCTGCACGTGGTTAATTCAATAAGCCTCAGGATATCGCCCAAGATGTTAGCAATATCCTCTTCCAGCATCCTGGTCACAAATGAACAAACATAGGCAGGATATTGGTCAGGATATATACGTTAAGAAAATGACCCCTAACAAGTAACATACTGCAAAAGCCTTGTATTAGATAGATCTTCCAAATGTTCCTTCAATTTTGTAAAAATTTCTTTTAGAAAGTGAAAAATAGTTTATCTTTTCAAAATCAAGTTTCGATAATATTTAAATGATCAAAGTTCCAAACCGATACTAGTTTCAAACATCCTAATCAAATATCCTTAAAAGGACTTTGAGGATATATATCAGGATACTTAACATAATGTCACCAAAAACCTAAACGAGGCTTATAAAGGAAAGGTCATACCAGAAATAGGACATAAACCTATTACCAAACTTCAATCCCTTTGCAACTCTTCCAGTGAAGATGTCCCCTGTGCAAGGTACTTAGTGCATTATTCGCAAACTTCATCCTTTTAGCTTTACACCACCACCTCGGCAGGGATGTCCCCTGTGCACAATGTCTTCAAGTATCTTAGAGATCTACTTAATGTCAGTTCCCATTGCATAAGCAATTTTTTACGTCCCAAGGGTAAAACCCAAGGATGTACTGGAGATAAATCCTTTGTATCCTGGGGAAAATCCCAACTTTTCATGCGCTACAGGCGGGAGTGTATAAACTCCAAGACTTAGAAAGGTGAAAACCTTTAAACCTTAGAGAGTATGAAAATACCCTTTCGTGAGAGAGGGTGATCAATCCTCATATACCTTTAGGATTCAGGATATAGCCAATGGTAACGAAATTGTCAGCCACTTTTACATGGACTGGTCCCGCCACCTTGAACTATCCCTGAATAACTTGCGCTCCAGGCGGGGTGTTTAAACCCAATTCGGAAGAAAGGTGAATACCTTTAAACCTGTGAAGGGATCAGTATCCCTTAAACGTGAGAGAGGGGGCCAATCCTCTAATCTTCTGAGTTATCCTGAGTGCATAGCTTGGAGCTATATCCTGAAACATATCTTGCAAAACAAATGTAAACTAAGGTGGGTGTTAGCTTGGCTAACATCCCTCCAAAGCTTAAGTCAGTATCAGGTTACAAAGAACAAATTAAACCAAACATATTTAAAAGAAGTAGAATTTATACCATCTTGAGTTAGAAATTAAATTCTAGACTCACTTGAAATAAAGCTTAAGGTGTATAGCATTCCAAGATCTCGGTAGCATATCCCCCTCCATATTCTTGAGTCTATATGCTCCTTTCCCTGCTTCTGATTCAACTTCCTATGGTCCTTCCCATTTTGGGGCTAACTTGCCATCGGCAGGATTAGTTGTATTTTGGAAAGCCTTCCTTAACACCCAATCTCCAACCTTAAATCTTCTGGTTCTAATATTCTTGTTATATGCCCTGGATATTCTCTGTTGATATGCTGCCATCCTTAGCCTTGCCGCATCTCTCTTTTCATCTATAGTGTCTAAATCCTGACTCAAGGCTTCAGGATTCTTCTCAGGATCACTTAAGACAGATCTTGCAGTAGGTATCGTCATTTCCGTCGGAATCATTGCTTCTGCTCCAAACACCAAGGAAAACGGGGTTTGGCCTGTTGCATTCTTTACCGTTGTCCTATCAGCCCATAAAACAAAGGGTAATTCTTCTGCCCATCTTCCTTTTTTGGCCCCAAGCCTTTTCTTTAAGTTGTTGACAATTATCTTGTTTGAGGATTCTGCTTGTCCATTTGCTTGAGGATGTACCGGAGTGGATGTGATCATTTTGATTCCCCAACTCTTGCAAAAGTCAGTAGTCCTATTACTTATAAACTGAGAACCATTGTCACAGATTATCTCGGCTGGTACTCTGAATCTGGTCAGGATATTCCTCTTTATGAAGGATACTACTTCTTGGTCTCTAACTTGAACAAATGCTTCAGCTTCAACCCACTTAGAGAAATAATCCGTCATTGCTAACATAAAGACTTTTCCTCCCGGAGCTTTCGGTAGCTTTCCCACTATATCCATACCCCACTTCATAAATGGCCAAGGGGAAATAATAGGATACAATGGTTCAGCAGGTTGATGCAGTATGTTACTATGTCTTTGACATGCGTCACATCTTCGAGCATATTCTGCGGCATCTTTTCTCATTGTTGGCCAATAATATCCTGTCCTTAATACTTTTGAGAATAACGACCTGCCCCCAGCATGGTTACCACAATCCCCTTCATGTATATCCTGAAGTACTTCCTTGGCTTCAGGATCCTCCAAGCACCTCAAATACGGTCCTGCAAGAGATTTCTTGTATAAAATATTATCTATAATAGTGAATCGTGATACCTTCATCCTAAATGCCTTAGGATTTTCATTTCCAGGGATGTGTCCTTCTTTGAGATATTTCATGATTGGAGCCGTCCAGGGTTTAGGATCCTCTTCAGGATGTTCTGCCCCAGGATCCTGAATACCAGCTACTTCTTTATCCTGAGGATTCGTTGCAGGATATAAGACATGTAATATCGGTATTTGTGTCCCTTCAGGTATCCTGATCGATGATCCCAGATTTGCTAAGGCATCTGCTTCAGCATTATCTTCCCTTGGTACCTGTTCAAGTATAAAAACATCGAAATATCCTGCTAATTTTTTGAGAATATCGAGATATTCGATTAATTTCTCTCCCTTAACTGCATAGGATCCATTAAAATGGTTAGTAATTAACAAAGAGTCCACATATACTTGCAAATTTTTGATACTCATGCTCTTAGCCAAGTCTAATCCTGCAATTAAAGCCTCATACTCTGCTTCATTATTAGTAGCAGGAAATTCACACCTAATAGCCTGGGGTAATATGTCCCCCTGTGGCGATTTTAGTTGTATTCCTAATCCTACTCCTCTTGCATTAGATGCACCGTCAGTAAATAATGTCCATGATCCTGAGGATTCTCCTAGCTGTTGAACTTCTAGATCTACCTCATCCTGAATGTAACTACTAAAATCAGCCACAAAGTCAGCTAAAGCCTGAGACTTTATGGCATTCCTAGGTTCATATACTAAATCATAAGCACTCAACTTTACTGACCACTTGGCCATCCTGCCTGACATTTCTGGTTTCCTAAGCACATTTTTGATAGGATAATTTGTTTTAACATGTATCCTATGTGTCTCGAAATAATGCCTAAGTTTCGTTGATGCCATAATTAATGCTAGTATCAATTTTTCTAAATGAGAATACCTAGTTTCAGCATCTAACAAACTTTTACTAACATAATAAACAGGATATTGCTGACCTTCATGGTCTTTTATAAGAACGGCACTTACAGCATTCCCTGATACAGCAAGGTACAGGGATAGTGGTTCACCATTTTCCGGCTTCATCAATAGAGGTGCGGTTGAGAGATACCGTTTCAAATCCTGCAGGGCTGCTTCATGCTTTTCCCCCCATTCGAATTTTTTGTTCTTCTTCAGGATATCATAAAAGTCTTTGCATTTCTCTGAGGATCTTGAGATAAACCTGTTTAGGGCTGCTACTCGGCCTGTCAATCTTTGTACGTCCTTCATATTTGAGGGTGATTTTATGTCCAGGATAGCTTTGATCTGCTCTGGGCTCGCTTCTATCCCCCTTTTTGTCACCATATATCCAAGAAACTTTCCTGCTCCCACTCCGAAATGGCATTTAGCAGGATTCAGCTTCATGTTGTATTGATCCAGGATATCAAATGCTCCTTTAATATCCTGGAGGTGATCCTGAGCTTTCTTTGATTTTACCACCATATCGTCAATGTACACCTCCATGGTGTCCCCCAGTTTGTCTTTGAACATCATGTTTACCAATCTCTGGTATGTTGCACCTGCATTTTTCAAACCAAAGGCATAGCTGTATAACAATAAATACCTGTTGGTGTCATGAAAGCGGTATCCTCCTGGTCAGAAGGCTCAATTTGGATCTGTTGAAATCCTGAGGATGCGTCCATGAAGGTCAGCATTTCATACCCGGCAGTGGCATCTACCATTGCATCAATATGGGGAAGAGGAAATGGGTCTTTAGGACAAGCTTTGTTCAAGTCTGTGTAGTCTACACAAACTCTCCATTTCCCGTTTTTCTTCTGTACCACAACTACGTTTGCTAGCCATCTTGGAAACTTGACTTCTCTGATCATTCTGGATTTTAATAATCTTTCAACTTCCTCCTGGATAATCACGTTCCGCTCAGGAGCAAACTTCCTTCTTTTTTGTTGCACAGGCTTAAACGATTTATCAATTCCAAGCTTGTGAGTGATAATATCTTTGGATATGCCTGTCATATCCTCATGCTTCCATGCAAACGTTGACATCCTGCATTTTAAAAAGTTAATTAACTGCTCTTCAATATCCTGAGGGATATTGGTCCCTACGAGCACCGAAATATCGGGGTTATCCTGGTCCAGGATAACTTTCTTCACATCCTGCTCCGGATCCTCCACGATATCCTGGGCCCGCGTCTTTAATTGCTATGCTGCACTAGGTTTGGCTGAGGATTTCATCGAGGATGAGTAGCACTCTTTCGCCTCCTGCAGATCACTATCAACTTTGACCACTCCCCAGGGGGTAGGTATCTTGATGCATTGGTGATATGTTGATGGCACGGCCTTCATATCATGAATCCACGGTCTTCCCAGTATGATGTTATAGCAGGATAGAGAATCCATCACACAGAAACGTTGTATCGAATTGACTCCTTCAACGTATACTGGCAACTTTATCTCTCCCAATGTGTTTCTAGCCTCTCCACTGAATCCAACAAGCACGGTAGACTTTGAAGTGATATCCATTGGAGATACATTTATTCTCTTCAGAGTTTCTAGTTGGATTATGTTGACGGAGCTGCCATTATCAACCAGTATCCTGCGCACAAAATGGTTAGCCACATATAACGTTATTACCAGAGCATCATGGTGAGGATCCTGGACAGTATCCCTGTCATCTGTATCAAAAGTGATCACTTTGTCAGTTGTGAGGGTAGTCATCCTGACAGGTCTGTCTACCCTTTCGGCCTTGGCTTCCTTTGCATGTCTCTTTGCTGCCGAATACGAAGTTCCACAAATGTCGGATCCCCCCCGAAATGAAGTTGATTATCTTGGCATCCGCGGGAGGTGATGCTGCTCGTTCAGGATCCTTCTCAGTATCCTGACCCTTATTCTTCTTTTTTCCTAAGAGATCTTTCAGATATCCCTTGCTTAGAAGATAGCTTATTTCTTTCCTTAGAGCAATGCAATCCTCAGTCATATGTCCGAAATCTTCGTGGAAAGCACACCATTTTGACTTATCTTTCCAGTCAGCCTTTTGTTGATTCTTTCGAGGCCACTTAGCTTTGTCTCCTAGACCCTGCATAGCATACATCAATTCAGGAATATTAACAGAAAAGCAATATTCGGACAACTCAGGATACTCTTCAGGATCCTCATCTTCGACAGCGTTCACTCTTTTGTTTTCATTTCTACTATACGGCTTAGGCCGATATGACTTGAACGAGGATTCTGACTTCCTATTGGTTGATTCATAAGTGTTGGATGAGTTCATCCTTTCTTGCATCTTCCTGTCATCTTCCAGACGGATATATCTCAAAGCCCTGTTACGAGCTTCATCGAGATTCCTGCAGCGATTCATTACAAGATCCTGATAAAACTGAGAATCCTTTTGTAATCCCATCTTAAAAGCTTGCACAGCTGTTGCAACATCAAGATGTGGGATATCCAAGGATTCTCGACTAAATTTGTTCACATAATCCCTCAAGGATTCCTGAGGCCCTTGAGTTATCCTGTAAAGATCACTGGTTAGTTTCTCAAAACTCCGACTACAAGAAAATTGACTGTTAAATAAATTAACCAAATGAGCAAATGAAGTAATTGAGTGAGGAGGAACGTTTAACAGCCATTTTAAGGCTGATCCTGTTAGAGTAGAACCGAATCCCTTGCACAAGCACGCTTCCTTGAGCTCCGGAGGGATAGGGTTAATCTCCATTCTTTCCCTATACTGAGCAATATGCTCCTCAGGATCCGTAGTCCCATCATAAAGCTTCATGTTGGGGGTTTGGAATCTCTTTGGGATCTCAGCATCACAGATAGGATACGCGAAACGAGATATCTTGTGGCTGTCTTGAGACACTTCCGGGATCGGCTGAACCACCCCAGGTACACTAGATATCATGTCCTTTAACTTCTGAAGTTCCCTGGTAAGTGCTGATGTTACACCTGTATCCTGCAAAGATCCACCACTGTTAGTAGCATGAGTGTTGTTATTATTCGACACGTTACCCGTTGGAGGATTTTGCCCATATCCTGAAGCATATCCTGAGCTCCTCATGGTTGACATCCTAATCGAGGAGGGTATTTCAGGAGTATGATTCTGAGGAAGATTGGGCACGATATTCCCCCTATTATCCTCGGTATATACAGCTGAACTAAAGTTCAACGCTCTGGGGTGTAACGGAGTGACATTGTCCTCCGCAGATCTACTTGAGCCAGCCTTCAGGAGTTGTATTTCCCTCAAAAGCATTTGGTTTGTTTCCTGTTGCTGCCTCATTTGTTCCTGCACACTTCCAAATAAGGTTAAAATTTCATCATTAGAAGCTAAAACGGGAGCAGATCCCTGGACACTCCGAGTTGGGATAACATCTTGAGATTGTGTAGAGGCTGGCATCCTTGGAGGAGGTGGTGGAAGCACCGAACCGGTAGTAGCAGAAGTCATAGCAGACAGAGTAGAGGAACTCATGTTTGATCTTGAGGCCATTAGGGACAATGTGGCAAAAAGTTTTGAAAATAGAAAACCGATTAGCGATTTGACAAAAAAATTTAGTAAAGAGAGCACCACTTGCCCCACGGTGGGCGCCAAATTGTTTTGGTAAAAAATTACCGACGTAATTAAGTGATCAAATTAGTTAAGTGAGGTAGTGTGCTAGAAATGAGTGTCGAAAATATGTTAATCAAGTTGATTTGTAAAAACAGTTTCAGGATACGGCTCAAGATGTAGAGCTGTATCTATGATCAAACAATGAGCAAAAATAAAGTAAACGACACGAGATGTACGAGGAAAGCCCTTGATCAATCTAGATCGCCGGCATAAAACCTCGGGAGCTGACAATCGCAGCTGCCTTGTTCTTCAATTGCTTCAAAAATCAGGATACAGTGCAGGATGTGGTACGGATCGACTAAGTGTTACAACGAAACTTGAATACAAGTGTGGTGTTTGCAATGAGCTAGAGAGTGTAAGTGTATGAGAGTGTTAGTGAAAAATTGTGTGTTCTAAGCTGATCCGTCCCCATCTATTTATAGTTAAGATAAAATAACAAACTATCCTAAACTTGCGGGATCCACCGAATATTCCTTCTTCGAACGTTGTAGACCTGGTCTTTCGGGCTCAACGTCTCTCTCTCAACAAATTCGTCCGAGTCTTGAGGAGAAGAAGTCATCTTGACCGTTAGCAAGTCTCAGCCCTTAACCTGCACGTGGTTAATTCAATAAGCCTCAGGATATCGCCCAAGATGTTAGCAATATCCTCTTCCAGCATCCTGGTCACAAATGAACAAACATAGGCAGGATATTGGTCAGGATATATACGTTAAGAAAATGACCCCTAACATCTTCCAATGAAGATGTTCCCTGTGCAAGGTACTTAGTTCATTAGTTCCAAACCTCATTCTTTCAGCTTTACCCCACCACCTTGGTGGGAATGTCCCCTGTGTACAATGTCTTCAAATACTTTAGAAATCTTCTGAATGTCAGTTTCCATAGGCAATTTTTTACATCCCAAGGGCAAAACCCAAGGATGTACTGGAGATAAATCCCTTGTATCCTGGGGAAAATCCCAAATTTTCATGCGCTACAGGCGGGAGTGTATAAACTCCAAGACTTAGAAAGGTGAAAACCTTTAAACCTTAGAGAGTATGAAAATACCCTTTCGTGAGAGAGGGTGATCAATCCTCATATACCTTTAGGATTCAGGATATAGCCAATAGTAAAGAAATTGTCAGCCACTTTTACATGGACTGGTCCCGCCACCTTGAACTATCCCTGAATAACTTGCGCTCCAGGCGGGGTGTTTAAACACAATTCGGAAGAAAGGTGAATACCTTTAAACCTGTGAAGGGATTAGTATCCCTTAAACGTGAGAGAGGGGGCCAATCCTCTAATCTTCTGAGTTATCCTAAGTACATATCCTGGAGCTATATCCTGAAACATATCTTACAAAACAATTGTAAACTAAGGTGGGTGTTAGCTTGGCTAACACCCATCCGATGCTTAAGTCAGTATTGGGTTGCAAATAACAAATTAAACCAAACATATTTAAAAAAGATAGAATCCATACCATTCTGAGCTAGAAATTAAATTCTAAACTCACTTGAAATAGAGCTTAAGGTGTATAGCATTCCAAGACCTCGGTAGCATATCCCCCTCCATATTCTTGAGTCTGTATGCTCCTTTTCCTGCTTCTGATTCAACTTCATATGGTCCTTCCCATTTTGGAGCTAACTTGCCATCGGCAGGATTAGTAGTATTCTGAAAAGCCTTTCTTAATACCCAATCTCCAACCTTAAATCTTCTGGTTCTAATATTCTTGTTATATGCTCTGGATATTCTCTGTTGATATGCTGCCATTCTTAATCTTGCCGCATTTCTCTTTTCATCTATAGTGTCTAAATCCTGACTCAAGGCTTCAGGATTCTGCTCAGGATCACTTAAGGTAGATCTTGCAGTAGGTATTGTCATTTCCGTTGGAATCATTGCTTCTGCTCCAAACACCAACGAAAATGGGGTTTGGCCTGTTGCATTCTTTACCGTTGTCCTATCAGCCCATAAAACAAAGGGTAATTCTTCTGCCCATCTTCCTTTTTTGGCTCCAAGCCTTTTCTTTAAGTTATTGACAATTATCTTGTTTGAGGATTCTGCTTGTCCATTTGCTTGAGGATGTACCGGAGTAGATGTAATCATTTTGATTCCCCAACTCTTGCAAAAGTCAGTAGTCCTCTTAGTTATAAACTGAGAACCATTGTCACAGATTATCTCGGCTGGTACTCCGAATCTGGTCAGGATATTCCGCTTGATGAAGGATACTACTTCTTGGTCTCTAACTTGAACAAACGCTTCTGCTTCAACCCACTTAGAGATATAATCCGTCATTGCTAGCATAAAGACTTTTCCTCCCAGAGCTTTTGGTAGCTTTCCCACTATATCCATACCCCACTTCATAAATGGCCAAGGGGAAACAATAGGATATAATGGTTCAGCCGGCTGATGCAGTATGTTACTATGTCTTTGACATGCGTCACATCTTCGAACATACTCTGCAGCATCTTTTCTCATTGTTGGCCAATAATATCCTGTCCTTAACACTTTTGAGAATAACGACCTGCCCCCAGCATGGTTACCACAATCCCCTTCATGTATATCCTGAAGTACTTCTTTGGCTTCAGGATCCTCCAAGCATCTCAAATACGGTCCTGCAAGAGATTTCTTGTATAAAATATTATTTATAATAGTGAATCGTGATACCTTCATCCTAAATGCCTTAGGATTCTCATTTTCAGGGATGTGTTCTTCTTTGAGATATCTCATGATTGGAGCCGTCCAGGATTTAGGATCCTCTTCAGGATGTTCTGCTCCAGGATCCTGAATACCAGCTACTTCTTTATCCTGAGGATTCGTTGCAGGATATAAGACATGTAATATTGGTATTTGCGTCCCTTCAGGTATCCTGATCGATGATCCCAAATTTGCTAAGGCATCCGCTTCAGCATTATCCTCCCTTGGTACCTGTTCAAGTATAAAAACATCGAAATATCCTGCTAATTTTTTGAGAATATCGAGATATTCGATTAATTTCTCACCGTTAACTGCATAGGATCCATTAAAATGGTTAGTAATTAACAAAGAGTCAACATATACTTGCAAATTTTTGATACTCATGCTCTTAGCCAACTCTAATCCTGCAATTAAAGCCTCATACTCTGCTTCATTATTAGTAGCAGGAAATTCACACCTAATAGCCTGGGGTAATATGTCCCCCTGTGGCGATTTTAGTAGTATTCCTAATCCTACTCCTCTTACATTAGATGCACCGTCAATATATAATGTCCAGGATCCTGAGGATTCTCCTAACTGTTGAACTTCTAGGTCTACCTCGTCCTGAATGTCACTACTAAAGTCAGCCACAAAGTCAGCTAAAGCCTGAGATTTTATGGCATTTCCAGGTTCATATACTAAATCATAAGCACTTAACTTTACTGACCACTTGGCCATCCTTCCTGACATCTCGGGTTTCCTAAGTACATTTTTGACAGGGTAATTTGTTTTAACATGTATCCTATGTGTCTCGAAATAATGCCTAAGTTTCGTTGATGCCATTATTAATGCTAGTATCAATTTTTCTAAGTGAGAGTATCTAGTTTCAGCATCTAATAAACTTTTACTAACATAATAAACAGGATATTGCTGACCTTCATGGTCTTTTATAAGAACGGCACTTACAGCATTCCCTGATATAGCAAGGTATAGGGATAGTGGTTCACCATTTTCAGGCTTCATCAATAGAGGTGTGGTTGATAGATATCGTTTCAAATCCTGCAATGCTGCTTCATGCTTCTCCCCCCATTCGAATCTTTTGTTCTTCTTCAGGATATCATAAAAGTCTTTGCATTTCTCTGAGGATCTTGAGATAAACCTGTTTAAAGCTGCTACTCGGCCTGTCAATCTTTGTACGTCCTTCATATTTGAGGGTGATTTTATATCCAGGATAGCTTTGATCTGTTCCGGGCTTGCTTCTATCCCCCTTTTTGTCACCATATATCCAAGAAACTTTCCTACCCCCACTCCGAAATGGCATTTAGCAGGATTCAGCTTCATGTTGTATTGATCCAGGATATCAAATGCTCCCTCGATATCCTGGAGGTGATCCTCAGCCTTTTTAGATTTCACCACCATATCATCGATATATACCTCCATGGTGTCCCCCAGTTTGTCTTTGAACATCATGTTTACCAATCTTTGGTATGTTGCACCTGCATTTTTCAAACCAAAAGGCATAGCTGTATAACAATAAATACCTGTTGGTGTCATGAAGGCAGTATCCTCCTGGTCAGAAGGCTCCATTTGGATCTGTTGAAATCCTGAAGATGCGTCCATGAAGGTCAGCATTTCATGCCCGGCAGTGGCATCTACCATTGCATCAATGTGGGGAAGAGGAAATGGGTCTTTAGGACAAGCTTTGTTCAAGTCTGTGTAGTCTACACAAACTCTCCATTTCCCATTCTTCTTCTGTACTACAACCACGTTTGCTAGCCACCTTGGGAACTTAACCTCTCTGATCATTCTGGACTTTAATAATCTTTCAACTTCCTCCTGGATAATCGTGTTCCGCTCAGGAGCAAACTTCCTTCTTTTTTGTTGCACAGGCTTGAATGATTTATCAATTCCAAGCTTGTGAGTGATAATATCTTTGGATATGCCTGTCATTTCCTCATGCTTCCATGCAAACGTTGACATCCTGCATTTTAAAAAGTTAATTAATTGCTCTTCAATATCCTGAGGGATATTGGTTCCCACGAGCACCGAAATATTGGGATTATCCTGGTCCAGGATAATTTTCTTCACATCCTGCTCCGGATCCTCCACGATATCCTGGGCCCGCGTCTTTAATTGCTATGCTGCACTAGGTTTTGTTGAGGATTTCATCGAGGATGAGTAGCATTCTTTCGCCTCCTGCTGATCACTATCAACTTTGACAACTCCCCAAGGGGTAGGTATCTTGATGCATTGGTGATATGTTGATGGCACGGCCTTCATATCGTGAATCCACGGTCTTCCCAGTATGATGTTATAGCAGGATAGAGAATCCATCACACAGAAACGTTGTATCGAGTTGACTCCTTCAACGTATATTGGCAACTTTATCTCTCCCACCGTATTTCTAGCCTCTCCACTGAACCCAACAAGCACGGTAGACTTCGAAGTAATATCCATTGAAGACACATTCATTCTCTTCAGAGTCTCTAGTTGGATTATGTTGACGGAGCTGCCATTATCAACCAGTATCCTGCGTATAAAATGGTTAGCCACATATAACGTTATTACCAGAGCATCATGGTGAGGATCCTGGACAGTATCCCTGTCATCTGCATCAAAAGTGATCACTTTGTCAGTTGTGAGGGTAGTAATCCTGACAGGTTTGTCTCCCCTTTCGGCCTTAGCTTCCCTTGCATGTCTTTTTGCTGCCGAATACGAGGTCCCACAAATGTCGGATCCTCCCGAAATGAAGTTGATTATCTTGGCATCGGCGGGGGGGTGATGCTGCTCGCTCAGGATCCTTCTCAGTATCCTGACCCTTATTCTTCTTTCTTCCTAAGAGATCTTTCAGATATCCCTTACTTAGAAGATAGCTTATTTCTTTCCTTAGAGCAATGCAATCCTCGGTTACATGTCCGAAATCTTCGTGGAAAGCACACCATTTTGACTTATCTTTCCAGTCAGCCTTTTGTTGATTCTTTCGAGGCCACCTAGCCTTGTTTCCTAGACCCTGCATGGCATACATCAATTCGGCAATGTTAACAGAAAAGCAATATTCAGACAACTCAGGATACTCTTCAGGATCCTCATATTCGACAGCATTCACTCTATTGTTATCATTTCTGCCATATGGCTTAGGCCGATATGATTTGAATGAGGATTCTGACTTCCTGTTAGTTGACTCATAAGTGTTAGATGAGTTCATCCTTTCTTGCATCTTCCTGTCATCCTCCAGACGGATATATCTCAAAGCCCTGTTACGAGCTTCGTCGAGATTCCTGCAGGGATTCATTACAAGATCCTGATAAAACTGAGAATCCTTTTGTAATCCCATCTTGAAAGCTTGCACAGCTGTTGCAACATCAAGATGTGGGATATCCAAGGATTCTCGACTGAATTTGTTCACATAATCCCTCAAGGATTCCTGAGGCCCTTGAGTTATCCTGTAAAGATCACTGGTTAGTTTCTCAAAACTCCGACTGCAAGAAAATTGACTGTTAAATAAATTAACCAAATGAGCAAACGAAGTAATTGAGTGTGGAGGAACATTTAACAGCCATTTTAAGGATGATCCTATTAAGGTAGAACCAAATCCCTTGCACAAGCACGCTTCCTTGAGCTCCGGAGGGATAGGGTTAATCTCCATTCTTTCCCTATACTGAGCAATATGCTCCTCAGGATCCGTAGTTCCGTCGTAAAGCTTCATGTTGGGGGTTTGAAATCTCTTTGGGATCTCAGCATCACAGATAGGATGTGCAAAACGAGATATCTTATGGCTATCTTGGGACACTTCCAGGATCGGCTGGACTACCCCAGGTACACTGGATATCATGTCCTTCAACTTTTGAAGTTCCCTAGTGAGTGCTGATGTCACACCTGTATCCTGCAAAGATCCACTATTGTTAGTAGCATAAGTATTATTATTATTCGACACGTTACCCGTTGGAGGATTTTGCCCATATCCTGAAGCATATCCTGAGCTCCTCATTGGTTGACATCCTGATCGAGGAGGGTATTTCAGGAGTATGATTCTGAGGAAGGCTGGGCACGATATTCCCCCTGTTATCCTCAGTATACACAACTGAACTGAAGTTCAACGCTCTAGGGTGTAATGGAGTGACATTGTCCTCAGCAGATCTGCTCGAGCCTGACTTCAGGAGTTGTATTTCCCTTAAAAGCATTTGGTTTGTTTCCTGTTGCTGCCTCATTTGTTCCTGCACACTTCCAAATAAAGTGAGAATTTCATCATTAGAAGCTAGAACGGGAGCGGATTCCTGAACACTGCGAGTAGGGATAATATCCTGAGGTCGTGTAGAGGCTGGCATCCTTGGAGGAGGTGGTGGAAGCACCGGACCGGCAGTAGCAGAAGTCATAGCAGACACAGTAGAGGAACTCATGTTTGATCTTGAGGCCATTATGGACAATGTGGCAAAAAGTTTTGAAAATAAAAAACCGATTAGCGATTTCACAAAAATTTTTAGTAAAGAGAGCACCACTTGCCCCACGGTGTTCGCCAAATTGTTTTGGTCAAAAATTACCGAAACAATTAAGTGATCAAATTAGTAAAGTGAGGTAGTGTGCTAGAAAGTAAATTAAAAATGTGCTTGTTAAATTGTTTAGAAAATCAGTATTCAGTATACGGCTCAGGATATAGAGTTGTATCTAAGATCAAACTATGAGCAAAAGTAAAGTAAATGACACGAGATGTACGAGGAAAGCCCTTGATCAATCTAGATCGCCGGCATAAAACCTCGGGAGCTGACAATCGCAGCTGCCTTGTTCTTCTATTGCTTCAAATATCAGGATACAGTGCAGGATGTGGTGCGGATCGACTAAGTGTTACAACGAAATTTGAATACAAGTGTGGTGTTTGCAATGAGCTAGAAAGTGAAAGTATGCGAGAGTGTAAGTGGAGATTGTGTGACTTAAACTGATCCGACCTCATCTATTTATAGTAAAGATAAAATAACAAACTATCCTAAAGTTCCGGGATCCACCGAATATTCCTTCATCGAACGTTGTAGACCTGGTCTCTCGGGCTCAACGTCTCTCCTTCAACAAACTCGTCCGAGGCTTGAGGAGAAGAAGTCCTCTTGACCGTTAGCAAGTCTCAGCCTTTAACCTGCACGTGGTTAATTCTATAAACCTCAGGATATCGCCCAAGATGTTAGCAATATCCTCTTCCAGCATCCTGGTCACAAATAAACAAACAAAGGCAGGATATTGGTCAGGATACGTATGTTAAGAAAATGACCCCTAACAAAAGGTTTGAAATTTTGAAAACGAGAGAGGAAATAGTTGACAAAATCATAGAAGCGTTACCACGAGCTGATCAGTGGCAAACGTTTGTGTTTATCTTGAAAAATGATGTTTTATATGATTCAATTTCTCTTGATGCTTTGATAGAAAAAATTGAAAGTCATGAACTTGAGCTACAAAAGCAAAGCAAGATGAGCGGTTCCTCGCATCATCAGAATGTCGGTCTTTACTACAAGGGCAATGCACCTTCGGTGAAAGTTGGTGAATCACCAAATACCGGATTCAGCGTTGAAAAGATGAAAGAACCACAAACAAGCTCATCAAGCTACAATCCGGGATATCATTCATCTTCTTCAAAATCTAATCCTGAAGAATCAGAGGAGATACTGTGCAACATTGCTCTCAAATTGAAGAATTCTCCGGCTATGAGCATCAACTCTGCTAAGCAGCAAATGAGTTTCCTTGCATCTGTTCTGGAATCGTATGAAGGTCTAGTAGCTGGCAAAATTGGAAACTCTGAATTAACCAAAGAAGACTACGACCAGATTGATCCGGAAGAGATGGAACTCATTGATATTCGCTGGTGTCTAGCAAGTTGCATCCGCAGAGCTCAGAGATACATGGAGATTACTGGTAAACAGACCATCGGTGGACCATCAACAAAGCTTGGATTTGATAAGTCCAAAGTGACCTGCTTCAAATGTAAGCAAAAAGGTCATTTCAAGAGAGAATGCAACAA
The DNA here is from genome assembly GCA_030545235.1 of Helianthus tuberosus. Lineage (NCBI taxonomy): Eukaryota > Viridiplantae > Streptophyta > Magnoliopsida > Asterales > Asteraceae > Helianthus > Helianthus tuberosus. The sequence continues at coordinate 7,327,427 of CM060385.1, forward strand.
TTCTGCAGTTGATGGAAATGAACATCCTTTCAAAGACGATTATTATCGAAAAGCAATCTACCACCGAAGCAAAGAAGAGCCAAAAATGATTGAAAACAATCCAAAAGAGAAATCAAGAGCTTGTGCAGTAATCCATGATGACGAAGGATATGATTGGAGTCAGATTCTTCCTGAAGAAGATCGTATTGATAATCAAGTTACAGCTCATGGCAGAACTACATCAAACAGTAAACATCATTTTTTGTTGCTGAAATAAAGGAGAAAACTCGAGAAGAGATTCTAAGAGAGAAAACCGAAAGAGAAAGATTCATTGTTGAAGCAGAATGGAGAAAATGCAGGAAGAGTATGAAAATGCTGTTAGAAACAAAAGATGGGACAAGAACCGAGAATGTTATGTCAACAGAGAAGGTGAACCTGTTGTTCCCAGGAGAGATATAGTTCATGATGATGTTCTTCTAGTAATTCCTCTATCCGGCGAATTTTATTCAAAACGTGAAAAAGACAAGAATTATGAGAAAAACCTGAATAAAATTATCAGAGATGCGATGACATCAAGTCTGAGAAAGAGGGATGAAGAAAGAATGAAGAAGAATGTTGAGAATTTGGTTGTTGATTTGAAGAAGGTTGCTGAAGAAGTCAAAATTGAAGCTGTTAAAGAGGAAAATGTGAAGGCAGAAGAGGAAGAGAAGGTGATAAAAGAAGTGGTTGAAGAAAAAGCTGTTACTGAAGAACAACAAGACAAGAAGAAAGAAGAAGAAGAAGGAGTGAAGATGGAAAGTTCAGTTGAAGTGAATTGTGATGTTGGTGGTGATGCTGGTGATGAGAAGAAGAGTGAAGCTAATAAGAAGCAGACGGAAGAAAACACCAAGGTGCCAATTACTGAGGTAAATTCTGATTTTGAAATCTTAAACAAAACTGTTGAACAGTGCAAGAAATGCATGGAAACGTGCAGAGCTTGTACTGAAAAAGACGAAAAGTTCAGAACAAGAGATCTTGAATTCACTAAAATCGAAAATGTTTTCAAAGAAAAATGCAAAGATATGTTAGAAAATGAAAAAGTTTTGAAAGATAATAACGAAAAGATAACACAAAAATGCAAAAGTTTAGAAAAAGAAAATGAAATATTGAAAGAAAATGTTTTGAAAAAGACAGAAGAATGTGTTCAAAAAGAGAATGCTTTTCAAGAGATGAAAAAGGAATACGATTCAATAAAATTGGCTTATCACATTACAAAAGAGTCATATGAAAATGTGAAAAGGCAAATGAAACTTGTTCAATCTAGATTGAGATACTGTTCTGAAACAAGTGATACGCTTAAGCAACAGTATTCAATAAAGCAACAAGTTGTCAATTCTTACATTGAGGATGTTGCTAAGCTAAAACGTCAAATAGCTGATTTAGAACAGGATAACAACAAGTTACATAGTTATCATGCATCATCATATGTACTTGAAAGAATTTTCAATTTAAAACCGGATGGTAAGGATTCTGAGCAAAACAAGAAAGGTATTGGCTCAGAGTTTCATCAAGTTCCACCACTGAAAAAGTTCGCATTTTATGATGATGAGAAGGTCGAAAAAGCTTTCAACATGGTCGATCAATTTTCAGATAACATTGACGTAACCTATTCCAAATCTGATGATTCAAGTGATTCAGAGGTGGTAGGTAAGGTCGTTGAAAGTGTGTTGAAAGAAGAGTCGGTTGAAAAAGGTAAATCTGAATCACAGGATGGAAATGAAGGTAGTTTGCATGAAGAATATCTGAAAAACTCAAAATCTGAGAAAAATTTGAATGATGATTCAAAAGGATTGGTTTATACCATGATTGGATCAGACAAATTATTCTTAGATATTGTATTCCCGATTCAGAATGTGGTTTCAGACAAAATTGACAAAGTTTTCAAGATGGTTGAAATCGAAAAGTCTGAGATTCCAAATTTTACTGGAAAGTGTCACAAAACTTTTTATAACAAACCTGGTTACAAAAAGAAAAACATGAAGGCTGGGTTGGGTTATAAAAAGAAACAAAATTGGAAAAGAAATGAAACTCCAAATTATCAGACAAAAATTAATTTTGTTCACGGAACAAGTTCCGAAGAAGAGAAAGAACTCAAATTTAGACGACAGTCTAACGAAGAGTTCTATGCTCAGAAAAAGCAACAACAACAGGTGAAAGATGTTTCAAAGAGAACATGTTTCAAATGTGATCAAACAGGACATCTTGCTCGTAAGTGTCCAAATCTGAAACCTGTTGATGTTGAGACGAAAAAGAAATCTGATGTTGTGAATCAGAAGTCAACCAAGTTTGATTCAAAGCAAACTTGGAAGCCGAAAATGTCAAAGGCTGATTCACAACAAATATTGAAACCAGTGACGTCCAGACTTAGAACAACACAAAGTTGGAAAACAAATGTTGATGCAGTAAAACCAAACCAGTTTTAGAAACCAAAAGTTGTTGTTCAAAATCAAAATGTTCAAAAGGAGTCACATTTTTACAAACGAGGTACTCCTAAAGGTAAAACATGGAGTGTTAAGAAACAAGTGACTTCGGTAAATGAAGAAAAAGTTGAAGTCAAAATTGAAAAAGCCTTTGAACAAAATGACAAAGATTTTCCAAAGTTAAATGATGCATATTGTGTTGAAATGCCTAAGGTCAAACAGACCTGGGCTAAATTGTTCAAATAATTCAATTGTTGAATGTGCAGGTGCTTCCGAAGAAAACTGTATGTCAAGAGGAGTGTCGGAGGAGCCTGGAACGGGAAGAGGAGGCTGCTGAACCCTGTGTTGGTTGAAACAGAGAGTTTGTTTGTTTTCTGTACATAAATAAACAATATCTCTAAAAATCCTAAAAATTTAAAAATTTAAAAAACAAAAATATGTTTTTATTTTGTCAAAAATTTGAAAAAAAAATCAAAATAAAAAATATGTTTGTTTTTTTAAATTTGTCAAAATTAAAAAAAAAATATGTTGATTGAATATGCCGAAACCCTCACGGCAGAACAAACATGATTACTTTCACAAGATTGAAAAACGGTTTTCAAACTGTAAAATATCAATGTGTTGTAAATCATGGGGGTACATTATATTTTCTGCAAAACAGAGCATGAGATGCAGAAAATGGATGGCGAGACAAAGCTATCTACATCGGTTATCAAATTTTTCTTTAAATGTTTTGAATTTTAGGGGGAGTAATTTTGTTAGAAAATCCAAAAACATTAGAAAATTTGAAAAAGCCAAAAACATGATAAAATTCAAAATTGAGTTTTTGTGTAAAAAGAGGAAATGATAGTACATCAGTAGACAATCACAGTATGCTAAAGAAATGGAAAGAAAAATGTGATAAACGGTCTCACTGATGATATGCCAGTAGGTTTTTACACGCTCAGTAGATTGTTTTCGAGATATAAACCTAAATATCATACTTACTTATCTCGTGGGGAGACATCTCTCGGATATATAGGTAACCCCTGAAATCTTGTTTGAAAGACCCCTCTTTCTGAGATACTAGGTCTTTATGCTTAGTGATATCTGGGGTATTATCCCGGGACTTCTGATTTTGCGGAAGCAATGGCCTAGTCCATGTATAATACTTTTCGCTTGCTTGAAATATAGCACCACCCTCAGCATAAAAAATGATGAAACATTGAAAAATGCTAATCATGTGCTGTTGAAGAAAAGATTCTCTAAAGGGAACACACCTAAAGTCGAAGCCATCATCTCTCTGATTTTGCAGAAGCAATAGCCTGAGCTCTCATGGCCCTCGCATTTAACCCTTTACAGATATCATCTAGGTATACTCACCTGTAAGACTGAATATTGGGATCTGGATACGGGAGTATATTCTGAGGTGGGACACGCGAATAAGTTTAAGTTCTTAAAACACTAATCCGTATCTCGAATCAATTGAACTTTGTGTGAAAATTTAAGTGGATCAGTATACTGACAATCTAAGTGAATCGTTTAGAACTTAAAGTGTTAAAAGTTCAACGGTGCTAGTGATTTGTCATAAACTGATATGATCCTCTAACGTGAACTCAAACAAAAATATTGTTTGTAAATATTTCTTTACTGCTTTATGTTTCAGAAAAATACAAAAAGATTTTGATTTCTGCTTTGTTTTCGACAACCGATGTCTAAAAGCTGAGTTTCAAAATCTAAGTATGCTGATCATGTTTCTGAAAATAAACAAGTTCATTAATTTGAAACTTGAAGTTTTAATCAAAAATAAAAAAAAAGTTTGTGATATCTCCAAGGTCATTAAGTTGGACTTGGATGATTTGGATTTGGATGCTTAGATTGTTAAAATCTGTTGAAAAGAGCCAGATTTCGATCGTGGATACTTAATACTGCCAAATCTTTAAAGATAGTTGATAGAGGGAGAGAATCAAGTATTCCTGGATATATTCATATTATTATATCTTAGAGCCAGGATCTTGATTTAGAAAAGTTTAATAGAGCCAGGTCACGATTCCTGGACAATCTGAAAATGCTTTCATTGTAAAAATATTCTAGCTTATGCTGAGAGAGCTAGGATTTTCAATCCTGGATGTTCAAAATGTTTTACCTATAAATGTTTGAGAGTTGCAGATGTTGTACCAGACTACGATCCCGATAGCCGAGTCTAAGGGGGAGTCTGAAGACGAGCTCAACACAAGGGGAAGCGTGCAAGGAGCCACGTATCTATCCCAAAGGAGCTTGTAACTGGAAAGCCAGGTGTCGATCCCAAAAGCACGAAAGCTTAACGAAAGGGGGAGCCTGAAGAGTCTACCGAAAGGAAGAAGCTGAAGCTGAAGACAGATTCACAGGGATTTTGTTCAAGCAAGAGGGAGTCTTCGTTGTTGAAAACTTGTTAAAGCTTCAAGAAGACTCAGTGAGAGAGAGAAAGACCAGAAGCTACGAGTCTGACTAAATGTTTGAGATTGACTGCGGCAATATCCAAGGGGGAGTCTGTTAGTGCATTTATGTCTATCGCCTCCGTCATCTCAAATCGTAGCTGAAACAATTTAATTCTAGCTTTATATTGTTATATTGTAGTAAAAGGCAAGGTGGCATTTCTGTAATAATGAGGAATCTCATTAAAGCCCCTTGGCCTATAAATAGGAACCTAAGGTGTTAGGTTTAGAACTTTTGTGACTTTTGCCACTTTTGGAGACTTGAAGAGCTCTAGATCTAGAGAGAGAAGCTAGAGAGAGAAAGTGCTCCACGTGATTCAGGTGCTTTGTACGATTTCAGATCTGTCAATAGAATCACAGTTATATTACGTCTCGTGTGTTCGGTCACATTCGTGTACGGATTCCGCACGTCACACGTTCGGTTCGCAATCGTTTCGGAGTCAAAACTGGTCCTAACAACCGAACGCAGATGTGGTTAAAGTCGAAACAGAGATGCTGCAATGATCAATTTTAAGTTGGTGACTATTCATGAAGATCGCAGAACAGTAAATAAGAGGAGGTCGGAAACCATGAAAACAAAGACCTGAAGATTCATTTCAGGGGGAATTTGTGCGTAACAAATTCGGATCAACAATCAAGGGGGAATCTTTTGAAGATTTCGAGATGCTTGATTGAAGTTGCAGAATATTCAAACACGGCTCTAAATTTTGAATGAGACGATTCGACAGTGACGGCCAAGGGGGAATCTGTTGGTGCATGTTTCGTATGTCCTCTACTGTGCTAATAGGCTAGATAGAGCGTGTGTTGAATATTGTATAGAATAGTGTGAATAACGGATAAGGTTGTGAATTGTCAAGGTCCATTCGGACGGATGGAGTCCATCCGGACGAATGGACAACAAGTCCATCCGTTAATAACCCATTCAGCCATATAGGTTCATGCATTGTTAGAGTACATCCAGACGGATAGAAAGTGGTCATTTCGAACGGTTGGCCATTATCTATATATAGGGCTGAGGGTTTCCCATTTGGACAAGTTTTGGCTCCCAGAGGGGACATGCTGTCCAATTGGTTTCGCGGGTATGTACTGTCAGACTATCAATAGAAACTAGTTTAAATTAACTTGTTCGGTGTCATTTCTTCTTCTACTCCTTTCTAGTCAATAATATCTCACCAGACCGGTTATCTCGGGACCAAAACTCCGTCAATCCACACCGGATCCTGGAATCTAAGGAGCCTCGAATGGGGTTCCAAGGGGCAACGTCCCCTTGGGAGGGATGCGCCCCTATGATCAGGGTCCAAGTGGGGTCGAGCTTGTGATATCGGTGGAGTTTGTGAGAACTCAACAGAATCTAGTTGACCATTTAACCAAAGAGGTATGTAAAGATATTGTGCACAAGGCGGCTGTAGGGATGTGATTAAAGTCCACATGAAATTTCTCGTGTTAAAATACCTAATTCACACCTAATATGACGTTAGGTGTTGAATTCAATGTGGAAAGCTTAACATCTAGAAATTGGAACACATTAGTAGCATCATCCCAAGGTATGTGTTCAGACCTGCAAGTTAAAGGAGGTTGAAGGCTTTCTTCTTAATAATTCTTTGAAAAAATGCATATGCATGTGCAAAAATAAAGAGCTACCTATATAAGCACGAAGTTTAGCCGCTTTAAGAAGCTAGGACTTGGCTTTGATATGTTCATTGAAGGATATGATACATGGTAGTAAAAATAGTGTCAAGAAAGAACATAAGAGTATGTAAACTTGTGTGAATATTATCTTTATGTATTTACTATGAATAGAAAGGGTTCAATTCTTAGTGACACCCCTATATTTGAATATTTGGAATGTGTAATATACTAATATGAAATTCAATCATCGTGATATTTCATTTATGCATAAGTTTGATGGTTGTGAATTTGTTTAAGTTAATCAAGGATTACGCTAAAATGGGGGATGATTGTTAGATATTTTAGTGTAATCGGGATTAACTTGGTGAATAAAGATAATTATAATATACATCGAACAAGTTAGGAGATGCGAGAGTGCACGCTTGTTCGAGTTGTTATAATTCAAAGTATATGGGCGGAGTCTCGAATGGGGTTCCAAGGGGCCAACGCCCCCTTAGCGGGGGTCCAGGGGTTGTGCCCCTCGAAGTAGGGTCCAAGGGACGGCAACACCTGGCGGGGTCGAGCTTGTGATATCAATGGAGTTTGTGAAAACTCTATAGAATCTAGCCGACCATTTAGATTCGCTATAATTTTTGAAAAATGCCTTAGAAAATTGCTTTATGAAAAATGCCTTAGAAAAATATTTTTTTAGAAATTCTGTACAGTTTTTAGACAAAAAATAGAGATAGTTTGAGGCAATTTAATTTAAAATTTGAATTATAACTACTTAGAATTATAACTATCTGCAAAACAATCCCCAAATTCGTATCTTTTTCTTTGTTGACATTACTGGTTCATTCACGAATTTGCAATACACACATATTGTTTTTGATTTTTCAATCAGAGTTATATCCAATTTGATTATTCGAGAGAACCGCCGAAATAATTTGATCTAAGAATGACTACACGCCTCTCTGATTATCCGTATTTACAAAATTCCCCATCAAAGAAGCTACAAATAACAGATACAAACAGAAAATTGTACTAATTACATTATAAACATTAAAACACCATGTTAGTTTTTTTAACATTATGGGTTTTTTCAGTTATTACCATAATTTTAATATTATAATTATTTTTAAGAGTATTATGTTTTTTGCTTATAGTTTTTAAGATATGATGTGTTATAAAATTCTAAATATATTGTTGTGAAATGCTTATTTTTATACACATCTTAAATATATATTTTACTCAAAACCAATATGTTTACATATAAGTGTTATTTAACTAAAAAAGAGAAACGAGATAAACGTGTGCATGTAAGTGAACAAAGCACATATGGGAAACCATCTATTTAAATAAGCGTCATTGCCATTCAAGAGTTGGAGAAGCCTATTAACTCATCAGATATTGTTGGTGCGGTGTAAACACATCACCTTTAAATTGATTTCACTGCAGCTTCAAACATTATCTGTACTAGTGTGTAATTATGTTTTGCTCAAGGTACTTGTCAACAAAAGATTTCATACAGGGCTAGATTGAAAAGTATGTGAATTCACGCCCTACTATTCTCGGAGATCTTAAAAACAACATATGTTACCGTATATGATTTAATTTCAAGATTATTAGTTTCAACAAACCAGCTAACATCGTATTAACTTGGATGACATATTTAACTTCACATTTGCCATATCTAACTTCTAAACCACCAATTCCAACAATAACTATGGCAGGTGGAGTATGTGTTGGCATTCAACGATGAATGCGTACCAAGTATTCGTACATTTGAAAACAATGCAATGCATATGAAACTAGCGGACTCATATGATGTTTATAATAATTATCGCTGAGAGATGATGTCACGGCCCCCGTCCTGGTTTTACCCGGTCCAGGAGCCGCGGGACAGAAACCCGTGGTATTTATTAATTGAGTTGACAGCGAAAGATTTTTACAGGATCTTTTAAAACTTGAAATGCCCGATTATTTTATTTCATAATTCGGGATAAACCCCGTAATTTACAATAGAGGAATTTCACCAGGAAATTCCCTGATTTACAAAACACGTTTATTTATTTAACTGAGCTACTACTTCAAGCTTGTTAGTGCTCCGTAGCATTTTTCCTTGGTTCACAGTAGTCACCTGAAACATGTTTTGAAAATATTTTATCAGCAGGGAAATACTGGCGAGTCACTCAAGTTTAATAAAACGACACATAGTTATAAATTACAGCATAAGAGTGATTACAATGGCTTCTATCTTATTTTTATCTGGCGCCGTGTTACCTCCTGGTGACGATGATCATACCACTATTGGGTCCTTTCACCCAAGTAGTGATGATTATCACTATTAGGATTTATTAGCCTAACTGTGAGAAATTAGTAATGTGCACAATACCCCACTAGCTAGTGATTCAAGATAACCATGACTTAATCCCTGTAATTATAACTTTTGAAAATGATTGGAGTATTGTAAAACATTGTTGATAAAAGAGAATGACTCACATTGCAGATTTAAACGGGCAGAGTTTAGCCTACTGATTAGCCTTGTAACCTAATTTAAATAACAATGCACACGAACTAGGTCAGTAACTAATACATCATTTACGATAACTTACGAGATTAAAACCCTCACAACGAATGATAAAGTGCAATACTTAAACATCCATCGAATTCACGACGAATGACAAAGTATGGCCCTAATGTGGGCAGCACTTAAACATCCATCGGATAGTTTCAATCGATCGGACATTGAATTGTAGCAGCGATTAAGTTAATACCATGTATCGTAGCAGCGCCTTGCTATATTAAAAGTGAAATTCGAGCAGTATAACTTCGTTTTTGAGAATTGTTTTCGACACAGATGAACAGGCCATGATCCAAGCAATTTATAGCTGAAATTTGAGTCTTACCGGCCCGCGTAAGCCTTAACAGACTCTTACGCGGCCCGCAAGAGCCTTAACAGACTCTTTCAAAATTAAAGATACCGAGGCGCTGCTACGATACAGGGTATTAACTCGATCGCTGCTATGATTCAATGTCCGATCGATTGAAACTATCCGATGGATGTTTAAGTGCTGCCCACATTAGGGCCATACTTTGTCATTCATCGTGAATTCGATGGATGTTTAAGTATTGCACTTTGTCATTCATTGTGAGGGTTTTAATCCCATGAGTTATCGTAAATGCTGTATTAGTTACTGACCTAGTTCGTGTGCATTGTTATTTAAATTAGGTTAAAAGGCTAATCAGTAGGCTAAACTCTGCCCGTTTAAATCTGCAATGTGAGTCATTCTCTTTTTATCAATAATGTTTTACAATACTCCAAGTATTTTCAAAAGTTATAATTACAGGGATTAAGTCGTGGTTATCTTGAATCACTGGCTAGTGGGGTATTGTGCACATTACTAAATTTCTCACGGTTAGGCTAATAAATCCTGACAGTGATAATCATCACTACTTGGGGAAGGACCCAATAGTGGTATGACCATCGTCACCAGGAGGTGACACGGCGCCAGATAAAAATAAGATAGAAGCCATTGTAATCGCTCTTATGCTGTAATTTATAACTATGTGTCGTTTTATTAAATTTGAATGACTCGCCAGTATTTCCCCGCTGATAAAATATTTTCAAAACATGTTTCAGGTGACTACTGTGAACCAAGGAAAAGTGCTACGGAGCACTAACAAAGCTTGAAGTAGTGGCTCAATTAAATAAATAAACATGTTTTGTAAATCAGGGAATTTTCTTGAGAAATTCCACTATTGTAAATTACGGGGTTTATCCCGAATTATGAAATAAAATAATCGGGCATTTAAAGTTTTAAAAAGATCCTGTAAAAATCTTCCGCTGTCAACTCAATTAATAAATACCACGGGTTTCTGTCCCGCAGCTCCTGGACCGGGTCAAACCGGGACGGGGGCCGTGACAGAAAAAGGTGGTATCAGAGCCACTGATTTAAGCCTATTAAGTATTTAAAAATACTTAATTTTCCTGATTACTGTCTTGTGATTATGTGTTTATTAACTGACTACTTGTTAGTTACAGTATAGGTAAGCAAAGAATTGTGGACATCTATCGTCAATTAGATAGTTCATCAAAAGATAAGGGAACCTCATCCCAATCAAATTCCTCAAGATACTCAGCAGATACTGAGGAAGGAATATTTGTTCGTAAGGAACAGTTTAAGAAACCACTTACCCCTAAGAAAAGAAGTTGTATTATTAGAAAAAGTCAAGAGAAAATAAAGAAGTCACAACCAAAAGAAATGATGATTAATAAGGAAACTCAGGAAATAAGCAATAACCCACAATGGGAAGATGAATTAGATGAAAAATGGGCAAATCTCTATATGTTAGCCACTGTAGCAGTAAATGCTAATTTATAGTTGAATCGCCAAACTAGTACCAGCACTTATATCATCTATAAGTCAGAAATTTTGCCCTTTAAATAAACAATTTAGTAAGAAAAAATAGACTAAAATAAATTTTCCCTAGTATATTTCCAGTTGTAATTTGTAATAAATATATATATATATATATAAATCACAATATTTCGTTTGTTTAAATGTATTAGATATTTGTAATTAATACTTAAGTTTTAATTTCCGTTCTATGGTTATGTGAAAATTCAAGTTACAAACTTTTAACCTAGAAATTTGTTTGTTTCTTCATATCTGCTAAATAGCATGAATGAGTTGTCTGAAGCTCTTCAGAATCTCAATCTCTATCCTGTTAAGGTGGAAGTTTCCAGAGACTTTACCGGTTATTGTGCCGACATGGAGGAACCTATGGAATTTCAAACCCAACCACCGGAGAAACCAAAGCCAAAGAAAAGAAGAAGATTAGTGGGCTGGAGGCGTATGCGTAGGAGAAAACCAGCAACATGGAAAGTTATAAAAACGGAAGATCTCAAAGGTAAAGGCAAGGAAATAGATATTGGGGAAAGTTCCAGGCAAGAACAGGAAATGCCACCCTGGGAGGAGCTGGATCATAAACTGGCACTTAGTGACCTCATCGGACCTGCTGGTGAAAACCTTTTTAATTACCCAGCGGAAGCACAACTTCCAGTTGACCTAGAGCCCGAAATCCCAGATCCTATTATTCATACCCAACCTCTACCAGCAGAACTAAAAGAGTGGTGGACCACCGACTGGCAGTTTCAAAATCTCCTAAATAACCCTAATACCTTTTTCCCTCAATTTGACCCTGAACCTCCACTACACCCACCGATGAGCTCAGAAAACTTGGCAGAACTCCGTCATTATGGCGAGGATCTGATTGATGCAGGGAACCGAATTAGGGAAGTAGGGGAAAGAATATCTTGGAAATACGACGAAAGGGAACGTCGTTTCTAAGATGCCAGCTGACGAGGATGGGGTGACTGTGATTATGTGGTTATAGGAATATGTGTTTAATAAAACATAATTATGTGAAATAACCTAAAAATAAAACTTTTGTAAGATAACAGGTGTGTACGGAAGCATAATATATATATAAAATGGAAGTCGAGAAATCGACAATTTTGGCTATACTTGTTGACGTGATTATGTGCGATTATTTTGTTATAATGGAATGTTTAGTATTTTTCTGCTAATCACTTATATATATTAATTAACAGATGGAACACACTGGTAATGAACCTGTTAATGAAGTTAATCAAACTGGGCAAAGCAATGAAGATCAATTTCTGAATAGGCAAGATATCGAGAATATCTTTGCTAAGGGAATAGCCAATGCTATTCCAGCAATACTTGCTGCTGCCCGAAATCCAATTGAACCTCAACAAATTATTCCTAGTAAACATACACACGGTGACAATTTTAGTAATAGTGTAAACGGAGGCGGCAACCACACTAATAACGACAACAATGGAATGCAAGCCCCACTCCTTAAGAAAATGAAAGCTGCAACGCCTGGTTGCACTTATAAGGAGTTTCTTGCTTGTAAACCGGTTGAATTTGCAGGTAACGAAGGGGCGACTGCTGCACTGCATTGGTTAGAGAAAATCGAGGCGGTGATTAAAATAAGTAAGTGTGCTGAGGAAGACAAGGTCATGTACACGTCGCATCTTTTTAAAGAAGGGGCGCTAGAATGGTGGAATACGGTACTTCAAGCCAAGGGGAGCGATGTAGCTTATGCCATGAGATGGGAAGAATTTAAGCGACTGGTAGAAAGAAAATTCTGTCCCGAATATGAGAAGGAAGAAATGGCGAATAAATTCCTGAACCACCGGATGGTGGATGTAGACTGTCGAGGGTATACTTCGACATTCTTCGAGTATGCGAGAGTGGTACCAACCCCGGCTTCGCCAGAACCGGTGCTTATTTCCCGCTATATTTGGGGATTGATTGGCGAAATCCTTGATATCGTTAAAGCTGCGAGACCTCGCACTATTGACGATGCTGTGGAATTAGCTAACACCCTAACTGACGGGCTGATACGCACAAGAGAAGAAAACCGGAAAAAGGAAGTGGCCCAAAAGATTACCCAGGGATTCCGTATGGGTAACCGTAGTAATTTCAAGAGAAAGGGAACCGGGCAATCTTCCACTATTCCATTTTGCAATGCCTGTAAAAGGAAGCATTTTGGAAGATGCAAAGGATATTGCAATTTCTGCAAAATCCCGGGGCACCAAGAAGAAGATTGCAGGAAGAAGAAAGCAACAATCTGCTACAACTGCGGAGAAGCTGGACATTTTAGGCCAGACTGCCCTAAATTGGACAAACCAGCTGATAACAAAGCCAAACCTACCGAAGGAGATACTAAGAAAAACGCAAGAGCCTTCCAGTTGACTACTCAGGAAGCAGAACTAATTCCTGACGTAATAGCTGGTACATTCCTAGTTCACAACGTTTATGCAAAAGTATTATTTGACTCTGGTGCAAACCAAAGTTGTATAAATACTTCATTCTGCCAAGCTCTTAATCTACCCTTAACCAACCTTAGACAATTTTTTTACGCTAGAAACGACAGATGGAAATTCTGTTAACATAGATAAGATTTTGCGAGAAGGAAAGATAGAACTCTTAGGCCATAAATTTTCTGCAAACCTGTTACCTATGGATTTAGCTGGATTTGATGTTGTGTTAGGAATGGATTGGTCAGTAGCTAACCATGCTCGAATTCTCTGTGATAAAAATTCCATAGAAATTCATACACCCACAGGAGAATTAGTGGTGATTACAGGAGATAAGCCACGAAAGCCACTGAAATTCATTTCAGTAATGAAGTTGGCCAGTTATTCAAGAAAACAAGAAATGGTGTATATGATTTCAGTAATCATTAACACAAAAGGTAAGGAACTTAAAGAAATTCCTGTAGTAGCAGAATACCCAGATGTATTCCCAGAAGAACTACCGGGGTTACCACCCAATAGGGAAGTCAAATTTAGAATTCATCTAATTCCTGGAACTACACTGATAGCCAAGGCACCTTATCGGTTAGCACCCACCGAAATGCTAGAATTGAAAAAAAGCAATTAGATGAATTGTTAAGCAAAGGATTCATACAACCTAGTTCATCCCCATGAGGATCTCCGGTGTTGTTTGTGAAAAAGAAAGATGGTTCAATGAGAATGTGTATCGATTATAGGGAATTAAATAAGGTTACAATTAAGAATCGATACCCATTACCTAGAATTGACGATCTTTTCGATCAACTTCAGGGAGCTAGATATTTTTCTAAAATAGATTTACGCTCTGGATATCATCAATTGAAAGTACAAGAAGAAGACATACCTAAAACTGCTTTCAGAACTAGGTATGGTCATTACGAGTTTACAGTCATGCCCTTCGGGTTAACAAATGCTCCTGCAGCATTTATGGACATGATGAATAGGATCTGTAAACCGTATTTGGATAAATTTGTAATTGTCTTCATCAATGATATACTTATTTATTCCAAAAGCCAGGATGAACACCGTCAGCACCTGCATGCACTCTTAACTTTGTTAAGAAAAGAGAGGCTTTACGCCAAATTCTCGAAGTGTGAATTTTGGCTGCAAGAAGTGCAATTTTTAGGTCACATGGTGAATCACGAAGGCATTCACGTAGACCCTGCTAAAATAGAAGCAATCACCAAATGGAAGGTCCCGCAATCAGCCATGGAAGTTAGAAGTTTTCTAGGGTTAGCTGGATACTATAGACGATTCATTAAAGATTTTTCCAAGATAGTTGTACCCTTAACTAAGCTAACCTGTAAAGCAGTTAAGTTTGAATGGGGACCTAGGCAAGAAGAGGCTTTTAGGATTCTGAAGCAAAAGTTAACAAATGCTCCAATTCTAGCCTTGCCAGAAGGAACCGAAGATTTTGAAGTCTACTGCGATGCTTCAAAACTAGGATTTGGATGTGTGTTAATGCAACGCAAAAAGGTAATTGTGTATGCCTCAAGGCAATTAAAAAAAAGCACGAAGAAAACTATACAACTCATGACCTAGAGTTAGTAGCCATAATTTTTCCCTTAAGATTTGGAGACACTATCTGTATGGAAGTAAGTTTACTGTCTATACAGATCATAAGAGCTTAAGATACATATTTGGGCAAAAAGAATTAAACATGAGGCAAAGGAGATGGATGGAAATCCTAAGTGACTACGACTGTGATATTCAATATCACGAAGGAAAAGGAAACGTAGTTGCTGATGCTTTAAGTCGTAAGTATCATGAAAAGCAAAAGCGAGTTCGTGCTCTTAGATTAAATCTACAGTTAGATTTAATGGAACAACTGAAGAACATTCAAGAAACAGCAATCAAGGATGATGCTGAAGGAATGAAAGGAAGAATAAAGGAAGTAGAGCAAGGAAATGATGGGATTTGGAGATTCCACAATAAAAGAATTTGGGTACCTAAACAAGGAGAATTAAGAAATAAGATTTTAGAGGAAGCCCATAAATCTAGGTATACCATGCATCCTGGTAACAATAAGATGTACCAAGATTTAAGAAATAACTTCTGGTGGATACGAATGAAAAAGGACATACCTAGATATGTTTCTAAATGTCTTACTTGTTCACAAGTTAAGGCAGAACACCAGAAACCCTCAGGTCTACTACAACAATTAGAAATGCCTGTATGGAAATGGGAGCTCATAACAATGGACTTTGTTACTAAGTTGCCCAAAACCAGAAAAGGTAATGATGCGATTTGGGTAATTGTGGATCGATTAACCAAATCAGCTCATTTTCTACCCATGAAGGAAACCTTTAGCATGGAAATGTTAGCCAAGTTGTATGTAGATGAAGTAGTATCCTTACATGGAGTTCCACTGTCCATTGTATCGGATAGGGATAGTCGTTTCACTTCCCACTTCTGGACAAGTTTCCAAGAAGCTATGGGAACCCGATTAAATTTAAGCACTGCATATCATCCTCAAACAGACGGACAAAGTGAAAGGACGATCCAAACCCTGGAAGACATGCTCAGGGCATGTGTAATAGATTTTGGTGGAAAATGGGATAACCACCTACCTTTAATCGAATTCTCCTATAACAATAGTTATCATTCAAGCATTGAAGCTGCCCCATTCGAAGCACTACATGGACGAAAATGCAGAACTCCAGTCTGTTGGACAGAAATAGAAGAAAGTCAATTATCAGGTCCTGAAATAGTGCAAGAGACCACCGACAAAATTACTCAAATCAAGGAAAGATTGAAAACGGCTCGAGATCGTCAGAAAAGTTGTGCCGATAATCGACGCAAGCCATTAGAGTTTCAAGTTGGAGACAAGGTACTCTTGAAAGTTTCTCCTTGGAAAGGAATAGTTCGGTTCGGTAAGAAAGGAAAGCTGAGTCCAAGGTACATAGGACCATTCCCAGTAATCCAACGTATAGGACCAGTTGCTTATCGTTTACAACTACCAGAGGAGCTAGCTGGAATACATGACGTATTTCATGTATCCAACCTCAAGAAATGTCTATCGGACGAATCATTAGTAGTACCTCTTCAAGATGTAGAGGTAAACGAAAAGTTAAAATTTGTTGAGAAACCACCGCAAATAGAAGACAGAAAGATCAAGTTTCTCAAACACAAAAGACTAGTACTGGTCAAAGTTAAATGGGATTCCAAGAGAGGACCCGAATACACCTGGGAGCTGGAATCAGAAATGAAGCGAAAATATCCTCACTTATTTCAATAAATCTTGTAACAACTCTCATCAAAAGTCATATTTATTAAATTAATTTGTCCAATAAGAAACCTTAATTGAGACAACCAAGTGATTCTGTACAAACCCTAAAATTTTCAGAATTTTCAGAAACAGGATCAGGGCCCCTAAAACTCAGGGGGGGGGGGATAAACCCTAGTTACGATTATCGTAAAAACTCGTTGGCAGAAATGAATTTAAGAAATCTGTCAAGTCAGCAGGCCTAGTCCCACGCGTGGCAACTCTATAAGGATGTGGTGTCCCTTACGGACCGTAAGGGTTGAGTCTTACGGTCCGTAAGCCTGGCACATTTCGTGTATAAATAGAAAACATTGGGACTTGATTTCTGGAATTCGTGCGACGAACCAATTCGTAATACGCTCCGATCGACGCCGCAATCAGGGTATTAACTCCGCAATCAGGGTATTAACTTGATTAACACACACGGGTCACTAATCGACGCCGCAATCAGGGTATTAACTCGATCGCTATTACGATTCATTTTCCGATCGATCAATGTACTCAATGGATGTTTAAGTGCTGCCCACATTAGGGTGATGCTTTGTCATTAGTCGTTAATTCGACGGATGTTTAAGCATAGCACTTTGTCATTCGTTGTGAGGGTTGATCTCGTGAGTTATCGTAAATGCTGTATTGATTACTAACCCCGAATTGTGTGCCTGTTATTAAATTTAGGTTAAAAAGGCTAATCAGTAGGCTAAACTCTGCTCGTATAAATCTGCAATGTGAGTCATTCTCTTTTTATCAACTATTTTACAATACCTCAATTTATTTTCAAGGTTATAATTACAGGGACTAAGTCGCGGATATCTTGAATTACTGGTTAGTGGGGTATTGTGCACATTACTAATTTTTCCCAATTAGGTTCATTAACCTACTCGGGATAATCACTGTTAGGTTCATTGACCTACAGGGATAATCATCACTATTTAGGTTCATTGATCTAATAGTGGTATGACCATCGTCACCATTGTGACTTGTCACCATTGTGACAGAATGCCAGATAAAAATAAGATAGAAGCCATTGTAATCGCTCTTATGTTGTAATTAATAACTATGCATCATTATGCAAAATAGAATGATTCACTCAGTATTTCCCGCTGACAAAACATTTTTCAAACATGTTTCAGGTGATCTATTATGATCCAGGAAAAGTGTCATATAGCACTACAAGCTCAAGGAAGTGGCTCAGTATAAAATAAAGAAACATGTTTTGTAAAATAAAGGATTTCTTTGTGAAATCTCAAGATTGTAAATTACCGGGTTTTATCCCGCATTGTGAAATAAAATAATCAGGAAATATTCCAGTTTTAAAAAGATCCTGATAATAAACTTCCGCTGTTAAACTCAATTAAATAAATACCACGGGATTTCTGTCCCGCGGCTCCTGAAACGGGTCAAACCGGGTCGGGGCCGTGACAGAAAAAGGTGGTATCAGAGCCACTTATCGAGCCACTGATTTAAGCCAATTAAGTATTTAGAAATACTTAATAAGTTATTAATTGCTATTTTGTGATTATATGTTTTATTATCTAGATAATTGTATACAGTATGGGCAGATCTTTATATGCTAACCAATGTAGTAATTAAAACAAATTTTTAAATAATTTGATTAAGTTTTGCACCTTTATTATACATTCTAGAAACCTTATTCAGTAAATAAATTTACAAATAAAACCTAGTGTGTTTTAATTTTCAGTTGTTTTGGTAGTTACCCAATATAAAATAATATTTAAAAAGTTTTTCTATAAAATTTTGTCATAATTTTAACTTAGTAATTGTGTGTATCCTTGTATAAACAGCATGAGTGATTTGTCGGAAGCCCTTCAGAATTTAAATCTCTATCCAGTAAGAATAGAAGTTTCCAAAGATTTCAATAGGTATATACCAGACATAGAAGAACCTATAGAATTCAACGCTGTACCTCTCGAGAAACCCAAGCCTAAGAGAATGGAAATTGGGGAAAGCTCTAGGCAAATTGAGGGGTTACCATCTCAGGAAGAGTTGGATTTTATAATAGCAAATGATAATACTATTGAGCCTATTAATAAAAATGATTT
The DNA here is from genome assembly GCA_030545235.1 of Helianthus tuberosus. NCBI lineage: Eukaryota > Viridiplantae > Streptophyta > Magnoliopsida > Asterales > Asteraceae > Helianthus > Helianthus tuberosus. The sequence continues at coordinate 7,346,143 of CM060385.1, forward strand.
TATTCATTCTCTTGAACCACAACTACCAATGAACTTAGAACCAGCTATTCCAAACCTTTCAATCCACTCGCAAATAGACGAATGGGTGACTAATGAAATACTGTTACAAAACCATCCCTATAAGCTTTTTCCTAAATTCAATCCAGAACCTTTACCAAATTCACCAATGAGTAACGAGAAAATGGATGAACTCTGCCATTATGACAAAGAACTAGTGGATGCTGGGAATAGGATCCAAGAGATTTTGGGACAGATCTCCTGGAAATACAATGAAAAGGAACGCCGTTACTAGAATATCATCTGACAAAGGATAGGAGATTATGAAACTGTGGTTGTGTAATAGTAATAGTAAAATCAGTATGTGTAAAATAAATAATAAAACGGTTGTATATAGAAGCATGATATATAAAACAAATGAAATTTTAGAAATTTACAATTTTGTTGTATATTCGTTTACGTGATTATGTGCAATTAATTGTGACATTGGATTATTTCTTTTATACTAATTATTTATCTATAAATTAGTTATCAGATGGAAAACGCTAATAATGAACCAGTTAATGAGGTTAATCAATCTGAGCAACAACCGGGGGATCAATTTATGACTAGGCAGGATATAGAAAATATCGTTGCTCAAGGGATAGCCAACGCTATTCCAGAAATAGTTGCTCAAGGGATAGCCAACGCTATTCCAGCAATCATTACTGTTGTTAAAAATCCAATCGAACCGCAACAAATCGTTCCTAGCAAACGCATTTCTGAAGATAACTTCAGTAATAGCGTAAATGGAGGCGGTAATCATGTTAATCATGATAATGAACCACGGCAAGCTCCGCTCCCTAAGAAAAGAAAAACTGCAACGCCTGGTTGCACTTACAAAGAATTTCTTGCTTGTAAACCCACTGAGTTTGCAGGCAATGAAGGAGCGACTGCGGCACTACGTTGGTTAGAGAAAACCGAGGCAGTAATTGCCATAAGTAAATGTGCTCAGGATGATCAGGTCATGTACGCGTCAAATCTTTTCAAAGAAGTGGCGCTAGAATGGTGGAATACGGTGTTACAAGCAAAAGGAAGAAGGATGGCGTATGCTATGAACTGGGAAGAATTTAAGAGCTTTGTAGAAAGAAAATTTTGTCCTGAGTATGAAAAGGAACAAATGACAAATAATTTTCTAACCCACCGGATGGTGGATGTAGATTGTCGAGGGTATACTTCGACATTCTTCGAATATGCTAGAGTGGTACCAACCCTGGCTTCGCCAGAACCGGTACTTATTTCTCGTTATATTTGGGGATTGATTTCCGAAATCCGTAATATCGTCAAGGCTGCGAAACCTCGCACGATTGATGATGCAGTGGATTTAGCCAATACTCTAACTGATGAACTAGTACGGACAAGAGAAGAAAATAGAAGGAAGTAGCCCAAAAGATTACTCAAGAATTCCATCCGGGTAACCATAACAATTTCAAGAGAAGAGGAAATGGGCAATCTACCACTAGTCCATTTTGCAATTTTTGCAAAAGAAAGCATTTTGGAAGATGCAAAGGATATTGCAATTTTTGCAAAATTCCGGGGCATCAAGAAGAAGACTGCAGGAGGAAGAAATTTTCAGTCTGCTACAACTGTGGAGAAGCTGGACATCTTAGGCCAGATTGTCCAAAATTAAACAAACCATCTGACAATAAAGCTAAACCTGCAGAAGGAGCAAAAAGGAATGTAAGAGCCTTCCAACTAACTGCTAAGGAAGCAGAACTCATTCCAGATGTGATAGCCGGTACGTTCTTAGTTCACAACGTTTACACAAAAAGTATTATTTGACTCTAGTGCAAACCAAAGTTTTATAAATACTTCATTCTGCCAAACTTTTAACTTACCTTTAACCAGCATTAGGCAAATTTCTACAATAGAAACGGCAGATGGGAATTCATTTAAAATAAATAAGGTTCTGCAAAACATAGAAATAGAACTTTTAAGTCATAAATTTTCTGCAACCCTATTATCTATGAAATTAGTTGAAATCAAGGTTGTGCTAAGAATAGATTGATTAGTAAAACAATTATGCTCAAATTATCTATGATAAGAATTCCATAGAAATTTGTGCACCACTGGAGAAGTAATAATGATTACAGGAGATAAGCTATGTAAAACCCTAAAGTTCATATCAGTAATGAAAGTTGCTAATTATGAACGAAAGCAAGGAATAGTATACATGATTTCAGTAATCATCAATACTAACGATAAAGAACTTAAGAAAATTTCTGTAGTTTCAGAATACCCAGATGTATTCCCAAAAAGAGTTATCAGGGTTACTACCAGATAGGGAGATAGAATTTAGAATTCCTTTAAATCCAGGAACTATACCAATAAGCTAAGGCACCTTATCGGTTAACACAGTGTTATTTAAAAAGGATAGTTCAATGAGAATGTGTAACGATTATAGGGAATTGAATAAGGTTACAATTAAGAATCGATACCCATTACCTAGAATTGATGATCTATTTTTCTAAGATCAACTTACATTCCGGATATCCTTAATTGAAAATACAAGAAGAAGACATACCTAAAACTGCTTTCAGAACTAGGTATGGTCATTACGGGTTTACAATCATGCCCTTCGGATTAACGAATGCACCTCCAGCATTCATGGACATGACGAATAGGATCTGTAAACTATATTTTGATAAATTTGTAATGGTCTTCATAGACGATATACTTATTTATTCCAAAAGTCAGGAAGGACATTGTCAGTACTTGCATACACTCTTAACTTTGTTAAGAAAAAAGAAGCTTTACGCCAATTTCTCGAAGTGAGAATTGGGCTGCCAGAAGTGCAATTTTTAGGTGTTGGTACACTTTATGTGGACGCGACTCGGATCGGTTCGACTCGGTTCGATTCGATTCGGTTCGACTCGGTTCGATTCGATTCGGGTCGACTCGGTTAGGTCCGGCTCAAGCCCGACGTCACGACATTCCTCCGTCGTGCGCCCCAGAGTTCGACACGCGAGGCACGGAACGCCGCAAGCCATTCCCGCAAACACATCACCATGACATCACCTTAGTGATGTCATGATGATGTCAACAGTTTGTCCTATATGTGAAATTGGTGAACAATTGTCAACAGATTTATGTCTGGGCCGTAACCTTCAACATATGGGCCAAATACTTGAAGTAGACTTTGTCTTCAGTTGGGCTTCAACATATGTTGACGAAACAGAATGGATGACTTTGTGTGTTTCGCCGAGAGTTAGTTGTGTTTCGTCAAATCTGTGTCTCTGTTTTAGTATAAATAGGTCTCATAGTTTGTGTGTGAAACCAGAGATGAAAGATGTGAGTTTACCCTTGGTGCTTGTAAGAACTGTGTTTGTATCAGTTTGCATTTCTCATCTTGTTAATCAAACGATTGTGTTTCTTTGGTTAACCTTGTGTTTATCTTGTTCTATGTTTGGTTGGCTAAGTTAAGTGGATTCCGCACACTTAACTTTGTTTGTTATAAACAAGGATTCCGTAGTGAAAATCGATCCTCTGATTTAGGGACCTACAAGTGGTATCAGAGCTTTGGCTCTTTTCCTTGTTTAAAACCAAACATTGTCGGGTTTTTATCAAGTGGTTTTTAGTGATTTTTCAGATTTTGTTCTTTAAAAATTCATATTTTTCTGAAAAATTGTTCAAAAAAAAAAATCTGTTTGGATATTGTGTTTGCCAAAGTTTTATTGAAAACCTTTGTTATATTTCATGCTCAAGTGATAAAACCGGGTTTTATTTGAAAGTTTGGGTAAATTTCGTGTTTCAGAAATTTATACGGTGACCGGAAAACTCATATTTCTGGGTTTGTTGTTCATATCTTCAAGGAGTTCAAAAGGATCTTCAAAAAGTTCTTGTTTTGTTGTTGAATTTTGAATTAAAAGAAATTGATAAAAGGTTTAAATTCATTAAATATTGTGTCACCGGTTGGTAAATGTGAAATTATGATAAATGCCAGATAAGGCATGGCAAAGTTAGACATGGTGAAAGTTTGAAAAGGTGTGTCATGGTGAAAGTTTGAAAAGGTGTGTCTTGTGTCAGATATAGATAAGGCTTGTTTGAAAAGAAGGAACTTTGAAAATTGTAGCTTGTGAATATCTACACAAACCTCCCTGTTTCATCGATTAAAAAAAAATCTAACCTAAGGATAAGACCACAAAAAGGTTTCATCGGTCATATCAAAAATCTGTTTCGCCAAGCTCACAAACATACTTCTGTTTCGTCGCAATTTATATCTTCTATTTCGTCGAACAAGACAAACAATCAGATTCGTCGATCCTCATTTTATCCAATCAGTTTCGTCGATAACCAATATAATTGAGTTTCGTCGACCAGCAAAAAGGATTCAGTTTCGTTGCATTTCAGCAATTTGATTCGTCGCATTATCAAAGATTATTCTTGTTTCGTTGATGCATTGATTAATCAATCAGTTTCGTCGAGATACTTGTCATTTTTAAACAGAAGGTTTGCAAAAGTGGGTTAACACTGTGTTTTCAAGTATTTGATCAGGTTTTCACTCACATCTATTAAACATGAGTTGTACGAGTCTGGACTCACAACTAGTTCAAAATCAGATTTCGATGGCAGAATATCTTTCACAATCCATATCTCGACCTCAAGCTACCACTACTCAACCACAGTTCAATCAAAGTGCTTATCTTTCGCAACCTAAACCCCAACCTCAACCTCAAGTTTCCACAACACAACCTCAATTCGATCCAAGTGTCAATTGTGGTCCGGCCATACAGTTGGGAAACGGTGATCAAACAAGAACTGAGTTTTATGCTGAAATTGTCAAGAATGTTAAGGATGGTGAATCTTCAGGAAATGATGACAGTTCAGGATATAGTGGCAGTACTGATGCAGATAGCTCAGGTGTGAGTGATTACAGTTCAGAATCGGACGTGAAGGAGGGAATGGATTCTGGTGCTAAGGAGATGAAATGTCAAAAATCTGACTTGATCAAGAAAGCTGATGTTTCATCAAAAGAAATGGAGAAGATTCTCACTGAAGATGGATCTTTCTCTTCTCAGACTGCCTTTATGGCTAATGTCACGGGTTCTACAAGTCAGGTAAAATCTGAAACTCCTAGCATATGTAGTGATTGTGTTGATTTGAAACATGAATGTGCTAATGCTAAACATGCTTTTGAAGAATTAAAACATGAATGTGCTGAATTGAAACGTGAATCCGAAACGGTTCATAGTCACAATCAAAGTTTGGTTATTGAATTGTCTAAGTGCAAAGAGGCAAACATGGCGTTAACTCGAAACAAAAAGGATTTTAAATCTGTAATTGAAACCCTAAAGAAAAGTGTTTCCGAATTGAACAAAGTTGTTTATCATAAACAAGTTAGTATTAACGATTACATTAACATTGTTGAGGAAACCAAAAAGGAGTTAGCCATTGCCAAATGCGAGCATGATGCTATCAAGCAAAAGTTGGAGAGTTATTCTAACTCCCGATTTGTGCTCGATCACATCATAGACGTTCAAAAACTGAAAGGAAATGTGAAAGGCATTGGGTATAAGTCGTGTCCGCCTCCTTTGAGACACAACTATACCAAAATGCCCGATGAAGAGGATATGCCTCGTTTTGAACCATCTGTACCTCTCGATTATGAGGATGTTACAATTGGTTTAGGTTTCAAAACGGACAATTCATCGGAGGGCTCATCTGATAACAAAGAAAAGTCATCATGTGCTTCAAATCAAAGTCCTCCAACCATTGAGGACTATGATTCTTCAGATGATAAATCAGATGTGAATGACCAGGATGAATCACTTGATGAGACGAAAGGAGTAGAAATTCCAATTGAGAATCATATTCTTTGTGATCCTCCTACTCCTGTCGTGCAACCTGTTGCCAAGCAAGTGATAGATCCTGTCAAGAATGTCAAGGATGACAAAGAATGTGTGTCTGCTGTTAAGAGCAATAACGTGTTGTATACTTTGGTCGGTGATGCTAAAATTTATTCGGACAATGATTTTCCAATTAAAAATGTCAATCCATCTTTGATTGATAAAGTGTTTGAAGACAACACGAATAAATTTTTGGGAAAGAGCATTCCTGGAGTTGTGGTAACACAATGTGATCCTGTTCCAAAATCAGAAATCAGAAAACAATTTGGAAAACAGAAATCACCGACAAAGCAACAACCTATTGCCTCTAAGGGTAAACAACCAAAAAGGCGAGCTCAAAAGCCTAACATTTCTCAATCAAAATTTGAAACAAAAGGAGCTTGTTATCAGAAGAAAAGCAAGGATGTGATATTTGTAGCATCAAAGGGTACGGATAAAATCGAGACTTTTGAAAACAAATCAAACACCGATTTTGTACAACAAGTCAAGATTTTGAAACGTAATAGTGATAAGAATTACACCCAACACACAAACGGGTGTGATGAAAGAGCAAGTACCTCAGGTTCTACAGGTTCGACATCTGCCAGTCGATCAAATTCTCCTAAGTTTGTTGAAAGGAGAACGTGTTTCAAATGTGGGAAGTTTGGGCACATCATTAAAGACTGCACAAACTCGCCTAAACCAAATTTTGTTGAAAGAACCCCTTCTGAACAAGGTCACTCACAACGTCGTCTTGTTTCTCCAAAACATGATAAAAGAACTGTTAAGGAACAAGAAACGAAACAACGACGTCATAACATCAAAGCTGTTGAAAAGGCTTTAAAATCTGAAGTCAAAACGGTTAAAAGGAAACCTAGTTTGTCACAACCATTAAAACCAGAAACTGTACATAATACACAATCTGGTAAACAAAAACAAACTTGGAAACCTAAAACGGGTGAAAGTTCAGGGGGAGGTGCTGTGTTTGAAAATCATCAGGAAATTGAAATTACATTTCTTGATTCTCAGGGGCAACCTAAGTCTATGAAGGCTTGGGTCCCCCTCTCCAACTAATCTCTGAGTGAGTGTGTAGGATGTTCCAGGAGGAACTTTTGATAGTCGTAAGATTGTTGATAGTGGAGCGCCCTTGCACAAGATAGGCGACAGAAGAAATTGTAGCCTTTGATGGAGAGAAAAAGAAAGGGGAAACAGAGTTGTCTGTTGAAAGAAATTGATAACTTCGACAAAATGCAAATCATTTCAAAGTGTGATTGTTAAAGGCTTTGATCGGGTCCCCAGGGGTAGATTCAAATCAAAATGTACGCACCTGCAGCACGTTTGAAGTTCACAATCGACAAGATGAACGTGCAGTGTACATTTCTTCGCGGTGTAATTGAAGAAAATGTGTTTGTTGAACAAACCAACCGGGTGTGCGGATGCCTTGGCGTGGATTGAACAACCGCACACTACTTCTCAAGAGAAAGACAAAGACCTTCGCTGGTGCAATGTGGAAGACCAGCCGGACCCAGAGGTTTATGATCTTGTTGCTGTGAAGAGATTTCTCAGTAGCTACAAAAATCGACCTTGAAATCCACATCGGGTGGATATCCAGTCTGGGAGAGTGCTCAGATTCCTTGCAATGCACGAAGCAGTTGCAGGATACGGTTTTAAATTTCTAATCTCCCCTATACTTGTCGATATTTAAGCTGCTTTATAAATTGTTATTCTCTCGTAGCACTCTTTGGCCTGACACGTTGAACTCAAATATCACCTCACACGTGATTGTTTCACTATGAAACTCATCAATGTTGTCATGGTCCACACCGATTACCGACATGCCAACTGATTTTTCCAAAATTCGATAAAATCATTTCTGACTAAAATTAATTTTGGTAAACGGCATTGAGGTAAAACATGAGTTAACCGACCTCGGGAAATCGTTTTTGTAAATATCTTTGTGTCTTTTAAATTTTATCTTAGTTTGTTGATTTTAGGGGGAGTAAATCCAAATTTGAAAAATCCAAAAACATCGAAAAATTTAAAAACACAAAAACAATAGAAAATCAAAAATGAGTTTCCTGGCGAGAAAAAGAGAATATGATAGTACATCAGTGGTCTGTCTAAACCTCTTTAAACCTAAAATGAAAAACGATAAGCAGCTCTATATAAGATGTATCGGTAGGCTCACAATCATTTTAAAGTGTGCAGGGTGATATAAACCTTAATCGACTGAAGACTAGGTGGGAACCATACATTGGCATATGGTCTTGGTACCGAAATTTCGTTTGAGAGATTGCCGAGGTTCTGAGATATTCGGTCTTTATGCTGCTTATCATCTGGGTATCATGGTTGTATCTTTTACCGAAAAATAACGGGGACGCAAGTCTAGATCTTCCATGATACCACACATACGTGTACATATTGCATTCGACCTCAATAAGTGATCAACAATCACATGTCCAAACAAATAAGTGATAAAATATCACATTTATCCGGGAGTCAAGTTCGTCTCTCTGCTGTACGAAAGTACTGACCTGTTCACGGACTTGCTCTTGTGCCCTCATGCATCTGAAAATCAAGTTCCTCATCAATAAGTGATTCTATCACATAGGGCTTGTTTTCAAATCAAAATAAGTGAGTTTCTCACATTCTTTTATACGGTCAAACAGATGATAATCGGTATACTCACCGGTAAGATGAATTCTCGTGCATACCTTGATACGGGAATGTGTCGTGTGTGGATGAACACCGGTCGGTAAGTATAAATCATACCTTAACGTATCCCCTCGCCATGATTACATCTGATAAGTTGAGCTTAAGTGGACAACAATACCGATAATTGTTATAGGATGCTTATCTTAATGTTAACTAATTGAACAACAAGAGCGTTTTGACGTGACCGTTCACTGATATGATTCTCTTACCCTCGAAACTCGCAAAAAGAATGTCTATAAATATTTGCTTACTGCTTTCGTTTCTGCATCTTTGTATATATTTATTTATTGCTTTCCGTCTTTACATTTGAAAAATTCAAAATTCCAAAAAGATTTTAGGTGTGTTTTAATATAAACTTTATAAAATCCAAAAATATTTTGCTTCTAGTTTATTTTTGATTGACCGATGTTGGAACTCGAGTCTATCCTACCCAAAATCCTGATCGTAAGCCGGAAAACAATTGCATCTTCATAAACAGTCGAAGTTAACAAATTTTGAAAGTTAAAGGATTAAAATTGATCATTTTCTAAACGTTCAAACTGTTGTCGGTCGGTGTTTGATTGAGATTTGTTCTCGCATGTGTCGTTTGTTTATTGAAACTATATTCCAAGTGGTTGTTCTCATTATGCGTTTAGCTTTCTTGCATGTGCAGATGCTAAAGGTGAGGAGAACATGTTCGATGACAAGCTTTGGAATGAAGACACGAAGTGGAGGCACTCAAAGGATAAAATGATCGAGTTGTCGCTGACCTTTCATCAACACCACAAGGATCTGAAGATTTGACAAGTCAAAAGATTCACAAGCATGACTCAATGGAGAGTTCATTCTAAGGGGGAGTTTGTTAACACACTTCCTAAATTAAATGGGGAGTTTGTTGATACACTTTCTGCTTACGACGCGTGAAGACTTTGAAGATCCTCCGACATGAAAGACACAGAAGACGAACAATCACAGAAGACGAACCATCACGAGTAGCGTCCAAGGGGGAGTTTGTTGGTACACTTTATGTGGACGCGACTCGGATCGGTTCGACTCGGTTCGATTCGATTCGGGTCGACTCGGTTAGGTCCGGCTCAAGCCCGACGTCACGACATTCCTCCGTCGTGCGCCCCAGGGTTCGACACGCGAGGCACGGAACGCCGCAAGCAATTCCCGCAAACACATCACCATGACATCACCTTAGTGATGTCATGATGATGTCAACAGTTTGTCCTATATGTGAAATTGGTGAACAATTGTCAACAGATTTATGTCTGGGCCGTAACCTTCAACATATGGGCCAAATACTTGAAGTAGACTTTGTCTTCAGTTGGGCTTCAACATATGTTGACGAAACAGAATGGATGACTTTGTGTGTTTCGCCGAGAGTTAGTTGTGTTTCGTCAAATCTGTGTCTCTGTTTTAGTATAAATAGGTCTCATAGTTTCTGTGTGAAACCAGAGATGAGAGATGTGAGTTTACCCTTGGTGCTTGTAAGAACTGTGTTTGTATCAGTTTGCATTTCTCATCTTGTTAATCAAACGATTGTGTTTCTTTGGTTAACCTTGTGTTTATCTTGTTCTATGTTTGGTTGGCTAAGTTAAGTGGATTCCGCACACTTAACTTTGTTTGTTATAAACAAGGATTCCGTAGTGAAAATCGATCCTCCGATTTAGGGACCTACATTAGGTCATATGGTGAATCATGAAGGTGTTCACGTAAATCCTGCTAAGATAGCAGCAATTACCGAATAGAAGGTTTCGCAATCCACAATGGAAATTAGAAGTTTTATAGGTTTAGCCGGATATTATAGACTATTTACTAAGGAATTTTCCAAGATAGCTATACCATTAACTAAGTTAATCTGTAAAAATAATTAAGTTTGAATGGGAACCTAAACAAGAAAAAGCCTTTAGGATCTTAAAGCATAAATTAACAAAATCCTAGCCTTACCAGAAGGAACAGAAAATTTTAAAGTATATGGTGATAATTCAAAGCTAGGATTTGGATGTGTGTTAGTGCAACGCAAAAAGGTCATTGCGTATGCATCAAGATAATTGAAAAAGCATGAAGAAAATGTTACCACTCATGATTTGGAAGTAGGAGTCATAATTTTTGCCCTTAATATTTGGAGACATTATCTATATGGAAGTAAGTTTACTGTCTATACGAACCATAAGAATTTAATATATATATTTGGGCAAAAAGAGGCAAAGGAGATGGATGAAAATCCCAAGTAACTACAACTGTGATATTCAGTATCACAAAGGAAAGGCTGAAGACGGCTAGAGATCGTCAGAAAAGTTATACAGATAATAGACGAAAGCCGTTGGAGTTTGAGTTGGAGACAAAATGCTATTGAAAGTATTTCCTTGGAAAGGAGTTGTTAGATTTGATAAGAAAGGAAAGCTAAATCCAAGGTACGTAGGATCATTTCCAGTGATCCAACGTATAGGACCAGTTGTTTATCATTTACAACTACCAGGAGAGTTAGCTGGGGTACATGATGTATTTCATGTATCCAATCTCAAGAAATGTCTATCAGACGAATCTTTGGTAGTACCTTTCCAAGATATAAAGGTAAACGAGTAGTAAATTAGGATTCAAAGATATGATCCTAATACATTTAGGAGTTAGAATCAGAAATGAAGCGAAAGTATCCTCAATTATTCCAGTAAATCTCGAGGACGAGATTTTTATTAAGGTGGGGAGAATGTAACAACTCTCATCAAAAGTCATATTTATTAAATTAATTTGTCCAATAGGAAACCTTAATTGAGACACCCAAGTGATTCTGTACAAACCCTAAAATTTTCAGAATTTTCAGAAACAGGATCAGGGCCCCTAAAACTCAGGGGGGGGGGGGGGATAAACCCTAGTTACGATTATCTTAAAAACTCGTTGGCAGAAATGAATTTAAGAAATCTGTCAAGTCAGCAGGCCTAGTCCCACGCGTGGCAACTCTATAAGGATGTGGTGTCCCTTACGGACCGTAAGGGTTGAGTCTTACGGTCCGTAAGCCTGGCACATTTCGTGTATAAATAGATAACATTGGGACTTGATTTCTGGAATTCGTGCGACGAACCAATTCGTAATACGCTCCGAGATATCTTCTGTTTATCACAATTAACACACACGGGTCACTAATCGACGCCGCAATCAGGGTATTAACTCGATCGCTATTACGATTCATTTTCCGATTCGTAATACGCTCCGAGATATCTTCTCGTATAAATCTGCAATGTGAGTCATTCTCTTTTTATCAACTATTTTACAATACCTCAATTTATTTTCAAGGTTATAATTACAGGGACTAAGTCGCGGATATCTTGAATTACTGGTTAGTGGGGTATTGTGCACATTACTAATTTTTCCCAATTAGGTTCATTAACCTACTCGGGATAATCATTGTTAGGTTCATTGATCTAATAGTGGTATGACCATCGTCACCATTGTGACTTGTCACCATTGTGACAGAATGCCAGATAAAAATAAGATAGAAGCCATTGTAATCGCTCTTATGCTGTAATTAATAACTATGCATCATTATGCAAAATAGAATGATTCACTCAGTATTTCCCGCTGACAAAACATTTTTCAAACATGTTTCAGGTGATCTATTATGATTCAGGAAAAGTGTCATATAGCACTACAAGCTCAAGGAAGTGGCTCAGTATAAAATAAAGAAACATGTTTTGTAAAATAAAGGATTTCTTTGTGAAATCTCAAGATTGTAAATTACCGGGTTTTATCCCGCATTGTGAAATAAAATAATCGGGAAATATTCTAGTTTTAAAAAGATCCTGATAATAAACTTCCGCTGTTAAACTCAATTAAATAAATACCACGGGATTTCTGTCCCGCGGCTCCTGAAACGGGTCAAACCGGGTCGGGGCCGTGACAAATCTCGAGGAAGAGATTTTAAATAAGGTGGGGAGGATGTAAGGACCTTCAAAAATGTCCTAAACCAACCCATAAGTGAAAACCCGGACCCCTGAAACCCTACTATGCATGAAAAATCAAGAAAATCATATTTTAGACCCTCTCGCGGGCCGCGTAAAGGATAAGCAGACCCTTACGCGGGCCGCGTCAACTCGACATTTGACCGGATAAGCATCCGGGCCACATGGCATCCACCTGGCAACCCTACTCGTGACCCAGCAAACCTAGACGTAGACAAGGTAGCCACACGGGCCGCGTAAGGTTCAAGTTAGGGTTTACGCGGGCCGCGTAAACCCCATTTTTCACCTATAAATAGAATTGGCCATGAGCAGTTCATCTGTGTTGAAACCAATTCTCAAAAACGCATTCTCACTGCTCAATTTCGAAATTAAAGATACGGAGGCGCTGCTACGATACAAGGTATTAACTCGATCGCTGCTACGATTCAATGTCCGATCGATTGAAACTATCCGATGGATGTTTAAGTGCTGCCCACATTAGGGCCATACTTTGTCATTCATCGTGAATTCGATGGATGTTTAAGTATTGCACTTTGTCATTCCTTGTGAGGGTTTTAATCTCGTGAGTTATCGTAAATGCTGTATTAGTTACTGACCTAGTTCGTGTGCATTGTTATTTTAATTAGGTTACAAGGCTAATCAGTAGGCTAAACTCTGCCCGTTTAAATCTGCAATGTGAGTCATTCTCTTTTTATCAATAATGTTTTACAATACTCCAAGTATTTTCAAAAGTTATAATTACAGGGATTAAGTCATGGTTATCTTGAATCACTGGCTAGTGGGGTATTGTGCACTTTACTAAATTTCTCACGGTTAGGCTAATAAATCCTAATAGTGATAATCATCACTACTTGGGGAAGGACCCAATAGTGGTATGACCATCGTCACCAGGAGGTGACACGGCGCCAGATAAAAATAAGATAGAAGCCATTGTAATCGCTCTTATGCTGTAATTTATAACTATGTGTCGTTTTATTAAATTCGAATGACTCGCAAGTATTTCCCCGCTGATAAAATATTTTCAAAACATGTTTCAGGTGACTACTGTGAACCAAGGAAAAGTGCTACGGAGCACTAACAATGCTTGAAGTAGTGGCTCAATTAAATAAATAAACATGTTTTGTAAATCAGGGAATTTTGTTGAGAAATTCCTCTATTGTAAATTACGGGGTTTATCCCGAATTATGAAATAAAATAATCGGGCATTTAAAGTTTTAAAAAGATCCTGTAAAAATATTCCGCTGTCAACTCAATTAATAAATACCACGGGTTTCTGTCCCGCAGCTCCTGGACCGGGTCAAACCGGGACGGGGGCCGTGACATCGGTGTAGTTCTAGGAATTAGATGAATTCTAAATTCGACTTCCCTATTGGGTGGTAACCCCGGTAGTTCTTCTGGGAATACATCTGGGTATTCTGCTACTACAGGAATTTCTTTATGTTCCTTACCTTTCGTGTTCATGATTACTGAAATCATATACAGCACTTCTTGTTTTCTTGAATAACTGGCCAATTTCATTACTGAAATGAATTTTAGTGGCTTTCGTGGCTTATCTCCTGTAATTACCACTAATTCTCCTGTGGATGTATGAATTTCTATGGAATTTTTATCACAGAGAATTCGAGCATGGTTGGCTACTAACCAATCCATTCCTAATACCACATCGAATTCGGCTAAATTCATAGGTAACTGGTTTGCAGAGAATTTATGGCCTAAGAGTTCTATCTTTTCTTCTCGCAAAACCTTATCTATGTTAATAGAATTCCCATCTGCCGTTTCTACCGTAAAGATTTGTCTAAGGTTGGTTAAGGGTAGGTTAAGAGCTTGGCATAATGAAGTATTTATAAAACTTTGGTTTGCACTAGAGTCAAATAATACTTTTGCATAAACGTTGTGAACTAGGAACGTACCAGCTATCACGTCAGGGATTAGCTCTGCTTCCTGAGTAGTCAACTGGAAGACTCTTGCGTTCTTCTTGGTAGCTCCTTCTGCAGGTTTGGCCTTGTTATCAGCTGGTTTGGCCAATTTCAGGCAATCTGGCCTAAAATGTCCAGCTTCTACGCAGTTGTAGCAGATTGTTGCTTTCTTCTTCCTGCAATCTTCTTCTTGGTGCCTCGGGATTTTGCAGAAATTGCAATATCCTTTGCATCTTCCAAAATGCTTCCTTTTACAGGCATTGCAAAATGGAATAGTGGAAGATTGCCCGGTTCCCTTTTTCTTGAAATTACTACGGTTACCCATACGGAATCCCTGGGTAATCTTTTGGGCCACTTCCTTCTTTCTATTTTCTTCTCGCGTACGTACTAGTCCGTCCGTCAAAGTGTTGGCTAATTCCACAGCATCGTCAATAGTGCGGGGTCTCACAGCCTTAACGATATCATGGATTTCGCCAATCAATCCCCAAATATAGCGAGAAATAAGTACCGGTTCTGGAGAAGCCAGGGTAGGTACAACTCTAGCATACTCGAAGAATGTCGGAGTATACCCTCGACAGTCTACATCCACCATTCGGTGGTTCAGAAATTTATTTGCCATTTGTTCCTTCTCATATTCGGGACATAATTTTCTTTCCATTAACCGCTTAAATTCTTCCCAACTCATGGCATAGGCTACATCGCTTCCCTTGGCTTGAAGTACCGTATTCCACCATTCTAGCGCCCCTTCTTTAAAAAGATGCGACGCGTACATTACCTTGTCTTCCTCAGCACACTTACTTATTTTAATCACCGCCTCGGTTTTCTCTAACCAACGCAGTGCAGCAGTCGCCCCTTCGTTGCCTACAAATTCAACAGGTTTACAGGCAAGAAACTCCTTATAAGTGCAACCAGGCGTTGCAGCTTTCATTTTCTTAAGGAGTGGGGCTTGCATTCCATCGTTGTCGTTATTAGTATGGTTGCCTCCTCCGTTTACACTATTACTAAAATTGTCACCGTGTGTACGTTTGCTATGGATAATTTGTTGAAGTTCAACTGGATTTCGGGCAGCAGCAAGGATTGCTGGAATAGCATTGGCTATTCCCTGAGCAACGATATTCTCGATATCTTGCCTATTCAGAAATTGATCTTCATTGTTTTGCCCAGATTGATTAACTTCATTAACGGGTTCATTACCAGCGTGTTCAATCTGGTAATTAATTTATATAAGTGATTAGCATAAAATAATTAATAATCAAATATAACAAAACAATCGCACATAATCACATTCACACGTATAGCCAAAATTGTCGATTTCTCGACTTCCATTTTTTTTATATATTATAATATGCTTCCGTACACACCTATTATCTTACAAAAGTTTTATTTTTTTAGGTTATTTCACATAATTATATTTTGATTATTATATTATTATTAAACACATGCTTCCACCACCACATACTATCCCATCAGCTTGCATTTTCAGAAACGACGTTCACTCTCGTCGTACTTCCATCAGATCCTCTCTCCCACATCCCTAATGCGGTTTCCTGCATCAATCAGCTCTTCACCATAATGACGGAGTTCCCCCAAGTTTTCTGCGCTCATAGGTGGGTGTAGTGGAGGCTCCGGGTCAAACTGGGGGAAAAAGGTATGAGGGATATTTAGGAGATTCTGGAAAACTGCCAGTCGGTGGTCCACCATTCTTCTAGCTCTGCTGGTAGAGGTTGGGTGTGGATAATAGGATCTGGGATATCTGGCTCTAGATCAACTGGAAGTTGTACTTCCGCGGGGTAATTAAAGAGGTTTTCACCGGCAGGTCCGATAAGGTTACTAAGTGCCTGTTTATGATTCAGTTCCTCCCAGGGTGGCATTTCCTGGTCTTGCCTGGAACTTTCCCCAATTTCTATTCCCTTGCCTTTATCTTTGGGATCCTCCGTCTTTATAACTTTCCGTGTCGCTGGTTTCCTCCTGTGCACACGCCTCCAGCCCGCAATTCTTCTTCTCTTCTTTGGCTTGGGTTTTTTCGGAGGTTGGGCTTGAAATTCCATAGGTTCCTCCATGTCGGCACAATAACCGGTAAAGTCTCTGGAAACTTCCACATTAACAGAATAAAGATTGAGATTCTGAAGAGCTTCAGACAACTCATTCATGCTGTTTAGCAGATATGAAGAAACACAAAATTTCTAGGTTAAAATTTTGTAAATTGAATTTTCACATAATCACAAAAAGGTAATTAGAAAATTAAATATTAATTACAAATATCTAATATATTTATATAAACAGATTGATTAAAACAAAATATTACGATTATATATATATTACAAATTACAACTGAAATTTAAAATATACTAGGGATAATTTATTTTAGTCTATCTTTTCTTACTAAGTTGTTTATTTAATGGGCAAGTTTCTTTAAAGTTTCTGGCTTATGGATGATATGGGTGCTAGTACTGGGTCAGGGTGTCGGCAGTTTAACTTAATTAAAAGTTAACATTTACTGCTGTAGTGGCTAACATATAGAGATTTGCCCATTGTTCATCTAATTAATCTTCCCATGGTGGGTTATCACCTGTTTCCTGAGTCTCATTATTAATTATAACTTCTTTTGGTTGTGACTTCTTTATTTTCTCTTGACTCTTTTTAATAATAAAACTTCTTTTCTTAATGGTATGTGGTTTCTCAAACTGTGCCTTACGAACAAATATTTCTTCCTCAGTATCTGCTGAGTATCTTGAGGAATTTGATGAGGTTCCCTTATCTTTTGGTGAACTATCTAATTGACGATAGATGTCCGAAATTCTTTGCTTACCCATACTGTAACTAACAAGTAGTCAGTTAACAAAACACATAATTACAAGATGGAAATCAGGAAAATTAAGTATTTCTAAATACTTAATGGGCTTAAATCAGTGGCTCTGATACCACCTTTTTCTGTCACGGCCCCCGTCCTGGTTTTACCCGGTCCAGGAGCCGCGGGACAGAAACCCGTGGTATTTATTAATTAAGTTGACAGCGGAAGATTTTTACAGGATCTTTTAAAACTTGAACTGCCCAATTATTTTATTTCATAATTCGGGATAAACCCCGTAATTTACAATAGAGGAATTTCACCAGGAAATTCCCTGATTTACAAAACATGTTTATTTATTTAACTGAGCCACTACTTCAAGCTTGTTAGTGATCCGTATCACTTTTCCTTGGTTCACAGTAGTCACCTGAAACATGTTTTGAAAATATTTTATAAGCGGGGAAATACTGGCGAGTCACTCAAGTTTAATAAAACGACACATAGTTATAAATTACAGCATAAGAGTGATTACAATGGCTTCTATCTTATTTTTATCTGGCGCCGTGTCACCTCCTGGTGACGATGGTCATACCACTACTGGGTTCTTTCACCCAAGTAGTGATGATTATCACTGTTAGGATTTATTAGCCTAACTGTGAGAAATTAGTAATGTGCACAATACCCCACTAGCCAGTGATTCAAGATAACCATGACTTAATCCCTGTAATTATAACTTTTGAAAATGATTGGAGTATTGTAAAACATTGTTGATAAAAGAGAATGACTCACATTGCAGATTTAAACGGGCAGAGTTTAGCCTACTGATTAGCCTTGTAACCTAATTTAAATAACAATGCACACGAACTAGGTCAGTAACTAATACAACATTTACGATAACTCACTAGATTAAAACCCTCACAACGAATGACAAAGTGCAATACTTAAACATCCATCAAATTCACGACGAATGACTAAGTATGGCCCTAATGTGGGCAGCGCTTAAACATCCATCGGATAGTTTCAATCGATCGGACATTGAATCGTAGCAGCGATTAAGTTAATACCCTGTATCGTAGCAGTGCCTTGCTATATTGAAAGTGAAATTCGAGCAGTATAACTTCGTTTTTGAGAATTGTTTTCGACACAGATGAACAGGCCATGATCCAAGCAATTTATAGCTGAAATTTGAGTCTTATGCGGCCCGCGTAAGCCTTAACAGACTCTTACGCGGCCCGCGAGAGCCCCCTATACGTAGATTAGGGCATCCGTGTCACACCTAGGTCTGCCACGTGGCCCTGAACGCTTATCCGGTCAAACACACTTTGACGCGGCCCGCGTAAGCTTCCCTTATGGCTTACGCGGCCCGCCTGAAACCCAAAAACCTTGATTTCTTAGTTTTTCATGCACGTTAAGGTTTCAGGGGTCCGGGTTTTCACTTACGGGTCGTTTTGGGACATTTTTAAGGTCCTTACAGATGTCCAACACAAATTCCGCCATAAATTTTATAAGAATATATATGACACACGGAGTGGCCGACCCAAATTTTTTTTCCAATAGGGTCCACTTTTCCGATGCTAAGATTTTTCACAACCATATGTTAGAATTTTCGGGTCGGTCACCATTCGGGGGGGGGGGGGGGTGTTAGATAAGAACTGAGATGCAAAGAAAAAGAACAGAAAGCCAAAAGATTATCTCTTAATTCATTTGCATACCTTCCAAGTAGAGACACAAAACAGTTAAATACACACTTAATAACTGACCATTATCTAAACTACTAAATTACATACATTAACTTAAATGTGGACAAAAAAACATTATGTAAGAAACTAAAACAAGTAAATGACAGATAAGCCCTCGAATTCTTATCATGTCAGAGGGGAATTTATAAAAAAAGGAGAAAAAAACATATACACTGAGGATTGAACTTGTGACATTTTATATAAAAGATAAGGATTAACCATCACAACAAGCATTCTTTCATTAGTATGGGTTCCATTTATATATTCTTATGGGTTCCCTAAAAAACTTAATATAAGACCGTGGGGTGTGGGTTGGGGCGGCGGTTGCCAAGCAACGCTGGCTAGACCACACCAGGTTAGCGTTGGCCATGGCGTTGCTTTGCTGGCGTGGGAATTGAGCCTGTCATGGGGCAAGGGGGGAGGTGACATGACTGGCTTTGGTTGGTGTGTTAATTTAATTAAATGAAATTTAAAATAGTTTAAATAAAAAAATCCACGTGGCTGGCCACGCCAGCCGAAGCCATGCCACACCACATCCCTTGATTTTGAATATTACCTTGTGGATACCACACTCGTCACGTGTCGAGCAACACCCCCCAACCCAAGCCCCTCCACGCCCCATAGTCTAACTTCTCTAGTATAATTTTAAAAAATATTAGGGTCCGTGAACCCCAACCTAGACACACGAGTATAATATTCCTGCGCTAATTATCAGGGGTGATCATACCTTTGGTTGTATTGGTTGTTGGTGACGAAACTTTATAAAGATTGAAATCACACTAATTAAATTAATGTAAGAAAAAAACTATAATATGTGAGAGAACTGAGTTTACTCAAAAATATCAAAGTTTATCATATATGATCATTTCTTTATAATATTTGATAAATTAAAGCAAAATATTTGATAAATTAAACACTATTTAAAAATTAGGTATTTGCTACGGTCAAATCTGTAGCAAATCCGTAGCTAACACCCATTTTGCTACGGATTTGCCACGGATTTGGTCCGTAGCTACAAGTCTCGTCGCGAATTTATTTGCTACGAACTTTCGCTACGAAAATTATATTTGCGACGGGTTTAGCTATAAAAAGTGACGTCGCTATTTTAGCTACAGATTCGCTACGAAAAAGTTTGCTATGGTTTTTTAGCTACGGAACTTTGCTACCATTTTTTTGCTACGGATTATTAGCTACGGAGTTTTTTTGCTATGGATTTTAGCTACGGTTTTTTAGTTACCGAACTTTGCTACCATTTTTTGGCTATGGATTATTAGCTACGAAGCTTTTTTCGCTATGGATGCTAGCTACGCTTTGGCGATGACAATTTGCTAGAACTTCGCTACTATTTTTGCCCATGGTTGCAAAAGTCGTTAGGCGCTCCCTAGTCGGTCAACTGGGGAGTTGAGAGTACTCCGCATAGGCGGAGAGTACTCCGGGAGTACTCAGACTTGTTAAATTATAAAGAAATTAGTTTTCGGAGATTAAATATATGTCTAATAACATAAATTTACTAATATTTATAACAAAATACGTGAAAATGATATTCATTATTTAATAAGATAGTCATATAAATTATGTTTTATTATTTTTTAAGTCAATCTCGGCCCGAATTGGCCTACTAGATCCGATTTTGGCCGAGTTTGACCGCATTTGATCGATTCCGAGTAATTAGGCGGAGTTAGAGAAAGTCGCCTCGGTAGCATACCTTGTAGCGACTACTCGGGGAGTACTCGGCCTTGGAAACCTTGTTTTACAACCATGTTTTTGCCACAGATTTATTGCATTATAGCTATGAAATTTGCTACATATATGCTAGGGATTGGCTATAGAAATTTGCCACATAAAGAGTTACAACCACAAATAGAACCGAAGTATCTACAAATTTATAAAAATCATAAAATATATTACAATAAAATTGTACAAACTATCCAACTACAAATGACTGTAGTTTCCTAACTTTCTATACCCCAAATGAAGAAAACACTACTCCATCCCATGAACACAACTCCGTATTGATGCAACACCATGAATGTAGATAAACAACATCGTTTCTCTTGATCTTCATCACTATTAAACCGTCATTGCCATCTTTTCTGATCAAATGATTCAAATCAAATTATAAGTCCGAGCATATACATGTTAGGCTCATAATAACTAATTACTAAGAACATAAAGCATAAACAAAGAAATGTAAAGGTATACCATATTTGCTGGCAAGATTTATGAAGATTTTTAGCATATGTTTCCCAACTTTAGTGTTCTTATCATAATGTTCAATGTGTGTGTTTTAAGCTTGAATCTTGATGAAGGTGGAACACATAAATTGTGAGATGCAAGGCATGAAACTGAAAAAAAAAACATTAGGTGTTTGGTTATCAATGAAAAAAATATTGTAAAGCATCTAACTTATTTTTAAATTGTGCTCATATATCATTATTATGTAGAAGTTTGAAAGCTTTCACCGTATGTGAAAGACTTGAATTTTTACATCAAAACATGATATACAATTTGGTACGAGCACTAGTTTCGAAATAAAATCTTCAATGGACCCAACCAAACTCTGAAAATTAATTAATAATCTATAAATCTAACTCCATCTTAGAGAAACTGTACCTGACTAGTTGGGGGGGGGGGGGATAGTGCACGGTCCTCCCAACCGCCGGAGTGATCTCACTCCGAGAGCTGCTACCCGACCAAGCTAGCTCCGCAGTGACTTTCCCATGCCGAGTTCTTACCCTGGGCGACATATGCCACTCCCAAGACTCGAACCCGGTACCTCTGGGAAGAGGTGGGTGTCGGTGGCCAATTGGGCTACCCCAGTTGGTTACTGTACCTGACTAGTTGTAAGCATGTGAAGCATTCAGAACCATCAAAAACCTCAAGGCCATCTTCTACAAAGCAAAAGCAAGAGAGAGAACAAAACATAATTGAATGAGATTTATACCAAATTAATACAACATCCATTTAGGCTTTAAATAAACATTAATCAGTGGTAATGATGATTAACTATGAACCAAGATTAAAAAATGAAAGGATCACGTACCCCGGCCTACCATGCGAGTAGCAGTACATTTTGAATGAGTCAGTTTTAGGGATGAATTTTTGAAATGGTCGGATAATCAAAACCATTATCTATTCTCTTCTGAGTAATCGTAGGAGTTTTAGGTAAAGTGATGGAACAACCACCATGGCAAATTATAAGGGAAGGGAGAGACGTGCGTTTTGAAAGGGAAAATATAGGCGGGGAGATAAGGAGGGAGTGAAATTATGTGGCGGCAATTTTGAAAATTCACTTTAAATGAAATATGTACATTTCTTTTATAACGATATACAATTTTTTTTTGAAAAGTAACAATACGCAAATTATGATAACAACAAGAACATATGTATAGAAATAAAACATCATTGTTTTAGTTCTTAGAAACAATAAAAACTTGGTTACACATCTATATAGTTTAATAAATAAACTTTATATAGTTTTAACAAAGTAAAAAAAAGTTTATATCTAAGACCGTGGGGTATGGTGGGACGTGGGTTGACACGTGGATTTCGAGGGGCACCGCTGGTGAGTGACGTGTTGGGTCGGTATGGCGGGGCGTGGCTAGCCCGCGTGGGTTGGCCAGTGTTATAAAAATAAAAATAAAAAGTCTAAAATTAAAAAATACACACAAAATAAAAAAAAAAAAGCCTAAAACTATTATTAAAATTTCCTAAAAATTACAATCCTACAAAAAAAGGATTACAAAATTAAAAAAAAAGCCTAATTAAGCGTTCGGTAGATTTCGAACAGGGCGAGCTTCTCAAACGGCTTCCGCTCCTTGCCCCGGAACTCGATGTTGGCCACCGCCACCCGGTCTTCATGACTTATATCACCGCCCGGAACTCGAAAGCTTCCGGCCAATAACGGGTCTCACCGGGTAGGCGGCCCTTCATCTCGTCCACGACGCTCGTTACAAGTGCTAGTTCTTCCTCGTGCGTCCATGAAGACATTTATCAAGTGTGGGTAGCGGGTTCGGGTAGGTGGAGTGAAGGGTTAGGGTAGCGATGTGGACAGGCGGTGGGGGTTTTATAGTATTGGGTGAACCGTTTGGTGTGGCCAAACGGTTATTTTTTAAATTTTAAACCTAGCCGCTATAGCCTAGCCAACCCAGCCAATGAGAGCCTGCCACGGAAGACCGCTAGGCACGCCCAACGCCCGGGCTGAAACCCCCGCCCAAGGGGCCACGCCGAAACACAAGCCCACCCGGGGTGGTGACTTGGGCGTTTGTACCTAACCCCCGTCCCATACCACATAGTCTAATTTGTAGTTTGAGTCTTAATGTGTCATGCATGTTTTAATAATCTTTATTGAGTTTAGGGCTGGCCAAATCGCTCGCTGCTTGTCGCTCGTTCAGTTTGTAAATGATCCAAGCAACAGCAAAAGATTGCTCGGCTCGAATTTTTTTATTAATTTATTATATAAACACACAGTACAATTATATTTATAGTTTATAATTTTATATAAATCACTCTATTGGGTTTTGCCCATTGTATACAATTATATTTATACTTACTATCTCAATCAACCTAATAAAAAATTTAACACTAAAGGTCTATTTGGTATGCGGTAATAGAATGGACGAGGAAATGGAATCGACGACATAATAAAATGCACAAGGTAATGGAATGGATCATTATCATTCCATTTCTTGTTTGGTTACCATGTGGAATAGAATGAATTATTACCGTGTATTATTTGGTAGGCAATAAAAGACGAAGGATTAAAATCGGCGGTGAGTGTTGATGGTGGGTGACGGTCGATGGCGGTGATTGTGGGTGGTGATAGGTGGCAGTGGTGGGTGGTGGCGACTATAGGTGGCGGACAAGGGTGGGTGGCGACTACAATGGTGGTTGTCAGTAGTGGTTGATGACGACAGAGGCGGCGGTGGGTGGCAATGGCGGCGGGTAGGCGGTGGCGGTTGTGGTTAGTGGTGGTAGAGGCGGGTGGCGCAGCGGTGGGTGGAGGCGGGTGGCGGCGGTGGCAGGTGGCGGCGACTGGTGGATGGCGACAACGGTGGGCGTCGGTGGTGGGTGGTGGCGACGGTGATGAGTTGTGGCTCATGACATTAATGACAAATATTGTGCAAGAAAGGCTTCTAGCATGTATGTATCGTAAGCATATCAATTAAGCATTTAATAATGGATTGATTGATTTGAATAATGTGATTGATATTGTGATTGTGATTTTGATAAGGTTGTACATATTGCACCCAAGAGTGTATAAAATGTAAAATGAGATCATGTAAACTCAAGGTTTGCGTAGATATTCCACGTAAGTGAGTTGATGTGTTTAAGAGTTTAGAAATGCCGAGTTATCCTACAAGGATAAACAAGACGTGTAAGTACGACGGATTGGATTTAGGATTTATATGTGGAATTGTAACTTAGTATGAAATTACATAAAAATTATCTTTGTTAAAACACTCATATTGGACACGATGTTTACATCTTTTTCATGGGCACTATGTCGCCCAGTGGGTGGTGCACGTTTTCAGCACCGAAATGCTTGTTGTTTATCCGAGATGCCTTATTTCTATACGAAATACCCTGCAAAGCCCTAGAACAGCCTCAAAACTTTGCAAACAGCCGTCAAAACACGTCCAAAAACCCAATTTTCTACAGAAACGATTCTGAACCAAGCCAATCAAGAACCTAACGCTCTGATATCAATTGTAGGTCCCCTAATCCGTGTGGATCTTCACAGAATCGTTGATCCAACCTAGAGTGCGGAATCCTCTAGATCAAATTTTAACAGAAACGAGTAGAAACAGAGATCACAATAAACCCGATCTTTATTGATTATCTATCAAACGATTACAACCAATCAAGATCACCAAATTCGTCCAAGCCACTTGCTATTACGAATTCTCTCTCTGAAAATGCTTAAGGTGATTAGCCTAAACCCTAATGCAAAGCTTTGTTTATATAGGACAAGCTTGCAACATGGGCTAGGCCATGGGCTGCGAATTGGACAGGCCCAATTCGCCTACCATTCCCCCTTTGGCCCAATCAATCTTTATTAACTAATACAAAGCTAAGCTCGCTAATTGTTTATCATTTTACGAATTACAAGATATCCAAAGACCAAATATAAAAGTTGTTGTCACAAATATGCACCAACAGTTTCGCTATGGATTTTGCTACGTTATTGATTTAATATTTATTTTATCAGTTTTGCTACAAACAGTATCGGCGGCGAAGACGCTGGCCGATTGAGGTTGGCTGGAACGAGATGTTGGTCGTCGAATGGAACTAGAAGGTTGGCCGGCGGCCGGAACAAGAAGGTTGGTCGCCGGCGGGTTTAAGGGTGCGGCATCTGGAGACTGGAGTGGAGAAGGTGCAGCGGCTGTCGGCTGGAATATGATGAAGAAGGGGATGTGTGTTTTTTAGGATTGATGGGGTATACAAGTCACAATTGTCATTCAGAGTATGTTGAAATCTTAATGGTTCAGATCGGAACCAATACTACAGGAAGTCACAATTGTTACACCAATTTAACAAATCTATCGAACTATACTTAGATCTGTAATTTAAAAAATGGGAAATAAAATTTGTTAAATAAACGTGTATAAGAACCTATGCAAAATTATATACGAATAATTTATTAATATTACATACATATGTAAGTATTTATACATATTACATATGTATATAATATTAATAAATTAAATGAATTGTGGGAGTTGGTTCGGGTTTTTACCCTAATACCCAACTACCCGATTTCAACAAGGACAGGAACCGAGTTTTAGAAATGGGTATTTTTTTTCAGGTAGTGTATGTAGGTGAGGTCGGGTATCGGTTTGGGTCGGTTCTTGCTCGGGTCGTGTAACACCCGTTCTTATAAATCAAGGTTTAACGTATCTTTTACGAAAAACAATCATGTAATTAAGATTACATATACATCGGAAATACAGGTTTATTAAAACCTTTTACAATTTAAAAGTTTAGAACATAACGTAATTAAGTTCGTCATTTAACATAACAACGATACATAGTGCGAAAGCCTGTAACTTGCTCGTGTTCGGTTCTTCGTTGAGCTTGATCGTCCACCGGTAAAGTAAATTATACCTACAATTCATAAAACATGAATTGAATCAGTCATACATAGCTTAAAACGTGTCTAAACGAGTCCGGGAAGCGAAACTGATTAAAATACAGTTTTTTCTCCGAAACAAGGTTTTGTCACGCCACGTGACGGCGCCACATTGCTCCCTCGCGTGGCGCGAGGGGGGAAGTTTTCCAGCAGGTCTGGAGCTGGGTCCTGCATTTTTCAGCAATAACGATTTTTACGGAAACGGCCATAACTTCTTCGTTATTGATCCGTTTTACGCGATTCTTTTTCCTATGCGTCCGTAATTTTATTCTCCATCATATGGAGTTAAAATCCAACATCCGACATAATACATTTTGAGACTTCTAAGCCTTCGACTCATTACCTCTTTACCGAATTTTAACCCGTTTATGCATTTTATCAAACAAACATATTTGTTTGATCCTTATATCACATGCACTTCTTCAAATTAATGTTATCTACCATGTTAGGTCCTAATCATAGGTTTCTTACATAATTTAAACCCGTTTTCGCTCGTATGCTTATTTTGACCCGTTAAGGGTATTTAAGCACTTTAAAGCTTGAAATCGCTTTCATTCATTTCTAGCATTTTATTCCTACATTTCTTATCAAGTAATCTTCCACCACAACTATATGTGCGTTGGATTTAATGTGGATATCTATATGTTCCGAGTTTACCCCTCGGATTATCATTTTACGGCAAAGACTCATATAAAGTCTTTCGACCCAAGAATTTACATCTTTCCCTACCTATACTCATTCTAAGCTTTTATTTAATCATAAAACTCGTTTCCGAACCACCTTTAAGGGTCGTTCGTTCGAATTAGCTTACAAGGGCAATTTGGTCAATTTTCATCCTTCTTTTACTACAAGGACCTTTAAATACTTGTTTGACTCATAATCCGACCTTTTAACAATAATTCTTGTTTGTAAACCCATGTGCTTCCAAAACACTATAGTCATAACTCAATTTATTCGGTTTACCAAAAAGATAATCGAATATCTATATTTTAACCTTGTCTAACTCTTATAGAACACCAAATTCTACATGATGAGTTGTGTTATTATACATACCTGGCTCGGATCAATATATTGACCCGTTTCAATACCTTGCCTTAGTGGCTGCTAAGTGATAGCGCTGTAAACATCCATGTGCTATTTATTCCCTAAAATTATACAACTCGACAACCCATTAGTCGATATTGTCAAAGGGTGATAATTTCACCTTTTGACCCGTTTGGTCTAAATGACCAATTATATTAGCGAGATGACATTTATTACCACCTCGTATATATAACTTGCTCCGATTTACACCGTTCGGTCATTTTACTTATAATTCCATTCCTTAACCCTTATTGGCCTATTATAGCTTACATCATAATTGTCTTTCAAAACTAACGGTTATGGTCAACGTGTGACCAAATTACCAGTTTGCCCTTATTGGTTATTATGATTTACCTTATATGCTAACCATTAAAAGTACACGTTTCATTCGTCATAATATGATCGAATTAACGATTTAACTCATTTTTAGCCATCACTATGGTTTCTCATCATATTTGATTATCTTGTTCCTACACGCCGGAACACCATATCTCAGTTAGGCATTTGTCTTTTACGTAATTAATATGACAAAAGGATATTCTAAAATATATGACTAGTGTAAGATATACTTACCTTGCATCTGAATTATGCTTTTCCTCCATTCTTGATTTGTTTGACCCTCTTCCTTTCCCAAGCCTCCACCTAGCTCGTTAGGCGTCAAACTATTTTCAATCATTTACAAGACGATTAAATTAGTCATAAAAATCATGACTATTCCACCTCACTTATTTTCTATGCCGAAGCTAGTATTCGACTTCATGATTAGTTAACTTAGCTTATCTAAAGTTAACTACTTTTTGATCACATGGGTTACAACATTAAGTCTAAATCAACATAATATTTAGAACCCTTATCACTTCGTAATACGCGTAATTGCCATATCATTCAAATACACATTTTCACTCTAATTTTCAACACTTTAGTTCTCATTTAGGCATTTTAACAAACACCTAATGTGCATAAATTTTTACACCTTTACAACTAGTTCATAACTAGTTATTTCTACTAAACATAAACATAATTTCAATTCCATTATGTCTAGCATGCATACTATTCTCAGATTCATCTCATGGAAATCAATTAATCACCATTTTAATAGTCATAATTCTAGGGTTCATCTTATTTCTACAAAACCCATTTAACACATAAATGGATAATCATGAAATTCACAATTATGAACCTCAATTCAACAAGTAAATGACTAGGGTTTACTCCTAGACATAAAAATCATTCCTAATTTCATCATTGGATCATAATCCATCAATTTATTTGCACGTAACCTACTTGTCTCAAATTTCAACTTCAACCAATCTAGGTTTTCTGACATACCTTGTGATCCCCATGACTTCGTGATCGTTTCTACGCGTTCATGCACGAATTTGAGACCCAAATACTCCTTCAATTTGGTGATCTTTGATGAACAAGGGTTTCCCCTTGTTTTCTCCAGCCGTAGTCGACACACACACACACACTTGGTGTGTGTGTTGTGTTTTGTTTTATTAATAAAACCAATCTTTTAGTATTTCCCCTTTTGGTCCCTCAAGTTTAGTTAGTTATTAAGTAGGACACAATCTAACTATTTCTAATACTATTCCCACTTATTAACTAAGTTAAATATTCATAGTTAACTTAGTGGGTTCGGGGAAATTATGACTCAGATTATTTCAAGTCCCGTTAATTCAGACTTCTTATAAACTTTATTTCCTTAAAAGTATTTATTCACGTTGTATTTAATATTAGGATTATTTGTTTAAATCCTAATATTTATCGGGTTACTCTTACCACTAACGGTACTTTACCCGTCTTTTAGTATTAACGGGGTTTGATTACCAAACCCGTTTTCGGGGTGTCGGGTTACTCTTACCACTAACGGTACTTTATCCGTTTTACGCGATTCTTTTTCCTACGCGTCCGTAATTTTATTCTCCATCATATGGAGTTAAAATCCAACATCCGACATAATAAATTTTGAGACTTTTAAGCCTTCGACTCATTACCTCTTTACCGAATTTAAACCCGTTTATGCATTTTATGAAACAAACATATTTGTTTGATCCTTATATCACATTCACTTCTTCAAATTAATGTTATCTACCATGTTAGGTCCTAATCACAGGTTTCTTTCATAATTTAAACCCGTTTTCGCTCGTATGCTTATTTTGACCCGTTAAGGGTATTTAAGCACTCTAAAGCTTGAAATCGCTTTCATTCATTTCTAGTATCTTATTCCTACATTTCTTTTCAAGTAATCTTCCACCACAACTATATGTGCGTTGGATTTAATGTGGATATCTATATGTTCTGAGTTTTACCCCTCGGATTATCATTTTACGGCAAAGACTCATATAAAGTCTTTCGACCCAAGAATTTACATCTTTCCCTACCTATACTCATTCTAAGCTTTTATTTAATCATAAAACTCGTTTCCGAACCACCTTTAAGGGTCGTTCATTCGAATTAGCTTACAAGGGCAATTTGGTCAATTTTCATCATTCTTTTACTACAAGGACCTTTAAATACTTGTTTGACTCATAATCCGACCTTTTAACTATAATTCTTGTTTGTAAACCCATGTGCTTCCAAAACACTATAGTCATAACTCAATTTATTCGGTTTACCTAAAAGATAATCGAATATCTATATTTTAACCTTGTCTAACTCTTATAGAACACCAAATTCTACATGATGAGTTGTGTTATTATACATACCTGGCTCGGATCAATATATTGACCCGTTTCAATACCTTGCCTTAGTGGCTGCTAAGTGATAGCGCTGTAAACATCCATGTGCTATTTATTCCCTAAAATCATACAACTCGACAACCCATTAGTCGATATTGTCAAAGGGTGATAATTTCACCTTTTGACCCGTTTGGTCTAAATGACCAATTATATTAGCGAGATGACATTTATTACCACCTCGTATATATAACTCGCTCCGATTTACACCGTGCGGTCATTTTACTTATAATTCCATTCCTTAACCCTTTTTGGCCTATTATGGCTTACATCATAATTGTCTTTCAAAAGTAACGGTTATGGTCAATGTGTGACCAAATTACCATTTTGCCCTTATTGGTTATTATGATTTACCTTATATGGTAACCATTAAAAGTACACGTTTCATTCGTCATAATATGATCGAATTAACGATTTAACTCATTTTTAGCCATCACTATGGTTTCTCATCATATTTGAATATATCTTGTTCCGTATGGCTACACGCCGGAACACCATATCTCAATTAGGTATTTGTCTTTTACGTAATTAATATGACAAAAGGATATTCTAAAATATATGACTAGTGTAAGATATACTTACCTTGCATCCGAATTATGCTTTTCCTCCATTCTTGATTTGTTTGACCCTCTTCCTTTCCCAAGCCT
This sequence comes from Helianthus tuberosus, assembly GCA_030545235.1. NCBI lineage: Eukaryota > Viridiplantae > Streptophyta > Magnoliopsida > Asterales > Asteraceae > Helianthus > Helianthus tuberosus. Next base: position 7,376,703 of record CM060385.1, read on the forward strand.
CCACCTAGCTCGTTATGCGTCAAACTATTTTCAATCATTTACAAGACGGTTAAATTAGTCATAAAAATCACGACTATTCCACCTCACTTATTTTCTATGCCGAAGCTACTATTCGACTTCATGATTAGTTAACTTAGCTTATCTAAAGTTAACTACTTTTTTATCACATGGGTTACAACATTAAGTCTAAATCAACACAATATTTAGAACCCTTATCACTTCGTAATACGCGTAATTGCCATATCATTCAAATACACATTTTCACTCTAATTTTCAACACTTTAGTTCTCATTTAGGAATTTTAACAAGCACCTAATGTGCATAAATTTTTACACCTTTACAACTAGTTCATAACTAGTTATTTCTACTAAACATAAACATAATTTCAATTCCATTATGTCTAGCATGCATACTATTCTTAGATTCATCTCATGGAAATCAGTTAATCACCATTTTAATAGTCATAATTCTAGGGTTCATCTTATTTCTACAAAACCCATTTAACACATAAATGGATAATCATGAAATTCACAATTATGAACCTCAATTCAACAAGTAAATGACTAGGGTTTACTCCTAGACATAAAAATCATTCCTAATTTCATCCTTGGATCATAATCCACCAATTTATTTGCAAGTAACCTACTTGTCTCAAATTTCAACTTCAACCAATCTAGGTTTTGTGACATACCTTGTGATCCCCATGACTTCGTGATCGTTTCTACGAGTTCATGCACGAATTTAAGACCCAAATACTCCTTCAATTTGGTGATCTTTGATGAACAAGGGTTTCCCCTTGTTTTCTCCAGCCGTAGTCGACACACACACACACACACACACACTTGGTGTGTGTGTTGTGTTTTGTTTTATTAATAAAACCAATCTTTTAGTATTTCCCCTTTTGGTCCCTCAAGTTTAGTTAGTTATTAAGTAGGACACAATCTAACTATTTCTAATACTATTCCCACTTATTAACTAAGTTAAATATTCCTAGTTAACTTAGTGGGTTCGGGGAAATTATGACTCAGATTATTTTAAGTCCCGTTAATTCAGACTTCTTATAAACTTTATTTCCTTAAAAGTATTTATTCACGTTGTATTTAATATTAGGATTATTTGTTTAAATCTTAATATTTATCGGGTTACTCTTACCACTAACGATACTTTACCCGTCTTTTAGTATTAACGGAGTTTGATTACCAAACCCGTTTTCGGGGTGTTACAGGTCGGGTCGGGTTTTGATTTTTGCTTACCCCTAGAAGAAATAGATTGAAAGAAATTGGAAGTTTACCTGAGTCACAATAGATTGAAAGAAATTGGAAGTTTACCTGAGTCACAAGAAATTAGACCTTGGAAATTAAAATTGAAGGTCGTGATTCCGGTGGAGTGGGCGGCGATGGTCGTGAACGGTGGTGGAGTAACTGGTTGCATATGAGAAAAATCTATTTTGGGGTTTAAGCTTTATTTAGATCCAACTTTCTACAAATTTTGCTACCAAGTTTATTTAATTTTCAAACATTTCTTTTTGCTACCGATTTTGCTACGTTATTTTTTTATATTTATTTCCTCAGATTTGCTACGGATGTTGCTACAACTTTTTCTACGCTTGGTTTTAAATATTTTTTGATAAATTTTGCTACGAATTTTGTTAGGCTTTTTATTTAATTACTTTAGATACTTATATTCTCAACTTTGCTACTGGTTTTATTTAAGTGCTTTTTAGTTAATTTATAAGTATGTATTTTCTTGGTTTTGCTACGGATTTTGCTACGCTAATTTTTTCTATATTTATTTCCTCAGTTTTGCTAAGAATTTTTGCTACGGATTTCATTGGCGACGGAATATTCGTAGCAAAATGGTAGCAAAATGTGTCTGTAGCTAATCCGTAGTTAATTCGTAGCAAAATTTGCTACCGATTTTCCCCGTAGCAAAACTTCATAGCAAATGCCGGTTTTGTTTTTGTAGTAGTGAAAGCATAAATGAAATCAATAATTAACTGTTACAGAAATTATTATTATTAATGTAATGTAAATGTAATAAAAGAACAACTTATTTGTCTCATTTGGTTTAGAGTAAATAGCAAAATCATCCCTCAGATTTGGCCATATTTGCCAGTTTCATTCAAATCAATTTTTTTTGTATCATATTGTCCTTCACCTTTAGGATTTTTTGTCATTTTCATCCAAATGTCTAATTTGGGTTTTTTGGGCAGATTTACGGATGAAAATAGCTAGAAATCCCAAACCATAGGGACGATTTTGACAAAAAAGTTAGACGTTTGGATAAAAATAGCAAATTAGCCCAAAAATGAAGGACAACATGGTACAAAAAAAGTTTTTTTGGATGAATTGGCAAACGTGCCTAAACCACAGGTACGATTTTGACAATTTACTCTTTGGATTATTATATTTAGTCTTGTCTTATTTGAATTATTATAGAAAATATAACCTGCCTAATTGAATTATTTTTATCACTACCCAAAAGAGACACATATCATCTTTGGTTGATCACACAATTATGATATAATATGGCACGTTATCCCGTTTAAGATAACAATAGAATGAAAATCTTTAAAATACACAGACAATTGACTTTTGAAGAATTTGTGTTCAATATCCCAAGGAATATAATAGTCGAACAACTAATAAACGTGAACTAAATTAAAAGAATTAAAATAAACTTTTTTAAACATATACCTATTATATCTTTAGTCGTCTCTTAATTAGAACTCCTGAATTTAAAAACCTATCGTGACCAAGGAAAACTTAAATGTTTATAGACAAGAGAATGACGGTTTAAAAATTTGTTTCAAAATTACCATTTTTTTAAAAGCAACTAAGCTTATGAAATGGAGTTCAAACTCGATCTAACTCCATAGGAATTTTTCTAACTAAACATTTACTTTGACATTGCCTAACCATTTGATCTTTCTTTTTCTTTCTAAACCAAGAATCCAAATTTCAAGTTGAAAGTGCATATCATCTCTCCATTTAAAGGCTGCCAAGTTGTATGGATGACATATCTTCGTCATATATAAAATATTTTTACATAAGTGGTTTGATTGAGTTCTTTTAATTTATTTTGATTGTTTCTAGTTCGCTTATGCTTAATATAATAACCCTTGTGACTTTCCTTGGCAGCAGATGATTTCCATCCAGGATGATTTTGCATGTTGTCGAATGTAAACTTTTTTCATTGGCAAATTTCTTTTATTTCTGTCGTTTATATAAGACTTAAACCCAAGACTTCCCCCTCCCAAGATGTTTAAAAGATGGTTCACCACTGTATATATGGATCCATAATTGAAATGCCATTGAACAATCACAAAAAGTAATAACAATAATAATAAAAAAATTCTTATAATTTCAAATGATATACAAGTACTCATCAAACAAACAAGATGAACACCTGGGTTGGGTTTGAGATGGGAGGTCTTGGTTTTAAGTCTCGGGACAGAGATTAAAAAGAAATTTGCAGTTAAAAAAAACAAGATGAACAAGGACTCAATAATTCGGAGAAAACTGCACGAACTAGAAAGATTAGTGTTTCAACCGTTGCTACAGAAAAAACTGAACCTAACAGTTGTATGCTGACAGAAGTTAGTAGCATTTTCATCCCCTAGCTGTCAGTCTTCAACTTAATAGGTTAAGTACTAAAATCTTTCAGACAACTGAAAGAACTTCTCAAATTGCTTTTCAGCTTGAATCTGCCCAGAAAAAGTTAATGTCAAAAACTAAAATATCACAGGAGGTTTATACAAATGTACATTCTATATATATGACTCAAATTAGGCAGCATTAGTTTAACACAAAGAACAACAAGAAGCAGTTCGTCTGAACCAACATGCCATTAAATAAAAAAATGACTAAATTTGTTAATCTATATGCATATAAGCACGATGAAACGTTATGCATGCAGATGAGTAGATCTAAGAATCAAAGGAGTGGAACACAATACCTCATGGTTTAGCAATATGTATCTACAATATTAATGATGGTTTGTTTGCATATAAAGTCAAGTATGTTAATTTAATAAAGCAGTCATTACAAAATGAAAATTTGGTAAGTGAAAATATGAAGGGAGCTCCCTTCAGTCCAACCGCAAGGAGTTTAAGATCCAATTTGTCTCCCGCATCATTCACTCATTTACTGAGTTCCATGCTTTTGACTCGGTATTTGGATGAATGAGTCGGCAGCTAATTGAAATCTTACCACAACCCATGAATGGATTGAAGACAGCTCTCTTCTCTTTGAAATTGGTCCTAGCTAAATAGTACTCGTTGAACTACTATGTGGTAGTTCATACGAGGGACACATATGAACAAAAAGAAGAGAGCTACCTATAAATATTTTAGATATAAATATGGAATATATATTTGGGTGTAGAGTTCAGGGGGAGGAAACAATGATTCTTAGGGTTTCACGGATACTTTAATGGGAGAGAAAGAAATAATTCTCAAGACTTTCATGTGTTCTTTTTGAAGAGAAGTGGCCATTATATATAGTCTGAAGACGGGACGATAACGTGATAAAACTTAAAATATTGATTTGGAAAAACGTCCCAAAAGATTTTGTATTTAAGGGAGAATAAACGATAAAAAAAAAAAGCCTGAAACCTCGATGTTTAATGGGAATTAAGGCCGAGTATCATCAGATTTTTTCTTTTTGAAAAACAATATTTTGTACTTAAATACCATATAACGTTACACCTATAAGAAATTGAACTTATGCTTACGAACCGAACGTTCAGCGAACAGTTCGTGAACCGTTCGACGGAAAGTTCGTTTATGTTCGTTCGTTTAATAAACGAACGAACATGAACAAGAAATTTTGTTCGATGAGTTAAATGAACGCACATGAACAGAGGTCTCGTTCGTTCGATTGTGTTCGTGAACGTTCGATAAGGTGTTCATGAACGTGTTCGTGAACATTCGTTGATTTGCGTTCGTTAATGTTCGTATGTTGTTTGTGTTTTAATTGAAGAACTTTGTACCTTCTTATATTTTATTTGTACTTTTTATATTATTAAACTTTTATTTATTTCTCATTATTTACTACATCGGCGAATATGATCGACCTTCATTCCACAATAAGGGATCAAGTTCGAGAGCTACTCTCTGGGCCATCTATCTTTATCCTTCGTCGGGTTCACCAAATTTATTTGTGTTCGTGAATCGTTCGCGAACACGCTCATTTCCTTAATGAACGAACACGAACATAAAATCTCGTTCAGTAAGTGTTCATGAACCGGTCGTGAACACATTTATTTCCTTAACAAACGAACACGAACAAGGCCTTGTTCGTGTTCGTTCGGTTCGTTTACGTCCCTACACTCACGCTACTTTCATGAGTGAGAAACACCATACCGTTAGACCAGTATATCATACTACTCTCATCATGACATATATTTCGTATGCTTAATATGACATATGATGGGAAACATGATCATTTGCAGCGGAAGATTGTGATTGATTCGAATCAATGTTCATGATTCTAAATATGGAAGTGTGTAGAATAGCAATAATAGAACAAGGGTATTCGAAAGGATAAGATTGAATGGACAATTCTTTATGAGAGAATGTCTTGATACCGGAAATAGGTGCCGGAAATCGAGTATATATACATTACATTTTGGCGGTTCTATATGGCGGGAATAACTGCCGGAACAGTTATTTGAAATCACTCGCTTATCACACCGAACATAAGTTATCATGCTAACCGAATATAAATTATCTACTACTTATACATAAAGCATAATTAAGTTTAATTATTGTCCTAACATAACCCCCCTTAAACTTGATTATGCTTTGCAGCATACATCAAGACACTGTAGTTCGCTTCATCAACAACTTTACAAGCTTGATTTGAAATTGAACCTCCGACGTTTCTTGTGCAGGTTCTAGGCTCCCTCCCAATCGTTTTCGGCATATAGAGCGTAATGATCCATTGCAGCCTCTTGATGTGCAGCGTCTGCACTTCTTCTCCTCTCATGACAGCCACCACCGGTTGTTGATGAACTTTCTCCTTCCCTAATGATCTCTTTATCTATCATTTTCTCCTGTATGGATTTGAACCTGTAATAATATATCAAGACATCCAAATACATGGCGTAAATAATTCTCATAAATTCTCCGTCTTGATATTCGAATCCCAAATCCTTAGCTATCGCTGGCCACAAGTTGTCATTCGTGACACTCCGATAGCCTCCGTCTCCCTCTACAGTCACATATAAACCCAGCAGATCAATCCTTTTGTCATCCGGCATCAATGGTGGAATAGGTCTTGAAGAAATTCCCATCTTCACATTCAGAAACCAAGCCACCATTTCCTCAAACTTCTTCTCTAACAGGTATTTGTATTTGAATACAAAATCTCTGTCATCGATCATATCAAGTAATGACTTGCAATCCGTAAAGTCATGAAACTCTAAAGCCTGTATAATCATCCGGCTCCAGTCGTTTTCATCATCATTGGAAACATTCAGGGTTTCAAAGTAAGAATATAAGTAATTCTCTTTGAATTCATCATTCATTGAACATAATTCAATCATCCTTTGTTTTTCGTTTAAACTAAGTTCGTTTTCCTTGGTTAAACCACTTACATCATTCACGGTATTGATAACAGGGGCTGAAAACATTGGGAAAATCTTGCACGTGTCACCGGACTTTCGAACCGTAAAGCCTTGAAGTGTTAATTGATCAAGGCTTAAAACATTACGATCCAATTCCGGTGAGTAGAACACGCTTTGTATCCTCAACATATCATTCCCAGATTTCATTTCCACTGCCCCAACCCCACGTATGAATAGAAAATTGTTCTCACCCGATTTTGTTTCGACACCCATCATGTGTTTAATACGTTTGAAAACGTTTAAATTTCCCGCAAAATGGTGATTAAAGGTCGGACTTACGTACCAGATGTCTCCCCATTGTCCACCCTCAGTACCGGTGACAATCATCTCGTTCTGGTAGTTAACTTCATCATTCTGTCCTTTTATTCCAGTATTAATCGCCTGTCTTATCAGTTGTGTGGCTTCATCGTTTTCTTTCGCCTTGCACATATAAATCTGGTGACCCGGTTGGTGGCAGTAGTAGCACAGCCTCACACGTGGAATCCGTTTATCTTTTTCATTCTTCTCATCAACACAGTGTTGACAAGGCATGGTGGTGGAACTTGGTTTGATTTATGCACGCTTCCCAGAAGTGGCTCTGTTACCACTATGTTGGGAAACATGATCATTTGCAGCGGAAGATTGTGATTGATTCGAATCAATGTTCATGATTCTAAATATGGAAGTGTGCAAAATAGCAATAATAGAACAAGGGTATTCGAAAGGATAAGATTGAATGGACAATTCTTTGTGAGAGAATGTCTTGATACCGGAAATCGGTGCCGGAAATCGAGTATATATACATTACATTTTGGCGGTTCCATATGGCGGGAATAACTGCCGGAACAGTTATTTGAAATCACCCGCTCATCACACCGAACATAAGTTATCATGCTAACCGAATATAAATTGTCTACTACTTATACATAAAGCATAATTAAGTTTAATTATTGTTATACACAAATTAAAATAAAGCTGCAGGTAGTGACATTTTAGTTCACCATCAAATAATTTCCCTTTTTACATAAAACAATAAAACTTTCCGATATCCATTATCACATTAATTTTAAAAATATGCGTCTAAAATAAAGTGAGCTCCAGCTGCTCCATATATGTGGTAACAAAAGTCTTGTATATGTTCGAAAATTCAAATATGTTTGTAGGTTTATTTCTAATATCTGATAGAAAAAAAATATCGTTAAGACTCATCATGATATACCTCATGCCCAAAGAGGAGTTCATAATGATTGTGATAACACTACTCATGCCCAAAGAGGAGTTCATAATGATTGTGATAACACTAAGTGTTTACATTCCCGTTAGAGAGAAGTACTTGTATATATGTCAATATGGTATAGCCCAGTTGGTCAGGGGGTCTTCCACTAAATAGTTTTCTTTTAGGGAGGTCTCAGGTTCGATTCATACTAAGTACAAATTATTTAAATATGGGAGAACACCTCTAGGATGGATTCGAACTTTGAGTGGGGTTTAAACAACATATCTTGGCCTTTTGGAGTAAGTTAGAAATTTAGTTGATTAGTCGTTAAAAAAAACTTGTATATATGCCAATGATGTAGAGTTGTTCCGATATTCTTTCTCTTTAATGTGTTTAGTGTATCACCGACAATGGCATTCATATATTTTCTCGAGCAAACATGTTACCCCATAATGGTACACTCTTTACATGCCAGTGATTGGAAACTAATACATCATCGCAATACAATACAATGCTATGCTACCTTTTCTCAAACAAACACACTACTCCCGTTAAGAGTTAATTTTAAGTTTGACATGAGTATGTATTTTTTTTTGTTCTTTTGAATCCAGTTCATATATAGGTGTTGTGGTATAAGATAGCTAATGTGGTTGGGCATGGATTTGGCGAGCATGTGACCCACTAAGAGCTACGGATGTTAATAAAACGGTTTAAGACAAATGTTGGTAACTCGAGTCACATATCCAATTGTAAAACTTGTCCTCAGCCTAATCCTGCCGGTATCTGTTAGGTACTGGGCATACACACTGAATAATGTTAATTCCGATAGAAATTACTGTGGGATCACCTACAAGATTATCATCAATGATTTGCCGACGAATTATAGCGACAGCTACCATTACAGTTTTATCGATGAACAAGCAATTGAATTTTTATCGAGGGATTAGCGACAAATTATGTATATTTTGTTCTTTTGAATCTCGTTCGATCATGCATAGTTGTGGAAACATCGGTCTGTAAGATTGTCTATTAACCTCATTATCCATTTATCCACTTGTTTTTTAAATATGTGACTTATAATATATAATTTAAATTATTAATATAGAACAACTTATTTCACCTAGATAATTATATATATAAAAAGTTTGTTATATTATATTAAAGGAAAAAATAATAAGCAGATAATTAAACAAATTTTATTTTGTAAATCACGACACCCCCTTGTACCGACTACCGATGTCTCTACAGGTGAAATGCAAATGGTGAAAAACAGCAATATAAGTTAATATAATTCTTCTATCTACAATTATTGGTCTAGAATTGCTTATTTAAACCATAAAGTCACATATATCCCTAATTTCCTGAAAGGAAATAGTACCAAGTGCCCTCAAGTCTTTACCACAAAACGTTTGAACAGAAACCTAAAGATTCCTTATGAACTAACCTACCTGTTTTTAGGGTTTCCATATTCGCCAATGACCTTTCTTTTCACCTGTATGACCTTTGCCTGTTCGTTTCCATCTACCTTTTCGGTGTGAGCCACTGAGCCCCCACTACTACGAAATATACCAGGCTAATGGCGTTAATAAAAATATAATAATAATAATTCAATTTACATGAAGTATAAATCTTTATATATGTATTTTAAATTAAGATGATGCAAGTGTGACAGATGAATGAATTATTATTTTTAAGAGTAAACTGTCAAAATGATCATTGAGGTTTGGTCAGTTTTACCATTTTAGTCCAAAACCATGGTTGTGAAAGTCGCTAGGCGCTTCTTAGTCGGATTCGGAAGTAACCGGAAAGTATTCGGCCTAGGCGGAGATTACTCGGGGAGTAATTGGTCTAGACGAACAGTACTCGGGGAGTACTCAGAGCCTAGGCGGGACTTTTACAACCATGTATAAAACTCAAAACTTTTAAATTTGGGTCCTTGTGGCTTTTATTTTGTTGTCATTTTCATTCAAAATCAAAATCTTGTCAGATTTTTCAGTTAACATCAAGTTCTTTTTGTCTTTTTCCTCCCTTTTAAATGAAGGGCAAAATGGTTTTTTAATGTTTTATTATAACAATAAAAAAATTTTGACCATTTTGCCCTACATTAAAAAGGAGGAAAAAAAACTTGATGTTAATTGAAAATTTTGATCATATTTTGCTTTTGTATGAAAATGACAATAAAATTGAAACACAAGTATTCAGATTCAAAAAATTTGAGTTTTGGAATAAAGTGATAAAAGTGAACAAACCTTAGGTATCATTTTGACAGTTTACTCTTATTTTTATAATTATAATTATAAAATATAATAAAGGGCCAGGATCATTTCAGAACCATAAATATTTACAGAACTCCTAATAAACAATCTTTTTATTTATATATTTTTATGTTTAGGATAATTTTATCATTTATTATTTGTATTTTTACGATTACATACATGTTAAGAGTAATTTTATCATTTTTATATGTAATTTTATAAATACACATATTTAAACTAGTTTTTTTACATATATGTAATTAGTTATGACACATATATATAATTTTGGCAATTAAACATATGTAAACTACTTTTAACATGTATGTAATCAAAGAAATACATATAATAGATGATAAAAAGATCCTAAATACAAAAACTTATATGTAAAATGATTGTTTATTAGGAGTTCTGAAAGTTCTATAGTTATTTAGAGTTCTGAAATGAACTCAACCCATATAATAAATGAGAATATTATGGTTGAAGACTTATCTTGAAATTTTGAAAAAATTAAAAGAGTACTTATTAAACTTTTTTAATGTATTAAACAGAAGGAGTTATAAAATAACGTAATTATAGTTTGACCTAAAATATTCAGATTTTAACTATTTATTTGGTTTAATTTTATATCCATTATAAAAAAAATTACATCTAAAAGATCATTTTTTATAATTGTTTAAAAAAGTGAAATATAAAAGGCAAATTGGATTTAAATAATCCCAACTCAATGTTATTGGCCAATAATAATCTCAACTTATTTAATCACCAATAATAATCCGAACTATTCACTTTTGTTTGTAAAATACTCCTGGTTAAAAAAACACTAACTAGGTTAAAAAATTGCTGATGTGGCTTGCCACGTCACCTGCCACATCAGTTGCCATGTAATCGAAAAATGCCACGTAGACTGCCACATCAGCTGCCGCGTCATCGAAAAAAGCCACGTAGACTGCCACGTCATATGACACATCAGCTAAAATGGCCACATCAGATGCCACATCAGCAATTTTTTAACCTAGTTAGTGTTTTTTTAACTGGAAGTATTTTACAAACAAAAGTGAATAGTTCGGATTATTATTGGTGATTAAATGAGTTGGGATTATTATTGGTCAATAACAGTGAGTTGGGATTATTTAAATCCAATTTGCCAATATAAAATCAATTGATTTTTTTTTGCTGAGGAGGTAAAAGAAACTAATTGGAAAGTTAACCTATATAAATATTAGCTAATTAATTAAATTACTCTTATCATAATTCAAATTGAGTTAAGTGAGGCGAGGATGTAATCGCAGGTTCAACCGGGTGGTCATGGTTTTGCCGTAGGGCTTTCTTCATGGAGATTCCTCTGTTCAATTCCAACAAGGGAGAACACGACTTTTGTAGGAATCAAACTTGGGTAAGGAGAGGTTGGTAAGTGTTATGATCTTTTGGGAGAGACACCACTATCACCGAACTAATGTCATTAAAAAAAGTAGGGAGAGGTTAAGTCCTCTTATGATGGACGACATGTGTAAGATTAAATCTATTATGTTTAATATTTAATCTAATAGCCATTATAATCATTTACATAATATAGATCAAAATATATAACAACCTATTAAATAATTAGTTGGTAATTGTTGATAAACCATATTACCCTTATTAACTAATTAGGTTTCCTTCTGGGTGCTTATATAAGGAGACTTATGTGGAGGTTAAAGAGTTACACAGTTACACAATTAGACATACCCTATAATCATAACATCATCATCATCGACCTCCTCTCCAATAACCGATTACCCTTTTCGGTTTAATCATCACCATCATCAGTTAGCACCCTAAGGAGGAACCAGATCACCTTGAAAAAGATGTCGAACTCCATGGCTTCTTCCATCACTGGATTCTCCTCTGCACTGTCTGCGGTGATAGGTATGTTTTCATGTTTTCCATTATGTTTAGAACAGAACTGATCCAACATGTGGTATCAAAGCATATGTTGATTAGTCGGTTCTGTTTTGCATCCATAAATCTGGGATAGAAATCTGGAAAACGGAATTTTGATAACTTAATAAAACCAACAGCCAGTTTCGAGTCATAAAGGACGACCCGAGATCATTGTTTCGGAAAAAGATTAGCCATATGTTCACTCGAAATCAACTGGATTATGTTTATGACCGAAATCTATTTAGAAAAGCCTTAATTTTTCAGTTTTCGGGTTCCAGAATTATGTTTTTATGTTAGGGTTTATCATATGTTCTTAGGAAAATTCAAAAATTCCTTTATGTTTTGGAATGTAATTAGGATTGATGAGTGTTTTTTCCTGTTTGATCCAATTTTATCTTTTAAGTTTATTCGAAAACTGTTAAAAAGATATACAGTTATAATTTTCGAAATCCTTGATAAATTTATATCAATAATAAAACAGGAAACACTATCACACAATCCCTTAAATTTCGAGTTTTCAGTTATTATCACATTAACAGCTGTTAACAGGAAGTTTCGAGGTCCCTTTCAACAAGCCGAGACCAAGATCTCGACTCGAGACCGCGAGATCTCGACTCAAAATCATAAATGTTCTCAAATATTCACAACCCGAGACAACGATTTCGACTTGAGACCATAAGGTCTCGACTCGAGACCACTAAGGTTTCGACTAAGGGCTTCAATCTTCACAACTCGAGACCATGGTTGCAACTCGAGACTTCATAAGGAGTCGAGATCTCATAATTCACAGCAGTCGAGACCATGATTGCGACTCGAGACACTGAGGTTGCGACTCGAGACCTTAATGAGTCGAGACCTCATAATGATGAGTCGAGACCTCATAATGATGAGTCGAGACTTGACTCGAGATCTCACTCGAGTTCTCATAACGGAGTCGAGATCTCACTCGAAACCTCATTATTTTAGGCTGTTTAATGTGAACTAAGATTTAGCTTGGGGCTCCGCCCCGAACCCCTTGCGGGGGCACGATGTCCCCCTGCACCCCCCAGCGAACTCACCGCGGAGTTCGATCCACGCTAACAGGTGGTTTGTTATTAAATAATTGGTTTTGTAATTACTTAGTTAATTAATCAGAATAAGATAATGTTTTACAAAACCAAAATAGCTTAACTTGAATGAGCTTTTGATGTATCATTTCTGGCCAAAGCTGATTTGATACATTTACTTATCATCCAAGTATTACAAAAGCTATGTTAAGTGTGCATCATAAACATGAATGTCTTAATATGTGGCCAAAGCTGATTTAATTCCTTCATAGATGGCATACTTAACAAGTGCATAACTAAAGTGATTGTCTCATTTTCTGGCCAAAGCTGATTTGTTACAATCATTTTGCACACATGCTTAAATGATTACACTTCTGGCCAAAGCTGATTTGTCTTCGTTTAAGTAGAATTTTAACAAAGTCTATTATTTTGATGTTAGTAATAGACAATATCACATCTTCATAACGTAAAATGGTCATTATTTATGCCTGCCTTAGTATAACGTGCCCTTAGATCACATTAGGACTTCTTCCTTAGTATCATAACTTGCTCATCTTATTTCCACTATCAGCGCCCAATTGCGGGATTCCACCTTTAACTGGTGATAACTTTGCTGCATGGAAGGATGCTCTCATGCTTACTCTTGGGCTGCTGGATTTCGATTATGCCTTGAGAGAGAATAAGCCAGCGAACCTTACTACTCAAAGTACTGCTGCTGAGCAGTTGACTCATGAAAAGTGGACTAGGTGTAACCGCATGTCTCTCATGTTCATGAAGCAGTCCATCAGCAATGCAATCAGAGGAGCTATTCTTGATTCTGAAGATGCTAAATCCTACTTGGCTTCTGTGGAGGCGCAGTTCAAGGGGACGTCTAAAGCACACGCTAGTACTCTTATTCTCAAGCTGGTGACAACTAAGTATGATGGGAGGAGCGGCATTCGCGAGCACATCATGATGATGAATGACATGGCCAATAAGCTGAAGGGGCTGGAAATGGAAATCAGTGATGGTTTTCTTGTTCATTTCATCATTACTTCGCTTCCTTCGTCCTTTGAAGCATTCAAGATCAATTACAACACTCAGAAGGACAAATGGACGATGAGTGAGCTGGTCGCTATGTGCGTACAGGAGGAAGAGCGTATGAGGATGGATCGCACTACTGATGTTGCTAACTTCACCACCTCCAACTCTAAGAAAAGGAAGAACAATCATTAAAGGAAGGATGCTTCTAAAGTCCAAAGGCCCAATCCTAATACAAGTGCACCCTCCAGCTCTAAGAACTCCTTAGGCAGAATCCACTGCAAGTTCTGTAAAAAGGCAGGACATATGTAGAAGGAATGCCCTGACTTTAAGGAGTGGCTGGCTAAGAAAGGTAATGCTTATTTTATGATACTTGAGTCCTATAATTTAAGTGTTCCTGCTAATTCTTGGTGGTTTGATTCTGGTTCTATGGTTCATGTTACCAATTTAACTCAGGGATTCCTTACAATCCGGAAGCGGGAAAGAAACCAAAGAACGCTTAAGGTTGGGGATGATCGAGAATTAGAAGTGAAGGCCATTGGAACATTACAATTATTTATGAAAACTGGTTTATGTATTAAACTTTATGATACCTTATATGTTCCTGAGGTAACTCGGAACCTTGTATCAGGCCCAAAGTTAGACATGGACGGTTTTATTGTTTCCCATGGTCATCGCAAACTCTCTATCCTCTATGATTCTGTTCTTTATGGTACTGGTATTCTGGATGGTGGTCTCTATAGATTAGAACTAGATGATAATTTTTCCAAATCTTTGTTGTCATATAACATTAATGAATCACTCACAAAGATGAAAGAGAAACGAGACTTAGAGACTTCGTCCATGTTGTGGCATCAACGTTTAGGCCACATCTCAAGAGAACGATTAAATCGTCTCGTAAAGGATGAAGTCTTACCTCCTTTTGATTTCTCTGATTTTGGAACATGTGTCAAATGTCTTAAAGGTAAAATGACATTAGCGAATAAGAAAGGTGCCACTAGGAGCTCTAATTTATTAGAACTCATTCACACTGACATTAGTGGTCCCTACCAAATCGCTGGCATAACAGGACATACTTCATTTATCAATTTTATTGATGATTATTCTCGTTACATGTACTTGTATCTAATTAAGGAAAAGTATGAATCTCTTACAACTTTTAAAGATTATAAGGCTGAAGTTGAAAAGCAATTAGATCGTCAGATAAAAGTTGTGAGATCAGATAGAGGTGGTGAATATTATGGAAGACATACTGATGTGGGTCAAGCTCCTGGTCCATTTTATGAGTTTTGTAAGGGCCAGGGGATTGTGAACCAATACACCATGCCTGGTACACCTCAGCAGAACGGTGTCGCTGAAAGAAGAAACTGTACCCTTATGAACATGGTGCGCAGTATGTTAGCCAACACTAATTTACCATTATTCCTCTGGACTGAAGCGTTAAAAGCAGCTGTTCATATACTCAATAGAGTTCCTTCTAAGTCTGTCCCTAAAACTCCTTATGAACTTTGGACAGGAAGGAAACCGAGTCTTAAATATACAAAAGTATGGGGCTGCATTGCTGAAGCAAAACTTTACAATCCTTTCCTAAGGAAACTTGACCCAAAAATAGTTACCTGTTTATTTATCGGGTATCCTGATAACTCAAAGGGTTATCGTTTCTATTGTCCTTCTCATGTCACCCGTATTGTTGAAACCAAGCGTGCTGCGTCCCTGGAGGAATTCAAGGTACAGTGCTGACCCTAAAAGAATTGCAAGAAGTACAAGACGCGGGGGGAGAGACTCGTCGCTTACCATTACTCCGATTACTCCTCTTGTACCCAATGCAATTACTGTACCCGAAGCTACTGCACCAACTCCAAATTTACCTCTACAATCAGAACCCATTATACCTCATGAAGAAGGCACATCAAACGCTCAAAACCAAGACAACGCTGAACCAGATAATCCACTCAGGAGGTCATCTAGGCAAAGAAGGCCTACTAATTGGGATGATTATGTTACCTACCTGACTGAAATGGATCCCGGAAAGCTAAATGATCCTATCTCTTACAATGAAGCCATTAGCAGTGATCAGTCTTCTGAATGGAATAAAGCAATGATTGATGAGCTTGAATCCATGAAGAAAAATGACGTTTGGGATTTGGTAGAATTACCAACGGAGTCAAACCCATAGGATGTAAATGGGTATTCAAAACAAAACTGGATCCGAATGGGAACGTTGAACGCTACAAAGCGAGATTGGTTGTAAAGGGCTACACTCAGAAAGAGGGAATTGATTATCAAGAGACGTTTTCACCTGTCTCTCGTAAAGATTCATTAAGGATCGTCATGGCTCTAGTAGCTCATTTTGATCTAGAGTTACATCAGAAGAACGTTAAAACCGCTTTCCTTAACGGAGACTTAGACGAAGATATTTACATGAAACAACCTGAAGGCTTTAAACCTGAAGGTCAGGAGCATCTAGTATGTAAGTTGAAGAAATCCATTTACGGGTTAAAACAAGCATCACGTCAGTGGTACCTCAAGTTTGATGAAGTCATGAAAAAGCAAGGTTTTATGAAAAATCAAGTGGATCAATGCACCTACCTCAAGATGAGTGGGAGCAACTTTACTATACTTGTCCTTTACGTAGATGATATTCTATTGGCAAGTAATAGTTTAGACATGTTGCATGAGTCGAAGCGGTTACTCTCGCATAACTTCGACATGAAGGATCTCGGAGATGCTTCTTACGTCATTGGCATCGAAATTCACCGAGATAGACACAAAGGGATCTTAGGATTGTCTCAAAAGGCTTACATAGATCGTGTCCTTACACGTTATAACATGCAACAGTGCAAACCCTTCGTCGCTCCAGTAGTTAAGAGAGATGTTTTCGGTTCATTCCAGTGTCCGACAACAGAGGTTGAGAAGGAGCAAATGAGCCAGATACCTTACGCGTCAGTAGTCAGGAGCCTGATGTATGCTCAAGTCTGTACTCGCCCAGATATCGCTTATATTGTTGGAATGCTAGGCCGTTATCAGAGTAATCCTGGCATAGATCACTGGAAAGCAGCTAAGAAGGTACCTCGATATCTGCAAGGGACGAAAGACTATAAACTGACTTATAGAAGAAGTGATCATTTAGAAGTGGTGGGCTATTCTGATTATGACTTTGCCAAATGCAAAGATGACAAGAAATCCACTTCGGGCTATATCTTTATGTTAGCAGGCGACCCTATCTCTTGGAAGAGTCATAAACAACAGTTGACCACAACTTCCACAATGATGGCAGAGTACATTGCTGTTTATAACGCAACCTGTCATGGAATGTTGCTTAGAAATCTGATCATTGGACTCAAAATTGTTAATTCCATTTCTAGACCATTGAAGCTTTACTATGATAATTCAGCTGCCGTTAGTTTCTCGAACAGTAACAGTTCGACTGGAGCTGGTTTATATCTCGATACAAAATATCTGTTCGTACGTGAACGAGTTGAGGAAAATAATCTTTATATCGAGTATATTAGTACTAAAGATATGCTTGCGGATCCGATGACTAAAGGTCTCCCTCCTAAGGTTTACGAAGAACATGTTCGGAATATGGGATTTAGTAAAGACCTTATTTAAGCATATTGTACTAGCTTATGTTTTATGTTTAATGAAATTTCCTCAGTTTGATTTTGTATGTCTCTTAGAATATGTTCAACCGGTATAATGGCATATAGACAAATAAAGTTACAAATCAAACAAAGGGCTTATGCGTATTTTGATCATAACGATTAGGTGTTAAATTAAGGCTATAGTATGACTAATGGGGGTCCTGAATCGCATAATGATTCAACGGCTGTATTTCTGTGCTATAGTACTTGTTTAAGGCTAAAATGAGTGTTAACTCCTGATCAGGCTTATCTAATACTCATAGTAAATGATTATTCGGCTAAGTGGGAGAATGTAAGATTAAATATATTATGTTTAATATTTAATCTAGTAGCCATTATAATCATTTACATAATATAGATCAAAATATATAACAACCTATTAAATAATTAGTTAGTAATTGTTGATGGACCATATTACCCTTATTAACTAATTAGGTTTCCTCCTGGGTGCTTATATAAGGAGACTTATGTGGAGGTTAAAGGGTTACACAGTTACACAGTTACACAATTAGACATACCCTATAATCATAACATCATCATCATCGACCTCCTCTCCAATAACCGATTACCCTTTTTGGTTTAATCATCACCATCATCAGTTAGCATCCTAAGGAGGAACCAGATCACCTTGACAAAGATGTCGAACTCCATGGCTTCTTCCATCACTGGATTCTCCTCTGCACTGTCTGCGGTGACAGGTATGTTTTCATGTTTTCCATTATGTTTAGAACAGAACTGATCCAACAACATGAATTTAGAAAGGTGTATTAAAAAGACTAATAAATTGGGATTGCAAGTCTTAGTTGAAATATCTTGACCTATGTTACAAGGTTAAGGTATAGTTTCCTTCTCATAATGGTTATACTGATATTAAGATGTGAAATAACAAGGGATGCTTGCTATATCGAACTTTAGTTTAAATGTTTATATTTTTTTATGTAATTGTTTTAATATAATTCTTTTGTTTTATTGTTTTATAAGGTATTTTGGTCTTGGGCTTCTAAAGGCAATAGACTTGTTGCTGAGGAAGACTTGAAGTGTTCATGGGTTTGGATCAGTTTAGTGGGCTAGGCTTGGAGCGTGGGCTTTGACCAGCTAAATAAATGATGTTCGGGTACTGTTGGCGTTAGATTGCAACATTCTCACATACGCTACAACATGTACTTTCTATCTCTCATGTTATTTGAGATCTAGGGTTTCTGTACTTTGTCTTGTTTGTTTGAGATAATTGCTTTGATGATTCTCAGTTGTTTATACTTCTTTGTTTTGTTGTTAAATAATATAGTTTGTTCTTGACGTCTTTCTAAGTTTATCAATAAAAGTTTGGATTCAATATGTGTTATATTTCTGACATGGTATTGATGTGTGTAAAATGCAACATATAAATTACATCAAATAAGGCATAAAACTAACCCTTTATAAGCACTAATGTTGGAAAAAGAGTGTTTTTGTCTTCCTTTTGTATTTTCAGGATTAAATGAGCTCAAATTTACAAAAGAAGCAAAAAAGACAGCTAAACCTAACATAAATACAAGGAAAGGAACAAAAGTGGACTGCCCGACCCCTCAACGGCATCTTCCCAAGCAAAATAGAGAAGGCAGAAGACTGAACACGCCCCGTGCTCAGCCAGCACGGGGCCGTGCCCAAGAAGCAGCAGAAAAGACAAACCTATAGAAGCTTCTATTGCCCACCACGGGCCGTGTCCAGCGAACACGGGGGCGTGTCGAAAGTACAGCAGGCGCATTAATTGTAATTGCGAATTACAATTAATGAAGAGAGAGATTGTCAGACAGGCACGGGGCCGTGCCCAGCGGACACGGGGCCGTGCCCAGCCTTCTGTTCAGCCTATAAATAGGAGTGCTTGGTTTCATTTCAACTCATCCCTTGGCACACCACCTCTCTCACACTTCCTCCACCACCCACCACCATCACAACACCATCATCCACCACCATCATCCATTGTCCATCGTAGAGTGTGTGAGTCGTCTCGGGATCCAAGATTGATCGTAAGAGTTCTTGACAATCAAGGCCATGTTTGCCTAAGTCTCTTACATCACTTGGTGAAGACAAAGTGTCTAGTATAATACTTTTTATTTCTAATCTTTTGCACTTTTTATTTGGTTTTGTATTAATGACTTTAATAACTAGTTACTTATGTTGAAGGTGATCTTTCCTTATTGTTTGTCCGTGGTGTCTTGGCATTATTTTACTGTCTATATAAAATAAAAGATTTTCACCATTCATATCTCCACGGTCTATATGGAGGTATGTTGGCTACCTGGTCGGGGGTTAAGGGAACGGTTTGGTAAAGGTCTTGCCATTGTTCAGCGTTTAGAGGTCCTGCAATGGACCTGGGTCAAATTTAGTAGGACCTCCTTCAATACTTCACGGTATTGGATGGCGGGGGTCCAAACTCTTTGATCCCCTCATAAGTTAACTACTATTAATACTATAACCCGGCTATTTAGGACTGTATCCCTGCTGACTCAGACTACTTTGCCGAGGGTAACGTCGCCGCCAAAAGCGGGGCCTACCATAATACTGCATTAATAACTTAATTCATTATCTTCCAATAATCCACCCTTTTAGGATTGTATCCTTGCTGACTCAAACTACTGGGGTGAGGGTAACGTCACCTTCAAAAGAGGGGCCTACTACAATAACTAAGATAATCTCTTAATTATGTGCAAAAGTGCGGAAATAATCAAAGGTTATACTAGATATGAGTCGGAACCAAGTGATTCATCTTGTCTATCTGTTTTTCTTTTATTTTTATTTTCAGCATTTTAGTTAGTTTTTATTTTTCTTAGTTTAAAAACATTTCTCTAAACTTTTTATTTTGATTAGACGTTGAGGATAAACCGGTACTAAAAGCTCTTGTGTCCTTGGACGACCTCGGTATCTTACCAACACTATACTACGCCCACGATGGGTGCACTTGCCCATATGTGTGTTTAGTGTTAGTAAATATCGTGTTTTATAAATTTAAAACTTGGCTAAAATAAGTGTTAAAGGGGCTTAAAATATACACCTAATATATATAACACTTTATCGCACATCAAGTTTTTGGCGCCGCTGCCGGGGACACAAGGATTTTAAGAAAGCTTAAAATCAACGGCCTAATCAGTTTTTCAAAACCTTTTTAAACGCGCGCATTTTATTCTGCATTTTAGTTTAGTTTTGCATTTACAGTAACCTGTACACGGGGCCGTGTTCACTGAACATGGGGCCGTGCTGCACATTTTCATAAAAACACCCAGTAACAGTAGTTTGAACACGGGCCGTGCTCACTGAACACGCCCCGTGCTCAACGAAATCAGTAAATTTAATTAAAACGCCCAGATACAGATCCTGAACACGGGGCCGTGTCCACTGAACACGGGGCCGTGTCCAGCCTCTGTTTCCGTTTTTCTTTTTGTTTTCTGATCTCGAGACTCGGTTGTGGTCTGCTGAGTGATTCTTATGGATCAATACTCAGGAGGTTACAACTACACTTATGATGAGGATGATTATAGGGGTAATTATTGCACTAATTGTCGTAATGCACGCTCGATTCAAAATAATCACTCATATCAACCATCCAATTCATACACCTACTATGAGGAGCCCAGGTACGAGCCATCAACTTCATACACATCTTATGAAGACCAAAGGTATGAACCTCCTCCCTCATACTCATATTTTGATGAACCAAGGTATGAGCCCTCATACTTATACTTTGAGGAACCAAGATATGAGCCACCACCTTCATATGCTTACTATGAGGAACCTTGGCGTGAACAACCCACCTCATATGAGTATTATGAAGAACAAAATTACGAACCTTATCCATCATATGCTTACAATGAAGAACAATGGTGCGAACCATCGACTTCATATGGGTATTATGAGGAACAAAGGGTCGAACAACCGGATTCAAGCTTAGAAAATTCCGATTCTTTTTCTATAACCGAAGTGACCGATAGGATATTAGAACACATTAGAGTTATCGATCGGTGTATAAAAGAAGCTCGCGCAAGGGAAGAGGAGTCCCGCGCAAGAGAAGAATTTAAAAAGGAAGAGATAACTGAAAATATAAAAATGGAAGAACAAATAAGTGAAAAACCGACACATGAGTTAAACAACAAAAAAGGTGAGTCCGACAACGTTAAAATTCAAGAAGAGTCTAATTTTGAAGAAATTAATCTCTTGTCACCTTCTTTCGAAAACCATTGTTTAGTACCCACTCATGCTAAGTTTTTAAAAGAGTTAAACACTAACACTAAAATTGACGAAACGGTAAGTGTTAAGTTAACTAATGATCAAACTTCACTAATAAAAGAAGACCCGTTTGAAATTAACATAACACCGGTTCCATGTTTCTTTCAAAATTCGTTTATTAGTAATGTCACAATCGATAAAGATCTTTGTGTTAACATAATGCCTAACTACATTTTCGAAAAATTAAGTATTAGTGATTTTTCTCCACTTCAAATACCCATTTTTCTATCCAATCGGAAAGTAATAAAATCAATCGGTATAGTTGAAGATGTCTTGGTTCAAACAAATCAAATGCTAATCCCAACCGACTTTGTCATCCTCGATGACGCTCCTCTAGTGTTGGGATGACCATTTGTAAAAACTCACAAAGCTTTGAAAAACCAGAAGTTCAACAATCTACCTCTTCAATTAGGGGCATTTAAAAGAAGTGTCGATCTCGAACGGTCAATGAAATATCCATTCGGCAATAATGACCCCCTAATTGAAGATGAAGATGAACCACCCGATACAAGTGAAGAGAGTGACCACTTTGTTGAAGAAGAGGTCGCCATAGAACAAACTTTTAAAGTTCTTGATCGAAATGAGCAACCAAATAAAGAGTCTCCTAAAGACCCACCACTTGAGCTCAAAGAACTTCCAAAAGGTTTGGAATATGCTTTTCTAGACAAAGATGGTAATTTACCTGTAATTATTTTGAAATTAGGTAACTTAGAAAAAGAAAAATTAATTAATCTTTTGAAAAAACATAAAAACGCAATAGCTTGGAAACTTGTAGACATAAAAGGAATTAGTCCTTCTATGTGCACACACAAAATTTTGATGAATGATGACTACAAATCGGTCATACAACCACAACGTCGATTAAATCCAAATGTTCAAGAAGTGGTTAAAAACGAAGTCATCAAGCTACTTGACGCCGGACTTATCTATCCTATCTCTGATAGTCCGTGGGTAAGTCCCGTCCAAGTAGTTCCAAAGAAAGGAGGTATGACGGTAATAACTAACGAAAAAAATGAACTAATACCAACGAGAACCGTCACAGGATGGAGAGTATGTATAGATTATAGACGATTAAATGAAGCAACAAGAAAGGATCACTTTCCTTTACCCTTCATTGATCAAATGATAGAAAGATTATCCGGTCATAAATTTTATTGTTTCTTGGATGGTTTTTCAGGTTACTTTCAAATCCCGATAGCACCCGAAGACCAAGAAAAGACAACTTTCACATGTCCCTATGGAACTTTTGCTTATCGACGCATGCCGTTTGGTCTATGTAATGCCCCAGCAACATTCCAACGTTGCATGGTAGCTATTTTCCATGACATGATAGAAAAGACAATGGAAGTCTTTATGGACGACTTTTCTATCTTTGGGGATTCATATGACCAATGCCTCGATAACCTTGAACGAATGCTATCCCGATGTGAGGAAACTAACCTCGCCCTTAATTGGGAAAAATGCCATTTCATGGTAACGGAGGGAATAGTACTCGGTCACAAGATCTCAAGCGAAGGAATGGAGGTGGATCGAGCCAAAATAGATACCATTTCTAGATTACCACCCCCATCCTCCGTACGAGCTATCAGAAGTTTCCTAGGGCATGCTGGATTTTATAGACGATTTATCAAAGACTTTTCAAAAATCTCAAGGCCTCTAACGAAGTTACTTGAAAAAGATGCTCCATTCATCTTTGACAAGGATTGCAATCAAGCATTTCTTACCCTAAAGGAAATGTTAGTCAATGCACCTATCATGATAGCGCCTGATTGGAAATTTCATTTCGAAATCATGTGTGATGCCAGTGACTTTGCAGTTGGAGCTGTCTTGGGACAGAGAAAAGAAAAGCATTTCCACCCAATCTATTATGCTAGTAAAACACTTAATGATGCACAAGAAAATTACCCAACAACTGAAAAAGAATTACTAGCTGTGGTATTTGCTTTTGATAAATTCCGTTCTTATCTTGTTCTTTCTAAAACTATAGTCTATACAGACCATGCAGCCATTCGATATCTCTTCAAGAAGCAAGACGCAAAACCACGTTTGATTAGGTGGATTCTACTCCTCCAAGAATTTGACATTGAAATCAAGGACAAAAGAGGAGCAGAAAATACCGCAGCAGATCATCTTTCACGTTTAGAAGACCCAGCTTTAGAGGCAACCAGGGACGAGCAAATCAACGAAAAATTTCCAATTGAGTCCCTGGAAATGGTGGAATAAAAGGAAGAACCATGGTACGCCGACTATGCTAACTACCTAGCTAGCGGTATAGTCGCAAAAGGATGGCCACATCATCAAAGAAAAAAATTCTTTGCCAATGTGAAACACTACTTTTGGGAAGATCCGTATCTTTTCAAAATGTGTGCCGACCAACTCGTCAGGCGATGCGTACATGGTAGTGAAGCACGAAGAATTCTCCGCCATTGTCATGAAGGTCCATACGGAGGACATCATGGTGCTGCTAGTACCGCACGAAAGGTATTCGATTCAGGATTTTATTGGCCAACCATTTACAAAGACGCCAAAAGTCTTGTAAAAACATGTGATGCTTGCCAAAGAACAGGTAATATTTCTTCCAAAAACGAAATGCCACAAAATGGCATTCTTGTTTGTGAAATTTTTGATGTGTGGGGACTCGACTTTATGGGACCTTTCCCACCATCAAAAGGAAACAAATATATACTTGTGGCAGTAGATTACTTGTCCAAATGGGCCGAGGCCGAGGCACTTCCAACAAATGATGGAAGAGTCGTGGTAAGATTTCTGAAAAAAATTATTCTCTCGTTTTGGCACACCTAAAGCTTTAATAAGTGATAGAGGTACCCATTTTTGCAACCATCAACTTGAAATTTTTTTAACAAGATATGGGGTCTATCACCGGGTTTCAACAGCGTATCACCCTCAAACAAACGGGCAAGTCGAAGTGACTAATAGAGGTTTAAAACGAATACTCGAAAAAACCATAGGGTTAAATAAAAAGGAATGGGCTGATAAATTAGACGATGCTTTATGGGCTTTTCGAACTGCTTATAAAACAACAATAGGTACAACCCCGTATAAGCTAGTCTATGGAAAAAGTTGTCATTTGCCAGTAGAAATTGCACTCAAAGCCTACTGGGCAATCAAAAATGTAAACTTAGATTTAGAATTTGCTGGTAAAAATCGATTTTGTCAATTAAATGAATTAGACGAGCTTAGGAATTATGCATACTCAAACTCTGAAATTTATAAGGAAAGAATGAAAAATTTGCATGACAAACATATTAAACCTAATGAATTTCGGGTAGGAGATCTAGTTCTTTTGTTTAATTCACGACTTCGATTGTTTCCTGGTAAATTAAGGTCTAGGTGGTCAGGACCTTTTTCCGTCACCCATATTTTTCCACACGGTGCAGTAGAAATTAAATCTCGAAATGGACCACCATTTAAGGTCAATGGCCAACGGCTGAAACTCTATCAAGGATTCATTGAGGATGAGGAAGAAGAGATCTCGCTTCAAACGGTGGAAGAATAAAAACATCATGCCTGGTAAGTTACGAACGATTGAGACGACAAAATAAAGCGGTAAGTTTTCTAACCATAGCTTATGGGAAAAAGGGGCACTCACACGTGCACTAAAAAAAAATAAGAAAAAAAAAAACACGCTCGGCACGGGGCCGTGTCCGCGCTGCAGACGGGATAAAACCCCTTTTTCAAAACAGTTTCTTCATTCCACACGCCCCGTTTCCCCACAAAAGCTCTGGTTCCAGGCGATTTTTCGCAAAATTTCGACGTCTCCTATCGATCTAACAACGTCAAGGTATGATTCTATCACTCTTAGTAGTTAGATTAGTTACTTGCATGTAGTTAAAACACCAAGAATTTGGGGAAAAATCTAGGGTTCTTGAAGTTCATCCGGATCGAACCTCAAATTTTTGTTTAGATCTGTTTGCATTTAGTTAGATTAGTGTTAAGGAAAGTAAATACACTTAAATTGTTCATAGATTCACCTGATTTCTTACAAAAACCCCAAACCCTTGTTCTTAAACCGAAAAAGATAAAATTGATAGGGTAAACGGGATATTTTGGGAAAAACGGCACTTAGGGTTTCATTTTCGGGGGAAACCGCACCTATTGGACCAAAAATTTTCAAGTTTTCGAAACCGGGTCGAAAAATGGGATTTTTGAGCAACAGACCTCTGGACACGGGGCCGTGTCCGCTGGACACGGGGTCGTGTCCAGCTCGCTGTTTGCAGTTTTGTCCAAAAACATTTCTGTTTCGTGCTAACTTTTGGTGTATTCTTGCAGATGGCCAGGAAATTCACAAGATTCAACGCCAATGAGCTAGATGCAAGAGCTCGATACGAGTTTCTTCAAACGAGGCCCGAAGAATACCCGAGGCAAGCCTGCACAGAATTGCTAACCATGGTGAATCAAATTGACCGTTTCAACAACATCGTCACGGGACCACTCAGAGTCGCCCTAACAACGCGACTCCGTTCCGTTCATCAATGCACCTTAGAATTTTATAGCACCTTTGCATTCACTTCAAGGTGCGACCCGTTCGACAATGACGGGGTGTCATTCAGATGTGGCGGAACGATGTATTCGATCTCCATGGCACAGTTTGGGTCAATTATCGGGTTGTATGCGGAAGAGGATGCGGGAAACGAAGAAAATACTGGGGGATTGAGAGAGATTGAAGACAACGAACGCCAAGCCATGTGGGCTCAGATTGGAGAAGGATTTTACAATCCGAGCAGCACTAAGAGTACAAAGCTGAGGGATCCGCTCTACAGATACATCCATAGGCTCCTCGGCTATTCTCTTAGCCAAAGGCATGAAAGTAGTGGCGTCGTTGGGTTAAGAGATTTGCTTGTCCTCCACTGCATTCACAACCGCAGGCCGCTCGATGTTCCGTTCCTCATGCTCCGAAACATGCATCACAACCGCCTTGCTAGTGCACCAACTCCTATTTTCTTTGGGGGATGGGTGTACCGTCTTTTCAAGCACTTCGCCCACATACCTAGGTCATTTGAGAGGAGCCCATGGTCGGGTACGGTGGATGTTCACATATGCCGCTCAATGAACCTAATTTATGAGGCCGAAGACGGGACGGTAACCTTCCAAAGGATGCAAGGTCATGCATGGAACCCGCAAGAAGCGCTTGTCCTCCCAGCTCCGCAACATCATCAGTATCAGTACCAACCCCACGGTGATCCGGGCCAATCATCCTCCTCGGGAGGCGGTTTTCCTAACTTTCAAAGTTTGCATGATTTGTTGCAGGAAAACCTTATGTGTACTAGGAACACCTACAACATGGCGAGCAACACCTACCACCGGGTCGGAGCTATTGAGAGAAACCTATCCGAGATCCAAGACGATGTTGGATACATACGAGACCACATTGCACGCCATGGAGGGGATGATGACGATGATGATGACGATGCTATGGAGTAGGCGAGAGGAGCAGAGGAGGAAGCGGTTGGTTGATGACCTCCCAGGTTAACCCTTTTTCACTATCGAACAATTGGTGGCCTGCTTGCCAAATGTTAAACAATTTACTTTCCTTGACTTCTTTTATTTTCCGTTTTATTTTTCTTTTTCTACTTTATGCTTGGAACAATTAACTATGGTAATGTAGGATGTTTGTGTTACTTGGTGTGGTAGTAAGTGATGACACAGGTACAAACCGAGGCTTGGAATGCTAAGCCTCAGCACTTATAGGACCAGGATGGAAAAGACGGGGGTAGAAACCTGTTTTTCAGGCTTTCAGACTGTCCACACGGGGACGTGTCCAGCCAACACGCCCCCGTGCTCACCTCCCAGACCTGCTGTTTGGTTACTGTCCTGCAGATTTTTGTCAGACACGGGGCCGTGCCCACCCAACACGCCCCCGTGTTCACCTTCTGTAAGTTCTCGTTACTGGCACCTGAACACGGGGTCGTGCCCACTCAACACGGGGTCGTGTCCAGGCTGCCAGCAACACAAAATTTTTGCTTTTTACACCTTTTTACACATCCAATCAACCTAAAATTTATTTTTGGGACACATTGAGGACAATGTGTAATTTAAGTGTGGGGGGGATGCTAAAACCTTGAATTTTGCAAGTCCTAAATATAAGCCTTACACAAAACTCTATTGGAACCGCTAATCACCCCAAAAAAATTTTCAAAAATTTCATTTTTCTTACTTGTCTAGGTTTAACTCGGGAAATTCAAGTTCTCAAAAAGGTTATATTTTTACAAATTTACAACCGATAGCGTAGTGATAAAAAGAACCAACATAAGAAAATTATGAAAAGGCATAACAAACTTAGTTAAAATTTGATTATATATACTTGATCACATAAAAACCCATTCCCACAAAAGTGAGTTTTGAGCCTTTATTGAGCATACAAATTTACATATTTAGACTAAATGCTCATTTTTCGTTTCTTGTGTGAATAGCCGCTTGGTTCTTATAACTCTAGAACTTGCCATGACGATACATTCCCGGTCCTTATCAACTTAAACCCGAGTAAGTAAATGATGGAGGCATTAGGACTAACCCTTTTTATTTCTACACCATTATTTTTCTTTTTCTTTTACCACCTACCCAAAAATCCCCCTAGTTAGCCCCTTTGAGCCTAAACCTTTTGCATTTCATAACCCAAACCAAAAACCCTTTTACCCACCAAAACCTTTTTATTTTTAACCCTTTGTTTTAGTAACAAGTTCGGTTTTTCGTATGATCAAAAAAAAAAATGTGTTGATGATGAAGCAAAAAGAAAATAAACAAACAAGTTCATCAAAAATAACTTTGTTTGAATAAAAGCTTCATCAAAATAAAAAGATACAAAAATAGAAAGTCCTACAAAAACCGACATTTGTTACGCTTTTTCACCCTTTTTCTACTAACCGCTAACCACTAACCCAACCACCTACCTTTAACCCAAGCCTAACCCTTAACCCACAAAGTCCTCTTGATATTTACAAAGGTATACAAGTTAAAAAGGAGGAGGATTGATTGCTTGGCAAGCCTATGGTAGGAATAAGTTCCATGTCGCTCTCGAGTGATTCACTAAAAATACACCTTCGGCCGAGTGTGAGTGATTTCTCCCGTAAGGTATGTGAACTTGTATATAAATGGAATTTTAAAAAAGGCA
Organism: Helianthus tuberosus; assembly: GCA_030545235.1. NCBI lineage: Eukaryota > Viridiplantae > Streptophyta > Magnoliopsida > Asterales > Asteraceae > Helianthus > Helianthus tuberosus. The sequence goes on from CM060385.1 coordinate 7,405,802, forward strand.
TGTTATGCCCAAATAAGTAATTTCTCCTATGAAACGTTCTAAATAAATCATTACGAATAGGATTGTAAATAAATAAAAATAAAACCCAAAAAGATCTTGGATTCCCAACACTCTACGACAAGCCAAAAACCTTCTCTTCTACCCATTCCATTTGGGAGTGTAAGCCACATATTAAAGAGTTTTGCTTGAGGACAAGCAAAAGTTCAAGTGTGGGGGTATTTGATGTGTGTAAAATGCAACATATAAATTACATCAAATAAGACATAAAACTAACCCTTTTTAAGCACTAATGTTGGAAAAAGAGTGTTTTTGTCTTCCTTTTGTATTTTCAGGATTAAATGAGCTCAAATTCACAAAAGAAGCAAAAAGACAGCTAAACCTAACATAAATACAAGGAAAGGAACAAAAGTGGACCGCCCGACCCCTCAACGGCATCTTCCCAAGCAAAATAGAGAAGGCAGAAGACTGAACACGCCCCGTGCTCAGCCAGCACGGGGCCGTGCCCAAGAAGCAGCAGAAAAGACAAACCTATAGAAGCTTCTATTGCCCACCACGGGCCGTGTCCAGCGAACACGGGGGCGTGTCGAAAGTACAGCAGGCGCATTAATTGTAATTGCGAATTACAATTAATGAAGAGAGAGATTGTCAGACAGGCACGGGGCCGTGCCCAGCCTTCTGTTCAGCCTATAAATAGGAGTGCTTGGTTTCATTTCAACTCATCCCTTGGCACACCACCTCTCTCACACTTCCTCCACCACCCACCACCATCACAACACCATCATCCACCACCATCATCCATTGTCCATCGTAGAGTGTGTGAGTCGTCTCGGGATCCAAGATTGATCGTAAGAGTTCTTGACAATCAAGGCCATGTTTGCCTAAGTCTCTTACATCACTTGGTGAAGACAAAGTGTCTAGTATAATACTTTTTATTTCTAATCTTTTGCACTTTTTATTTGGTTTTGTATTAATGACTTTAATAACTAGTTACTTATGTTGAAGGTGATCTTTCCTTATCGTTTGTCCGTGGTGTCTTGGCATTATTTTACTGTCTATATAAAATAAAAGATTTTCACCATTCATATCTCCACGGTCTATATGGAGGTATGTTGGCTACCTGGTCGGGGGTTAAGGGAACGGTTTGGTAAAGGTCTTGCCATTGTTCAGCGTTTAGAGGTCCTGCAATGGACCTGGGTCAAATTTAGTAGGACCTCCTTCAATACTTCACGGTATTGGATGGCGGGGGTCCAAACTCTTTGATCCCCTCATAAGTTAACTACTATTAATACTATAACCCGGCTATTTAGGACTGTATCCCTGCTGACTCAGACTACTTAGCCGAGGGTAACGTCACCGCCAAAAGCGGGGCCTACCATAATACTGCATTAATAACTTAATTCATTATCTTCCAATAATCCACCCTTTTAGGATTGTATCCTTGCTGACTCAAACTACTGGGGTGAGGGTAACGTCACCTTCAAAAGAGGGGCCTACTACAATAACTAAGATAATCTCTTAATTATGTGCAAAAGTGCGGAAATAATCAAAGGTTATACTAGATATGAGTCGGAACCAAGTGATTCATCTTGTCTATCTGTTTTTCTTTTATTTTTATTTTCAGCATTTTAGTTAGTTTTTATTTTTCTTAGTTTAAAAACATTTCTCTAAACTTTTTATTTTGATTAGACGTTGAGGATAAACCGGTACTAAAAGCTCTTGTGTCCTTGGACGACCTCGGTATCTTACCAACACTATACTACGCCCACGATGGGTGCACTTGCCCATATGTGTGTTTAGTGTTAGTAAATATCGTGTTTTATAAATTTAAAACTTGGCTAAAATAAGTGTTAAAGGGGCTTAAAATATACACCTAATATATATAACACTTTATCGCACATCAGTATCAAAGCTCAAACATGAATCGAGTGATAATTATAGATAATCACCAGGAAACCCTTAAAGCAAACCTAAGACCGCAATGTGAGGAATCTCCTTTTTGCAAATTGTTTTTACAAAACCTCACTTAATTAATAATATATTAAACAGTGATTGAGTATTTGTATTCTACAATTATCGTCGGTATGTTGGCATTTTGTATACAAAATTTGTTACTACCTTGCGAGGAGTAACATGACCACAAGTCGGGTTGACAGTACCGTGGGTGGTAATTGAATAGATGGAAACAAATATAATTGCGTGACCGCCCTCAATACTGTACAATGGTCTTTATTAAACTTGATTAAACTGGGATTTACTCACCAGTATTTCCCACTGACAAAATGTTTTTAAACGCGTTTCAGATAACAAAATGTGAAAGCCAAATAGAAGCCAGCTGGACAGCGCTGAAGGCTTGGAAAAGTGGCTATAAAGTTACATAAAATAAAGAGATATTTTATTTAAATAAAAGAGGGTTTATCCCTATGAAAATGTGTGTATTTAAAACTTGGGATTATTCCCACGTGTTTAATATTATGAAAGTGTGGTATTTTACTCTGATAAAATATTTCCTAACTACGGTCCTGATGAAATTTCCGCTGCCAAAATGGATAAAATACATATACCACCCAAACTGGTCGCGGCCGCCCGTTCCCGGGTTTGTTAGGGGACGGGGGTTGCGACAGAAGGTGGTATCAGAGCTAAGCCACTAATTCAGCCACAGAAGTGTTCTGCTGACACCAAGATATTATTTAAAGTGTTAGGAAATAAATTACAGAAATACGTGCATATCTGTATTTTATTGTTATGTGTTATTTGACTATTTGTTAGTTTACAGTATGAGTGATCAAGGACCATCCGACGCGTATCGTCATTTGTCCAGCTCACCTAGGAGCGAAGGCACCTCTTCACAGCCTGCCCTCTAAGGGTATTTAGCTGATGATGAAGAAGGGATATTCGTGTTTAAGGCTCAGTCTGAAGAACCATTCCCTCAGAAAAAGAGAGGATGGTTCAGTAAGGGAGCACATGAGCGTAGGAAAAGAATGAAAAAGTTGCAAGAGCAGCAGGCCTTAGCAGCCATTAAAAGAGAGACAGATGCCCACACCCAAGACATGCTTAATAGGAGTTTAGCAAACTTCCATATCCTAGCAACCACACCTACCGACCCTAACCTGGAGCAACTGATAGCACCCCAACCATTACCACTATTTCTCTCTCAGCCAATGGAAATAGAAAACAACCCAGAAAATCAAGTAGAAATGCATGATTTTCAATCCGGAGGAGATACCTAGGGTACCAGCACCCAATCCCTTAGACCCAGACTACGACATGTGGTTTGATGATTATAAGGATTATGTGCAACGCTACCACCTAACAGACCTACCCATGCCAAACCTAGCAGCTTACCCAGGTCTGGACCCTCTAGATCCCTACTACGATAATGATGAATACATTAGGGAAATCTTAGAGAATCTGCATCCTCAGGAAGAACCCATGCCACAGTACCCAGATCCAGTACCAGCACCTGCACCCCTAATGAATGCAGAAAATGTGCAAGAGCTCCGAACTTTCGGAGAAGAGATTTTAGAAAGTAGCGAGATAATGAGGCTGGTAGGAGAGCGACTCGTCTGGAAGTATGACGAGCGTCATATGGATTTTTGGAGAATCCATATCTGTGAAAGTGATAGGGAAGGTAGTAATAATAATAATAATAATATAATATATAATATGCGTGTATGTTAGAAAAAAAACTAAATCATAGCTATGGATGCCTACTAGTAGTGTAAGTTCAATTTCAGTCGTATTGTAATTTTTAATTTTAGTACTGGTTTGTAGTAGATGCATATTATATATATAAAAAAGAGTAAGTCGCAATGATCAACGTTTTTGATCAATATGCGTGTCATGTGATTTGGCTATACTAAATACTATTTTGTGATATTAATACGTGGTAAATGTTTAAAATTCAGATGGACAACAGAGTGAATCAGGAAAACCCGAACAATGAAAACCAGAATGACAATAACCCGAATAATGATGATCCAAATAACAATAACAATGGAAATCAAGTGGATAACAGTGCCATCCAACACATAGTGGCACAAGGAATTATAGATGCAATGCCATTTATTATTCAAACTGTTAGGGAAGCAGATAATAAGAGTAAACATAGCAGTAAACGGCCCACTAAACCAGAACACAGGGTAAACAATGGACCCTTACTTCAAGCGCCCATTCCCAAAAGAAGAAGAACCATGCCTTATGGTTGTTCTTATAAAGAATTCTGGTCCTGCAAACCAATGGAATTCTCGGGCAATGAAGGGGCCATTGCAACTCTACGTTGGATAGAAAAGACTGAGACAGTCTTAAAAATAAGCAAGTGTGCGGAAGAGGATAAGATAATGTTTGCTTCCAATCTGTTTAAGAATTCAGCCTTAGAGTGGTGGAACACTATCCTCCAGTCTAGGGGAAGTGACAGAGTTTACAATATGGAATGGGAGGAATTTAAAAACATGGTAGAAAGGAAATTCTGCCCTCCCAGTGAAAAAGAACAGATAGCAAATAAATTCCTAAACCTTAGGATGACTGGAGTGGATAGTAAGGGATACACTACGTTATTCTTCGAATATGCTAGAATAATGCCAACCCTTGCATCCCCTGAACCAGTGTTAATCTCCTGTTACATCTGGGGATTAATTGGAGAGATTAGACATGTAGTCAAGGAAGCTAGACCCCAAAACATAGAAGAAGCTGTAGAACTAGCCAATACCTTGACAGATGAATTAGTCCGTACTCGAGAAGAAGACCAGAGGAGAAACCTAGCTCAAAGGCTTACCCAGGAATTTCGCTACGGTAATTCTAACCGTGGGAGAAATATAGGTTCTACCTCTGCACCCTACTGCAAGGCTTGCAAGAAAAAACATTCAGGATAATGCTCCATTTACTGCAATTTCTGCAAGTTACCGGGACACAAGGAAGAAGATTGCAGGAGGAAACCTAATAATGGGATGTGCTTCAACTGTGGAGAAAAAGGTCACATCAAGCCAAACTGTCCGAAATTAGCTCCAGCTACGAACAACAAGAATACTAAAAATGCTAGAGCATTTGTTCTGACTGAAGATGAAGCAAAGATAATTCCGGACGTGATAGCCGGTATGTTTTTAGTTAATGATATTTTTGCTAAAGTATTATTTGACACTGGTGCAAACCAAAGTTTTATTAATACTTCATTTTGCAAAATTCTCAATCAACCATTAACTAAACTCCCACAAGAATGCCTAGTAGAGACAGCAAATGGAGAAACCGTTAGGATTTCTGAAATCTTGCAGGGAGCAAGAATAGAATTTTTAAATCAAAAGTTTATTGCAAATCTTTACCCAATGAACCTGGCAGGATTTGATATTGTATTAGGAATGGATTGGTTAATAGCCAATAAAGCCAGTATTTTATGTGATCAAAAGTCAATTAAAGTAAATTCACCAAGGGGTGAAAATATCACAATTAAAGGAGATAAGCGTTCTAGATCCACAAAATTCATCTCTGTGATGAAAACAGCAAGTCATGTAAGAAAAGGATCATTAGTATATTTGATTTCTATAATCATTAACACCAAAGGAAAAGAATTAAAGGATATTCCAGTAGTGTCCCAATTTTCAGATGTATTTCCAGAAGAATTACCAGGACAACCTCTAGACAGAGAAGTTGAAATCCGAATCCATTTGATACCAGGGACAGCACCAATTGCCAAAGCACCTTACCGTTTGGCACCCGCAGAAATGCAGGAACTAAAGAAACAGTTAGATGAACTGTTGGAGAAAGGATTCATACAGCCAAGTTCATTGCCATGGGGAGCGCCGATCTTATTCGTTAAGAAGAAAGACGGATCTATGCGTATGTGTATTGACTACCGTGAATTGAACAAGGTCACGACTAAGAATCGGTATCCATTACCGAGAATCGATTTAAGGTCAGGATATCATCAATTAAAGGTACATGAAGAGGACATTTCTAAGACCGCTTTCAGAACAAGGTATGGCCATTATGAATTTACTGTCATGCCATTTGGTTTAACCAATGCCCAGCTGCATTTACGGACATGATGAACCGAATATGTAAGCCGTATTTGGATAAATTCATAATTGTCTTTATAGATGATATTCTCATTTACTCTAAGAGTTAAGAGGAACATGCAAAGCATTTGCACACACTTTTAAGTTTATTAAGAAAGGAAAAGCTCTATGCTAAGTTTTCAAAATGCGAATTTTGGTTAGAACAGGTACAGTTTCTTGGACACTAAGTCAATCATGAAGGAATTCATGTGGATCCCACTAAGATCGAGGAAATTACCAAATGGAAAACCCCTGAGTCACCAACCGAGGTTAGAAGTTTCTTAGGACTGGCCGGTTATTATAGAAGATTTATTCATGATTTTTCTAGAATAGCCATTTCCTTAACTAAGTTAACATGTAAATCTGTTAAGTTTGAATGGGGATCGAAACAAGAAGAAGCCTTTAGAATTCTTATGCAAATATTAACTAACACACCCATACTAGCGTTACCAGAAGGAACTGAAGACTTTATAGTCTATTGTGACGCTTCTAAGTTAGGTTATAGATGTGTGTTGATGCAACGTCAAAAGGTTATAGCATATGCATCCAGACAACTTAAGAATCATGAAGAGAATTATTCAACCCATGATTTAGAATTAGGAGCTATAATATTTGCCCTAAAAATTTGGAGACGTTACCTTTACGGTAGTAAGTTTACTATTTTCACGGACCATAAAAGTTTAAGGTATGTTTTTGGGCAAAAGGAATTGAATATGAGACAAAAGACGTTGGATGGAATTACTTAGTGATTATGATTGTGATATCCAGTATCATGCAGGAAAAGCAAACGTAGTTGCTGACGCTTTAAGCCGAAAGTATTATGAAAAACCAAAAAGAGTACGTTCACTCAATTTAAATCTGCAAGTAGATTTAAATGAGCAGATTAGAAAAACACAAGGATCAGTAATCAAGGATGATACTGAAAAGTTGAAACGTATGATTAAGGAATTAGAACAAGGAACAGATGGAATTTGGAGATTCCATAAGAAAAGAATGTGGATACCTAAATTAGGAAACCTACGCCACCGTATAGTAGAAGAAGCCCATAAGTCTAAGTATACGATGCATCCTGGAAGTGATAAGATGTATCAGGATCTAAGAAAGAATTTTTGGTGGATAGGAATGAAAAAGGATATAGTAGCATATATTGCAAAGTGTTTAACTTGTTCACAAGTCAAAGCTGAACATCAGAAACCTTCAGGTTTGTTACAGGAGGTAGAAATGCCAGTGTGGAAATGGGAATTGATAACAATGGATTTTGTTACCAAATTACCCAAAACAAGGAAAGGTAATGATACAATCTGGGTGATTGTAGACAGGCTAACTAAGTCAGCTCATTTCATACCAATGAAGGAAACTTTCAGTATGGAACAATTAGCTAAATTATATGTAAATGAAATAGTTTCATTACATGGAATTCCTCTATCAATTATGTCTGATCAGGATAGCCGTTTTACCTCTCATTTTTGGACAAGTTTTCAAAACACAATGGGAACCAAGTTGAATCTAAGCACAGCTTATCATCATCAAACGGGCGGACAAAGTGAAAGGACAATTCAGACAATGGAGGACATGCCGGTGGTACGTGATTTCGAAGATGTGTTTCTGGAAGATTTATCGGGAATGCCGCCAAACGGGAAGTAGAGTTCGGAATCGAATTGGTTCTGGGCGCGAAACCCGTAGCCAAGGCGCCGTACCGACTCGCGCCATCGGAGTTACAAGAACTAATGTCGCAAATTCAAGACTTGCTCGATAAAGGATTTATAAGGCTGAGTGTGTCTCCTTGGGGCGTACTGGTAGTGTTCGTGAAAAAAGAAAGACGGAAGCATGCGGATGTGCATCGATTACCGGGAGTTAAACAAACTCACGGTGAGGAATCGATACCCGCTTCCGAGAATAGATGAGTTATTCGACCAACTACAAGGTACGAATTGGTTCTCGAAAATTGACCTTAGGTCGGGATACCATCAGTTAAAGGTCAAAGAAGAGGATGTACCATCAGATGTATTTCCAGAAGAATTACCAGGACAACCTCTAGACAGAGAAGTTGAATTCCGAATTCATTTGATACCAGGGACAGCACCAATTGCCAAAGCACCTTCCCGTTTTACACCCTCAAAAATGCAGGAACTAAAGAAACAGTTAGACGAATTGTTGGAGAAAGGATTCATACAGCCAAGTTCATCGCCATGGGGAGCGCCGATCTTATTCGTTAAGAAGAAAGACGGATCTATGCGTATGTGTATTGACTACCGTGAATTAAACATGGTCACGATTAAGAATCGGTATCCATTACCGAGAATCGATTTAAGGTCAGGATATAATCAATTAAAGGTACAGGAATAGGACATTTCTAAGACCGCTTTCAGAACAAGGTATGGCCATTATGAATTTACTGTCATGCCATTTGGTTTAACCAATGCCCAGCTGCATTTACAGACATGATGAACAGAATATGTAAGCCGTATTTGGAAAAATTCATAATTGTCTTTATAGATGATATTCTCATTTACTCTAAGAGTAAAGAGGAACATGCAAAGCATTTGCACGCACTTTTAAGTTTATTAAGAAAGGAAAAGCTCTATGCTAAGTTTTCAAAATGCGAATTTTGGTTAGAACAGGTACAATTTCTTGGACACTTAGTCAATCATGAAGGAATTCATGTGGATCCCACTAAGATCGAGGCAATTACGAAATGGAAAACCCCTTAGTCACCAACCGAGATTAGAAGTTTCTTAGGACTGGCCGGTTATTATAGAAGATTTATTCGTGATTTTTCTAGAATAGCCATTCCCTTTACTAAGTTAACATGTAAATCTGTTAAGTTTGAATGGGGATCAAAACAAGAAGAAGCCTTTAGAATTCTTAAGCAAATATTAACTAACACACCCATACTAGCGTTACCAGAAGGAACTGAAGACTTTATAGTCTATTGTGACGCTTCTAAGTTAGGTTATAGATGTGTGTTGATGCAACGTCAAAAGGTTATAGCATATGCATCCAGACAACTTAAGAATCATGAAGAGAATTATTCAACCCATGATTTAGAATTAGGAGCTATAATATTTGCCCTAAAAATTTGGAGACATTACCTTTACGGTAGTAAGTTTACTATTTTCACGGACCATAAGAGTTTAAGGTATGTTTTCGGGCAAAAGGAATTGAATATGAGACAAAACGCTGGATGGAATTACTTAGTGATTATGTTGTGATATCCAGTATCATGCAGGAAAAGCAAACGTAGTTGCTGACGCTTTAAGTCGAAAGTATTATGAAAAACCAAAAAGAGTACGTTCACTCAATTTAAATCTGCAAGTAGATTTAAATGAGCAGATTAGAAAAGCACAAGGATCAGTAATCAAGGATGATACTGAAAAGTTGAAAGGTATGATTAAGGAATTAGAACAAGGAACAGATGGAATTTGGAGATTCCATAAGAAAAGAATGTGGATACCTAAATTAGGAAACCTACGCCACCGTATATTAGAAGAAGCCCATAAGTCTAAGTATACGATGCATCCTGGAAGTGATAAGATGTATCAGGATTTAAGAAAGAATTTTTGGTGGATAGGAATGAAAAAGGATATAGCAGCATATATTGCAAAGTGTTTAACTTGTTCACAAGTCAAAGCTGAACATCAGAAACCTTTAGGTTTATTGCAGGAGGTAGAAATGCGAGTGTGGAAATGGGAATTGATAACAATGGATTTTGTTACCAAATTACCCAAAACAAGGAAAGGTAATGATACAATCTGGGTGATTGTAGACAGGCTAACTAAGTCAGCTCATTTCATACCAATGAAGGAAACTTTCAGTATGGAACAATTAGCTAAATTATATGTAAATGAAATAGTTTCATTACATGGAATTCCTTTATCAATTGTGTCTGATCAGGATAGCTATTTTACCTCTCATTTTTGGACAAGTTTTCAAAAGGCAATGGGAACCAAGTTGAATCTAAGCACAGCTTATCATCCTCAAACAGACGGACAAAGCGAAAGGAAAATTCAGACAATGGAGGACATGCTTAGAGCTTGTGTAATTGATTTTGGAGGTAATTAGGACGATCACTTACCATTGATAGAATTTTCTTATAATAACAGTTATCACACAAGTATCAATGTTGCACCAATCGAAGCACTTTATGGACGAAAGTGCCGAACGCCAGTCTGTTGGGCTGAAATTGGAGAAAAGCAACTATCTGGACCTGAGATAGTACAAGAAACAACATACAAGATCATTCAAGTCAAAGAACGACTGAAAACAGCACGTGATCGATAAAAGAGTTATGCTGATAACAGACGAAAGCCATTGGAATTTCAAGTAGGAGATAAAGTGTTATTAAAAGTCTCTCCTTGGAAATGAGTGGTAAGATTCATCAAAAGGGGAAAGCTAAGTCCCAGGTATGTTGGACCTTTTGAGATTATTAGAAGAATAGGACCTGTAGCCTATCAGCTACAACTTCCAGAGGAAATGGCAGGAATACATGATGTATTTCATGTATCTAATCTCAAGAAATGCTTAGCTGATGAATCACTGATAATACCTCTTAAGGATATAGAGGTAAATGAGCAGTTAAAGTTTGTAGAAAGGCCTCTACAGATTGAAGACAGGAATGTCAAGAATCTCAAGCACAAGAGATTAGTTCTGGTCAAAGTGAAATGGGACTCCAAAAGAGGACCAGAATACACATGGGAGCTTGAATCAGAAATGCAAAAGAGATATCCACACCTGTTCCAGTAGATCTCGAGGACGAGATCTAAAACAAGGTGGGGAGGATATAACAACCCTCATAAAAATTTTCTGACACCCCTAATATATTTTAAATGTCCCAATATGTCCTAAAATACACCCCATACGCGAAAACAGGGCCCGAATACCTTTATTTTTATTAAAATTAGTTAAAAATGAATTTTTATTTTTATTTAAATGTCCCAATATGTCCTAAAATACACCCCATACGAGGAGTAACATGACCACAAGTCGGGTTGACAGTACCGTGGGTGGTAATTGAATAGATGGAAATAAATGTAATTGCGCGATCGCCCTCAATACTGTACAATGGTCTTTATTAAACTTGATTAAATTGGGATTCACTCACCAGTATTTCCCACTGACAAAATGTTTTTAAACGCGTTTCAGGTAACAAAATGTGAAAGCCAAATAGAAGCCAGTTGGACAGCACTGAAGGCTTGAAAAAGTGGCTATAAAGTTACCTAAAATAAAGAGATGTTTTATTTAAATAACAGAGGGTTTATCCCTATGAAAATGTATGTATTTAAAACTTGGGATTATTTCCACGTGTTTAATATTATGAAAGTGTGGTATTTTACTCTGATAAAATATTTTCTAACTACGGTTCTGATGAAATTTCCGCTGCCAAAATGGATAAAATACAGATACCACCCAAACTGGCCACAGCCGCCCATTCCCGGGTTTGTTAGGGGACGGGGGTTGCGACATCTGTCCTTTTCTTGTGTCCTAGTTTAGGTGGCTCCTACACTAAGACTTGCGCTGTCACCTTTTGAGTGTAGATCCAATGATCTGGAAAACTGGTGTAGCTTTGCCATGTGTGTCTTCTTTATATTTAGTAGATCTTTGATTGTTCTTGATTATTAGGTTTTTTTGGTTATTGGTTCATATTGCTTGTTTACTGTTTGTTCTTGTATCTTGTGTGATACTTGTCTGATAAGTATTGGTTAATATTTGTTCTGTGTTATTTGATGATTATTCTATATGGGTGATATAGTTTATCATCCTGGTCCTTCTGAGACTTTGATTAGTAAATTGAAAGAAAGTAATCCTCTTTACTTACATGTTAGTGATTCCAGCAGTCTTACCATGGTGAGTGTTTTTCTTTAGGTTACTGGAAATTATGTTGTTTGGAGTAACACTATGAAACTTGCTTTAAGGGCTAAAAATAAGATAGGTTTCATTGATAAGATTTGTGTTAAATCAACAACTAATGAAGTTTTAGCAAATCAATGGGATTGGTGTAATTTTGTGGTTTTGACTTGGATTTTAAATTTAATTTTTGATGAACTGTATGGCGTTAGATAACAACATTCTCTCACACATTACAACACATACTTTCTCTCTCTTATGTTATTTGAGATCTAGGGTTTATGTAGTTTGTCTTGTTCGTTTAAGATCATTGCTTTAATGATTCTCAGTTGTTTATAGTTCTTTGTTTTACTGTTGAAGAATATAGTTTGTTCTGGACATATTTCTGAGTTTATCAATAAAAGTTTGGATTCAGTTTGTGTTATACTATGCTTCTGACATAAGATGAACTCGGATGTTAAATATATATGGAAACCGACGTGTTGCATTGAGTGTTTGATCTTTGGACATATTGTTGACGTCTGTCGCACCATTCAACAGTTAGCCCATCCCTATATTTTAATCTCAACTCCGATTATCCCTCTCGCATCAATTGCATATTCCACCATCTTAGATGATTTTTCAAGTTGTTGGCAAGAATAAAAGGCCAATACGAAAGAAGAATGTTCTTGTTACTGACCTATCGTGCTCGACCCAACAGATTCAAGCTCTACTATATCTTTCTCTTACTATTGAAATTTGCAGACCGACTATGCTATGTATGATGCTTTTTGCCACCAAAGATAAAGGAAAAGGTATCACCATTTCAAAGTATTTTTCCTTATTAGATGAGGATACTTCAGATGTTGATGTGTCTATGAAGCGCGGGTGGGATGAAGATTCTCCAGAATGACAAAAGCTCAAGGCTTATGTGAATTTCTATTTAGATGCAAGGAAGAAGCCCCTCAACCCCCCCCCCCCCCCGGTGTGTGGCATATAGTTATGATTTGGATCAACAAATAAAAGGAATACATCTTTAGTCAAAAAGGGAAACTTGATTCGCCAATCAAAGGAATACATCTTTAGTAAAAAATGGAAACTTGATTCGTTATGTGCCACCGAAGATGCTCAAGATGATGTCCCTTCGGATGATAATGACATAACCAAGTCTATGAAGACTTAGATCTTATAGTCCATTACGGTTATTCTCGTTTATTTTTCTTGGTATGATGTTTCTATTTTTTGTTTATCGACGTGACGTCATCTTCATGTAATGATCCATAGGTTTTATGTTTTATTGTGCTTTGATTCTTCCCTCTCATTAAGCATGTCCTATGAGAGGGATAACGTTTTGCTTGTCATGTAATTATCTTATTAACTTTATTAATAAAATTTTCAGTTTTCAAGGCTTCATCCTTAACCCAAAATGTTGGCAGAGGCGGATTACTTTTCGACAACCACATCATATGTTTTGTTGGAGAATGAATAGGACTGAAACTGGAACAGTTCCCTGAAATTCCTTAAGTAAAAGAATTTAACATAATTTTGTTGGAATTAAATTAAAGGAATTGTAATCTTCAAATCCTGTTCCACTGTTTTCACCACCATTACTATAGTTGCCTTTGCCACTGTCATCCTCAGCACCCCCATCGTTATCGTGACTGATCCACTACTAGGTTTCATACGAGAACCCTATTCACTTGTGAGAACTTGAGAACCAATCTCAGTGTAACACCCCTAAAATATAAACCTTTTATTATAAATTCGACATAGATAATAAATAAAATGAACTAACTAGGAATTAAAAAAAAAACCTAGTTAGATAGAAGCCTTGCGGTAATAAGTTAGCGTGTTAGAAACACCTAAAATAAGAACCGAACGATAGTTGAGGGACCAAAGTTGTCAAAATTGAAACTTGTGATATTAAAACAAAATAATTACACCAAACACACACACTTAGGTGTGTGTCTGGTCGATTAAACACAGGGGGCGATCCAGGAGCTCCTCAACAAACCCTAACTCTTGCAAAATTTGCCAAATTAAAGGATTAAATCAGTTCCAAATCAAAATCCAATCATAGAATAGTGATCTCCTCAGCGAAGGGATCATAAGGTATGTAAATTTCATAGAAAATTTCCATCTAAATTTCTGGATGAACATAGGAAATTCGAAATTTATGTTGCATGATTATTGTATGGATGAAATTGGAATGATATTGTGTCTAGGAATAAACCCTAGTCAATCATTTGTTGAAATTATGCTTATTTCTTTTGAATTCACAATCACCATTGAAGGTGATAAGTGGGTTTTGTAGGAACATGTTAAACACTAGAATTTTGAATGTTATTCTAGTGTAATTTGAGTTCTAGGAAGTGAAATTCAGATTTGTTAACGTGAAAATTGATATAAACATGCCTAATTGATGTTAGTCTTGGCTAAATAACAAGCTATGGACTTAATTGTGACTTGTATAAAATTCTGCCCTTAAGGTGTTTGTAAAAATGCCTAAAAGAAGGCTTAAAACTGGGAATTTGAACTAAAACGCATATTTGTAAATTATGGCGAAGTATGCGTTATATGTTAAGAAAAGAGTTCTAAATGGATTGCGGTTGAACTCTATAGGAAAGGAAACCGGAACGTCAAGTGGACAAGCCGGTGGTGACGCACGTTTGAAGGGTGTGCTTTGAAGGTATGTAACTTTTTTCGTTACATTATGTAAATTTGATATTGTAATCATTCATAGTTATGTTTTAGAATAAAGATTTGTATTAGTTGAAGTGACAATGTTCACTACTTGATTGAATGAGTTAAAATTACATTAGAAAGCGTTTGGTAGTCATTAGAAATGGTGGATCCCATAAATGAGCCAAATGGGTCGAATAATTGTTTAGTAAGTAGTAAAAATGTGTTTTGAATACCTTTTGGCGATGATAGATCACAAAAGCATGAAAACCATAGACTTGGTAATGAAATGACGGTGATCGTAAGCCCCGGATGTTGGGTAAATGCGCCTTGAGGTTACAATAACATTGGTAGTAGAATTGGTGGAAACTTGGTGGGTTGAATAAACACATTAGTGATTTTAGTCATTCAGTCCGTAAACTAGAATTTTGGTAATTAAATTGCAGATGTGTAGGAAAAAGAATCGCCTAAAACGGACCTTCTGATCAAAAGTTATGAGCATTTGAAGTTTAATTTGCGAAAACGTAGTTGAGCAGGAAATGCAGGTCTCAAACCTACACCTGCTGGAAAACAGGTTCCCCCGCGGCACGCGACAGGAACTAGTCAACCTGGCGTGACACGGGAGAGCCCTCGCGGCACGCGAAAGATTGAAAGGAGTCTGTCGCGTGGCGCGACAGACTAAATTATGAAATTTTATTTTATTTTCAATTGTTTGATCCTAGAACTTGTTTATGCGTATTTTAACGATGTCAAAACTAACATTTAAAGTGGTTTTGATATTAGGTGATGTTGGACTTAATCCGGATGGCGATCAAGCATGTTTTCAAAGAACCGAACACAACCTTTTGAAGCTTTCGCATTTAATTAACCTTGTTATAGACAATGTTCATGATGTAGACACTTAACTATTCATTTTTGGGATGTTTAAATTAGTTAGTAGTTAACTAGAATACTAGCAATATGCAAACTTCCGTTTGGTCTAAATTGTGAAATGAAGTATTTTGGCTTTAAAAATGTGTATTTTATATTAAATTCTTATATAAATGAGACGAGTGTTACACTCAGCCAACCAGATTTTGACACCTCATTTTGACCATGTGATGAACCCAAGGGTGTTTTACTCTTTATAATAACCCAAAAAGAGAAAATTTGGTAACTTTACCCCCTGCAAATTCAGATCATTCCCTGATTTATAACCCTTTTTCTCTTCTGTTTTTCAAAACCCCATATCTGGAATATCTTAACACATACACACACACACACTCTCTCTCTCTCTTGCTCACACTAGTGTTCCACACCTGTAAACGAGGCGATGTTGGAGAAGGTGACGTACGATGACAATCGGGGGGATGCAATGATAATGTCTGGTGGTGACGATGATGGAGACAGTGATGTGCGGTGACGATGGTGACAAAGACGGTGATGTGCAGTGGTGTGGTGGTGATATGAGGTGGCGGATCAGATTTTGTAGATGGTGGTTGTATAACATAAATTAAGCATTCACATCTCCAATTTCAACAATCGATTGTTCTTACTTCAATTTATGGATTAAACTTCGAGTGCATTAACGGCGTGGTGGTGATGTGCGGCGGCTTTTAATCCTGATTATTATTGGTTGGTTTCTTGAACCATCTTTTTATCATTTTTGTTGTAGGGAAGAACTTGTGAATGAAAATGTTGGTGTAAAAGAACCTATGAATGAGTATGGTAATGCAGGTACAAAAGAACCTTTTTACCACTATTGTTGAGGACAACATACAAGAATGGTAAGTTTTTCCGATTCATGGTCTCCATTTTTTTGAATCCTTTCTAGATTCATGAATAGCATTTAATGTAATGTTTGTAATTTTTTTATCTATCATCAGCCACCCAAATCTTGTTAGTATTGTGACTTGTTTGACTATTATGATTTATTCAACAACATTATTAGATAAAATTAATTCAAGAAGCTATATTTGGTGTGTTGAAAAAGAGATTGAAGTAACTCGCCCGAGAGCTATGAAACTTCCAATAGGTTAGATGCCAAACGTGTTCAAATACGTCTCATCCCGCCTTCGGGTGGGCCCTGGGGCGTACATGACGAATCGATAACAATTACTTGCGCAACAGGAATGATAAAGGTTTCATAATTATCTATATATTAATCCACATGGTTGTCCGTCCACCAACGAAGTATGCATTGAACGTGTTCATGTTCACAATACTTATTTCTATATAAACATTTAGCCATTGTTTAGTGTGTATTTCTAGAGTTTCTGGTGCAGCGGCGTGGTGATGATGTGCGGCGGCTTCAAGGAAGAGTTGAACCGATACTATATGGAAATCGATTTAGTGGACAAACATAGAAGGTGGTTTCAAGCACATGGGGTTTTGTTAGTTTTACATGACTTTTTGTTGGGTTTACATAGGGTTTTGTTTTGTTTACGGTTATGTAAAAATCAATTACATTTATGTAAAGTGGGGATTTGCTTATGGAAACTAGGGATTTGTTACATATGATGTTCAAGTTTTGAAAAGCAGAACTTTGCTTATGTAAAGTGGGGGATTTGTTGCATACAATGTTCAAATTTACAAACCTTAGATTTTGGTTATATTTACCTGCTTGGGGTTTTTGAAGTTTCAAACAAAAATTCAAGTTTGAATGAAAAGAGAATTAAGGGGGAGAGATGATTTGTGTGGTGTGATGGCATGGTGTTTGTTTTAGCAATTGAAATACAGGAGGTGCAAATTACCCTTCTACTCCTATGACAACTTTACATCCATTTTTAATACTAAAGTCCAAAAAGAAAAGGCCAAGTTTTAATCTTAGCCTTTGACTTTGTGTTGATCAGTGGCCTAAATTGGTTCTCACAACTGACCTTGGTCCTCATTATATATAAATATAAGGGAAGGTTAACGTACAATATTCTTTAACATTCGATGATACGATATAAAATTACGCATGTCATAAAACTTAAAGCCTTAATCAAGCATGAACAAAACCATAAATCACGCATGAACAAAAATCATAACCATGCATGATTATGGTTTTTCGTCATGTGTGATTATGGTTTTTGTTCATGTGTGATTAGGGTTTTGAGTTTTATAACATGTATAATTTCATATCGTATCATCATACGTTAAGGAATACTGTATTTTACACTTTCACTATATATATATGTATATATATATAATAAATATATGTATAATCTGAATTCGAATTCCGAATGGAATTTAAAATTATAAATTCGTATTCGAATTACTGGACTCGAATTCGAGTTGAATCGAAATTGAATATTAGATAATAGAATCGAATATGTCAAATTTCGAATTTTTCGAATCCAAATTAAATTCTAAACACCCATATCCACCACCACCACCTTGCTGTGACAACATCAGTGCTAGTGCCACGACCACCACCATCGCCCCCTCCATCACCACCTTCTTTGTCGCCTCTGCTAACATCACCATCAGCACCACTCTGCTACAACCCCTAGCTTCCACCACCGTTAATCCCGCAAACATTACCATCATTGTCGCAACCACCTTAATCTAACTTCTTTAACAATGTAACTAACCTATTTGTGATTATTTTTCCAACCAAATGTATCACAAATTTCAATTCCTTTAACAAAATATAATTCTTTCAAAGTATAATTCCTTTGACTGATTTACGTTCTTAAAAAACATGAAGCAAACACACCCATAGATTTATACAAGCACGCCCTATTAGTTGTATCGATGCTAGTATATGGGTTGAATTTCTCACAAGTATAAATACGTCTTCTTTCATTTTATTGAAAAAACTATAACAACTCTCCTAAAAACCCTTAAAATACTCCTATACGTCCTAAAATACTCCCCGTATATAAGTAACGGCCCTAAATAACCTTTATATTTACAAAAATCAAATAAAAACAAAAACATATGGTTCTCGCGGGGGCGATGAGGTGGCACCAGGCAGCACCACATTACGCCACGTGTCCCCTCGTGTTAGATCTACGGTGTGAGTCGACAAATCTAGGGCCTACCCTAGTGGTCTCGCGGGTCGCGAAGGCCTAGCCTTGTAACTCTCGCGGGGCGCGAGAGAACCCTGATCAGACCTATATAAGGAGGCCTCTGCCTTATTCATTCTCGTTCAATTCTTTTCTTTCTAAAACCCCTATAATAGCAAGAGTGTTGCTCTATATAATACCCGTAAAAAGCGAAGCTATGCCTCGTTCTAAGTATTATAACCCCTGGTTACGTATTAATTACTCTACCCGATTGATCTAGGGCTCCGTAACGCATGTCAAGGCTCTGCCTGACTCAGTCGTTGGAGTTTTGTCTCGGGGGTATGGCTAATGTAAATTAAGTTATCTTACTAACACGTATGCATTGTTAAATTTTAATAGATTATAACCAGGGAGTCACCAGAAAGCGGTAGTATTATCTAAATCAACAAAGTGAGTCATTCTCTTTTTCTACCAAACTGTTTTACCAAAATCTCAATTGTTTTTAATTATGATAACAGTGATGGAGTCTATGTATTCTACAATTACTGTTAGTATGTTAGGGTTTTGTATACATTACTTGTTACTATATTGTGAATAGTAGCATGACCGCAACTCAGGATTGACAATACCGTGGGTGGTAATTGGGTAGATATAAACATTGTAATCGCCCTCAATACTGTAAAATGATAAAAGCTTGTTTTGATTAAAATTGGAATGCACTCGCCAGTATTTCTTGCTGATAAAATATTTTTAAAACGCGTTTCAGGTAACTTAATGTGAAGCTAATAGAAGCCAGCGGGAGCGCACTGAAGGCTTGGAAAAGTGGCTATATTTCAATAAATTTGGGTTTATCACTATAAACATATTATAATGGAAACTTGGGTTTTTCCCATGTATTTATTATTTATAAAAGTGTAGTGTTTTAAATCTGATAAACTATTTCCTAACTATGGTCCTGATGTAAATTTCCGCTGCCAAATTAATAAACACAGATACCACCAGCTCTGTGTTGCTCGCGTCCGCCCGCCCCTCAAAGCAAAGGGTCGGGGGTTGCGACAAAAACCGAGAACGTATACTACTTAATCGGATCTTTAACTGAGAAAATGAGAACATACACCTACTTATTTGATGAAGGAGCATCAGGCTCGATTCCCAACAACACGGGTTCACTATCGACGTGTTGAAAGTTAATACCGTTGTGATGACTTGATCTAGATTAGAGGACACCATAGTTTTTTTATTATTTCTACCAGGATCAAAGATTCCCGGAGATTTGAATAAAAAAAACATTTTCTTAATTATCGAGTCTTTTAGTTACATTTATCATATCTTTAATTTATTGGTGTTTATCTCTGATTCTATTAGGATCTAGTATAAATATTATTTCGCGATGACCGTTATGTTTTTTTTATTATGATTATATAGCGAACTTTTACCTTATATCTTTGAACCTTTAAGGTTTCTTGAAGCTTTTGGTTCATTTTTGAGTTTCTAGCCATTTGACTGTTTCCATTGATTGGATCGTTATCAGTTGTATATTTTTAAAGGTTCACTAAATCCTCGACACAATGTAAAGTTATTTTTATAAACAGTAGCCAAAACATTACACTCGTATTTAAATGATGCTTGAATACAGTAAAACATTTTTGTAATTATTTTGAAAGTCATTTAGGCTGACCATGAGTACAGAGTACAAATTCAATCACGTATTTAATTTGAAATTTCCTTGTATACATTTAACTTTTTAAAATATTTAATCAATTAAAAGATTGATTGATCACAAACCTTTAGGTATCGTTTGGTATGAATAAATAGAAGGTGGAATGAAATTGATCATTCGGATGACATAAAAAGAAACATGTTTGGTTATTATGTGGTAATAGAAATGAATGTAACTCCTTCCAAATATAACAATTTTAATTCCTTGATAAGAGGGTATTTTTTTCTCATTCCTTTAAGTAATGGAAAGAAATATTATTATTATTATTATTGGTGTTGTTGTTGTTTATATTTATATGGTACGGGATCAGGAGAAAACGCCCAAAAGTGTGAGAACGGTGAGAACGCATCCTGGCGCAACACGTGGCGCGCGATATAATTAGGGCGTATGGGTGGTTTTTGTCATTTTATCTTCCATTTTTCCAATTTCGCTTTTCACAATATTGCTTCATTTTTGGCGTTAACCAAATTCAATAATTACATGGCGTTTTAATGGTTTCATTGTATTAATATTTTAGTGTTTATGGCGTTTCCAAATCATAGGCCATTAGAACCCCAAGGGTCAGAATATCTCTCTGAATGGCTTCATCCATACTAAGTATGGCCAGGACTTTTTAGGATGATGCCCCATTGTTTGTTCTTAGATTCAAAGGCGTTTTAGACAAGATGGCCCATTGTTCTATTATTTTTTATATACATTTTGGCGTTTGTGGTATCTTTGCGTTTTACAATTGGAAAATTATATTACAACCGCAGGGGAAATAATAGAAGCGAAAAACATAAATTAAAAATCCTAATCGGTTCTCTTTTCACAATCTTCACTGTCCTCAGTCTCTCTCTTCTTTAATACTACAAGAACTATCACCAAATATACGGTGTTTTATGTAAAACTTAACAAACCCATCGGTCTGATTTTTGTTTGTTCGTTTGTTTGAAGTGGCTTTTGTGGATGTTTGGGGACATAGATCAATGACGTGTGAGTGGGTTTTTCGCTTTGCTCTTCAACTTGATCTCCATATTTATAATCATCCCGCTCTTCAGTGTCATTGATATCTTCTCCTCATCCAAGCCCTCTTCAAGAACAAAGAACACATAATGACATATGATTGTCATCAGTATCTTTTTCTTGAAGATTTGTCCATCTCATGCAGCAAAATCTTACTGAGTTACTCCCTTCACCTAATAATCCATTCAGTGAAACTTCACGAAGAACAATACTGAATATCCAAGAAAGCATGTTAGCCATCTTTGATTTTTTTAAATTTTTGGCGTTTTACAGTGAGTGGTATTTAGGAATATTGGCGTTTGTTTTTTTGGTGTGGTCAAATGGAAGTTGTTGAGAGGTATCATTTTATAGGATGTCTTTGGCGCTAAGGTAGGCGGTGTATTATTATAATAAAGTATTCGTCGTTTTAGTTACTGTTTGTAATTACTGTTTTTGATAAGCTTTATCTCTGAAGTCTGTAACACGTCTCATCTTTCAAGTTTAGTGTTTTAGATTTTAATATAATAAAGTTTCCGTCGCTTCAGTTTTACTGTTTTGTATTTACTGTTTCTAGTTACCTTTTCAAGTTTGGTTTTTATACTTTTTTTTTCGTTTTTTATAGTACTTGTCCAAAGTAATTTTATTATAGTTTGGGAGTTTTGGTGCGATTTATGGCATGATGGCGTTTTCACAAGCATTTGTCTGTGTGGCGTTTTTATTATATATGGTGTTATTATATAACAATCAACTGAAAAAAAATTAAAAAAATATAAACAATTGATCTTCCAAATCTTCATGGACACCAGTCTCTCTCTTCTTTTGAAACATCTTCACTGGCTGTTTCGACTTTCGTATGATTCATTTTGTTTTTTTTTGTTTTTGAAGTGGCTTTTTTGTCGTCGTGTGGAAGCACAAAGTCTGAAATCAGCCTCTTTTACTTGAAGATTTGTCCATCTCATGCAGCAAAATATTATTGAGTTACACCCTTCAGCTAACAATCCATTCGGAGAAACTTCGCGTAGAACAATATTGAATATCCAAGGAACGATGTTTGATTTTTAACTTTTTGGTGTCACACCCCAACCGATGGCGGAAACATCGGGGTGCGAGCACTAAGCGTTCAGATTGCTCATGAGATTCCATAACACTTAATAGTTTCATTATAATTTAGATTGATTCAAACATTGACTTAAACCAAACAACCATCATCAAGTATCATAGTACATCAAGTCTCAAATATTGTTTAAAACTTATTTATCTAGATAAGTTTCTAAGCATCATCCTAGCTTGATTCCAAGATTCCTAGCATCATGTCAGCCTGCAACATGTATTAAAATAGGGTCAGTACAAAAATGTACTGGCGAGTATACAAGTTTGAATAATAGCACACTAGATTAAGAGCCTCATATCCATATGTAAGTGTAACAAAATAGTTTCAGCCATGCTAGTGTTCGCAGTCCAACAAGTGATAGCCCAAGTATCCCGATGCTTTGTTGTTTTCCCAAGTCTCAAGGAAAACTAAAATCCTCCTAACAATACCCCCGAGAATAATGGGGAGGTGCATCTCCTATAGCGCTACTATTGTTAAGGCGGAACTACACACACTGGATTAAATGTCCACGTAGCACAAATAGAATACAAGAATCACAAGTTTCACACAACATAGGATAGAGTTTAGATTCCAAAATTTTCAAGTATCATAGTTTAATAGAACACATGTTACATCCCAAAGTTTAAAACAAAAAGGGATCGAGTATACTCACAGTGATTGTTTAACAGTTTATCTGTTATTAGATCAAATGGAGCACTTTAGAAGTAGCCTGATTAGATTACAACAGATAAGAGTCGGGCAGAATAACGAGATTCAACCAAGTGTCGGATTAGTCATCTTGATCGGATGGCAGTTCGATCGGATGGCCATCCGATCGGATTGCCATTCGATTGGGATGGCCATGATGAGTGAGTGACGGATTGCTACTCGGTCGGATGGCCGTTCGATCGAATGGCCATTCGATCCAAGTGTCCAGTTTTCAAATGTTCAAGTTTCTGAAAAGTTTCTAAGTGTTAAGGATTTCAAGACTCAAGGTCACCTTGGTCGGATGGCAGTTCGATCGGATGGCTATCCGATCGGATTGCCATTCGACGATCAGGACTTAAAGTTGCAAAATGTTTAAGGTTAGGAGACAATGTCACCTTGATCGGATGGCAGTCGCCATTCGATGATCAAGACTTCAAGTATCCAAGTGTTAGGGTTAATGAGGCAAGTGTCACTTGATCAGATGGCTATCCGATCGGATTGCCACTCGATCGGGTTGTCCTTGTCCCGTTCCTAACTTGTAAAGTTTCTAAGTTTCTGTTTAAGCAACGACGACGTGGTACGTATTGAGACAACTGTATACTCATCAGTGTACAGTCGATCTGATCGGGTGGGAATCACCCCAGTCCGTTCAGTCACCTGTTTGTGACGACATTCATGTCAGAATTCATACTTAGGTCATCTTTTCCGGCAATAATCCTTCTCCCAAACCAACTTCAGACTAATCTTTAAGTCTACAGTCCGTTTGAATCCAGATCTCACCGTTTTTTGATAAAAGTCTTAAGGAAAGATGAAGATAAACATAAGTTTTAGTTGCAAAGTGTAGATTTAGTAAAAATTTTAGTGTAAAAACTTATGAAATTCCTTAGATCTTGAGTTAGATCTTGAACAGAATGACATCACTCATTAGTTTGTACAACCACCATGATGACGTCACCCTTAAGAGCTTAAATCTTAGAGATTTCATGGTGAAAAGTGAGATTTCAAAGGAGAATCATGTAGAGAATAGTGTGTAGATCAAAGATGTACAAGAATCTAGTGTAAAACGAACCGAAATCGCCAAGAAATGGAAGAAAAGAGGAGTGCGTGCGTCTGGGTCGAGTGAGGCTGTCACATCAGTGAGAATGATGTGACAGGCCTATTTATAGTGTGAGAGTGAAGGAGTAAGGCAGTGTGCACGGATCGGATAGCAACTCGGTCGAATGGCCATCCGATCGGTTGGTCATCCGATCGGATGGTCATCCGATCGGATTGCCATTCGGCTAATCCATCCTTTCCGCGTTACCGTCTTTGATTCGTTCTGCGAGTTAGACTAAGCGTTGCATTGTGTATTATAAGGTAAAAGATTCTCATAACTAGATTACATCGTTAACACCAAAGTTTCCAAGTTTCATAGTTTCCGCCAGTGACAAAACACCAGTCCCTCGTTCAACCAAGTCTCAAGTTTCACGAGCCTCAAGAGTCAAGCACCAAAGTATCAAGTCTTTTAGAATCATAGTATCATAGAATCATAGTCTCATAGTATCTTAGAATCATAGTTTCATAGAATCATAGCATAAGTCTCACCAAGTATCAAAGTATCAAGTATCACATAGGTTAGGGACTAAAAGTGACAAAAGCTAAAAGTCTAGGGACGCAGGCGTTACAGTCTCCCCTCCTTTAGGAGATTTCATCCCCGAAATCTAGGTAGAAGACTGCTCAAAGAGCTGTGGGTACTTGGCCTTCATCTCACTTTTCAGTTCCCAAGTGAATTCGGCGCCACGCTTTCCTTCCCATCGAACCTTGACTATGGGAATTTTGCTGTGACTCAGTCGCTTGACTCCCTGATCCATGATTTCAACCGGTTTCTCCACAAAGTGTACAACTTCATTTATTTGCAAGTCTTCCAGGGGAACCTGTAGGTCCTCGTTGGCTAGGCATTTACATAGGTTAGACGCGTGGAACACTGGATGCACGTTGTTTAGTTCTTGTGGCAGGTCGAGTCGGTACGCTACCTTGCCAATCCTTTCGAGTATCGCGAATGGACCCACATAGCGAGGAGCGAGCTTTCCCTTTTTACCAAAATGAACTACTACCTTCCAGGGAGATACCTTGAGAAGAACTCGGTCACCAACATCAAATTCCCGAGGCTTGCGCCTATTATCAGCATAGCTCTTTTGTCTCCTCCTGGCCTTGATCAAGTTATCACGGATCTCAAGAATGTTATCCGTTGTCTCCTGAATGATTTCAGGGCCCGTAAACTGCTTGTCACCAATCTCATGCCAGCTGAGAGGAGATCGGCACTTGCGGCCATACAAGGCTTCGAAAGGAGCCATCTGAATACTGGAATGATAGTTGTTGTTGTACGAGAACTCAATCAATGGTAAATGTACATCCCAGTTGCCACCAAAGTAGATGACACAAGAACGGAGCATATCCTCTAGGGTTTGAATCGTACGCTCGGTCTGTCCATCCGTCTGAGGATGAAAAGCCGTGCTAAGATTTAAATGAGAACCCATAGCGGATTGAAAGGTTTGCCAAAGTGTAACACCTTGAAAATTCACGTCCTATAATGTGTTGACACGTGTCATATGTTTGAACGTGTGAAAGAATGTTATGAAAGGATTAAAGTTGACAATCATGAAAAGTATGTGAATATACGAGTTCTAAATGTCAACAGTGAATAAATATATTGTACATTAACCCTACATGATGCTCATACCTTCAAACGAATAAATCATGGATCATACGAAGCTAAATATGAAAGAAAGTGAGAGATTTCAAACTACAGGGGTTAAATGTGTCAACATGTTTAAGTTATACCTCTGAGTGGCCTTTTGACAAACCTGAAGCTTTGTAACGGTTAATTATGCTCACTAGAATGCACGTTATAAATTTCGTAAAGTTTTGTTATCGTATGAGAAAGTTATGATCAAATTCGTGTGCGAGGGGTTAAAGCGTCAACGATGAAAGTTATGACTTTTCGGGTAATAACCAAGTGATCAAGGACCAAATAAAGCGGGTATAAGTCCTAAAGCCCTTGTAGGTATATGTGGAGGGCTCAAAGTGCAAAATATAAGTTGGTTGACCCTTCGAAAGGCCAAGGGACAAGTTGCAAAAACTTGAAAATGTTTAAATCTGATTTCAAGGCTAAGGCGGGCCGCGTAAAGGTTAACCTGCCTTTACGCGGGCCGCGACAGACCTACAGTAACAGAAAATGCAGACAGCCTCCTGCATTCGCGTTCAACCGACCTTTATCATATATTTTTGCATTATGGGCGACCCCTAAACAGTCTTAGAGCACTAGGGACACTTGTGGGCAACTTATGGTCAGTTGTAGACTTGTGTGTCAAAATTTTATGGTGGATTAAACACTATATAAAGGACCAAAGTTGCAACCAAGTTCCTCACACCTTCTCTTGCTTTCCTGATCATTCCTGGAGCTCAAGTCTTCTCCCAAGTGATCTCTGGTCGTTCATAGGACTCTTGTAAGTTTACTTGACCTTTCTTAATTAAGTTTTAGCTTAGTTTTAGCTTAAAAGTCAAACCGTCGTAATTAACGGTTGACTTTAAGATTAATCACTAATGGTCCAGTGATTAGTCGAATCAAAAGTAGTTATAAGTTGGTAATTATGTGGGTAATAAACCCTCAAAAGGGTTCCCCCTGATTCCCACTCTAACTAGGTCAAATATCGGGTCAAACTTGTTATTAAAAAGTCAACAGGAAACTTAAATTGTAATTTATTCATGATTAGCAATGTAGGACACATACAACTTGTTTGATCATTAATATAGTTTGGTAATTAGTGTAAGGACATGTCTAAACATGTTCAACCCGACAATTTCCTGTTTAGACCCGGTTCGGAACCGAAAGTCGCATAGTTTGACTTCCACTTTGACTTTCAGTTCTGACCCGTTTTGGTAGGATTTAGAAATACCTAAGAGCTTCATTTGGACCAGGTTACATGCTAGTATAACCCTCTGTGATTATACACCATGGTTCATTAGTTAACCGATTAATACACATGATTCCGTTAATTGTCCATATGTTGACCATTATGCCCTTTTCACCTTAAAATGTGATTTTTGAAAATGTAAAAGAGTAGAAACCTTAATTACTGATATATAAACTTGTATGCAAAGTTTGACATCAGTTTGAGGTGTAAATTGAGAGTTATGCTCATTAGCGTAATTAAGAAGCTTTATGTTAATAAAACGGCGTAATTAGCGTATAGCCTAGTTAAGCCTACTTTTTGATATCAAACTTATTACCCACTGATGTAATATATTATTTTGGGATTTTTGAAGATTTTTAATTAATTTTAGGCTAAGCATAACTTATAGTCATAGGCTTAATCCGGTAATTGTCGGTTTTGCCCTTACGGGCTATAAAATGAGTTTTACACATCTAATTGACTCCAAACCTTTTGCTATTGATCACATATGATAAATAAATTATTTTAAGCCTTCTGGAATAATAAAAATATCAGCTTTAAGTATCGAACCCGAAAACGGCTTTTAATCACCTTATTAAGCGTTTTTAGCGCATAGTATGTACTAAGACTATTTTCAAACATACAAGGGTGATACCTACTAATATTTGAGGTAAATTCTAATATTTCCAAAATGCCCCTACGGTGCATAGTTTGGTTATAATTGATAAATTTCACATATATACTTTAACCTACTGTTATAACTCATTAAATTGAGTATGTTTGCTGATTACATCAGACCTGTAACTCAGTTAAAAACTTAAACTCTTTTATAAACTTTTAAATGACCAAACTACCCCTACGGGGCATAGTTTGTGTTTAAATTCATTTCGGGCATAATAAATGATATCTTACTGATGTCACAACATATTTGGAGCATATTAACTTAGGAAACCTGTAAATGGCTCTCATTATTACCCGTTACGCTTATTACGCGTTCGGTTCGGTTTATGTAACTAGTTTACATAAATTAGCCGAAACGGGTCAAACCTTATCGGTTTTATCTCAAAATCCAGAATGTGTATGAAATACCCATATTAAACAAGTCTCTGAACTTGTCGGGTCTAAATCACATTCTATCCGGTCTTCGCTTAATCATGCGTACGAACCGTATCTTTGAAACTAACTGGTCTAAGCTTAAGCTTAACTAAAGACCCGTTAGGATTCTAATAGGTTATTATAAACCTTCGTTCCAGATTAGGAGAACCAGTAAAAGCTACTTGCAATTTGCTTATTGTGATTTATACTTTGCTCACGTAAATACTTTTAACTTATTTTCCCTATACGGGCTTGGGTTACGGTATATAGAATACCGCTTGATCGGGCATCAAATCTTCCATCGTTGGGTGGTTAATTGAATAATTTGATCGGCTCGTTTAAACAGTCTTGTTTACTTAAAAGCCTTTGGGGGGTTAATGACCATGTCCCGGATATCCTTGGCATCATTTTACGAAATGGCCACGACTTAAAGCGCGGGGTGTAGGCGTACACCCGTCAGTGCACAAAATAATAATGTGGTGTGTCTATTGATCTTTAACCCGGACAAGATCCGGGCTACTGAACGCATAAGGAACATGTAATTCGTTCACAAGATTATATATTTAAATAATTCTCCCAAGTTATAAAAGATTAATTTTGCCTCTGTGCATTTTAATCAAGTTATAAAAATGTTTATGCCACGTGCATCCAAATCAATTTTTAAATCATTTTTAAAATGAGTCAGTTGATAGTATTTACCAGTGTAAACTGACGTATTTTCCCAAAAAGATTAAATGTAGGTACTAAGCGTAATTGGCTGGGATTTCTCCTTAGCATCATTAGAAGTCTCGCAAGCTTAAGATGCCTCAAGTCTGTTGAACTATTGATACATTTCATTTTCGATCCATCTGTGGATAAACAATCGACTGTTGTGATACACGATATTAAAATATTATATTCGGTTGAATTATATCTTTCATTTGCTTCCGCTGTGCATATTTATATATTGTGTTGTTTGACTACTATGTTGCCAACCACGTCACGATACTCCCCACCGGGCCCACCGGTGACACGTGGAAATCGGGGTGTGACAGGTTGGTATCAGAGCCAACATTGAGTGAATTAAACACTAGCCTTCTGTGTTTAATCTCAATAACACAATTGCACATATCTAAACTTTCGAGTCTAGACATATAACATAGGACAAATTCTACCTTGTTTTGTTTTTGTTTTGTCTTTAATTTTTATATATTGTTGTTGTTATCTCATGCTATATTGACAGGATTAACAAAATGCCGCCAAGATTCTTCCGAAGGAGAGGACGAGGAAAGGGGCCAATCACCACCCCCAATGACAACGAGGCAGGACCTTCGAATGTGCGAGCTCCTTCCACCACGGAGAGTGACGATCCCTGGCAGAACCGGAGGAACCTCTTCGAGCCGGCTAGATGGTCGGTTTCACACAGTTCAACACCTCCTGTTCATAACCCTTACGGGCCACAACCGGAGTATGACCCCAATAACCCTCAACCTTCATACATACCCTTACAGCGATCCTTATCGCATAATTCTTTTGGTGACCCTACACCAGTTTTTAGGGGCCGGTTTAACCCGGCAAATCTCATACAAGAACCAGTGGGTTTCAACCCATTGGGACCGGAGGACCATTTCTCTGGCGATCACGCGGAGGATATGGACGAGGACACGGATCCCGTCGAACCTGCCAGTGGTACACCGAACCACCCCATTGAGATTTCGGATGGCTCCTCTTTTCACGGATCACCCTACGGTGGTCCAGACAGTTACATGGCGAGGTTTACTCAGCACGAGTGGTACTTTACACCTCCTCGCCATTCACCGCCTCAGCAGCAGCAGCAACAGGATCCCTCTGTGGATTCACGGTTTGTGGCAGTCACGCCACCGCCTCCACCGCCACCAGTTCAACCGGCACCTCCACAACCGCCGAGATGTAGGAGGACAGGCGCACGTATGTCTGCGCGAACGGGGGATTTCCATTTTAGCTCCCCACGCCAATCAAGTGGCAGCCATTACCCGCCACTTCAGGAAGACCCACAGATGGGTGGACCTTCGCAACCAGTTGCTCAGCAACCACCACCTATGGGTTTTAATAACCCGATTCCGGCATACACGGGTTCTATGGCGTATAACCCGTTTAAACCCCCAGCTCACAACAACTACGGTTACGCTGAAGCAGACCCCTACATGGTAGCAGCAAATTACAACGCCTTTAACCCACAAGGACCGTATGGAGACCCATGGGGAGCGGGGTACCCAACTCATGGGTACCAGATACCTGCCAGACCGATTATACGGACGCAATCGCAGCCGCCACGATTTTCTCCCCCAGAACGGGAGGAAATTTTTCATAGACTGGATCAGGTTGAGCGGGACTTTCACCGCGACCGCCAGGAGAGACAAAGCTTCTTCCAAGGATTGACAAGCTTGATCAAAGGGAAGAGCAAGAAGGACCGCTGAATCCTTCCAATTGTTTTTTGACCCCTGCGTGGGTCTATCTTCTTGTTAACCCCTGCAAGGGTATGTTATTGTTTAAGTCCCTGCGAGGACTATTATGTTATTTGTGTAAGTCCCTGCGTGGACTATTATTATGTTTGTTGTTTAAGCCCCTGCGTGGGTAAGTCCTTATTTAAACCCCTGCGTGGGTAAGTTTGTTTATTAAAAAGTCCCATTTAGGGCGATATGTAATATTTTTGATAATTAATGGAATGTAAGTTTATAAATTTCATGTTTGCCATTATGTGCATAAATAAATTATATATGAAATAAATAAATCAAAATCATTCCTTTTTAATAATAATCTGCCTATTTAAATATTGAATAAGAATCTTAAGTGTGAAACCTAGCCTGAGTGTCATAATAAAGACCCGACCATGATGGTAAGACCTGTTTAAAAGATTCAAATCCCTGTTAACATCTGTAAACATGTTAACACTCTTGGCAGATGTGGATTGTTAAAATCACACACGTCATTTATAAAAGGATTCTTTAGAAGATTCCTAACCCAACTAAATGATCTCTGAATCATGGGTTAAATCATCAATTAAGATGATCATATTTCACCATACGTGGTAATATGGTGCCTACGGGCCCCGCTCATTTCCATATGAGCCAAAAGACAGTGGTAGCGATGACTCGCTGTCAGAAAAAGGTAATGAACTAGGTTCAAACCTTCATGCCTTGATTCTCTGAAATCATAGCTTATAATTGATGAATGCCTTTATGACTAGGCCTGTTGTGCCAGTATACCTTCATGTTTTGATTCTCTGAAATCATAGCTTATATCATCCTATAAGATGATCATATTATAAACATCCCTTAGAAGGGAAGTGCCTACGGGCTATAGTTAATGTCCTCTGAGACTAAAGACAGTGGTAGCTATGACTCCCTGTCAGAGAAGGTAATGAACTATGACTCAAACCTTAAAGTCGTAATTCTCTGAAATCATGGCTTATGATTTAAATTGTCCTTGTGACTAGGCCTTATGTGCTAAATATATATTGTCATTGTTATATAATTAGGGTAAATTATAATAGAAATCCTAATTAAATACGATTAATAAATTAACCAAATATGGTCTCTGTTTACCATGGTTAATGAATTACCCTAAGGGGCAATTCCATAATAAACTCCCAAGTAAACTATTGTTCTTGTTTTCTGTAACAGTTCAATTAAAATGGCTAACTCAGACGAAATTAATAGCCATCCAGTGGAGAATATTGATAACGCCCGCATTAATCTAACGGGTGCGGAATTAAAAGCGTTGGTAGACGACGCAGTTAAAAAGGCATTGGAACGGCAGTACGAAGAGTATAGTGGGACTCGTAGTAGGACCCTATCTACGCAGCCTTCAAAGCCACCGTCCAAGAAGGACGAAGCGAAGAAAGATGATGATCGACACTCCTCGAACCATCACAGTGCTATAAGTACTTTGTGTCATGTAAACCCCGGGATTTCACTGGGGAGAAAGGAGCCATAGACTGTATGACGTGGCTGGATGAGATGGATACAGTTGTGGATATCAGCGGATGCGCTGAGAGGGATGTAGTCAAGTTTGTGTCGCAATCTTTTAAAGGCGAAGCTTTAGCCTGGTGGAGATCTCTAATTCAAGCCACCGGGAAAATCCCATTGTACAACATGTCGTGGGATCAATTTGTTGCCCTCATTAGGGAAAATTACTACCCTCAGCATGAGGTAGAGAAGATAGAGTCTTATTTTCTATCATTGGTGATGACAAACCTTGACTGTCAAGCTTACCTCACGAGCTTCAACAGGATGTCCCGGTTGGTTCCATATCTGGTAACCCGGAACCAAAAAGAATAGCTCGTTTTATCGGTGGTTTAGCCCCGGAAATCAAGGCAAGCATGAAGGCTTCTCGGCCAGCTACTTTTAGATCTGTAGCTGACATATCTCTGTCCCTAACTCTGGATGCGGTCAGACAAAGGTCGCTGAGGAACAAAGATGCTGAGAAGAGAAAACGTGAAGACGATAATTCACGGAGGTCGAGTAAGAAGCACCGTGGAAACGGTGACTACAAGAAGGGATCTGAGTCAAGGAAAGATGGGCATCAGTCTAGTGAGAAGCCCAAGTGCAAGATTTGCAAGAAACAGCACTTTGGAAAGTGCAGACTCGAGTCAAACTCACAGACTCAGTCAAAAACCTATGCTTGTGGTATATGCAAGTCCACGGATCACAAAACCTTGGATTGTAAGAAGCTGAAGGACGCAACGTGCTACCGTTGCAATGAAAAGGGCCACATTAAAACCAACTGCCCTAAATACGCCAAGAAGCCTGAAGAGGCCAAGAAGACCAATGCGAGAGTCTTCAGAATGGACGCAAAGGAAGCCGTCCAAGATGACAATGTTATAACATGTACTTTCCTTGTAAATGATGTCTATGCAAGAGTACTTTTTGATTCAGGCGCTGATAAGTCTTTCGTAGATAATAAGTTTTGTGAATTGTTGAAATTACCTATCAAAACCTTAAGTGTGAATTATGAGGTGGAGTTAGCAGATGGCACACTCGAAACCGTTTCAACTGTGTTAGATGGATGTGTTATATCCATTAAGAACCATTCTTTTCCTCTGTCTCTACTCCCCTTTAAGTTGGCCGGTTTTGACATAGTTTTGGGTATGGACTGGTTATCTCGTAACCAGGCCCAAATCGTCTGCAACAAGAAACAAGTGGTGATAAAGACTCCGTTTGGTGAATCACTTACCATTCGGGGAGATACCCAGTATGGACTGCCCGAGCAAGTGACTATGCTCAAGACTTCCAAGTGTTTAAAGAAGGGTTGTGTCATCTACATGGCACAAGTGACTATTGATGAGCCTAAACCGAAGATTGAAGACATCCCTGTCATTTCTGAATACCCCGAAGTTTTTCCTGAGGAACTACCTGGTTTACCACCAGATAGGCAAGTGGAATTCAGAATTGATATCATCCCTGGAGCCGCTCCAGTTGCTAGAGCACCTTATAGGTTGGTGCCCACGGAAATGAAGGAATTAAGGACGCAATTAGATGAATTGCTAGCTAAAGGTTTCATTAAACCTATTTCGTCTCCATGGGGAGCACCTGTCTTGTTTGTCAAGAAGAAGAATGGATCGATGCGTCTGTGCATCGATTATCGTGAACTTAACAAGGTCACAATAAAGAATAGGTATCCATTGCCCAGAATCGACGATTTGTTCGATCAATTGCAAGGAGCAAGTTATTTTTCGAAGATTGACTTGAGGTCAGGCTACCATCAACTGAAGGTTAGAGATGAAGACGTACATAAAACTGCATTTAGGACTCGTTATGGTCATTACGAGTTCCTAGTGATGCCTTTTGGGCTCACTAATGCACCAGCCGCGTTCATGGATCTCATGAATCGTGTTTGCAAGCCTTACTTAGATAAATTCGTCATCGTTTTCATCGACGACATTCTTATCTACTCAAAGAACCAAGCTGGCCATGAGAAACACCTTCGATATGTTCTCAAACTCCTGCATCAGGAGAAGCTCTATGCCAAATTCTCTAAATGTGAATTCTGGCTTCCTGAAGTCCAATTCCTTGGACATGTGGTAAGTGAGCGTGGTATCCAAGTGGATCCCGCTAAAGTCGAAGCAGTTATGAACTGGCAAGAACCAAAGACGCCTACGGAGATTCGTAGCTTCCTGGGATTGGCAGGATATTACAGGCGTTTCATTGAAAATTTTTCAAGGATTGCTGCACCCCTAACTTCCTTGACCAAGAAGAAAGTAAAGTTTGTTTGGGGCCCCAAGCAGCAAGAATCCTTTGATGTTCTGAAGCAAAAGTTGAGCAACGCTCCTGTGTTGACGTTGCCGGATGGAATCGAAGCATTCGTAGTTTACTGCGATGCATCACACACTGGTATGGGGTGTGTGCTTATGCAGAAAGGCAAGGTTATTGCCTATGCTTCAAGACAGTTAAAGGTGCAAGAAAAGAATTACACCACCCATGACTTGGAGTTGGGTGCCGTTGTATTCGCACTAAAACTGTGGAGGCATTATTTGTATGGTATCAAGTGTGTGATCTATTCTGATCACAAGAGCCTTCAACATCTGTTTAACCAGAAGGATTTAAACATGAGGCAACGCCGTTGGATGGAGACTTTAAATGATTATGATTGTGAAATTAGATACCATCCCGGCAAGGCGAATGTAGTCGCTGATGCCTTGAGCCGAAAGGAAAGGGTGAAACCCATCCGAATCAATGCCAAGCGCATGGAGATAAAGAACAGTTTGACTGAAAAGTTGTTAGCTGCACAGAAGGAAGCTGTGTTGGAAGCTAACTATCCTAATGAAAAGCTGGGAGTAACTGAAGAACAGTTATCTCAAGGCAAGGATGGAATTTTGAGATTAAATGGACGAATATGGGTTCCAATTTGTGGAGGACTTCGAGATGTTATCCTTCAGGAAGCCCATAGTTCCAAATATTCCGTTCATCCTGGAGCTGATAAGATGTACCAGGATCTAAGGGCAAATTATTGGTGGATAGGCTTGAAAAAGTCTGTAGCTACCTATGTAGCTAAATGCTTGACATGTGCGCAAGTCAAAGCCGAGCATAAAAAACCGTCAGGTTTGCTACAACAGCCTGAACTTCCTACGTGGAAGTGGGAAATGGTAACCATGGATTTTATCACCAAGTTACCTAAAACAAGGAAAGGAAATGATACAATATGGGTTATAGTTGATAGACTGACTAAGTCAGCACATTTCTTACCCATCAAGGAGACTTATAGCTCCGACATGTTAGCCCAGTTATACGTTGATAAGATTGTAGCCTTACATCGCATACCTGTGTCTATTATGTCTGACAGAGATACTAGATACACGTCACATTTTTGGAAAAGCTTCCAACAATCTTTGGGCACGGGTTTGAATTTTAGTACGGCTTACCATCCTCAGACAGACGGTCAGAGTGAGCATACTATTCAAACTTTGGAAGACATGCTGCGTGCATGTGTGATCGATTTGGGTGGTAGTTGGGATAACCACCTACCCTTGATTGAATTCTCCTACAACAATAGCTACCACACCAGCATAAAGGCTGCGCCGTTTGAGGCCTTATATGGTAGAAAGTGTAGAACGCCAGTTTGTTGGGCGGAAGTTGGAGATGTCCAACTATCAGGACCAGAGATAGTCTTTGAAACAACGGACAAGATTGTCCAGATTCGTGACCGTCTCAAAGCTGCCCGAGATAGGCAGAAGAGTTACGCAGATCCA
Organism: Helianthus tuberosus; assembly: GCA_030545235.1. Classification (NCBI taxonomy): domain Eukaryota; kingdom Viridiplantae; phylum Streptophyta; class Magnoliopsida; order Asterales; family Asteraceae; genus Helianthus; species Helianthus tuberosus. The sequence goes on from CM060385.1 coordinate 7,441,559, forward strand.
AAGCGTAAAGCTTTTCAATTCGAAGTAGGTGACAAAGTGCTGCTTAAAGTATCACCCTGGAAGGGAGTGATGCTATTTGGTAAGAAAGGCAAGCTAAGCCCGAGATACATAGGACCTTTCAAGGTTATCGAACGTGTCGGGTCAGTTGCCTATAAGCTGAACTTACCTGAAGAGCTCAGTGGAATTCACAATGTGTTCCACATCTGCAATCTGAAGAAGTGCTTCGCTGATGAATCACTGGTTATACCACGTACAGATGTGAATATAGATGAGAGCTTAAAATTTGTGGAAAAACCCTTGTCACATGACCAAGAAATTGCACTTCATTAATCCAAAACTCACACTTAGAAAATTTAGCATACAAACGTTCCCCACATAAGAGTTCAAGCATCAAGCGTAAATGACGAGCATGATCGGCTCTAGTTTTAGAATAAATGAGAATATCATCAATAAAGACTATCACAAAACGATCAAGATAAGGCTTACAAACACGATTTATTAGATCCATGAACACAGCGGGTGCGTTGGTCAATCCAAAAGGCATGACCACGAACTCGTAGTGTCCATAACGAGTACGAAACACGGTTTTAGGTACATCAACTTCGAGAACTCGAAGCTGATGATAACCAGAACGAATATCGATTTTCGAGAAACACGACGCGCCTTGTAGTTAGTCAAATAGATCATCGATACGGGGGAGAGGATAACGATTCTTAATGGTAAGCTTATTAAGTTCACGGTAGTCGATACACATACGGAATGAACCATCTTTCTTCTTGACGAATAGCACGGGAGCACCCCACGGGGAGGTACTTGGATGAATAAATCCCTTGTCGAGTAGTTCTTGGAGCTGACTAGATTGCTCTTGCATCTCGGAAGGTGCAAGACGATACGGGGCCTTGGCGACAGGAGTCGCACCAGGTATGAGAACCATACACTACAACAAAAATGGCTTTTTAGGACCTTTTCGGTAGGACACTTGTAAAAGAGGGTCCTAAAAAACTATTTTATAGGACTAGTGAACTTTCGGGGTCCTTTTATAATATACTCTACTAAATCGGTGTCCTAAAAAACTATTTAATAGGATGGATGATTTTTTGGGGTCCTATTATCATATAATTTAATAGGACACTTAAAATGTAGATCCTAATAAAGTACTTTATAAGACATTTAATTGTTAGTGTCCCATTATGTGGTACTGTATTAGAACACTTGATCATTTGGGGTCCTATTATAATATAAATCAATAGGACACGTTGTAGTTAAGTCATAAATGTTCGTGTTATAGGACCCTTTCTAGTTGAAGTCATATTAGAACTTAACTTAAGAGGACACTTGACACTTGGGTCTTAAAACTTTAAACTTTATAGGACGCTTAACCATTGTGGTGTTATTATAATACACCGTAATAGGACACTTGATATTTGAGTCATAAAACATTAGTTTTATAGGACGCTTATTCGTTAGAGTTTTATTATAATATAACTTAAAAATGTGTGACCAAAGGTTAAACTTATTACATCTTTAAACATTCCCACCAAAATATTTTATCCTAAAACATAGACTTAACCCCAAAATATTCCGTCCTAAAACATCTCCAAAAAATAATTCATTCCAAAACTTAAATTTCCCCCCTAAAATATTTCCTCCAAAACTTAAATTTCCCCCCAAAATATCTCATTCAAAATTTCCCTCTCAAATAGTATTCTCGTTTAAAAAATCACATTATTTAATATTAGAAAACAAAAAAATATATTACATATTTAGAATTCAAAAATTAAATATTATAGATTGTAAACCATATTTGTTTTCTTCTAAATAATATGTTAATGTATGCATATTAGTTACGTTTATATACGTTTGTAATGTATGCATATTAGCATGGGTGTCGAATTTCTTGTACCAACTTGTTTTTGGTACCCATTTTTTTGGCGTTTTGAGTACTGGTACTTTCGATCGGTTCGTTACTTACCGAATTTTACTTTCAAATAAAAGTACCATACAGTATCGTACCAAACATTTTCGGTACCAGTACTTGTACCCATTTCGGTATCGGTATCGGTATTTTCGATACCAGAATGTTCGGTACAGGTACCGAGCTCATCCCTAATCACAGATGTGTTAATATACCATATTGGGCCTTAATAGATCATAATGGCCAATATTGGGTCATATATGTATTAATGAACCATGTTGAGCCTTAATGGATCACAACTGATAATAGTAGATCAAACATGCCTTAGTGGATCATATGGGGCCTAAATGGATCACAATGGCCAATAGTGGATCATACATGTTTTAATGAACCTTATTGAGCCTTAGTGAATCACAATGGCTAATACTGGATCATACATGTCTTAAAAGACCATATGGGTCTTATTGGATCATAATGACAAATAGGGATCATATATGCGTTAATGAACCATATTAGGATTTAATGGATCATAATGGACAATAGTAGATGATAGATGTCTTAATCGACCATATTGGGTCTTAATGGACCACAATGGACACATGTAGATCAAAATGTCTTAATGGGCCATATTGGGTCTAAATGAATAACAATGGCCAGTAATGGATCATACATGTCTTAATGGACCAAATTGGGCCTTAATAGATCACAATGGCCAATAATAGATCATAGATGTCTTAATCGACCATATTGAGCCTATACGGATCACAATGGACACTAGTAGAAACATGTCTTAATAGACTATATTGGGGCTAAATGGATCACAATGGCCAATAGTAGATCATATATGTCTTAATGGGCCGTATAAGGCCTCAATGGATCATAACAACCTATAGTATATCATATATGTGTTAATGGACCATATTGGGCCCTGATGAATCACACGGACACTAGTAGATTAAACATGTATTAATGAAACATATTGAGCCTTAATGGATCACAATGGTCAATAATAGTTCATATACGTTTTAATGGACCATATTGGGCTTTAATGGATCACAATGGCCGATAGTAGATCATATATGTCTTAATGAACTGTATTGGGCCTTAATGGATCACAACGCGACTGCAGGAACGCACCGGCAACAAAACGGAAGCATCAGACATGCGTATTAACTTAAAAGATGAAATATTATGACATATTTAGCTTTGTTTTCCGATTTTATTATCCGTAGTTGAAAACGGATTGCAAAACGGACAAGAAACGACGAACGAGTCAATTTACGCATTTTTAACAATTGACAAGATATACGCGCCCAATATCGATTTCCGACGTAGTTTTGGAGTGTTTTCGACTTAATCTATTATTTTGCGACATATTACGACGTTCGGGTTCAAAAAATTGGGCCTCGTGAGCGTATTGGGCCGTTAAAAAAACGCTAACCGGCCCTGGGCCCAACCCATTAAACAAAACCGTATATAAAGCATATTACAACCTCAAAACCCTAACCCCCTCATTCTTTCTTCAGCCACACCCCCTCACGAGTTCTCTGCCTTCCCTCACTCAACTCCGGTCACCATAGTTAACCTCCGGCCGGTTTCACCGGTGCTCTCCGTTCTCCGACAAGCACCCCCCACGCCACAACCACCTGTTACACCTCTAACCCTCACACCGCCCACACAACACCCCCTGTTCTCGATTATACGGCCAACCACCACCCTCGGGTGGTGGCTCACGGTGGCGTACGGCGCGACAAATAGATCAGAAAGGAGAGAGAGACCGCTGACTTTCCGGCGCTGGTTTTCAAACAGACGAAAAACACTGCTCTCTCTCTCTCGTTCCTTATTTTACGGCGACTACAACGGTGACGATGATGGTGATGCTGTACAGACGAGGATGAGGATGTTGATTGAGGGTGAATGGTGACAGTGATAGTGGGTGACTGGTGACCCATGTCCGACGGAGGCGACAGTAGCCGCCGGAGTTCCGGTAAAGTTCCAACTTCTCATTTTTTTTCTTTCTTCGAATGCTTTGTAGAACCACCATCTCTGGGCCGTGTTGTTTTCGTTGCAGGTGGTAGTGTTGTGCGACCGGGGGATGTCGATGGTGACGGCAGTAGGCGGTAGTGGGCGGAAATTAACGACAACGATGGTGGTTGCCGTTGTGTTGGGTGGCGTGACGTGATGGCAGTGGTGGTGGGTATTCATGGTCAAAACGTTCGGGTCAGGTTCGCGTTCAGATTCGATTCTATTCTAGTACGGGTTTCGTTTGGATTGGAGTCGGTTTTAAACTCATCGGTTCAAGTGTGATGTTTGGTTTCAGTTTCAGTCACGGGTCGAGACGCGGGTTCGAGTCAGCGGGTCAGACCCCGGTCAACGTCAGGGCAAACCGAGTCGACTCAGTCAACACCCGAGTCAACTCGGGTCAACAGACGGTCAACGCATTCAAAACTTAGTCAAATGAAGATCCGGTAACATTTTAACGACGCGAAATTTAGATTAGATTTTAAAGATTTTAGATTTTAGATTTATTCACGACCGAGCTCGAACCGACTCGTTTATAATTTAGTTACTTTTGATACGTTTGACGAAAAATTATGCATATATTGTTATATTGTTGAAATATTGTTGACTCTTGAAAAATATATCGACACTCGATTGTCGGGATCGTCTAAAAACAGATGAAACTCTGTTCTTTTTTCGGTAAAAATCCAAAATACAAAACGTAATTCTATTGTTTAAACGACACTTATTGAAATTCGAGCTTTTCTTTTAGCATAAATAAGAAGACGTATTTATTTTTACGACACTATAAGTTAACGAAAACCGATATTTAATCTAAAATAGATATAATTATTTATATTTGTTTCAAACGCCCAAACCTCAGAAACTTCCACAACAAAACTATAATTAGTTATATTTCGTTTAAACGTCGTTATTCGTATAATATTTTTTTTAAAATAAATATAATTATTTATATTTATTTCAAATGTCGTTTATATTTACAAATATAATTGTTTTATATTTCAAACGACGGAATCCGGAATTTATATATTCCAAACATTTAGTATACAGTAATCCGAGCGCCTTTATAACATAAATATAATAGTCTATATTTATTTCAAATATCGCGAATTCGAATGTTTATTTCACACGTCAACTTTAATCGCTTTTGTAGAACTAGATATAGTCGTTATATTCATTTCATGTGTCGCTATATAGGTGCATCCATCGCATGGCCCTATCCATTCATCTCGGTATGTATTTGTTAAACTTGTGAGACAAATAATTTTAATATCATGGAACTTAATGCTTATACATGGATGGTTTATTTGTAGGTAGTTCATGAGGATTGAGGACGCATGATGACTCAAGATTTTATGCTTCTTATTTCTTTAACTACTTTTAATTTCTTTGTTAAATGTTAAGACTTTATGTTAGATAATGTTATAACTTATTTATGGTTAGTGTTTTTGTTATGAACATGCTTATTTGAAATATAATGAAGTTTTATTTCTTTTATTAGTTGATGTTATACGATAACTATTTAGGATGTTATATGTGATGGTCTGTTTATAAAATTGGTTTTATAATCTTATTTGAGATATTAGGACCATTTTCTTAATATTAAATTAGTTATAACGTCATAAGGGTTCTATAAATTAATTTTGAAGGACGCTTGTATGTGTATCAAAAGATTAAAAGTAGTTAATCACATATTAGAACATTGTAAAAGTGTCCTAATATGTTCTTTTTAGGATGCTATTTAAGTTGTCTATAGACATATTATGGGACCATAAAATTGGATCCATAATCTTATTTGGTATATTAGGACCCTTTTCTTGGTACTAAATTATCTATAATGTTACATTATAAGGGTCCTATCAATTAATTTCTAAGGACGCTTTTAAGTGTATCAAAAGATAAAAAGTATGTAAGCACATGTTAGAACATCATAAAAGTGTCCTAATATGTTTTTATTAGGACACTATTTTGGTTGTTCAAAGACATATTACGCGACCATAAAATTGGTTTCATAATCTTATTTGAGATGTTAGGACGCTTCTTTACTTCCGGGACTTATTACGACCCCTTTAGATGAAACGTTTTTACCGTTGGTCCTATTAAATGAAAGGTCCTATAAAATAGCATTTTAGGACGCTTTTGCGCGTACTAAAAACCCAGTTTTCTTGTAATGATACGAAAATCGACGATTCTAGGAGGTGGAAGACCAGGTAGATCTTCAGGAAAGACATAGGGAAAATCACACACCACTGGAGCGTCGCTTAAGTTCTTCCCCTTGCTCTTTTGTTCCACCACGTGGGCACCTGCTCGCTTGTGTGCATGACATCAGCCTCAGCCCTTTCGTAGGTCGGTCTCCATAGAAGTGCAAAATATCACCAGACGGTAGAGGTAGACGAACAAACTTCTCGTGACAGGCAATCTCGGCATGGTTCTTACGCAACCAATCCATACCGATAATGACATCAAAACTACCCAATTGCATGGGTATTAGATCAATAGTAAACATGTGGTCGTTAAGAGTCAAGGAACAACCACAGATTATAGAATCAACTAGAATAGACTTCCCATCGGCAATCTCTACCGAAAATGACTTAGGTAACGTAGAGCATGCACAGTTTAACAAAGATTCAAATTGTACCGACACAAAGCTTTTGTCGTCACCAGTATCAAATAGAATCGAAGCATAAAGGTTATTCACAAGAAACGTACCATTAACGACGTCATTGTCGTTACGAGCCTGATTTGCAATAAGATTGAACGCTCGCCCACGAGCGGTCGGCTGTTGATCCTGGTTCAACTGAGGACACTGGTTACGAAGGTGAGTAGTATCTCCACACTTGTAGCATGCACGGACAACGTTGACTGGCTTAGGATTCTGCGGGGGAGCTGGGAGAGCTGGTAGGGCTGCCTGAGCTGGGGCTTACTGAGCTTGTTGAGCTGGGTTAGCTTGACAACAATAGGGAGTCGTGTGACTGTAGCGATTGAAGTTGGTGCACAAACGACATGCAAAAACAACAGGATGGTGAAAGTTACAAGTGGTACACTTGGGGTAAGACCCAGAGTACTGCTTCTTGACTTCAGGGGCAACAATGTTTTGAACGGTAGCAGCAGGAGCAGGTTTACCAGCAGGATTCGTAGTAGGAACAATAGCATTGCATCCTGAACCCTGAGACTTTCGCCTCTTGTTCTTGCTGCCACTTGGATGTTGGGTAACTTGATGTGCAACCTTGGAGGGAGCAGAGTTGGTAAACTGCTTATAACGAACGCGGTTGTTATTGAGACTAGCTACAAGACGGTAGACTTCCTCAATAGTTTTGAGTTGAGTTGCTTAGATAGAATCACGCATAGCGGGAGGTAGACCATTGATGTACTTGGTTATCATGCGCTTGGTAGTAGAAACCAAATGAGGAACGATTAAGCTGAGCTGCTTGAAACGAGTAGTATAAGCCAGATTATCATCACCAATCTGCTTCAAGTACCAGAACTCTTCTTCAAGCTTCAGTTGTTCATGAGGAGGGCATAATTCAAGCATCATCAATTCTCGCATCTCAGCCCATGGAAGAGCATAGGCTTCTTCATTCGATCGGATGTTTCTCTCATTTGTCCACCACTCTAACGCTCTGTCTTGAAACATTCCCGTTGCACTCCTAGTCTTTAGCTGCTCTGGGCACTTGCTGTTAATGAAGGTAACCTCGATGCTGTCAAACCACTCGAGCATAGCAGTCACCCCATCACTACCCGTGAAAGACTTAGGCTTGCAAGAGACAAATTGTTTGTAAATGAACTTTGCAGGCTTTTCTTTTTCCTTCTTAGAGTCAACAGAAGAGGGCAGAGTGTTCGATCCTTGGATCTCAGAGACGATCTTTGGCATGACTCGAGCGATCTGGTCGGCCATGAAGGACATCATCTTTTTCTGAGACTTTTCCCTGGATCTCTTCGGAGAGCTTTCGAGAAGACATCCTAATGATCCAATAAGAGGATCGTATAAGTCTAGGTTCACAAAGTCTCACAATATATATTCACACACGATAGATTAAAGACTCAAGATTCAACAGGATTCACATAGTTTACAATAGTTTCAACACCACAACCCACGGCCCCCACATGTCAGAAACGCTTATATATAAGAAGTACCAGCGGCGTATCCACCACGCTTCGGGCATATTGCTTCCGCCTCGTACTCGGTGTCAGGTTACGTGTCGCAAAATACACTCATCATCATCATCATAGATTCACATAGATTACTTCAATAGATTCACATAGATTCCAATAGATTCAATAGATTCGTAGATTCCAATAGATTCAATTGATTCATAGATTCCAATATATTCAATAGTTTCCAATAGCTTTAGTAGATTCTCATAGATTTGTGTTAACAATCCACAAACAACGAAATCCCGCATAGCATGTGCTACGAAATTTTGGCAATCATGACGGAAGCACTTATATATAGGAAGTACCAGCGGCGTATCCACCATGCTTCAATCATGCCACGCCCCCTCGTCATCGGTGTCATGCTTCGTTAACCACAACATTAGATTTCATCACCTCTCACAACATAGATTTACCAAATAGATTCAACCACATAGATTAACCAAATAGATTCCACAACTTCAACCTGAGCCTACAAAACTACGAACTTCGCTTAGCGCATGGAACGAAGGTTCGGTAACATGCAAGAAACACTTATATATAGGAAATACCAGCGGCGTATCCACCATGTTTCAGACATGCCACGTCCGCCTCGTCTTCGGCGCTTGGCTATGTTTCGTATTTTGTTTCTCAAACAACGCATACTTAGATTACACCTAGATTATGCTAGAGTACACATAGTTTACGCTTAGATTGCACTTAGATTACACAAGTACTTTCCCATAGTTTTAGAATTTAACAACCTCATCACCGGTCTGCAAAACGCTAAGTTTCGCATGGCACTTAGTACAAAAGTTGGTAATATGTCGGAAACACTTATATATAGGAAGTACCAGCGGCGTATCCACCATGTTTCAGACACGTCACTTTACCCTTGTACTTCTATGACATGTTACATTTAGTGCTTCACAACCACATTAACGCTTAGATTCATCAGATAGATTCACATAGTATTATAGTTTATCAAGATTCCCACATAGGCTATTATGATAGAATAAAGCTTCATAAATTTAGTTTGATTCTGAGATTAGAATTATGGTTTTAGACTGCGGACACACATGCGATTTGTGTAAAAGTCTCAAAATAACGGAGAGTCAAGTTAGACGAAGAATCAAGTTTAAAATCACACATAAAAATCGAGATAATCATAAAAGATAGGCTCATAAAACATAGATTGTTCCGGGTAGAGGAACGGCGACTAACCAAAGTGATTCGAACTCCTTTCGAATTGAGGCAACGTGTCTTGACTTACTTAGGAAAATACGTCATCGATGTTAGGCCTACAATACTCGTCCTTTCGGTCATTTCACGTTCCTAATTGATTGGAAGTTTCAAGACTTTGGCGAGACATAAAAATCAAGGAGTGGGACTAGTTATCAAGGTCTGAGTTTCAGCAGATAAGACCTACTAGAATATAATCAGGAAATTTCCCATCAAGGTTTGGATGTCACTCCTTACTTGAGGGCAATTTTGTGCAAAATACAAACACTGATTAGCAGTGTTTTCAAGTATCAAGTGTCTATTGTGTCAGCCTTACGAAAGGCATGTAAGTTTAGCAGGAAAATGTGCTGCTAGGAAGCAGGTACGGTAGAATGCATAAGTCTTAAACAACAGATAAGAATCAAGATTCCTAGAACTATAGACTAGGGAAAGTATTCCTACTTATCCTAATTCCCTATAGTTATGGCTCTGATACCAATCTGTCACACCCCAACCGATGGCGGAAACATCGGGGTGTGAGCACTAAGCGTTCAGATTGCTCATGAGATTCCATAAGACTAAATAGTTTCATTATAATTTAGATTGATTCAAACATTGACTAAAACCAAACAACCATCATCAAGTATCATAGTACATCAAGTCTCAAATATTGTTCAAAACTTATTTATCTAGATGAGTTTCTAAGCATCATCCTAGCTTGATTCCAAGATTCCTAGCATCCTGTCAGCCTGCAACATGTATTAAAATAGGGTCAGTAGAAAAATGTACCGGCGAGTATACAAGTTTGAATAATAGCATACTAGATTAAAATCCTCATATCCATATGTAAGTGTAACAAAATAGTTTCAGCCATGCTAGTGTTCGCAATCCAACAAGTGATAGCCCAAGTATCCCGATGCTTTAATGTTTTCCCAAGTCTCAAGGAAAACTAGAATCCTCCTAACAATACCCCTGAGAATAATGGGGAGGTGCATCTCCTATAGCGTTACTATTGTTAAGGCGGAACTACACACCCTGGATTAAACGTCCACATAGCACAAATAGAATACAAGAATCACAAGTTTCACACAACATAGGATAGAGTTTAGATTCCAAAAGTTTCAAGTATCATAGTTTAGTAGAACACATGTTACATCCCAAAGTTTAAAAAAAAACGGATCGAGTATACTCACAGTGATTGCTTAATAGTTTAACTGTTATTGGATCAAAGTTAGCTCTTTAGAATTAGCCTGATTAGATTACAACAGATAAGAGTCGGGCAGAATAACGAGATTCAACCAAGTGTCGGATTAGTCATCTTGATCGGATGGCAGTACGATCGGATGGCCATCCGATCGGATTGCCATTCGATTGGGATGGCCATGGTGAGTGAGTGACGGATTGCTACTCGGTCGGATGGCCGTTCGATCGAATGGCCATTCGATCCAAGTGTCCAGTTTTCAAATGTTCAAGTTTCTGAAAAGTTTCTAAGTGTTAAGGATTTCAAGACTCAAGGTCACCTTGGTCGGATAGCAGTATGTCGCAACCTACGTCCCCTAACAACCCGGGAACGGGAGGTCACGGCCAGTTTCTGTGGTATCCAGGTTTATCATTTTGGGAGCGGAAATTACATCAGGACCGTAGTTAGGAAATATTTTATCAGAGTAAAATACCACGCTTTTTTATAATATTAAACACATGGGAAAAATCCCAAGTTTCAAGTACACGCATTTTCATAGGGATAAACCCTATTTTATTTATATAAAACATCTCTTTATTTTAGGTAACTTTATAGCCACTTTTCCAAGCCTTCAGTGTTGTCCAACTGGCTTCTAAATATTTGGCTTTCACATTTTGTTACCTAAAACGCGTTTAAAAACATTTTGTCAGTGGGAAATACTGGTGAGTGAATCCCAGTTTAATCAAGTTAAGTAAAACCATTGTACAGTATTGAGGGCGGTCGTGCAATCACATTTGTTTCCATCTACTTTAATTACCACCCACGGTACTGTCAACCCGACTTGTGGTCATGTTACTACTCACAATGTAGTAACAAATTTTGTATACAAAACCCCAACATACCGACGATAATTGTAGAATACAAATACTCAATCACTGTTTAAATATTATTAACTAAGTGAGGTTTTGTAAAAACAGTTTATAAAAAGGAGATTACTCACATTGCTGTCTTAGGGTTTTCCTTAAGGATTTTCCTGGTGATTATCTATAAATTACACAAATGCACACACGTTAGTATAATAACCCAATATTTACATTAGTAACACCCTCCCTGAGACGGCATTCCAACGACTACGTCGGGCAAAACTACGACAGCCGTTACGGAACCCTGGATCAATCGGGCAGCGTATCTAATACGTAACTGGGGTTATGATACTTACAACGAGGCAGATGTTCGTTATTTAGGGGGTATTATGCCCGAGAATAGCTTATACTATATGAAATTTCGAGAGAGAAAGAAAATGTGTGAGCGAGTTGTCGACTGAGCCCCTCGTTGCTATTTATAGGGCTGTTCAGGGGTTTTGTCGCGCCCCGCGAAGCCCACACCAAGGTCTTACGCGGCCCGCGACATAGGGTTGTAGGGTCTAGCTATGACTAGTCAGCACTCGTAGCCTCCACACGCGCCCTGACACGTGGCAGTACCGGGTGCAGCTCTGGTGACTGACTGTCGCGCCCCGCGTAGCCCGAGGGCAAAGCCTTCGCGGCCCGCGAGTGACCCCATTTTCTTGTTTTAATTTAATTTTTAATTATATAGGGTATTTTGGACTCGGTTTTCGCTTACGGGGTATGTGTTAAGACATATTAGGATATTTTAAATATATTAGGGGTATCGAAAAAATATTTTGGAAGGTTGTTATATCCTCCCCACCTTTTTTAGAGCTCGTCCTCGAGATCTACTGGAATAGGTGTGGATATTTCATTTGCATTTCTGATTCAGTCTCCCAAGTGTACTCTGGCAGTTGTAGCTGATAAGCTACAGGTCCTATCTTTCTAATAATCTCAAAAGGTCCAATATACCTAGGGCTTAGCTTTCCCCTTTTGATGAATCTTACCACTCCTTTCCAAGGAGAGACTTTCAATAACACTTTGTCTCCTACCTGAAATTCCAATGGTTTTCGCCTGTTATCTGCATAGCTCTTTTGTCGATCACGTGCTGCTTTCAGTCGTTCCTTGACTTGAATGATTTTGTCGATTGTTTCCTGTACTATCTGGGGTCCAGATAGTTGGTTTTTCTCCAATTTCTGCCCAACAGACTGGCGTTCGGCACTTTCGTCCATAAAGTGCTTTGAATTGTGCAGCATTGATACTTGTGTGATAAATGTTATTATAAGAAAATTCTATTAAGGGTAAGTGATCGTCCCAATTACCTTCGAAATCCATTACACAAGCTCTGAGCATGTCCTCCATTGTCTGAATTGTTCTTTCACTTTGTCCGTCCGTTTGTGGATGATAGGCTGTGCTTAGATTCAACTTGGTTCCCATTGCTTTTTGGAAACTTGTCCAAAAATGAGAGGTAAAACGGCTATCCCTATCAGAAACAATTGATAAAGGAATTCCATGTAATGAAACTATTTCATTTACATACAATTTAGCTAATTGTTCCATACTGAAAGTTTCCTTCATTGGTAGAAAATGAGCTGACTTGGTTAGCATGTCTACAATCACCCAGATTGTATCATTACCTTTTCTTGTTTTGGGTAATTTTGGTAACAAAATCCATAGTTATCAATTCCCATTTCCAAACTGGCATTTCTAATTGTTGCAACAAACCTGAGGGTTTCTGATGTTCAGCTTTGACTTGTGAACAGGTTAGACACTTTGCAACATATGCTGCTATATCCTTTTTCATTCCTATCCACTAGAAATTCTTTCTTAAGTCTTGATACATCTTATCACTTCCAGGATGCATCGTATACTTAGACTTATGAGCTTCTTCTAATATACGGTGGCGTAGGTTTCCTAATTTAGGTATCCACGTTCTTTTCTTATGGAATCTCCAAATTCCATCTGTTCCTTGTTCTAGTTCCTTAATCATTCCTTTTAATTTTTCAGTATCATCCTTGATTACTGATTCTTGTACCTTTCTAATTTGTTCATTTAAACCTACTTGCAGATTTAGTTTAAGTGAACGTACTCTTTTTGGTCTTTCGTGATACTTTCGACTTAAAGCATCAGCTACTACGTTTGCCTTTCCTGCATGGTACTGGATATTGCAATCATAATCACTAAGTATCTCCATCCAACGTCTTTGTCTCATATTCAACTCCTTTTGCCCGAAAAAATACATTAAACTTTTATGGTCGGTAAAAATGGTAAACTTACTACCGTAAAGGTAATGTCTCCAAATTTTAAGGGCAAAAATTATAGCTCCAAATTCTAGATCATGGGATGAATAATTTTCTTCATGTTTCTTAAGTTGTCTAGATGCATAGGCTATAACCTTTTGGCGTTGCATTAACACACATCCATAGCCTAACTTAGAAGCATCACAATAGACTACAAAGTCTTCAGTTCCTTCTGGTAACGCTAGTATAGGTGCATTGGTTAGTCTTTGCTTAAGAATTCTAAAGGCTTCTTCTTGTTTTGGTCCCCATTCAAACTTAACGGATTTACAGGTTAACTTAGTTAAGGGAATGGCTATTCTAGAAAAATCTTGAATAAATCTTCTATAATAACCGACCAATCCTAAGAAACTTCTAACCTCGGTTGGTGACTCAGGGGTTTTCCATTTAGTAATTGCCTCGATCTTTGTGGGATCCACATGAATTCCTTCATGATTAATAAAATGTCCAAGAAACTGTACATGTTCTAACCAAAATTCACATTTCGAAAATTTTGCATAAAGCTTTTCTTTTCTCAATAGACTTAGAAGTGTATGCATACACGCTGCATGTTCCCTTTTGCTTTTAGAGTAAATGAGAATATCGTCTATAAAAACAATTATGAACTTATCCAAATATGGCTTACATATTTGGTTCATCATGTCCATGAAAGCAGCTGGGGCATTGGTTAAACCAAATGGCATGACTAGTAAATTCATAATGGCCATACCTTGTTCTAAAAGCGGTCTTAGGAATGTCCTCTTCCTGTACCTTTAATTGATGATATCCTGATCGTAAGTCGATTTTAGAGAAAAATCGAGCTCCTTGCAACTGGTCGAACAGATCATCAATTCTCGGTAATGGGTATCGATTTTTAATCGTGACTTTGATCAATTCACGGTAATCAATGCACATACGCATTGACCCGTCTTTCTTTTTGACAAATAAGATCGGTGCTCCCCAAGGTGATGAACTTGGTTGTATAAATCATTTTTCCAACAATTCATCTAGCTGTTTCTTCAGTTCCTGCATTTCTGCAGGTGCTAAACGGTAAGGTGCCTTGGCAATTGGTGCTGTTCCTGGTAGTAGGTGGATTCTGAATTCAACTTCTCTGTCTGGCGGTAGTCCTGGCAATTCTTCTGGAAACACATCTGGAAATTGTGATACTACAGGGATATCTTTTAATTCTTTTCCTTTAGTGTTAATGATTATGGAAATCAAATACACTAAAGATCCTTTTCTTACATAACTTGCGGTTTTCATCACAGAGATGAATTTCGTGGATCTAGAGGGCTTATCTCCTTTAATCGTGATCTTTTCACCTCTTGGTGAATTTACTTGGATTGACTTTCGATCACATAGAATGCTGACTTTATTGGCTATCAACCAATCCATTCCTAACACAACATCAAATCCTGCCAGATTCATTGGGTAAAGGTTTGCAATAAATTTTTTATTTAAAAATTCTATTCTTGCTTCCTGCAATATTTCAGAAATCTTAATGGTTTCTCCATTTGCTGTTTCTACTAAACATTCTTGTGGAAGTTTAGTTAATGATTGATTGAGAAGTTTGCAAAATGAAGTATTAATAAAACTTTGGTTTGCACCAGAGTCAAATAATACTTTAGCAAAAACATCATTAACTAAAAACGTACCGGCGATCACGTCCGGGATCATCTTTGCTTCTTCTGCGGTCAGAACAAATGCTCTAGCATTTTTAGTATTCTTGGTATTCGGGGCTGGAGCTAGTTTTGGACAGTTCGGCTTGATGTGACTTTTTTCCCCACAGTTGAAGCACATTCCATTATTTGGTTTCTTCCTGCAATCTTCTTCCTTGTGTCCTGGTATCTTGCAGAAATTGCAGTAAGTGGAGCATTTTCCTGAATGCTTTTTCTTGCAAGCCTTGCAATACGGTGCAGAGGTAGAACCTACATTTTTCCCACGGTTGGAATTTCCATAACGAAATTCTTGGGTAAGCCTTTGAGCTAGGTTTCTTCTCTGATCCTCTTCTCGTGTACGCACCAATTCACCAGTTAAGGTGTTTGCTTGTTCTACAGCTTCTTCTATGGTTTGAGGTCTAGCTGCCTTGACTACGTGTCTTATCTCACTGATTAATCCCCAAATATAACGGGAGATTAATACGGGTTCAGGTGATGCAAGGGTCGGCACTATTCTAGCGTATTCACAGAATAAAGTAGTGTACCCCTTACTATACACTCCAGTCATCCTAAGGTTTAGAAACTTATTTGCTATCTGTTCCTTTTCATTGGGAGGGCAGAATTTTCTTTCTACCATATTTTTAAATTCCTCCCATTCCATATTGTAAATTCTATCACTTCCCCTAGACTGGAGGATAGTGTTCCACCATTAATAGTGCTGAATTCTTAAACAGATTGGAAGCAAATATTATCTTATCCTCTTCCGCGCACTTGCTTATTTTTAAGACTGCCTCAGTCTTTTCTATCCAGCGTAGAGCTGCAATGGCCCCTTCATTGCCCGATAATTCCATTGGTTTACAAGACCAGAATTCTTTATAAGAACAACCATAAGACATGGTTCTTCTTCTTTTGGGAATGGGCACTTGAAGTATGGGTCCATTGTTTACGCTGTGTTCAGGTTCAGTTGGTCGCTTACTGCCATTGTTACTTTTATTATCTGCTTCCCTAACTGTTTTGATAATATATGGCATAGCATCTATACTCCCTTGTGCCACTATGTGTTGAATGGCACTGTTATCCACTTGGTTTCCATTATTATCATTGTTCGGGTTATCGTTGTTATTCTGGTTTTCATTATTCTAGTTTTCCTGGTTCACTTCTTTGTCCATCTAAATTTTAAACATTTGCCACATATTAATGTCACAAAATGATATTTAAGGCAAACACATATTGATCAAAATCGTCGAGCATTGCAACTTACTCTAATTTATAGTATGCATCTGTAATTATTACAATACAATTGGAATAAAATACAATACTAATATGCATCACTAACCACGAAGTGGTCTATACTACAACATATATATTATCATTATTATTATTATATATTATATATATATATATTTCATACACACATATTATATATATTTATTATTATATTATTATTACTTCTATCACCATCACTAATATGGGTTCATCCAGAACTCCATATTATGCTCATCATATTTCCAGATGAGTCGTTCTCCGACCTGCCACATCCTCTCGCTACTTTCTAGAATCTCCTCACCAAAGGTTCGGAGTTCTTGCACATTATCTGCACTCATTGGGGGTGCAGGTGCTGGTACTGGATCTGGGTACTGTGGCATGGGTTCTTCCTGAGGATATGGATTCTCTAGGATTTCCCTAATGTATTCATCATTATCATAATAGGGATCTAGAGGGTCCAGACCTGGGTAAGCAGCTAGGTTTTGGCATGGGTTCTTCTGATATTGGGTAGCGTTGCTGATAATCCCTATGATCATCAAACCACGGGTCGTAGTCAGGGTCTAAGGTATTGGGTGCTGGTACTCTAGGTATCTCAATGGGGTCAAAACCAGGCATTGGGATTTGATTTTCTGGGTTATTTTCAATTTTCATTGGCTGGGTGGGAAACAACGGTAATGGTTGGGGTGCTATGAGTTGCTCCAGGTTTGGGTCGGCATCTGTGGTTGCTAGAATATGGAAGTTTGCTAAACTCCTATTAAGCATATCTTGGGTGTGAGCATCTGTTTCTCTCTTAGCGGCTGCTACAAATCGCTGTTGTTGTAACTTTTTCATTCTCTTCCTACGTTCATGCGCTCCTCTACTGAACCATCCTCTCTTTTTAGGAGGGAATGGCTCTTCAGACTGAGCCTTAAACACGAATATCCCATCTTCATTGTCAGTTGAATACCTTGAGAGGGCAGGCTGTGAAGAGGTGCCTTCGCTCCTAGGTGAGCTGGAAAACTGACGATAGGCGTCGGAGGGTCCTTGATCGCTCATACTGTAAATTAACAAATAGTCAAATATCACACAACAAGAAAATACAGATATGCACGTATTTCTGTAGATAATTTCCTAACTTTTTAAATAATATCTTGGTGTCAGCAGAACACTTATGTGGCTGAATCAGTGGCTTAGCTCTGATACCACCTTCTGTCGCAACCCCCGTCCCCTAACAACCCGGGAACGGGCGGCCACGGCCAGTTTCAGTGGTATCCAGGTTTATCATTTTGGCAGAGGAAATTACATCAGGACCGTAGTTAGGAAATATTTTATCAGAGTAAAATACCACGCTTTTTATAATATTAAACACATGGGAAAAATTCCAAGTTTCAAGTACACGCAGTTTCATAGGGATAAACCCTATTTTATTTAAATAAAACATCTCTTTATTTTAGGTAACTTTATAGCCACTTTTCCAAGCCTTCAGTGCTGTCCAGCTGGCTTCTATTTGGCTTTCACATTTTGTTACCTGAAACGCGTTTAAAAACATTTTGTCAATGTGAAATACTGGTGAGTGAATCCCAGTTTAATCAAGTTAAGTAAAACCATTGTACAGTATTGAGGGCGGTCGCGCAATTACATTTGTTTCCATCTACTTTAATTACCACCCACGGTACTGTCAACCCGACTTGTGGTCATGTTACCACTCACAATGTAGTAACAAATTTTGTATACAAAACCCCAACATACCGACGATAATTGTAGAATACAAATACTCAATCACTGTTTAATATATTATTAACTAGGTGAGGTTTTGTAAAAACAGTTTATAAAAAGGAGATTACTCACATTATTGTCTTAGGGTTTTCCTTAAGGATTTTCTAGGTGATTATCTATAAATTACACAAATGCACACACGTTAGTATAATAACCCAATATTTACATTAGTAATACCCTCCCCGAGACGGCATTCCAACGACTACGTCGGGCAGAACCACGACAGCCGTCACGGAACCCTGGATCAATCGGGCAGCGTATCCAATACATAACCGGGGTTATGATACTTACAACAAGGCAGAACTTCGTTATTTAGGGGGGTATTATGCCCGAGAATAGCTTATACTATATGAAATTTCAAGAGAGAAAGAAAATGTGTGAGCGAGTTGTCGACTGAGCCCCTCGTTACTATTTATAGGGTTGTTCAGGGGCTTTGTCGCGCCCCGCGAAAACCACACCAAGGTCTTACGCAGCCCGTGACATAGGGTTGTAGGGTCTAGCTATGACTAGTCAGTACTCGTAGCCTCCACACGCGCCCTGACACGTGGCAGTACCGGGTGCAGCTCTGGTGATTGACTGTCGCGGCCCGCGAGCGACCCCATTTTCTTGTTTTTATTTAATTTTTTATTATATAGGATATTTTGGACTCGGTTTTCGCTTACGGGGTATGTGTTAAGACATATTGGGATATTTTAAATATATTAGGGGTATCGAAAAAATATTTTAGAGGGTTGTTATACAGTTCGATCGGATGGCTATCCGATCGGATTGCCATTCGACGATCAGGACTTCAAGTTGCAAAATGTTTAAGGTTAGGAGACAATGTCACCTTGATCGGATGGCAGTCCGATCGGATGGTTATCCGATCGGATTGCCATTCGACGATCAGGACTTCAAGTATCCAAGTGTTAGGGTTAATGAGGCAAGTGTCGCTTGATCGGATGGCAGTTCGATCGGATGGCTATCTGATCGGATTGCCACTCGATCGGGTTGTCCTTGTCCCGTTCCTAACTTGTAAAGTTTCTAAGTTTCTGTTTAAGCAACGACGACATGGTACGTATTGAGACAACGGTATACTCATCAGTGTACAGTCGATCTGATCGGGTGGGAATCACCCCAGTCCGTTTAGTCACCTGTTTGTGACGACGTTCATGTCAGAA
This sequence comes from Helianthus tuberosus, assembly GCA_030545235.1. Taxonomy (NCBI): domain Eukaryota; kingdom Viridiplantae; phylum Streptophyta; class Magnoliopsida; order Asterales; family Asteraceae; genus Helianthus; species Helianthus tuberosus. The sequence continues at coordinate 7,461,027 of CM060385.1, forward strand.
TTCGTACTCAGGTCATCTTTTCCGGCAATAATCCTTCTCCCAAACCAACTTCAGACTAATCTTTAAGTCTACAGTCCGTTTGAATCCAGATCTCACCGTTTTTTTGATAAAAGTCTTAAGGAAAGATGAAGATAAACATAAGTTTTAGTTGCAAAGTGTAGATTTAGTAAAAATTTTAGTGTAAAAACTTATGAAATTCCTTAGATCTTGAGCTATATCTTGAACAGAATGACATCACTCATCAGTTTGTACAACCACCATGATGACGTCACCCTCAAGAGCTCAAATATTAGAGATTTCATGGTGAAAAGTGAGATTCCAAAGGAGAATCATGTAGAGAATAGTGTGTAGATCAAAGATGTACAAGAATCTAGTGTAAAACGTACCGAAATCGCCAAGAAATGGAAGAAAAGAGGAGTGTGTCCGTCTGGGTCGAGTGAGGCTGTCACATCAGTGAGAATGATGTGACAGTCCTATTTATAGTGTGAGAGTGAAGGAGTGAGGCGGTGTGCACGGATCAGATGGCAACTCGGTCGAATGGCCATCCGATCGGTTGGTCATCCGATCGGATTGTCATCTGATCGGATTGCCATTCGGCCAATCCATCCTTTCCGCGTTACCGTCTTGGATTTGTCCTGCGAGTTAGACTAAGCGTTGCGTATTATTGGGTAAAAGATTCTCATAACTAGATTACATCGTTAACACCAAAGTTTCCAAGTTTCATAGTTTCCATAGTTTCCGCCAGTGACAACTCCAGTCCCTCGTTCAACCAAGTCTCAAGTTTCACGAGCCTCAAGAGTCAAGCACCAAAGTATCAAGTCTTTTAGAATCATAGTATCATAGAATCATAGTCACATAGTATCTTAGAATCATAGTTTCATAGAATAATAGCATAAGTCTCACCAAGTATCAAAGTATCAAGTATCACATAGTTTAGGGACTAAAAGTGACAAAAGCTAAAAGTCTAGGGACGCAGGCCTTACATTTGGCGTTTTACCGAGGAAAAGAACGCCACTAATAAAAGTACCTTAAACCTCTAAATTTGATCATCCTAAAATCAATAATGTTTTGTTGTATGATATGGACAACATTGTTAATCCTCAGTTAAGAAAGATGTGTAATAATGTTGTCCACCACATACAGCTAAACTTTATTGAGAACAAAACTCAATAATGTTTTTGTGTGTTTTGGCGTTATAAATTGGATGGAAGTTGAGGATAAAGTCAATAAGATTTTACTCAATGAAATGGACAATATCCCACTTAAAGATTTTGTCCATTACATTGAGCGAAACCTTACCGACAACCAAACTGAATTTCAAATAAACGTTTTGTTTTAGAGGATATTTGATGTTTTGGTTTTTTGGATTTTCTAAGACGAATGGTATATATTAAATATGACGTTTGGGGTTGTGTGTGTTTTAATGGAAGGTCTGAGATGTTGTATAAATAGGATGTTTTTTGGCGGCTGTTTTAGGCGGGATTTTATTATAATAAATGCTAGTAATTAAGTCCCGTCGTTTCAGTCACTGTTTGTTCAGCTTTATCGTTTAAAACAAGTTTGGCGTTTTATATCTAATGGTGTTTTAGATTAGGATGGTGTCTGCTATGTAGGTTAAGGCGGTAATTTAATGGCGTTTTATTCATGAGATGACGTTTTGTGTAGAGAAGTCAAAAGACTTTTTTTACCCTTAATGAAGCGCGCCACACTAATAAAAGTGATATAATTTACGAAAATGCCACCGCATCATCTAATCCATAGATTGTTTTGATCTGGCGATCCATAATCGTTCTCTCCGTTCTCACACTTTTCACCATTTTCTCTAAATCCTGACCCATATTTATATCATTAATGTTAATATTAATACTAATATAACTATAAATCAAAATTTTATTATTAACTTCTTTACCATTAATATATTATTATTATTATTATTATTATTATTATTATTATTATTATTATTATTATTATTATTATTATTATTATTATTGAAACAATTATATTTTTGTCGTTTTTAATACAATTATGTTTCGTTGCTTCGTCTTTTTTGTTTATCAAATTGTACAAAGCAATAATTCATTCTATTCACATATGAGTAACCAAACATTACAATGGAATGAAATGATTCATTTCATTATGTTGTCCATTTCATCACCTCGTCTATTCTATTCCCCATCTATTCTATTACCCCATAACAAACAGACAATGAATTGAAACAAGTTATTTATTCTTTAGCTAAAACATACCTAATAAACTCTACACTTATTAAACCCTGTAAACCCACTTAATAAGTAGATGGTTGCCCATTGCATTCAAGGATGGCAAAAAAACCCGAGCTCAACGGGTATACCCGAAACACAAAGCATTTGGGTTACCCGATACCCGATGGGTATTGGGCCGGGTATGGGTATGGAAAAAAAATATTTCATGGGTATGGGACAAGTATGGGATTAGATGGTACCCGACCCGATTACCTGAAACTATATACCCGTTTACCCGAAATGTATTCTCATAAACTTTTAGATTTTATATTTATTTTCCTTATACTATTATTTAGTAATTTTTCATACTTCTAGCTTTATTATTTGAAAAAATGAACCTTTCATTTTAAATATATATTTTGATGGTGTTATTCATGTTTATATGCTATGAAATACCAAATTACTTTTTAAGATTAATTTGATAATATATTTACATTTTTAAATATATCAAATATTATTACGGTGATGATGATATCTATATTATTTATCACAATTTAATATATTATATAGGTTTTAAAACATAATATTTTACAGGAAAGTAAAATATATATATACATGAAAATCCCAATGGGTATACACAATACCCGTGGGTATGTCCGATACCCGACGGGTAAAAACCCGTTCCATACCCGATGGGTAATGGGTCGGGTATGGAATAAGATTTTACAACCGGGTATGGGTATGAGATTGGCCATACCCGGCCCATTGCGATCCCGAATTACATAATAGCTTATTGGCATATTAGAGGTGTGATAAGACTTAGGGACCATTAGGTTATGGGTTCGATTCTCGTATAGAGAGTTTTTCCCATTTATTGCTGATGAACACGATGATCCAAAATTTGTCGTTAAAAAAAAGTAGATGGAGCCCAGCTACATAACCCAAACTGCCCAAACAATATCCAGCCCACAAAAAAAAAACAAATGGCCCACAAAAAAAAAAATTAAAAAAAAAAAACAAAAAAAAAAAAAAACAAATGAGAAACACAATGTCCGGCTGGAAAAAAGAAAGTTTTTTTTGTTTTCGTTTTTTTTTCTTGATAAAGCGTCTCTTGATTCCTTCTGGACTTGCATGACGTTTGGTTTCCCTCGATTTTCTATGTTTAGTTGTTCTCAACTTTCAGTCACTAGATGCATTCATCGGTTTGTTGTTCACTAAGACCGGTGGGTATGGGACGGATAGTCTCTTAGGAGACTACCCGTCATGTAGGCGCCACGTCATCATAGGAGGAGGAGCATTCTCTTGGGACTACCCAAGGGTGTGAAGGGGAAGGAATGACAACCCAAGAGAGTTGTACCTTGTGCCATAATACTTGTACCCTGCAAGAGATTGAGAGAGAGAGCAAATATGTGAGGGCCACAAAAAATACAACCAGCCAATCATCCGGCTCGTCTCCAGCGTCCGGGAGGGGACAGTGTGGGACGATCCGGTAGGGGGGCGATCCGGTAGGGGGGCGACGGACCGGGGATGAGCCCCATACCCACCGGTCTAATAGATCGTTAAAGTAAGAAAGTCAGAATCTAATCATATGTTCTCGATCAATATCAGTTGGAAGGAATCTTATTAGCACTTAATTTTAATTGATTTTCAAGGTCGATTTTGTGTGATGAAAGTTGAATGAAAGGAACTTTTTACATGTGGTTTTTAATTGATGCTCCTATTTTTCATCAATATTTGATATTTCTTCCATGAACACTACATTGTTGTTTGTTTGACAGCAAATCTATTGGAAACTAATAGCATATAGTATATATGTAAATACTAGGTGTAGCACCCGTGTAACCACACGGGTAGGTTTAGTAATGATCGAAATCAAATACTAAAAAACAGATTATAATATATCATTTAAATTTTGGTCTTTAGTTATATATCTTTATAAAGTAATGTTAAAAACAGTATGTGTGACCACACGGGTAACTTTAATAACCATCGAAATAGATTATAATACATCATTTATATTGTTTGTATTTAATACAACTAATCAAATGTTATTGATCAGTTCAATAAAGCCCCTTATATTTTATCCAATAAAGCTTAATAATAGATTAGATTTTGTAGGCCCATTAAAACCCTTATATCAAATCCGGCCCCAAATTCTAATCACTCATCTACCGTTCCATTTCTATCTCCGAACTTCGAAGGGCGACAAACCAACGACAGGGAGTGTTAAAGATTTTTCCTTATCAGCAAAAGGTAATCGAAAACGTATTGATTCGATTTTGTTTTTCTGAAATCTTTGCTTCATGTAATTTTTTATACCACGCTTGCATGTATGATTTTTGATCTTAGGTTTGTTCTTTTATATGAACTGTAATTTGTGATCATGTTTGTTTATTTGATTTGTTATACTTCAGATTCCATCATATGAATGTTCGTATTGATGTTCGATTGAAGTTTTTACTTTTGTATGGATGTTCGATTGAGGTGTAGATATTTAGGGTTATGTTAAAAATGATTGTTTATCAGTTGTTGTATAAAGATTTTTTAAGATTATGATGTTTAGTAAACTTTCAGTTGGTGTTCTTGAGGGATTTTATCAGATTATATTTCACATGTTTGGGGTTTTGTATCACACTGTCAAAAATAGAAACATATTAATAAGCTTTAGAAACTCTCGGCATCGAAAATAACATTTGGTATTTCACATTGTTGACATTGAATATACCCGAATAACCTTTTAATGTTATATAATATTTTAGTCTATTAGTTATACTCTTTTTAATTGCATTAATTAGAATAATCTTTTAACGTTTTTCATAAATAATGCTCATCAACTTAAAATCATGAGTAAACTTCAATTTTCGTCCTTGTGGTTTGCTAATTTTAACACTTCCAGTCCAATAGTTTAAACATTGCATTTATCATCCATTAGTTTGCTGAATTTAACAGTTTCAGTCCATTAGTTTCCTGATTTTAACAGTTTCAGTCCACACCAGTGTTAGTGGTGTGGACTGAAACTGTTAAAATCAGGAAACTAATGGACTGAAACTGTTAAAATCAGCAAACTAATGGATGATAAATGTAATTCATAAACTATTGGGCTGAAAGTGTTAAAATCAGCAAACCACAGGGACGAAAATTGAGGTTTACTCTAAAATCATTGTTGTTGATACATCTGTTGACTTTGGTTAACAGATGGATGAAAATATATGTTTAAAATCACTGTTGGGTTAAACAGTGTTTTGAGAAGAAAACAGTGGTTTGTCATTGGACAAACAGTGGTTTGACCATGGTCAAGCAGACTTTTGAACCACTAAGAGTCATAGTTTTGCAAACAGTGGTTTGACCGCTTTGGTCAAACGGATTTTTTTTTTAAAAGTGCTTTGACTTTGGTCAAACAGTGGTTGCATACTAATGCTATTTCCTTTCATCATGTTCTCTCAGTTACTTGCCATCTTTTAACGTTTTTCTCTTTTTATAGAAAGATGTATGGTTTTGCTTGTTACATGACCGACAACCAAAGGAAATCTTTGGTTAGTATTTTAATCTCAGATATGGCGAATTTATTTTCTTTATAACATCATGTTAGACAGTTCTGATTTTAATATACTTATACATAGGTTCTGCCAAAAAAGTATAAACAATTGATAAAAGAGTTTAACTATCCTGTTGGGTTTGTCAAAGTACGGACAACTAATGGGCAAGTCTTTGAAGTCAAGATATATGATATAGGAAACTTCTATTATCTCTACAATGGGTGGTATTCCGTAGTTCAAACTTTGAAACTACAATCTGGATCATGGCTCGTATTTCAGTATGAAGAAGCATTACAAAGTTTCCGGATATTTTATTTCTATGACAATATTGCATTTGCTCCATCTGATTATTTTTACTACAGACACAATGGCGATTTTGATAAACCTGATGCTATGGTATGTAGTTCGCAATCTGGGTTCGGTATATTTATTATTGTTTCTTATTTATTATGGTTCCGTATATGAAACTACTAATATTTTTTTTTCTCGTTGTAGCATATCAATCGTTTATTTGTACATCACAAGATGGACAATACCATTCCAAATTATCCAGTTGTTATTAGAGGTTCTGGGAAGCATAATTTTTTGTTCGAATGGATGTTAGTGACAATCAGCTTTACATAACAACTGGATGGGATCGGATTAAGAAGAAATTTTCACTAAGTGATGAACATCTTCTTGTGTTTGAAATGATTGATCTTCACACTTTTGAGATGTCTGTTTTCAATTATTCCAAGGATGCTGATTTAATGTTGCCACCGGAATTATATGTTGCTATTAAGGAAGAAGTGGTAGAAGAGGTTATCAGTATTTCTGATGGTGAAGATGTGGATGACATAACTAAGGACAATGAAACTGAAATGCTCGCTGTAACTACGAACAACGAAACTATTCCAGTAGTTTTCCGTGTGTACAATCATTTTGTAAGTTTCTGTAACCAAAAAGTAATAACAGGACCTTGCATTGTGTTAACCATATTATAATACTATCTTTGTTAACATTATTTTTTGTTTGTTACAACGCATTAAAAAAGTTCTTGCTAAAAAACTTGGCTTGGATAGGAAAAGAACTTTAAAGATTGTAGATCCTACTGGAAATGTTTGGGATGTTCGAGTTGGTATCGAGTCTCCTGATGATCGGTTTTACATAAAAAAACATGAAACAGTTTGTGAAGGATAAAAACTTGGTTCCTCGTGAAGAGTTTATGTAACACCCCAAAATCTGAATGTTAATATTTGTCGTATGTTCTTATGTAACACGTCATGAAATAAATAACTAGGCTATTTAACCTAGTTAAGGGTATGGTCAAAAGTATTAAATGATGAGGGTAGTGTCAGCTATGTTTTAAAGGTAAACCCGAGGGGCTAAAGTGGAACAAATGAAAGTTAAGTTATAAAATAACTAGACACACACAAACACACACATGCGTGTGTGTTCGAGAAAGATCAGGAGGCTCCCATGGAGCCTCAAACCCTAAATCTTCTTTATGCTCAAATCGGAAGGCAAGATGAAGCTTAAATCCATAACCGAGCATGGATTAATGATCACCGACATGAGGGGATCATAAGGTATGTCTTAAATCTAAGATTGGTGATCATGGGTGAAGTGGGTTATGTTCTAATCCGTGAGTATGGTTTGCGTACAAGGGTTAGAATCCTCGTATAGAACATGGATTATGTATGGTTTGCGTTAATTTGATGATTAGAGGTAAAACCCGTTAGTTAGGGTGAAGATGATGACTAGAATCACCTCCCATGTTCGAGTCTTGTTGAAAGATTGATGTATTATGTGGTTATGATGAATACTTGTTAGAAGAATTAGGAGAAATGTGATGATGATATGTTTGATGATTGTTTGGGAATGATACATGATTATTAGTAGTAGGTTTTGATGGGTTATGTATGAGTTTAGAAGATTTGAGCATGAAATAGTTGTACGTTATGCTTAAAAGGTAGTACTCGCATCAAGTGTATGATGAAATGTATATAGTGTCATCCGTATAATCGAATATGATGTTATGAGTATATGATGATAAGTCAATGGTTAAATATGGTATATAGTTGACTTTCAAAATTCAACTAAGCATAAGAAAAATGAATTTAAGTGCGTCAAGGTGTTTGTAACGAAAGAAATTTTTATGGTACGTTTTTTCGCTGCGACTTTAGTCAGTTACGAATTAGGGTGTAACAAGTTGGTATCAGAGCCCTGGTTTGAGGGAATCAAGTACGAGAAGGTAAGTACTTGAACTCAAACTTGTGTGCTCTTGAGATAAGAAATCCGTATAATCTAAGACTCGATCAAGATCCAAAGGTAAAGGCTAATGTAAGTATGTACTTATGTATACGTATAAAGAAACTGACGGTTTTGTATGTTCAAGGTAAGCATAAGTGTTGGAAGAGGATGATCCGTGAATGCAGTCTAGGATGAATACTAAGGCAGGCAAAGAGGTAATAAGACAAGTAGGCAAATGAGCCCAGGTACGTAAATTTAATATGTGGGTGTAAGTAATGGTAAAAATTCATTAAGGGAAGGAGAATTTTAAAATGAAAGACAATGATTGTATAGTAATGAAGTATTGGAAGTGATACACGCGCCGAAACCTAAGTCTACGGACATAAGGTGACAATTACATGAAGGCACGAAACTACTATGTGGATTGTGTACCTGGCCAGTACACGAGAAACGTATGACGTTCGTGAGATCATGATAATTGTTACAGGTATGTCCGGTAGAGTTGGGTAGCAGGCGGGCGTGTGGGTGAAATGGAAAGTAAGACTCTTGGGAAATTGAGAGTACTATGTAAGAATGAAAAACATGCCTGATAAGAATGAAGAATGTTGAATCCGTGATTAAGTGCGGATCAACGAGATATGAATAATATGTTTGAATCCGTGAGACGGATTCAGGGAATGAAAGGTATGAATGCAATATTTGAATCCGTGAAACGGATTCAAGGATGAAAGGCATGAATGATATGTTTGAACCCGCGAGACAGATTCAAGGATGAAAGGCATGAATGATATGTTTGAACCCGTGAGACGGATTCAAGGATGAAAGGCATGAATGATATGTTTGAACCCGTGAGACGGATTCAAGGATGAAAGGCATGAATGTAATGTTTGAATCCGTAAGGCGGATTCAATGAATGAAAAAGCATGAATGATGCGTCTGAATCCGTGAGACGGATTCAAAAATATAAAAAGATGAAATTAATCCGCCTAAGAAGATGTCGACAGTTTGACCATGATTGAGTCGAACGGGTCATAGAAATAAGTATAAAGTAAAAAGTGATAGTATAATAGACGGAGTTTTGTATAAGTTACGTGTTAGATGTGTTAGTAATTGACTCTTAGAAGTCATAATGATGACGGGCTGTGACTCGGACAATAACTTGAGTATGGGCGGAAATGGTAAGCTTAGTAAGAAATATTGAAACGATGTAATAAGGTCTTTGCAAGTAAGTATGAATGGAAGGAAGTACGAGCGTGTACTTCAGTTGGCGAAATGATTAATTGAATGAAAAGATTGCATGTAAGAAATAGAATGTGAGGTACGTTATAGCAGGTACGTAGGAAATTGTAGAAGAGTTATAGGTGGGTAATCACCTAGTGTAATGAATGATTGAATGGCATATGCTAACCGCCGATGTTGTTGATGAGAATGTTAGAACTATTGATGTGATGGAACCAATCGTATTGGTGAAAGGACGCGCACGAGCGGAAGCTCATGACACGAAGGAATGAAACCTGGCCTGTACGGCTAGTACTCGAGGAGAAGATGATCAATCTGGGTTGCGGATCGTGGTTTGGGGAAATGAAAAAGAGGTTAGTAAAATGTCTAAATCATGATTGGAGAGATATGAACTATTTATGCACGTGAATTAAGTAATGCATCAAGTGAAAGCAATAGTAATGTGAAATGAACGAAATGATCATGTACAAGGGTTAGAATCCTCGTATAGAACATGGATTATGTATGGTTTGCGTTAATTTGATGATTAGAGGTAAAACCCGTTAGTTAGGGTGAAGATGATGACTAGAATCACCTCCCATGTTCGAGTCTTGTTGAAAGATTGATGTATTATGTGGTTATGATGAATACTTGTTAGAAGAATTAGGAGAAATGTGATGATGATATGTTTGATGATTGTTTGGGAATGATACATGATTATTAGTAGTAGGTTTTGATGGGTTATGTATGAGTTTAGAAGATTTGAGCATGAAATAGTTGTACGTTATGCTTAAAAGGTAGTACTCGCATCAACTGTATGATGAAATGTATATAGTGTCATCCGTATAATCGAATATGATGTTATGAGTATATGATGATAAGTCAATGGTTAAATATGGTATATAGTTGACTTTCAAAAGTCAACTAAGCATAAGAAAAATGAATTTAAGTGCATCAAGGTGTTTGTAACGAAAGAAATTTTTATGGTACGTTTTTCCGCTGCGACTTTAGTCAGTTACGAATTAGGGTGTAACAAGTTGGTATCAGAGCCCTGGTTTGAGGGAATCAAGTACGAGAAGGTAAGTACTTGAACTCAAACTTGTGTGCTCTTGAGATAAGAAATCCGTATAATCTAAGACTCGATCAAGATCCAAAGGTAAAGGCTAATGTAAGTATGTACTTATGTATACGTATAAAGAAACTGACGGTTTTGTATGTTCAAGGTAAGCATAAGTGTTGGAAGAGGATGATCCGTGAATGCAGTCTAGGATGAATACTAAGGCAGGCAAAGAGGTAATAAGACAAGTAGGCAAATGAGCCCAGGTACGTAAATTTAATATGTGGGTGTAAGTAATGGTAAAAATTCATTAAGGGAAGGAGAATTTTAAAATGAAAGACAATGATTGTATAGTAATGAAGTATTGGAAGTGATACACGCGCCGAAACCTAAGTCTACGGACATAAGGTGACAATTACATGAAGGCACGAAACTACTATGTGGATTGTGTACCTGGCCAGTACACGAGAAACGTATGACGTTCGTGAGATCATGATAATTGTTACAGGTATGTCCGGTAGAGTTGGGTAGCAGGCGGGCGTGTGGGTGAAATGGAAAGTAAGACTCTTGGGAAATTGAGAGTACTATGTAAGAATGAAAAACATGCCTGATAAGAATGAAGAATGTTGAATCCGTGATTAAGTGCGGATCAACGAGATATGAATAATATGTTTGAATCCGTGAGACGGATTCAGGGAATGAAAGGTATGAATGCAATATTTGAATCCGTGAAACGGATTCAAGGATGAAAGGCATGAATGATATGTTTGAACCCGCGAGACAGATTCAAGGATGAAAGGCATGAATGATATGTTTGAACCCGTGAGACGGATTCAAGGATGAAAGGCATGAATGATATGTTTGAACCCGTGAGACGGATTCAAGGATGAAAGGCATGAATGATATGTTTGAACCCGTGAGACGGATTCAAGGATGAAAGGCATGAATGATATGTTTGACCCCGTGAGACGGATTCAAGGATGAAAGGCATGAATGTAATGTTTGAATCCGTAAGGCGGATTCAATGAATGAAAAAGCATGAATGATGCGTCTGAATCCGTGAGACGGATTCAAAAATATAAAAAGATGAAATTAATCCGCCTAAGAAGATGTCGACAGTTTGACCATGATTGAGTCGAACGGGTCATAGAAATAAGTATAAAGTAAAAAGTGATAGTATAATAGACGGAGTTTTGTATAAGTTACGTGTTAGATGTGTTAGTAATTGACTCTTAGAAGTCATAATGATGACGGGCTGTGACTCGGACAATAACTTGAGTATGGGCGGAAATGGTAAGCTTAGTAAGAAATATTGAAACGATGTAATAAGGTCTTTGCAAGTAAGTATGAATGGAAGGAAGTACGAGCGTGTACTTCAGTTGGCGAAATGATTAATTGAATGAAAAGATTGCATGTAAGAAATAGAATGTGAGGTACGTTATAGCAGGTACGTAGGAAATTGTAGAAGAGTTATAGGTGGGTAATCACCTAGTGTAATGAATGATTGAATGACATATGCTAACCGCCGATGTTGTTGATGAGAATGTTAGAACTATTGATGTGATGGAACCAATCGTATTGGTGAAAGGACGCGCACGAACGGAAGCTCATGACACGAAGGAATGAAACCTGGCCTGTACGGCTAGTACTCGAGGAGAAGATGATCAATCTGGGTTGCGGATCGTGGTTTGGGGAAATGAAAAAGAGGTTAGTAAAATGTCTAAATCATGATTGGAGAGATATGAACTATTTATGCACGTGAATTAAGTAATGCATCAAGTGAAAGCAATAGTAATGTGAAATGAACGAAATGATCATGTACAAGGGTTAGAATCCTCGTATAGAACATGGATTATGTATGGTTTGCGTTAATTTGATGATTAGAGGTAAAAACCCGTTAGTTAGGGTGAAGATGATGACTAGAATCACCTCCCATGTTCGAGTCTTGTTGAAAGATTGATGTATTATGTGGTTATGATGAATACTTGTTAGAAGAATTAGGAGAAATGTGATGATGATATGTTTGATGATTGTTTGGGAATGATACATGATTATTAGTAGTAGGTTTTGATGGGTTATGTATGAGTTTAGAAGATTTGAGCATGAAATAGTTGTACGTTATGCTTAAAAGGTAGTACTCGCATCAAGTGTATGATGAAATGTATATAGTGTCATCCGTATAATCGAATATGATGTTATGAGTATATGATTGTAAGTCAATGGTTAAATATGGTATATAGTTGACTTTCAAAAGTCAACTAAGCATAAGAAAAATGAATTTAAGTGCGTCAAGGTGTTTGTAACGAAAGAAATTTTTATGGTACGTTTTTCCGCTGCGACTTTAGTCAGTTACGAATTAGGGTGTAACAAGTTGGTATCAGAGCCCTGGTTTGAGGGAATCAAGTACGAGAAGGTAAGTACTTGAACTCAAACTTGTGTGCTCTTGAGATAAGAAATCCGTACAATCTAAGACTCGATCAAGATCCAAAGGTAAAGGCTAATGTAAGTATGTACTTATGTATACGTATAAAGAAACTGACGGTTTTGTATGTTCAAGGTAAGCATAAGTGTTGGAAGAGGATGATCCGTGAATGCAGTCTAGGATGAATACTAAGGCAGGCAAAGAGGTAATAAGACAAGTAGGCAAATGAGCCCAGGTACGTAAATTTAATATGTGGGTGTAAGTAATGGTAAAAATTCATTAAGGGAAGGAGAATTTTAAAATGAAAGACAATGATTGTATAGTAATGAAGTATTGGAAGTGATACACGCGCCGAAACCTAAGTCTACGGACATAAGGTGACAATTACATGAAGGCACGAAACTACTATGTGGATTGTGTACCTGGCCAGTACACGAGAAACGTATGACGTTCGTGAGATCATGATAATTGTTACAGGTATGTCCGGTAGAGTTGGGTAGCAGGCGGGCGTGTGGGTGAAATGGAAAGTAAGACTCTTGGGAAATTGAGAGTACTATGTAAGAATGAAAAACATGCCTGATAAGAATGAAGAATGTTGAATCCGTGATTAAGGGCGGATCAACGAGATATGAATAATATGTTTGAATCCGTGAGACGGATTCAGGGAATGAAAGGTATGAATGCAATATTTGAATCCGTGAAACGGATTCAAAGATGAAAGGCATGAATGATATGTTTGAACCCGCGAGACGGATTCAAGGATGAAAGGCATGAATGATATGTTTGAACCCGTGAGACGGATTCAAGGATGAAAGGCATGAATGATATGTTTGAACCCGTGAGACGGATTCAAGGATGAAAGGCATGAAGGATATGTTCGAACCCGTGAGACGGATTCAAGGATGAAAGGCATGAATGTAATGTTTGAATCCGTAAGGCGGATTCAATGAATGAAAAAGCATGAATGATGCGTCTGAATCCGTGAGACGGATTCAAAAATATAAAAAGATGAAATTAATCCGCCTAAGAAGATGTCGACAGTTTGACCATGATTGAGTCGAACGGGTCATAGAAATAAGTATAAAGTAAAAAGTGATAGTATAATAGATGGAGTTTTGTATAAGTTACGTGTTAGATGTGTTAGTAATTGACTCTTAGAAGTCATAATGATGACGGGCTGTGACTCGGACAATAACTTGAGTATGGGCGGAAATGTTAAGCTTAGTAAGAAATATTGAAACGATGTAATAAGGTCTTTGCAAGTAAGTATGAATGGAAGGAAGTACGAGCGTGTACTTCAGTTGGCGAAATGATTAATTGAATGAAAAGATTGCATGTAAGAAATAGAATGTGAGGTACGTTATAGCAGGTACGTAGGAAATTGTAGAAGAGTTATAGGTGGGTAATCACCTAGTGTAATGAATGATTGAATGACATATGCTAACCGCCGATGTTGTTGATGAGAATGTTAGAACTATTGATGTGATGGAACCAATCGTATTGGTGAAAGGACGCGCACGAGCGGAAGCTCATGACACGAAGGAATGAAACCTAGCCTGTACGGCTAGTACTCGAGGAGAAGATGATCAATCTGGGTTGCGGATCGTGGTTTGGGGAAATGAAAAAGAGGTTAGTAAAATGTCTAACTCATGATTGGAGAGATATGAACTATTTATGCACGTGAATTAAGTAATGCATCAAGTGAAAGCAATAGTAATGTGAAATGAACGAAATGATTTAAAGATAATATAAATGTATGCAAGGTATACGTAACTGTAGAAAATGTAGAATAAGGTTAATGTTAAAGTTAAGCATATATGTGTATGTATAGATTTCAAATTCAAAGTAAGGTCGTTTAATCGACGAAAACGATATGAAGGTGCAAATAAACAGAAAGAATGTTAATAATGAAATGTTGGAATTATTTAAGTAAACAAAAGGAAATATTGCACATGATGAAGGAATATTTGAACGAGGAATAAACCACTAGCTATGAAGGTTGTTAGAAATTAGCGCTACTAGTGAAAGCGATACTAATAAGAACTCCGGAACGGGTTCTTGGAACTAGAAGATTGTCATTAGGATGGGCTAGTGGTCGTATGGATGGACTGGAAGAAAAGATAATGTGTGTTTGATGAAAGTGAGAAAGGTTTCGGGGACGAAACCTCGTTTAAGGGTGGTAGACTTGTAACACCCCAAAATCTGAATGCTAATATTTGTCGTATGTTCTTATGTGACACGACATGAAATAAATAACTAGGCTATTTAACCTAGTTAAGGGTATGGTCAAAAGTATTAAATGATGAGGGTAGTGTCAGCTATGTTTTAAAGGTAAACCCGAGGGGCTAAAGTGGAACAAATGAAAGTTAAGTTATAAAATAACTAGACACACACAAACACACACATGCGTGTGTGTTCGAGAAAGATCAGGAGGCTCCCATGGAGCCTCAAACCCTAAATCTTCTTTATGCTCAAATCGGAAGGCAAGATGAAGCTTAAATCCATAACCCAGCATGGATTAATGATCACCGACACGAGGGGATCATAAGGTATGTCTTAAATCTAAGATTGGTGATCATGGGTGAAGTGGGTTATGTTCTAATCCGTGAGTTAATATGAAATTGATCATGTACAAGGGTTAGAATCCTCGTATAGAACATGGATTATGTATGGTTTGCGTTAATTTGATGATTAGAGGTAAAACCCGTTAGTTAGGGTGAAGATGATGACTAGAATCACCTCCCATGTTCGAGTCTTGTTGAAAGATTGATGTATTATGTGGTTATGATGAATACTTGTTAGAAGAATTAGGAGAAATGTGATCATGATATGTTTGATGATTGTTTGGGAACGATACATGATGATTAGTAGTAGGTTTTGATGGGTTATGTATGAGTTTAGAAGATTTGAGCATGAAATAGTTGTACGTTATGCTTAAAAGGTAGTACTCGCATCAAGTGTAAGATGAAATGTATATAGTGTCATCCGTATAATCGAATATGATGTTACGAGTATATGATGATAAGTCAATGGTTAAATATGGTATATAGTTGACTTTCAAAAGTCAACTAAGTATAAGAAACATGAATTGACACGTGGTCGTAAAGGCAGGATTATAGGAATTCGTATGGTACATGTTATGTCAATATGCGTTGTTGTGATTATATGATGAATTACATGAGTTTAAATGGATATGAATATAATCATATGAGTTATGTAAGCTAGAAATGATTAATGAAAGTTAAGGGTGAAATATGCGATTGATATGATTGTTAACATGTACGAATGCATATGCTAATAGGAGCGTGATCTTGATGAAAAGAGAGTATAGGAATCATGTCAAGACGGACACAAGCATGAAAGGATAGCGGGTCAAGAAAAGGCGAGGAATCGGATACGAGCACGGACGCATAAGGTAAGTGATTTCTGTAATCACTTCTTATGTTTAAGTAAGTAATAAAGTGTTGTAATTAATTAAACATGATGTTTGAGATCAAATATGTGTTAAAGTCTTTCGTCGTAAATGATGGGTTTAAAGTTGACCAAAATGCCCTTGATGGGTATTTTGGGGTAAACGATCTTAAAAGTAGTTTAGAAACAAGTTATTCGATTAGTGTAATGTTTTGGACAAGTATGGAAGTGGGGATGATGGTTTGGTTAGTCATAGACCAATTAATGCGCGAATACCCTTAACGGGTCAAAATAAGCATTTAACGATAAGGTGTTAAGAGGATGCAAGACATCAAAGAATTTAGTAATTTATGATAGACGTCACTGATATTGTTAGAATTATAAGAAGTTATGGTAAAATGAACAAGTTATGTTGATGTATGCATGAACGGGTCAAAATGGTAAAGGGGTAATAAGCCGAAGAGTTAAAAGTCTGAAATTTTGTTAAGTCGGATGTTGGATTTTAGTTCCATTAGATGGAGAATTAAATTACGGACGTGTAGGAAAAAGAATCGGGTAAAACGGATCAAAAATGAGAGAGTTATGCTTGTTTCCGTAAAACCGGATCGTGCTGAAAATATGCAGCAACCAGCTGCGATGTTTCTGTCTATTTAGGGGGGTCGCGTAGCGCGACGGCCCGTCGCGTCGCGCGACGGCCCGTCGCGTCGTGCGACGGGTCCTGTTTCTCCGAAAAATGTTTTCGTGCCTCGTTTTGGCTTGGGAACTCGTTTAAACGCGTTTTAAGTTACGTACGACTAGTTTAACTTACGATTTTATGAATTTAAGTGTATGAAAGCGTGTATGTATCTACGTGGGTTTGTTTATAAGTATGCGAGCAAAATAGCGGATATACGATAGTATGTACGAGAGTAGGCATGTATGAGTTGGGTATGTTGAAATAAGTGATTATAAATATATATGTAAGTAAGTATGTAGGCGTATACGTATGTATGTTTTATAAATCTAAGTGTATGTATGTAGGTAGTATGTATATGTACGCAAGTGAGTATGTACGAATGTATGCACGTATGTAGGTTTGTGTGAAGGCATGTAATAAGCATGTATGTATGTATGTATGTATGTATGTATGTATGTATGTATGTATGTATGAATGGATATATTTAGGTATGCACGTACGTGATTACGTACGTATGTATGTAGATATGATTATATGTAAGTTGTTATGTGTAATCGTAGGCATATGTATAAGTCTGTATGAAAGTATGTAAACATGCATTCAATGAAATTGAGTACTAACGATAATAAGAGCGTGCTTGGTGAATGAAGTGTAACGCAGGTATACCAAAGAAGTCTCATCACGGATGGTATGACATGATGGAAAAGCTGGGATGTAAAGAGTTAACGAAACGAGAAGTAGACGTGAAAACCTTGTAGGTTTATAATGCGTACTTATGTTGTGAATTTTATGTGGTGAACGCAGGTAGTACCAGTCATGAGGATATCCAAGGATTGGAGATCGAGGATCGAGTCACAAGATAGATTGTACGGAAGTGTTGAGTACGTAATGGAGTGAAGCTAGGTTATGGCTTCTTATTGAAAATGAGTATTATACATGTATTTATTGTGAAAGAATTAATCTGAAAAATGAATTTAAGTGCGTCAAGGTGTTTGTAACGAAAGAAATTTTTATGGTACGTTTTTCCGCTGCGACTTTAGTCAGTTACGAATTAGGGTGTAACAGTTTACCCTTAAGTTCGTCATGGGTAAAGGTATTTTCTTGTTTGACTGAATGGTTGTGGCGCTTTTTCAGATAATGTTATTTTGTATGGAAACAATGTTTTTTGTTTGTGGTTGCTGGTTTGCTCAAAACACTTTTGTAAAGGTTGGTAGTTTAGTTTTGATGTTGGTGGTACGAAGGGTTAGCTACTGAAAAGTTTTTATTCATATGTTACTGAACCACAAAACAAACGGTTGAAAGTATTAATTGTATTAGTTATTTCTTGTCTTTTAGATATATGTTATTGTTATTTAGCTTTCATTATTTTATAATTGTTAAAGGTATCTTTTTTTAAAAATGTATACTATATTTTAAAACAATTAAGTAAAATAACATCCATTATCATTAGATAAAAGAAACATGTTGATAGGATGTGCAAAACATAATACCAAATAACTTCAAACATTAAAAGACTTTTCTTCAAAATGCTATTTCTACAACGACTATAGATTTTGTAGAACTTCTTTGTAGACCACGTTAGTTGTGGTTTTACACACTTGTTTTCCCCTGTCACATATCAAGATCTTCAAACCCTTCCTGCTCTTTACTCGTGATACAGCAACGTATAGTTGTCCGTGACTAAAAACCGGCCTTGGAAGATATAAGCCTACACGTTTAAGTGATTGTCCCTGGCTTTTGTTGATGGTCATTGCAAAGCATAAAGATAATGGGAACTGTCTTCGTGCAATTTTCACCGGTATTCTTTTATCGGACGGTGTCATTTTCAATCTTGAAATCAAAGTATGATGACCTATATTATTTCCAGTAATAATCTTTGCTTCGATTACAAGTTTTCCAAGTTTTGTTACCTGAAGTCGTGTACCGTTACACAGACCATTTGTTTGATCAATGTTTCTAAGTAACATTACCGAAGCTCCAACTTTGAGAACCAATTTATGGTTAGGTAATCCTGACAGATGCAATTTGTTTAATACATCCGGAGGAAACAATGCCATGTTAAGGTCGGTTTGATCCTCAGACTCACATAAAGTATCTGAACTGAGATATATCTTTTCTTCACCAGGCATACTATTTAACAGTTCTGTATTTATTGAATCCACAACTTCATTTGTGGGTGCAAGAATGGCTCTTTGTAGGAAATAATTTGAATTGCATAAAAACTTTTGCATATCCGGATATGTGAAAGCGATCAATGAAGATATAGGATTGACTGCATCGAGTATAAGTAAATCATCTGGAATTTCAATTTCCACTTCTCCATCATTTGGACCACCAAGTAGACCATCACCAAGCCTTAAAATCCATTCAGCAAATTCTTTGGTCTCGTCAAAATTACTTGATTTCGTACCCATTTTTAACCTCATGTTTTCAGTTAACTTGAGTAACTGACAATCCTGCCATATATAAGAAGAATTCAATGAAGAATTTACAATCATGCTTCTGGTACCTTTTGGAATGACTGGAAGGATTTGTCTAAAATCACCGCCAAAAAGCACAATCTTTCCACCAAAAGGTTTGTTCTGCAAGGACGGATTATTGGAACGGGCTATATCTCTCATTGTTCTATCCAGAGCTTCAAAACAATGCTTATGTGTCATTGGCGCTTCATCCCAGATTATCATCTTAGTTTGTTTGATTAAGCCTCCTAGCTCACTGTTTGGTTCAATAGAGCATATAGAATCCTCGTTAACATTTATCGAAATTACAAACCTGGAATGAGCCGTTCTACCACCATCTAATAGAAGTGATGCAATACCACTGGATGCAGCATTCAACACAACTTCACCATTGGAACGTAACGCAGCTGCAAATGTTTTCCACAGAAATGTTTTACCAGTTCTACCGTAACCATATAGAAAGAAAACTCCTCCACTTCCTTTAACAACTGCATTCATGACAGTTTGATACACTTTTCGCTGTTCATCAGTTAAAGATTTTAGGGAAGCTGCAAGTTCCTTTTTTAAGATAGCCCGATCATACGAAAGTTCCTTCATTATCAATTGATTGTTCAATGCTGAAGTGTAGTTGTCAGGAACATTTGGCATGTCAGTAAAGTTGCTTAACGTACTTCCATAACCAAGTAACAGTTTTTCGACATGTGCTAAGCAAATGTTTTCAATCTCTTCCTCTTTAAGAACCAAATCTAAAAAATACAACAGATGTTTAGTAATTAGATTTTTTAAACACTTGATTAAAGTAAAATGGAATATGAAATTTTATTTAAGTTTTTAAAATTACCAGGAATACCAGTAATCCTCCGTTGCTGATATAATATATCTTCACATAATAGAGATTTTGTTTCCTTCCAGAAAATACCCGGCCTAGAAATGGAGTTTGACATCAAGAGCATTACAAAAAAATGTACGCAAGAAATCAGAAGTAGCCCATGCACTTGCTTCATTAATGGCCATTAAATACTCCTTATCATCGTCCAACAGACCGCGAGCAAAACATGCATCTTTAAAAGTATGATATATTTTTCCATCAACTGTTTTTATATCATTGAAACTCATTGGTCCTATAACGTGATTCAATAAAATTCTCAAGAAATAACAATCACCAAGTGATGGAGGTACATAATGTATCCTACCAACTGCACCAAAAGGTTTTTTTCTACGTACCCACTTTCGTGTTTTGCGTATCCATACAAAGTATCTGGGGAACTCTATATACTTCAAAGTTCTAGCAAATGCATCCGTTTGATTACATTTCATCCATTCTGTGAACATAGACATTTTCACAGTTGGGTTACTGACCACGTCACACAAGTTTGAATTATCGTCATAAACAATAGCCTGACCATCTTCACAGTGAAAAGATAATATTTCAAGAGATGGAAGCCGATAGTGTATGTCAAACTTAAAGATTCTCCAAGCAGCTTCACACGCTGAAATATATCTACAATCAAGATATGCTTTAACTTCATCTACTTCTGTTTCGTTTGAGAGATTTTCATTATTTGTCATTTCCTTGTTTTGAGGGTTCACATTAGCAGTGGGGGTACTTTCGTAAACAGAAGTTGTCACTCTATCCGGGCCCTTATTAATGTATTTGAAGAGATATTTGATGGATCCTGTTTGGTTACACCACTCAACATTTATGTGGCACTGATACTTTTTTAGTAGCATAGCATTGTACGGAACCACAAACCTATTGTCAAGTAAGACGCCATTTTTTTCTACTGTGTTGCATGATTGACGACGTCGGTAGACAGGATATCCTTCAGAATCAACACAAGTCTCATCTACATATTTTTTCGGAAACTTCTTCGAACATTTTAAATTAACCATGCATGGAGAATAAGGATTGTCTGTACCACAAGGACCATGGATCATAAATTGTTTGACAAGTTCATACAGTGAAGCATCCATCTCTTTGTCAGGTATTTCAGCACTAATAACCAAATCGATTTCTTTAGCCGTTGGAAATTTGCTCTCGGCACTTAAGAACAAACATATATGAGCATGAGGTAGACCACGTTTCTGAAATTCGATTGTATAAATAACTGAAATATTACATCCAAAAAAGTGTTAGTAAAAATATTATTTGAGAAATTAATTAAAACAATTTACAATGACTTACTTACTTGTATCTCACCAAAGAATTTATGTTTCTTGAAATCTTGAATTAGATGATTGATTTTAATTTTGAATAACCGTGCGATAATATCCGGTCTATCTTGAGGGTTCAACCGTTTGTCTTTTAAACATCTATAAATCTCATGTCACACCCCGACCACGTATAACATACAAGACGTGGCGGAAAATGTCGGGGAGTGTTGTAACAGAATTAATTGTTTCAAATCCATGGCAAACAAAGTTGTATTTTTATTTATTAAACAAGAGTTACATTGTCTTAACACAGGAAATACAGAGTTTATAACATAATTAAACAAAGTCTATCATCGTTTTTAGTCTCTAAGGCACAGGTCCGCCCTAATGTCATGATCATCATCCTATGGAAAGGCACCTGAAAACACATGTGAAAGTAGGTACGTCAGCATAAAAATGCCTGTGAGATACATAGGTTTGTGATAATAAGATTCATGACTTAAGTTCAAGAAAATGTTTAGTCATGAACCTTGTAATTTGATTTGTTTTGTAAATCGCTTGAAAAACAATAAGTTCAGATGATATGTATAGATAAGTGAATAATGTATGGTTAAATGAATAACCATGTAAAATGAGTTGTATAAAATAAACTGTATTGTAAACCAAAGTCTTGTGAAAACATGTTGCTTGTATAAAATGTATAAGCCCAACATGAATGATTTAAATAACGCTATGATATGTAATATAATACAAACATTTATATATAGGAAGTACCAGCGGCGTATCCACCATGCTTGTATCATATTACTCACATATCGTCATTTATGTCACTTAAACAAACCACCAATGTATAAAGTCTATGTTTAAACCAATAGTCAAAAGTCCTTGTATAAACCATATCAAATGTTTATAAGTCCAAAAGTAGTCAAGTAATGTGTATCAAATGTTATGTATTGTAAGTAAAGTATTGTCACATGGTCCAAATGTAGAAATGTACAAAACAAAGTATTTTGAATATATCAAAAAGTTATGTTTTGCAAAGTAATGCATGTTACATTGATACAAACATTTATGTGGTAAGTTAACGCACACATTCAAGCCTTGAGACAGTCGGATAACCCTTTCAGTCAAGGTTATCAAAAGAATTGTATTCGGATTCAGTCATTCCTTACATCCAAACAAACCCGGGATGTCAGGAATGGGATTTGTCAAGTCCTATGGTACCACTACTTACTCCCGAGCGGCGTAGCAAATGTTAATGAACGTTATAAAGACCCGTTTGTGCAAACCAAATGTCATAGCAGTTGTATACATGTCATATGAAAACAATGTACTAAGTATGATAAGTTAACATACAAAGCAGAAAAGTAATGAAATCATGTACTATAATGTACTAACAAACATAGTCGGTATATGATGTGAAAACAGGAAAGCATGAAAGTAACAAGTAGGCACATGTGTTTCACCCCAAAACAGTTTGGAAAACAGTAAAAGAGAGGTCTATGTACTCACTTGAGATTGCTCAGTTGTCTAAAGATAACCACCAAGTAATGCTATAGATCTCGGAATCAAACGGCACCTAATATAGGTAACTATGTTAATAAACCGGACCTAAATCGGAAGATCGGGTAGCATGAGGGTTTGTAAACCAAACGAGTATGGAGACTCGTGTAGTATGGTTCAAAAAAGCCTACATACTAAATGAAACCTAGTATAATTGTTTACGACCCATTACGACCCGTTTAGGTAGCTTATGCTACTTTAACGCGTCGTTCGCGTGAAACGCGTTCGGACCGCCTAACTAGCCCTATGACAAGTGTTATATGCCTAAACATGTTACATAATCAGTTATGTGACAAAGGTTTAGGTTACATATGCTTAATTACCAATTATACATGAAAAGGGTATTCTGGTAATTTACCTAAGGCATATAAACTACCTATCATACAACTACTTAAACGATGTGACCATAGGGTATAACCTCGGAAGGTTATTCCCTACCTACTATGGTCACCTAATGTGTTTGGTCGGATCCTAATGATCGACCAAATGGGTCGGGTTCGAGGTATAAGCGATTTATTAGATCGCTTACCCTACGACCCTAGACAACGTGGTAATCAGTAGGCATAGTCCCAAGGGACTATAACCAACGTGATTACACTCACGTTGCGAAGTTCAAACGAACTTCGCATTGACCATTACTGGTCAACGCTGAAAGTCAAACAAAGTTTGACTTTCTGACTCGAAAAGCAATAAAATAAGGAAAAGAACGAAAGAATACTTACGAAGGGTCCCCGAATGCTAACTTCGATTCAAAAATCTCAGGTATGAAACAATAGTTTCAACTTAGAGTTTCTCAAATCAAAGTTCTTGTGATTTTGAAGCATGGGGGGTGGGGTATTTATAGTATTCGGTCCACCGTTAAGATCGTTTCATGGAAAACGTGCCTTAATCATAACCGTACAAGTGTTGGAACCTTATGGTGACTAGAAAATGGTTCTTATCAGCTGACTAGACAATTTAGAATATGTGGGTGAGGTTAAAACAGCTGCATTCTGATGTTAAAAACACTGCATCTGGTCTGATAGGCAGTCGCGTAGCGCGACTGGTAAGCCTATAGGGCTCGCGCTACGCTAGCACCCCCCTGAATCAGAAAAGTTTCAGAATTGGCAGAATTGGTCCCTGCATGTGTTTAAGGCCTTTTTCAAAGCGTTTGAACCCCGTTAACCTCATTTCAAGGCTCTAAAATGAAGTTAAAGTATAGGGAACTCAAAACATGCTCAAAAATATCTCAGATGTCGGTTCGTTTGGCCGTACGAACGCGATGTTCGCTTAATTACGACGGAATGCGCACAAGCGCGAAAAACGATCCAAATGACGCGACGAATGGATTTTTCTTATGGCGAACACTAAAATATAATGTAGTCATGCTTACATAAATTTTTGGATGTCCAGATGTATTCAGAACGTAAGTTATGCGCGAAAATGCAAACTTGTGCACTTATTGACACTTTTAGTCCCTGAATGATCCAAAAGTTTATTTTAGCACACCGAACCCCTCAAAGCCTATTTCTAAGCTATGTAAAGGATATTTAAGGTGTGTTTAACTTATGGTCATGTTCCGGAATGTTCGTTACAGTTCAAATTGTCATACTTTCGCAGTTTGTCATATTTAGTCCCTGTAAGCGAATTAACTTGTTTTTGCCATACCAAAGCCTTCAAAACTTATTTCTAAGTTATGTAAAGGTTATTTAAGGTATGTTAAGTATATGTTGATGTTCCGGAGTATTTTTCGCATTAAACTGAGTACGTTTACGCATCAGTTTGCGTATAACTCTCCAGAAAGTGATATAGAGTTTGAAATTGGATAAAAGTCAAAACATGAAAAATATAAAACACAACCAAACAAACATTGGGATCAAATAACATTGTTTTATTGATAATAGAACTGTTCACAATGATTACAAGCACAGTTGTTACAGTCTCCCCTACTTGTGGAAATTTCGTCCCGGAATTTATTTAGAGGAAACTCGTGGAAAAATATGTGGATATTTTGCCTTCATTTGGTCTTCGCGTTCCCAAGTAAACTCGGGTCCACGTTTAGCTTCCCAGCGAACTTTGACCAAAGGAATGCGCTTGCGTTTAAGCCACTTGACTTCACGTTCCATGATTTCCACAGGTTTCTCAACAAATTTCAGTGTTTTGCCAACACGAATTTCGTCAAGCGGTATGTGGAGGTTCTCATCAGTTGTACACCTCTTGAGATTGGACACGTGAAAAGTTGGATGAACATTTCCCAGTTCAGGAGGTAACTCAAGTCTGTAGGCTACCTTTCCGATTCTTTCGACGATCTTGAATGGTCCAACGTATCTAGGTGCAAGTTTTCCTTTCTTTCCAAATCTGATCACACCTTTCCAAGGTGAGACCTTAAGTAATACACGATCACCGACTTGAAATTCCAAGGCCTTGCGTTTTGGGTCCGCGTAAATCTTCTGACGGCTTCTAGCTGCCTGAAGGTTATCACGAACTTTCTTGATCTTGTCAGTTGTCTCTAAAATGAGGGCAGGTCCAGTAAGTTGAGCCTCGCCAATCTCATTCCAGCAGACTGGTGAACGACATTTTCGACCATAGAGAGCCTCGAAAGGAGCCATTTTGATGCTAGTGTGATAACTGTTGTTGTAGGAGAATTCAATCAATTTAAGATGTGAATCCCAACTACCACCAAAATCGATCACACAAGCTCTAAGCATATCCTCCAGAGTCTGGATTGTTCTCTCAGATTGACCATCCGTTTGCAGATGATAAGCTGTGCTCAGATTTAGTTGGGTCCCCATAGCAGATTGCATGGTTCTCCAAAAATGAGAAGTGAAACGAGCATCTCTGTCAGAAATGATGTTCAAAGGAACACCATGTCGAGCCACAATTTCATCTACATAGATTTGAGCAAGTCTGTCAGCAGGAAAATCCTCACGGATTGGCAAGAAATGCGCTGACTTAGTGAGGCGATCAACGACTACCCAGATGGCATCATGACCTTTCTTTGTGCGCGGAAGTTTGGTAACAAGATCCATAGTAATGTTTTCCCATTTCCAAACTGGGATCTCTGGTTGCACCAATAAACCAGAAGGACGCTGATGTTCAGCCTTAACCTTAAGACAAGTAAGGCATTTTGATACGTATAAGGCAATGTCTTTCTTCATACCAGGCCACCAATAATGAATACGAAGATCCTTATACATCTTATCTGAGCCCGGATGAATAGAATAACGCGACTTATGGGCTTCATCCATAAGCAAGGTACGAAGATCATCCTGGCTTGGGACCCACAAACGGTCCATGAAGTAATACGATCCATTGTCCTTTAGTTCCAAAGCAGGCGTTATGTGATAGGGAAATTCCTTATCCATTAAACCTTGTGAAACACAAGATTGTTAAGCCTGAGAAATGCGTGCTTGGATATCGGATTGAGCTTGAATAACAGATTGAACACGTACACAATGAAGCTTAGTACGTTCCTTACGACTCAATGCATCAGCTACGACATTCGCCTTACCAGGATGGTAGCGAATTTCGCAGTCATAGTCGTTTAAAAGCTCAACCCAACGTCGTTGCCTCATGTTGAGTTCTTTCTGGTTGAAGATATGCTGAAGACTTTTGTGGTCCGTGAAAACCACACATTTTGTACCGTACAAATAGTGTCTCCAGATCTTTAGAGCAAAAACAACTGCACCCAACTCAAGATCATGAGTGGTGTAGTTCTTCTCATGTATCTTCAACTGCCTTGATGCATATGCTATGACTTTGTTCCTTTGCATAAGAACACAGCCAAGACCCAGTTTAGATGCATCGCAATAAACGACGAAATCATCATTGCCCTCAGGCAAAGTTAGAACAGGCGCGTCGCAAAGCTTCTGCTTCAAGTGTTGAAAAGCTTCTTCTTGTTTGAATCCCCAATAAAAGGGCATTTTCTTCTGAGTTAGAGCAGTTAGAGGAACTGCAATCTTCGAGAAGTTTTCTATGAAGCGGCGGTAATAACCCGCTAGACCAAGAAAAGAACGAACTTCAGTAGGAGTAGAAGGTGTATCCCAATCCTTAATCGTACTGATCTTGGAGGGATCTACATGGATACCTTGTTCGTTGATAATATGCCCCAAAAATTGAACTTCTTTAAGCCAAAATTCGCACTTGGAGAATTTGGCGAAAAGTTGCTCTTTCTTTAGGAGTTCCAGAGTAAGACGAAGATGCTGCTCGTGATCAGCTTGCGTCTTAGAGTAAATCAAGATGTCGTCAATAAAAACAATGACGAACTGATCCAAATAAGGTTTGCAGACCCTATTCATTAAGTCCATGAAAACAGCAGGAGCATTAGTCACACCGAATGGCATGACTGTGAACTCATAATGCCCATATCGAGTAGGGAACGCTGTCTTGGGAATATCTTCTTCATGCACCCGAAGTTGATGATATCCAGATCGCAGATCAATCTTCGAAAAATAAGAAGCGCCCTGTAGCTGATCAAAGAGGTCGTCTATGCGCGGTAGGGGATATCGATTCTTGATGGTAAGCTTGTTAAGCTCACGATAATCGATACACATCCTAAAAGATCCATCCTTCTTCTTGACAAAAAGAACGGGAGCACCCCAGGGTGAAAAGCTAGGACGTATAAAGCCTTTGTCAGAAAGCTCCTGAAGCTGCTTAGACAACTCTTGCATCTCAGACGGTGCAAGACGATATGGAGCTCTGGCAATGGGATTTGCACCAGGCACGAGATCAATACGGAACTCGACTGGGCGAGCTGGAGGTATACCAGGTAAATCTTCAGGGAAAACTTCAGAATAATCCCGAACGACAGGAATATCTGAAATAGTCTTTCCCTTGCCTTTATCTTCTGTAACATGTGCTAAGAAAGCCACATAGTTCTTCCGCAGATACTTCCGAGCTTTAAAACAAGACATGAGTTTGAGACCACCGGTAGGCTTCTCACCTTGAACCTGCAGGATCTCGCCTGACGAAAGCGGCACACGAACAATCTTCTCAGAACAAACTATCTCTGCGCGATGCTTGGATAACCAATCCATTCCCACAATAACGTCGAAGCTTCCAAGTTGCATAGGCGTGAGGTCAATAGGAAAAAGATGGTCGTTAAGGTTCAACTGGCAGTTGTGAAGAACAGAATCAAGAATAATGGGTTCACCACTAGCAACCTCTACTGTCAAAGATTTACTTAGTTTCGTTCTAGACACGCGAAGCATCGGCTCAAAAGACAATGACACAAAACTCTTATCGGCACCCGAATCAAAGAGAACAGATGCAGGCTGATTATTAATAAAGAACGTACCGTTCACCACATTATCGTCTGCCTGCGCCTCTTGGGCATTCATGTTAAAGGCTTGGCCTCGAGCCGGAGCCTGATTCTGATTCGGATTCTGGTTGGCTAGCCTTGGGCACCGGTTCC
The DNA here is from genome assembly GCA_030545235.1 of Helianthus tuberosus. Lineage (NCBI taxonomy): Eukaryota > Viridiplantae > Streptophyta > Magnoliopsida > Asterales > Asteraceae > Helianthus > Helianthus tuberosus. The sequence continues at coordinate 7,489,348 of CM060385.1, forward strand.
TGTAGTGGGTCAGATCCCCACAATTGTAGCACGAACCAGGAGGAAAATGAGGTCGTGCAGCTTGACCTTGTTGCTGAGCAAGAGGCTGAGCAACCTGTTGGGCCTGATTTTGAACTGCCTGGTTCTGATTGACAGGAATGCGGCAGTTGACAGCAAGATGACTAGATCTTCCGCAGTTGGTGCACTGACGACACTGGAGGTGTGGTTGATGATGGCCGCTACATCTGTTGCACAAAGGTGCATTGCCAAAATAAGGCTTCTTGGCTATTGGCTGCGCAGGCTGATTTGGTGCAGCTTGAGCCTGTGCAGTAACGGCATAGTTTTGGGAAGCCTTTCGCTTCCTAGCATTCTTTGAGGAACCAGAATTCTTCCCATTCTTGTTTTCACCTTTCTTACCATCCCCTTTGTCAGATGCCTGCTTCTTACCCTTGTCACCCTTCTTATGCAGCTTTCCCTTACGCACCTGCGACTCAGTCAGTGTCGCTGATAACTCGATCGCCTGACGGAGTGTGGCAGGGTTACTACCAGTAAGGATGTCTTGCACTGAGTCAGGTAGGCCGTCGATGTACCTTTCGATGGCCTTGTCGAGTGGGGTAACCATAGTCGGGCAAAGCAGACTCAACTCCTCAAACCTGTCAGTATATGCCCTGTGCTCTCCACTATCTTGCTTCAAATTATCAAACTCTTTCTCCAAGGCTCGCTGCTCATGACGAGGACAGAATTCCCTCATCATAAGGGCTCTAAGTTCAGCCCAAGTCTGTGCGAGAGCAACTTCTGCACCTTGGTCCCTCATAACCCCGTTCCACCATGTCAAAGCCCTCTTCTGAAATACGCTCGAAGCAAACTCGACTTTGCGATTTTCGAGACACTGCACGTGGCGAAAAGTATTCTCTATGCTCTCAAACCACTGAAGAAGCCCAGTCGCTCCTTCAGAACCACTAAACTTGAGTGGTTTAGCTGAGTTAAAATCCTTGTATTTGCATGTAGCATTGTTGTTGTTGTTGGCTTGTTGCCATTGAGCAAAGAGATTTGGGAATTGAGCAGCCATCTGCTGCGCAATAATTTCTGCCAGCTCGGCAGTTGCTATCTGGTTCTCGCGTCGAGGAGGCATTCTAAAAGAGGAAAAACATGAAAAGAAACGAGTGAGATGATTGGATGAAGAGAAATGAGATGAAACGAAATCAACAAAGGCAAAGATGGTGGTCATTTGTCCGTATCACAAAGTAAACAAACGACACACAGTGACTAATCAAAGTAAATGGATCAAAAATAATGTATTTCAAAGACATGCTCGCCTATAAGTGAACACTCATCCCAAGAATTCCCAGGTAAGCACAACTGGTCTCGCGTCTGGTTGAGATGTATACGAAGTGCTTGCCTAGACAGAAAACTCCGAATACAGGCATTCTCTCTTCCAGTTTGCACGTGTTCACATTATTTAAAACCCAAAACGTTGACGAGATTTTGAAAATTTGAAGGCACAAGGCCAAAAAAATTTTAGTTAAACTGGAAGGGTTCAAAACCTTACAAAAGAGGGTTCAAAACCTTGTAATAAATCATCAAAAACAGATGATTGTTTTTCAAAAATCGTTTCGGAAAATTGTGTTCTTGTTTTGTTAATCACCTAAGGATAGGTAATGTACATGTTTTAAGATCTAAACACAAGATAACTTGTGTTAGGGTCCTAGAAAAGTTATAGTCTAGGTCAAAGCATTACTAATAACCTAATTCCCTATAACCATTGGCTCTGATACCAACTCTTCTGTCACACCCCGACCACGTATAACATACAAGACGTGGCGGAAAATGTCGGGGAGTGTTGTAACAGAATTAATTGTTTCAAATCCATGGCAAACAAAGTTGTATTTTTATTTATTAAACAAGAGTTACATTGTCTTAACACGGGAAATACAGAGTTTATAACATAATTAAACAAAGTCTATCATCGTTTTTAGTCTCTAAGGCACAGGTCCGCCCTAGTGTCATGATCATCATCCTACGGAAAGGCACCTGAAAACACATGAGACATATTTTTAATACGTTTAAACATGTCTATGTTATGAGAGAAATGGCGTTTGAGAGATTTGCTAACATACCACATATCGGACCAATATCCTCCATCGGTTCCTTCTAGAATAAATTCCAGTCGCTCTTCAATCTGATGATTGTTGTCATCCTCAGATCCTTGTTGTGTTCCTGCATTAACCACTTGTCGTAGTAATTGATTTTCTTCATCTTTTTCTTTCTCTTGGCATGAAGAGATTTGATGACCAGGCATATGGCAATAGTAGCAACGTCGTTCCATTCTTCTTCGTTCTCGTCTTTCTTCTGAACAGTGTGCACATGGCATCGTTGAAGAGGTCGGCCTGAGATCTTCACTCCTGTCGTAACTGGCTCTGATACCACTTTCTTGCATATCAGAATTATGCACAGCGGAAGTATTTGAATACATATGAATCTTATGAACACGAAATAGGAAGAACAAATGATGGACAATTCGAATAAAGGAAATTGTCTTGGTAACCGGTAATGTTTGCCGGTAAAACCTATATATACGTTTACATAAGAACGGTTATATGAGTAGTTATGTTTGGCGGGAATAACCGTTGCTTAAAACGGTGTTATCCGACCAACATACCCATTCGAATGTATCCGTTCATTTTACACACATATAACTAATAACCATAAGTTTAATACACATAATAATCATAAATTATGTTTATAATACTAATAAATACAGCATCAGAAACGGATTTTAATGCATCTTTAACTTTTGAGCCAAAGGTCATGCTAAAGAAAAATGTAATTATCTTTACCTATTGGATCAAATTCTGGGAATCTCCTTAAAGGGATTGCGCTCTCCCGGAATAAGCTAAATTAATATTATTTTCCGTTTCTAGAGTACAATCTTAAACAACTAGGCATTAGCGGTACCTAGATCAACCAACTTTGTTTTTGTTCTTGTGACAGTTACCATCTCTGTAACTAGAGTATTAAGAATTAATTCAAACATATTTGAGTCTTTGATTTGAGTAAGGCCCGTTGGTAAACGTTTGCTTTTTTAGTCCTGGTCATTAGCATAGGTTGTTTGGGTAAAAGTTTTGTTCATTCAGTTGTGAGGATGCAATTTCCAGAATAATTCAATAAAGCTTTTGAGCCCAGATACTTGTTAGTGATTTCTTATTCTTATTTGTTATTTGTGTGAGTGAATCAAACAACATAGAGAACTAGAATTTCCTCACCTGACAAAAGTTCCTCTCAGTATCCTTCAAACCATTGCACTTGCACCACCTCTAAGTAGCATCTATAAGAGCAATTTTAGTAATTGCAATATTTGAACTACCAACTTTGGTTGTTAAAAGGACCCACTACCTAGTTGCTAGTATTATTTGACTGGGCTCTTTGGAGCATGTACAATATTTTCAATACATAATTCACCTTCTCCGAATGCTTTTAGTGACGTCTTCCTAAAACGGCCAAAATGCTCTTTCAAGGGATCCAGATCAATATATATACAAACCCTCCACAAGTTATAACTCAAATTACACATTCTTTGGGACAAAACCGCAAACTTAAAATGTGTGCAGTTGTGAACATATATGGACAGATGTCGTGTGGCAGCATTTTTAATAATGTGGAGAACACAAATATAACTTCACATTCGGCATGGAAGAATTTACATAAATCTCTACATTTGTGTATAAAATAACTTGTTAAATCTCAAGGTTATCTTTTTATGTGTTTCTGAATGTCAAATGTATTTTCAATTATGTACATGACTCATGAGTGCTTAGTGTTTCTTATCGTTTCCTATTACTTACAGACTTGAATGTTTTTACGCTCTTATAATGCGACAAAATATCATTAGTTTTAACGTCTTCATAATTCCCCAAGTTTTCACATGTTTGTTGTAGTGTCAGTGTGAAATTGTCTTGGACTTTTGAGTTCCAATGGTATCAACCATTTTACTCAAAGCTCCATATACCATGACAAATTAGACACATGCGATATAAAATATATGTGAAACATGAAATGATATTCAATAAAACCAAGATGCATAACTCACAAACTTGCCATGGGATGACAAAAATAAAAGGCAGAAAATGATAAACAGCATCTAGCTATATACCCTCTTTTGTGACTAAAGTTTGAGGTCTAATAAAATCAACATCTTCTGTCCGACTGTCCCAACCATCTGCTTGGGGAAGGTTAATTTGTAGATCATCGACACATCCCACCCTAAGTGTGGACTTGCCATGAGGTTTTGTACAATAACTCAATAATCTAAAGCGTGGTTTGGATCTCGATTAGTGATGGTGGTTGATGAATGTATGTTTCTGGATTTGAATCTCTTTTGACAATGGGAGATCCATGTATGAACAGCAAACTTTTAGTGCTGCTATGTTTGAACTACTAAGTTCGGTTTTAGTTGCTAATATTAGTGTTTGCTGTAGTTCCATTATCGGTTGGACAGACCAACGATTTGGGCTCTTTGGATACCAAATGTTTAACGCATAATTTGCCACGTCAAATTGATTTTAGTGACGTCTTCCTAAAACGGAAAGGCCAAAAAGCTCTTTCAAGGGATCTAGATCACTCTATTCCTATGAGTTTAAAATGTAGGCCTTCATATTATATATAAGATCACTAACCTGATAAGGATTATTACTTAATATTACTAGGACATACGTGGCATTCCAATTGTGAGGAAGACATCATCTTGTCACCCATCTTACTTTTACGGTGCAAGCATCTTGAAGAGAAAAAAGTGATACCCAAATAATTGAGTCTACTGATTTAAAAACAGGATCACGAACCACCTAATCATGATGGCAACACGTACGGTACTTGAACTTGAGAAAGAATTTAAATCGAGTATCAGAACTCTCTAATTTCTTGTTGTGAAAGAAATTAAGAGAGTATCAGAAGGTTGGTTGCAACATGGCTGTGATATCACAATCTAGAAAACTGACAAAGCTTGCCTTTTATAGGCTACCTAAGAATTGCAGGCTGAAAATTCCTACATACCAGGAAACAAATTTGTTGTTATGGTTCCAATTGGAATAAAATAATATAAAAATCTTCTATGATTCTAGCACCTAAGCTCAAATTATTACTTTACTTATTCATCAACAGTAGGTGCTTCAAGGGAAGCCTGGATCAATAAATAAGAACAATGCACAATCATTCAAGTGACCTCAATTGTGTTTCAGACTCTTTTTCAGGATGACAGTTAATAACTAAAAGATGAACTAGTACTTGATTTAAAAGACTAGAAACACCTTAAAAGTTGAATTCAAAACCACTGAAGACAAATAACAGATTGCATAATCACCCCTTAAAAACATAGATATAAAGGACCTAGAAAAACATTTTGAAATTAAAGAACTATTATAGCTAAAACAAATTCAAATTTTATTCCAAAGAGGAGGATGATCCATCCCATAGTTTTCTCCATTTGCTTGATAGGTCACCCCACCCTCGATAAAAGATCACACGCACCACCACTTAAGATTCACCGTCACCATTTCCACCCTTGCCATCACTCTCCTCATCATCTTCTCCGCTGCCCATCCCTACGCGTGACAGAAGATCAATAGTACCATCACCCTCATCAAGTCCTCTCACATAACTTTCACCTTGAGAAACCCCATAGAAGTTTCTCACCACACCTCTACTAGTGTGTGTGCCTTCAAAGCCAACAGAAGGAAAACAACTGTTACCTCCTAGAGTTGGAAAATCTGGATTGGTGCAACCTCCTCCCCTTACACCACCTATCCCCATAGAGTTCAAACCACCCCCCATAGAATTGATATTGACATTTGGTGCTCCAAAACTTTCCAAAATGCCACCTTGACCACCAACCACTGTTGCCCCAAAGTTAAAATTTCCACTAGTGTAATTGGCATTAACATTATACACTGTGTTGGGCATGATCATCCCAGGCCTGCTAAAATCTGGCAATTGTCTACTGTTCAACAACATGTCAGAGGGTTGACCAGGGTGCTCCAAAGTCGACCTTGTGGTTGACTGTGAGTATTGTGTGGCAGGAAAACCAAGCATAGCATTAGAGTACTGAAATTGTGGCCTTGGGAGGGTGGTAAAGTTCTTGGGATAATACATAGGAAGCCCCGGGTGTCCAAGGGATAAGTTATTAGAATAACCATGGTATTTAGGGTAAAGAGGGCGCTCTTGCAATCTTTGTCTCTTGGCTAGCTCTCGCGCGTACCTGTGAGTGTTCTGGTGGCCACCCAATCCTTGTGCAGTAGAGAACATCTTTTTGCAGTATGTGCATGTGTATGATGAACTTTTCTCTCCCGACGTCTCACCATCCTTTTCCCCCCTCATGGATGCAGATCCATCCACGTCGTAGCCATCTGATGTAACTACAGCCACAGGAGAAGGTTGATTCTGCAGCTCAGTGTTATCTCCGGCGTAAGACGATGAATCCTCTACAGTTGATTCCTTTTCTGGATTTCCATCCTCACAAATTTCAGCGTCCTCTTTAAAGCTAGGTGGTTGCTCTTGCATGTCTTCAGACATCACATTAGCAACCTTAGCCTTCCCTTTTTGTTCCATGTTGTTCAAGGAGCCTCCTTCCATTTGAGAGAGAGAGAGAGAGAGAGAGGCACCTTGATGCTAGAAATCTGATTGAAATGAAAAGGAATTCACTTCATAACAGAATGAGGTAGAAGGAGCTAAGACATTCATGTATAAATAAGCAAGACAATGAGATGTCTTAATTCACTCAAGGCCAAAATCTCCACCACACTCATAATGCTAACTAGATTAATGTTATCTTTTTAAGGTTTATATATAATCTAAAATAAATGTGTTCAACCAACATTAATGATAGACTTAAATGAATTTTTACAAGAAAACAGATAAAATGATCACCTGTGTCTCATGTTTCTTGTTTTTATATGTTTATATTAACAGGTAATTGTATCAAAATTATCTTACAGATAATATCACTTTTGCAGTCATTATATCAGAAATGTTTTGTTTTATAGTTGTATGCAATAACGTTACATCATTAATTTGTAAAAAACAAAGTATATTGTATTTTAGTGCATAATGACATCAAAATTTAAGTATGTTACATACACTAAATAATATCAAATGTGTTGTATACAATAACAAAAAAAAATACGACACATTTTCATGTAATTAATCCTTATATTGTTTGCATTTTAAATCCCATTTTGATCAGCTTAATTTCCTATAATCATAATACATGATCAATATTAGTTAAGCATTTACAATAGTTAATCAGTTAGGGATGGAAGGATATAATGTAATTTTGCACTTTTGAGTATCAGAAAGCTTTGTAATCTACTGCTTACTAAAGAATGTCTATTCGTCGTTAGTATCCGTTTTCTTTTAAAACGAGTTATATTTGGGGACAAATCCATGATTTTGTATTAGCCTAATCATGTAGAGAATTTTAATTTGCTCATCTTCAATTGCCTACTAAATTCTGCATTATATTTTGATAATGTGATTTAGTGATTGTTATACTATACTGCAATACTCCAATGAGAATGTCATAAATGTTTAGTTTGGATTTTACTCTTGACTTTCTAGACAAAGATACTAGAGCATTTGATTACCAACGAGCTTGTAGTCTAGTGGTATCAAGGTATGTAGTAATTGCGTTCCTCCCTAAGTGGTTGAGAGTCCTAGTCCCATGGCGAACATTGGTGTAATACTTTTTTCTTTAATAATTATAGGCTCATAACTTTAAACATAGCGATGTTCATTTGTGTTTTAAGTCGGAGACTTTTCTAGCCCGTATATATATATATATGGAGGTTAACGTACATCACGTACGACAGGTAATTACGCACGTTCATTTTAAAATCACGCACGTTATAACTCAAAAATACAAAATCACGCATGTTGAAACACAATAATCACGCACGTTGTTGTACGTGAAGTACGTTAAGCCGTAATGTACAATATACTTTCTCTCTCTCTCTCTCTCTATCTATATATATATATATATATCCCTTAGGGTATATTATGAGATGCCAACTGCTCTTACTTCTTTAAGGCTCTTGCCTTAATCTTGCATAATATCCATGGGGGGTGATCAGGGTGTGCGGGGAGGACCACCGCACAGGTCCCGTGATTTCGAGGGGCACGTCTTTTTTATAAAAAAAATCCGATATATGTGTTAATTTTTTTTAAATAGTATACCTATAACAACTCTAAAATAGGCCCATTTACAAAACAACTTTTATGATTTAGAAGTTAGTTCGTTGACATTAGCTTTAGTGAGCCCAATACCCATTTGATTTTAAAATTAAATAATAATAATAATAATAATAATAATAATAATAATAATAATAATAATAATAATAATAAAACATTACGAAATGACACATTTTTTCGAGCTCGAACAGGGTACATGAATTCTCAGAGACGCCTCTAATAATATCAAATAGATTTAGTAATCTAAACTTTTTATTTTGTCACCTAACCGAGTCAAAGCCAACCAAAAAACAAGAATGGTGGTCTAGGATGCCTTTTTCTTACCACATTGTGGTTAAAACAAATACTAAACGAATTACAAAGTCAGTTTAGTAGTCCAGCCATTCTATATTGTGACAACAAATCTACAATTTGATTGGCTAAAGACCCTGTTTAGCATGAAAAGAGCAAGCATATACGAGTGAAATCAAGTTATTGATATTCTTACGAAGGCATTACAAGTAAAGGACTTTACAATTCTCATGGATTTATTAAGAATACATCCAATCTAGTGTAACACCTCGAAAATTCATGTCCAATAAAGTATTGACACGTGTCATAAACTTTAAACGTGTAAAAGAATACTCTAGAGGGACTAAAGTTGACAAACAAGGAAAGTATGTGAATATAAGGGTTCAAAATGTCAACAATGGATAAATATACTTTACAATAACCCTACATGATGTTTATACCCTTAAACGAATAAATCATGGATCATACGAAGCTAATTGTGAAAGAAAGTGAGAGATTACAAACTACAGGGGTTAAATGTGTCGACATGTTTAAAGTATACCTCTGAGTGACCTTTTAGCAAACCCGAAGCTTTGTAACGATTAATTATGCTCATTAGAATGTATGATAAAAATTTCACCAAGTTTCGTTATCGTATGAGAAAGTTATGATAAAATTCGTATATGAGGGGTTAAAAGCGTCAACGTTGAAATTTAAGACTTTTCGGTGATCGTATGAGTAACCGGGGACCTAACAAAGTTATTTTATGACTTGGAGTCCTTAAAAGTTAAGTTTGGGGGTTACTAGTGCAAGAAACCATGTTAAAATTCAAGTTTGGAAGTTCGGGGGCCAAATGTGTCATTTTTTGAAAGTTCTGTTTTGCTGACCAGGTCCTTACGGACCGTAAGGCCGGACCCTTACGGTCCGTAAGCAATGCCCAGATGCAGAAACTCGTTTAACTGTCTGTTCAGCCCATGTAAACGACACCTATTGCCCTTTAACACTTCCAAAGGCCGCCTAAACTGATTTTTAGACCTTAGGGACACTTGTTAATGATCCATGATCAGTTATAGCATGAATTGTCATGATCTTAATGGATCAAAATCACTATAAAAGGCCATTCATGTTGCAACTTTGTATCATTCCTTCCATCTGCAATTGTGGAGGTTCCTGGAGCATAAGAGCAGACCCTAAGCATCCCTAATCGTGCATAGGACTTCTGTAAGTAGGCTTAACCTTTCTTAGTTGAGTTTTTACTTAGTTTTAGCTTAAAAGTCAAACCGTCGTAATTAACGGTTGACTTAGAGATTAATCATAAATGGTCCAGTGATTAGTCGAATTGAAGGTAGTTATAAGTTGGTAATTATGTGGGCAATAAACCCTTAGAAGGGCACCAGCTGATTCCCGTTCTAACTAGATCAAATGTCGGGTCAAAGTTGTTTAGAAAAAGTCAACAGAAACTTAAATTGTGAATTAACATGTAATTAGCATTGTAGAAGGCATGAAACCTATTTTATCACTCTTATAACTTAGTAATAAGTATAATAACTGGTCTAAGCTTGTTTGATCCGACAATTTTATGTTTAGACCCGGTTCGGAACCGAAAGTCGTAAAACTTTTACTTTTGTTTTGACTTCAGTTCTGACCCGTTTTAGTAGAGTTTGGAAATGCCTTAGAGCTTCCTTAGGACCAGGTTACATGTTAGGATAACCCTCTGTGGTTGGATCGTTGATTGTCCGATTCGTTTACTCGTTTCCGTTAAATGCCTAATGTTGACCATAATGCCCATTTGAACATAAAACGAGAATTTAAGAAATGTGAAAGGACAATAATCTTTGCTACTGATTTATAAACATGTCCCTAAAATTTCACATCAGTTGGAGGTCTAGATTAGGAGTTATGCTCATTAGCGTAATTATAACGCCTTTTAGTAATTAAACGGCGCAATTAGCATAAAGCCTATCTAAACCAAATTTTTGACATCAAACCTTTTACCCACTGATGTAATATAATATTTTGAGATTTTTAAAGATTTTTAATCATTTTTAAACGGATCATAACCTAAGGTTATGGCGTTGATTCGGTAAATACCGATTATACCCTTTTCGGTCATAAAAAGAGTTCTACATAATATTTTGACACCAATCCAATTGCTACTGATTTTATATGATAGATAAAGTATTTTGAACTTTATAACCTGATCAGAAAACTCAGATTTCCTGTATAACCCGGAAATCGCTTAAAATAGCTTTTTACACGTATTAAACGCATAGTTTGGGTTTAAAACCATTTTGTCACCTAATACCTATTACCAACTGATATGGACTAATAAAATAAGTTATTTTACTGATGTATTCGGACCCGAATCTCAGAATTTCAATTAACCTCTTTTATAATCTTTAAAATGACCAAAATGCCCCTACGGGGCTTAAATTGGGATTAAACTCGTTTTGGGCATAATGGAAGGTATCCTACTGATATCACAACATATTTAAGGCATATTAACTTAGGAAACCTGTATATGACTCTTTTGGTTACTCGTTACGCACTTGCCGCGTTCGGATCGGCTTATGTGACTAGTTTGCATATATTAGCCGAAACGGGTCAAACCATATCCTTTTTGTCTCAAAATCCAGAATGTGTTTAAGTTACCGATATTAAACAAGCATACAAGCTTGCCGGGTCAAAACCACATTCTAAACCGGTATTCGCCTTATCATGCGTTTGGACCGTATCTTTCTTTAAAACTAACCGGTCTAAGTTTAGGCTTAATAAAAGACCCGTTAGTATTCTAATTGGTTATTTATACCATCATTCCAGACTAGAGCCTTCCGGTAAATTGTACATACGCTTACTTAAGTGAATACGGCTGAGTTATTATAATTCTTGCTATTTAAGACAGGAGCTAGCTCAGGTAAATACTCTTAACTTATTTTCCCTGTTACGGGCTTGGGATACGGTAATATAATTACCGCATGGTCAGGTATGGGATTCAAAGACCAATAAGTCGGGAAATCCAAATAACCTGTTTTAATTCGTATTGCTTGACTGAAACATTGGGGATTAATGCGACCGTGTCCTGGATATCCTTGACTCATTAAATGCAATGGCCACGACCTAAGCACGGGGTGTAGGCATACACCTGACAAATGTCATATGCTTATTAATTAATTATACCCAATATGGGATTCCCAATAAGGGAATAGTGGTGTGTCAGTTAATCTTGAACCGGCATAGAACCGGGCCCCGTATGTAAAGCAAGTTATGTAAAACTGATAACATGAGATATAGTTTGTCCCAAGTATAAAAGATTAATTTTGCCTTGTGCATTTTAATCAAAGTGTCAAAATATTTTCTGCCTGGTGCATCTAAATCAATTTTCATAAACATTTTCAAATGAGTCGGTTGAGTGTATTTACCAGTGAAAACTGACTTATTTTCCAAAGTCTAAGTGACAGGTACAAGTACGTAATAGGCTGGAAGCTGCTCAGGACTTGTTAGTTGAGGACTTTGCAACTCCTCCACAAAAGCCATTAGTCTGATAACTTCTTTTGTTGTTTTCGATCCGCCTGTGGATCTTTTACTTTCCGTTGTAATACTGGATATTACTTTATATTCGGATTGTAATATATTTATCTTTTGCTTCCGCTGTGCATTTATATATTGTGTTGTTTGACTATGATGATATCAACTACGTCACGATAGTCCCCCACCGGGCCCACCGGTAATACGTGGAAATATCGGGGTGTGACAGGTTGGTATCAGAGCCAACATTGAGTGAATTAAACACTATCCTTTTGTGTTTAATCTCAATGACACAGTAGCACATTCCTTGACCTTCTGAGTCTAGACTTAACATAGGAATGCTCTCATCTCTATTCGGAGAACTATTGCTTTCAAATTTATACACTTTTAATATATCGCCAAGCAAAGGAGCCGTAATGGAAATCCTCCCCATCCGAAGCCGAGGAATGCGGAGCCTTGTACTGCGATTAGGATAAACGTGCAACCAAGGAGAAAACATTCAGAAATAATATGAAGAAGAAACTCCTTTTGCTAAAGATCATTTCCTTATATAGTCTTTATAAGGACATATTTATCTTTCAGTCCCTTCGAGGACAACATTATTCCTTTCAAGTCCCGCTTAGGACAACTCTGTACTTTTATTTTCATATAGTGGATTGATTAAATTTAATGTTTTCATTCTAAACATGAAATATGAAATAAATGGAAAATAACATTCCTTTTATATGATCTACCATTATAATAAAATGACAAAATCTAAAAAGGACAAGACCTAGCCACGTGTTATTTTGAGACAAGGCCAAGATGGTAGTTCCTGTCACACCCTCAAATTACCACCTAGGGAGTGTCCCTGTTAGGCGTGTGACCACTAGTAATGAGCCACCAATTACATTGAATCCATAAGCTTAAAATAAAGTTTCATCATTTAATAGTAATAAAATCCAAACATAAGTAATTCAAAAACCATCAAGTTCAGCGGAAGCGTTAACGTAATATAATGTAAATACTTTCCAAACAACCATAGTAAATAAATGTTTGATAGATAAACCCATCAATGCAACCATGACCACTCACGCCCTCCAGCCAGCAAGTTCCTGTTCCCAAGTACCTAACGACCTGCGAGCATGTAACAAGTGTATCAGACAAAGCTGGCGAGTTCACAGTTTTAGAAAACGTTTGTTACCAGTTGTATGTAAAACAGTTCACTGACAAATGCAAGTAATATTGTTAATGTCTCAATTCCGAACAAGACGGCTCCTAATGTACATGACTGCCCTTTCCCACGTACTCCTATCCAGTACTGGGCCAGACTGGGTCATTAGTTCACATCCGTCCTATCTAGGAGCGGTGTGAGGGTGCCAAACCTAAGTAGCACTACCAACTAATACCCGTTACCCTCTAGGTAACAATATAAGGGACTTACAAGAATGATAGATGAGAATATTAACCAATATACCCGTTTTTACCCAAAAGACTTATCCCTCTACGGGATACCCACTGACTGTCCCCAACCACTGGGACGCATGATCGAATGTAGTGAACTCACCTTGGTTTTGCTCGGTAAGATTATTTACTCGTTTAACAGTTTGATCAACCACGCCCTAAAAGGGTTATCGATACAGTCAGTTACAACTAATTCATGTACTCATGATTCACATCAAACATATATATTGCTCACATAACGCACCCATGTACTGTGAATCATAACAGTTTATTCATCAACTAGAGCAAATAACAATCGTTTGGCATGTAACTGTTCAAGCTTGTCATATACATACACACATCATAAAGTCACAGAATAAGCGTTTGGTTCACCTACTGCTCATTTACACGGCCCATCAATCCATGTTAACAATTCTTAACCTCTATCATACAAATATGTTTCACAATAATTCAAAGCCCGTTTCATGTGTACAGCAAGTTGTGTGTGTGAAGCCCAACGATATATATCCCGAACCCAAAGAATGGCCTTGTGCGACTCGTTAAATAACAAGGCCTAATAGTCTTCGGCCCAATCAACAATGTATGTGTGCGACGGACCAGTGGTGTGCGGCCCATTATGTTCACCCAAAAAAAATGCATATGAATTAATTGGATCTAAATACTGGCCGACACAAAGTGATAGCTTTCAGCATATTATTGGACCTTTAAACTTTGGTATTGTGATCTTGAAATGATTATTATTTGATTAAACCCAACTCATGTGATACTGACAACAATTTAATGTTGATTATTTCTAAACAACTTTATTCCATATGGCCATCATCATTGCATATTACCAGTTTGATTTCACCATTTATCATACTCCTTTTAATCAATATTCACATTAACCTGAATGCATATTATCAACAAGTAATATTGAGATCATGAGTTAATTCTTGATACACGTCATGATCAAACCGCACCTAAACAGCCTCTTCCTATCATCATGGTAAACCCTACATCCTACTATCACATAACAATTTCTAGGTATGAACATAACACTCATTATCATCGAATCATACAATAATAACAACCATCATTCTTGCAGTATTACTTATTAAATTAATCAATACTATCCATCCTAGTCTTCAGTTTACATCATACAAAAGCATAACATTAGCATGCATATAATTTATTAATCAAGATTACTCACAAACAAGATCACTAAATAGAGATCACTAACCAATCGCTCGATCAAATGGGTTGATGTCTCAATAGGGGGGTGTCCACTGCCGTCATGATCCAAGAGAGGAGTGGGGTTCATTAGGGTTTGCAAATATTCAATTACTCTATTACAAATCTACGTAAACAAGAAATTAAGAAAGTGGGCTTGGTTCAGTTTGGGCTCGCTTGACCAGGCCTAAGGGTAACAAGGATTTAAAGTGAGTTTACTATAGTCACATAATTCTAGTTAACACATTCAAAGTCTATGAGGAGTGGGCTCAACTCTAAGGTTCGGTTGTGATTGGGTGGATACGTGTGTTTGGTTTGGGCCCCGAGTATGTGTGTGTGGCCGATACGGGTAGTAAACATGAGGCCCAATATGTGTGGCCCAATTATACAAACAGGTTAACTAACCGAGTTATAATAACACAAAATGTTCGACGCAACGCATTGGAGAGAAGTGAATAACGAGAAGTTAGAGTCACAAGGTTAACGTTACTAACATTAAAAGTTCGGGTTGTCACATCATCCCCAACTTGAAAGAAATTTCATCCCGAAATTTGACAAGTAAGCACAGAGGAGTGAAGTGATAAATCAAGATTGCTGTAGATTTTTCCTTAGGTGCCACATCATCCCCAACTTGAAGAGGAATTTCGTCCCGAAATTCACCAGTTACATCAGAATTTGTTTAAGCAGTTTTGAACAGTTGAGGATGCTTGAGCTTCAACTGATCCCCGCGTCCCCACATGAACTCCGGTTCACGTCTTGAGTTCAAACGAACTCTCGTGATTGGAATTCGACTATGTTAACGGATCTTGACATCCTAGTCCATGATTTCAGTAGGTCCCTCAACAACTGCAACCTGTCATTAATCTCAGACTCTAATAAGAGTATCACAAGCGTTTCATCGGGTAAACACTGCCTTAGATTCGAGACATAAATGATATCATACACATTATTCAATTTGTCGGGTAACTCGAGTTTGTAGGCGGTGTGACCAGTTCTTTCCAGAATTCCGAATAACTCATCGTAACGTAAATTAAGCTTGCCACGCTTCCCAAGCGTATCACACCCTCCCAGGGTGAGATTTTTAACATGATACGACCATCTTCAACAGACTCCTAGTGTTTGCTAAGCTTATCATCTTTCCTGACGGTCACTCGATGCCGCCAAACAATTTCCGGTCCAAGCAATCTTCCCAAGAGGTTCGAGCACAAGTCCTGGACCTGTGATTTGGTTGTCACCCGCCTCAATCCAACAAGGAGATTAGCGTTACTGTCCATGCAATGCCTCAAACAGGCCTATCCAAATACTAGGGTGGTAACTGCTACAGTAGAATTCAGCCAAAGGTATGTGTCCTCCCAATTTTCACTAAGTCAATCACACACATGCTCGCAGCATGTCTCCGAGTGTCAGGAGGGTTCGTTTACTCTGTCCGTCTGTCCTACGGTGATAAGCAATGCTCATGTCTAGACGTGAGCCAAGAGTGTTGTGTAGTTCCTGTCGTAAATCAGGTATAGATCAAAATCAAAGGTAACAGGAGTTGGCACCTCGTGCCTAAAAGCCGCCCCTCTCAGAGGAACGTTCACAAGCTGTGAAAACTCTTCAGTTTCCTTGATTGCAAGAGAGTATACTGGTAACGTGAGACGATCAATGATCACCCAGGTGAGATTGTTTCTGTTTCGATGTTTCTTATTGCTAATACTCCACCTTGACTTTCCCACAAATCAAACATCATTCACATATATTGCCAGGTGGGCCTTCATGCCCGACCACCAGTATAAGATGTATAGATCCGAATATCGAGGCCGTGCGCTTTGCTCAACACAAGTTCCCAAGAATTGCCATATAATGAGATCTACATTCGTTCCACAAGGTAGCGAATATCGTCCGACTTGCCAAAGGTTGCTTCTCCATGCCCCGCATGGGTTCAACTTGGAAATTCTCTTCCTTCAGTTCCCCAGTTTGAACAGAGCAAGTCTGATCAGGTAGGTTAGAGTCGATAGTGAGTTGCAAAGCTCGAACACATTCAAGTTTCACAGTCGTAATCATCCAAAAGTTCCATCCAGCGATACTATTACATGTTTAGCTCCTTCCGAAACAAAGGTACACGGGAGGCCCTTGTAATCGGTCTACATCATACAAAAGCATAACATTAGCATGCATATAATTTATTAATCAAGATTACTCACAAACAAGATCACTAAATAGAGATCACTAACCAATCGCTCGATCAAATGGGTTGATGTCTCAATAGGGGGGTGTCCACTGCCGTCATGATCCAAGAGAGGAGTGGGGTTCATTAGGGTTTGCAAATATTCAATTACTCTATTACAAATCTACGTAAACAAGAAATTAAGAAAGTGGGCTTGGTTCAGTTTGGGCTCGCTTGACCAGGCCTAAGGGTACCAAGGATTTAAAGTGAGTTTACTATAGTCACATAATTCTAGTTAACACATTCAAAGTCTATGAGGAGTGGGCTCAACTATAAGGTTCGGTTGTGATTGGGTGGATACGTGTGTTTGGTTTGGGCCCCGAGTATGTGTGTGTGGCCGATACGGGTAGTAAACATGAGGCCCAATATGTGTGGCCCAATTATACAAACAGGTTAACTAACCGAGTTATAATAACACAAAATGTTCGACGCAACACATTGGAGAGAAGTGAATAACGAGAAGTTAGAGTCACAAGGTTAACGTTACTAACATTGAAAGTTCGGGTTGTCACAGTTCCTCAATTAGATTCAGATCATTGTTAACACCTCAATTTAGGATTGTTCTGCGTTAAATATTAAAAAGAATCTTAAAGGTAAAACCTAGCCTAAACGTCACTGCAGACAAGGCCAAGATGGTAGAACCTATTCAAGAGATTCAAACCCTTGTTAACATCTGTAACATGTTAACATTCCTGGCAGACGTGGTTTGATAAAATCGCATGAGTCATCCTTAAATAAGATTACTCCAATTTCCCTTATTTATATAATCATCCCTTAAGGATGAAGTGCCTACGGGCTATAATTAACGTCCTCTGAGACTAAAGACAGTGGAAGCCTACAACTCCCTGTCAAGAAAAGGTAATGAACTTTGATTCAAACCTTAATGCCTCGATTCTCTGAAATCGTGGCTTATATCATCCTATAAGATGATCATATTATAAACATCCCTTAGAAGGGAAGTGCCTACGGGGCTTAAATTGGGATTAAACTCGTTTTGGGCATAATGGAAGGTGTCCTACTGATATCACAACATATTTAAGGCATATTAACTTAGGAAACCTGTATATGACTCTTTTGGTTACTCGTTACGCACTTGCCGCGTTCGGATCGGCTTATGTGACTAGTTTGCATATATTAGCCGAAACGGGTCAAACCATATCCTTTTTGTCTCAAAATCCAGAATGTGTTTAAGTTACCCATATTAAACAAGCATACAAGCTTGCCGGGTCAAAACCACATTCTAAACCGGTCTTCGCTTTATCATGCGTTTGGACCGTATCTTTCTTTAAAACTAACCGGTCTAAGTTTAGGCTTAATAAAAGACCCGTTAGTATTCTAATTGGTTATTTATACCATCATTCCAGACTAGAGCCTTCCGGTAAATTGTACCTACGCTTACTTAAGTGAATACGGCTGAGTTATTATAATTATTGCTATTTAAGACAGGAGCTAGCTCAGGTAAATACTCTTAACTTATTTTCCCTATTATGGGCTTGGGATACGGTAATATAATTACCGCATGGTCAGGTATGGGATTCAAAGACCAATAAGTCGGGAAATCCAAATAACCTGTTTTAATTCGTATTGCTTGACTGAAACATTGGGGATTAATGCGACCGTGTCCTGGATATCCTTGACTCATTAAATGCAATGGCCACGACCTAAGCACGGGGTGTAGGCATACACCTGACAAATGTCATATGTTTATTAATTAATTATACCCAATATGGGATTCCCAATAAGGGAATAGTGGTGTGTCGGTTAATCTTGAACCGGCATAGAACCGGGCCCCGTATGTAGAGCAAGTTATGTAAAACTGATAACATGAGATATAGTTTGTCCCAAGTATAAAAGATTAATTTTGCCTTGTGCATTTTAATCAAAGTGTGAAAATATTTTGTGCCTGATGCATCTAAATCAATTTTCATAAACATTTTCAAATGAGTCGGTTGAGTGTATTTACCAGTAAAAACTGACGTATTTTCCAAAGTCTAAGTGACAGGTACAAGTACGTAATAGGCTGGAAGCTGCTCAGAACTTGTTAGTTGAGGACTTTGCAACTCCTTCACAAAAGCCATTAGTCTGATAACTTCTTTTGTTGTTTTCGATCCGCCTGTGGATCTTTTACTTTCCGTTATAATACTGGATATTACTTTATATTCGGATTGTAATATATTTATCTTTTGCTTCCCCTGTGCATTTATATATTGTGTTGTTTGACTATGATGATATCAACTACGTCACGATACTCCCCCACCGGGCCCACCGGTAATACGTGGAAATATCGGGGTGTGACATCTAGCGTACGGGACGGTATTAGTTATAAGCTAAATTTATTTTTTTGTGTTATAATTATTATGTTTGTTATAATCTTGAGTTACATTATAAAACCACATAAGAGAGTGATTAATATGCATGCGGGGATTATACCGGTTCGATAGCAATGTGAACCAGGAACTACAAATATATGTACAAACCATAGTTGTCAAAGGCACAAGGCGCACTCAAGGCGTAAAGGGTGAGCCTTGGGCCACAATGTAAGGCGCTTAAAAAGTGAGGGCTTTTTTAGGCGAGTTGCGTAGTATAAAAATATAGCTTTTAGGGACTTTAGACATGTTTTAGGCTTCTTTAGGTCTAGTTTTAGGTTGTTTCCAGGTTTGTTTAGGGTTCTTATAACTGTTTCAAACCTGTTCAAAATATTTTTCACCGGAATTTCATTCGAATTAGGCCTAAAAATGTATCTGGAGGCCTAAGAGTGAGGTTTTTTAAGCGAAGCAAGAATACTAGGTTTAGGCCTGAAAAGTGGGCCTGGGGGCGCGTCTGGTAAGCCTTGATGACAAAGGTACAAACCTTATTCTCAATTGCAATCTATCGATCATTTTCTACATCACAATTTCCCTCTAATCTACAACTCACAATTTCTCTCTAATCTACAACAAGTACAACCCAACTAGCCAGCATATTCGGTGTTAAAAGCTTTAAGATTCTGGTTTGTTTATCATAGACTTTAAACGCGAACAATATACAAAAGCATAAAGTTGTTTTGCCACGTCAAAGGCATGTGGCACAAATAGCATGTGCTACCGTAATTTTAAGGTTTTTAGCTATTGGGAAAATATGGTAACAATATGTACGTGATATCTTAGAATTTTTTTTAGAAATGGTGTATTTTGAATATATTTTTAGGATAACGGGGAAGTAAAAAAAAAAAAAGGTTTTTGGTGTATCCGCTATTAGGAATAGCGGATTAGGAAGGAAATTAAATTGTGTTGCAGCAATGCTCAGGTAGGTGTCAGGTGGTTAAGTGTTTCCTCCTAATCCTCTATTGAGAATAGAGGATTAGAAAAACATCTGACACCCAGGCTTGAACCATGGTTAAGTGTTTCCTCCTAATCCTCTATTGAGAATAGAGGATTAGAAAAACATCTGACACCCACCTGACACCTACCTGAGCATTGCTGCAACACAATTTAATTTCCTTCCTAATCCGCTATTCCTAATAGCGGATACACCAAAAACCTTTTTTTTTTTTTTTTTTTGACTTCCCATTATCCTAAAAATATATTCAAAATACACCATTTCTAAAAAAAATTCTGATATCTTAAGGGAATTGATCAAAATCAGTCAATCTAGAGAGAAAGGTATATTTTTGTTTCTATATCATGAGAATTGGGAAAGAAAATGAGAAAACACTAGGTAAAAAGGGTAGCCTATCACTACTAGAAAAATTAAAATTTCTGACACCATTTTCCGTAGGAAATGCGTCACAACTCGCGATTTTCTACGAATTTGTGACGAAATGCATATGTAGGAAAACTACTCGTAGGAAACTGGTTTCTTACGCATTTTCTACGCATTTTCCTACCTATTTCTAACAAAAAGGGGTCGTGAGAAATTGCTACACATTTCCTACAAAATTTATTATTATTATTATTAATATATTTATTATTAATATTTTACATATTTTTTAATTACGACGCATTTGTAACATAGTTAATTTTTATTTTTTTAATTATTGTGACACATTTGTCACAAAACTTAATTTTTATATCTTTTATATTTTCTTAGTTTGTGACAAATTTCCGACCATCAGTTCATTTTTTTTTTAATTTTACTACGCATTTCCGACAAATCTTTAACAAATAAAAAAAAAAGCTTTTTGATGACACATTTTCTGTCACAAACTCGTCGGTAAAAGTAGGCATTATACTATCTCATAAATGGATACAAAGGCAGATCAAACTATCAAAACATACAAATTCAAAAATACTAATCATTCATAATTTAATACAATTTTACAAACAAAAGGTGTATAACTTCTACAAACATAAAGAAAATAAAACTACATGTTCTTATGAAAGTAACAAAGAATGAGATACAAACTGTTTTCTATGAAGTCATTTTATAAAATAACAATATAAGGACATAACAGATAGCATATTTGACGGTTTTCCGGCAAGCATCTTCGTCCGTGACAATTTTCCGGCAAGCATCTTCAGTGTAGTTGACGACATCACGGATTCACGGATAGCGTCATCAAGAAAGATCTTCAAAAGTTCTTGTGTCTCTTTGCAGATAAGCTCGTTTCATGATACGCCGGATGTTGTTTCGGAAAACTTTCCGGTGACCTTTGCTCCTCCTTGACATTTTCTCTCTCTAAAAGTGATTTTGATTCATAAATTTTAACCGTGTATGTGTGAGTATTTGCTCCTCCTTGACATTTTCTCTCTCTAAAAGTGATTTTGATTCATTAACTGTGACTGTGTATATGTGTGTGTATATGTGTGAGTATAGAGAGTTTGTGTTTCTACAAGTGTGTTTTTATCCATAGATTGAAGAGGATGTGAGTGAAGCAGGACCGTAGGATTGTGATCCCCACATGCCTAATTAAATGTTTTGATTGGTCACTTGGATTTTTGTTTATATTTAAAAGTAGAATAGATTTATAGTACCTGGATTAGGATTGGCTATTTCTATATTTTATAAATCATTTCTCTCCCTCCTTCGTCTCTCTCCTCTCTCTACTCTGTGTTTTCGCCGCTGTACTCCACCACCAGATGGTGGTGGTCGGTTGTTTCCGTTGTTGGAGTTGCAGGAAGTCACTAGGGGAGCGGGGGTGTGCGAGGGTTGCAGTACATCAAGAGAGAAAGGGGTGTTTACCGATGAATGAGACCATACTTGAAAGGGCATTGGGTATGGGTTGGCCCTTAGGGCTTGGGTTTCAAGCCGGGCGTGGGGCGGGGGAAGCGAGCTGACATGGCGGGCTGTGTATGGCCAAAAGAAAAGAGCCGTTGGGCTAGCCGTTGGCCAACGGCTATATTAAAAAAAAAAAAAATTCTTCCATTTTTTCACTATAAAACTCACATTTTTCTTCCATTTTTTACCACATTCAACCACATCTTCTATACATCTTCAATTCTCCTTCTACAAAACGAAAAAATGCGTCATTACAACCGTCCTTTTGACCCGAGCAACCCGTATGCATTCCAAGAAAATATTAAAAAAATTAAATTTAAAAAAAATTAAATTTGTTGTTTTAAATAATATTGAAATAGCCCAGCGGGTCAGCCCAGCGAAGCCCACCAAACCCACGCCCCAAACCCCCGCCCCACCATACCGTGTTGAATGTGGGTTTAGCCCATGTCTGCCACCCATTCCACGTGTCAACCAATGCCTAACCCAAGCCCCAACCCAAGCCCCACCATACCCCACAGTCTAAAAGATGTATGGTAATAATAAAATATTGGTAATAATAAAACTAGTTAAATATTTAAATATGGTAATAAATTTTCCATCACAAATGCATAGGAAGTTGCTACACATTTCCTACGCAATAATTAATAATAATGCTGATTAAACATTAAAATATAATTTATGTATAATAATAAATATTTCGTCATAAATGCGTAGCAAGTTGCTACGCATTTCTGACGCAACAATTTTCCATCACAAATGCGTAGCAAGTTGCTACACATTTCCTACGCAATAATTAATAATAATGCTGATTAAACATTAAAATCTAATCTAAATATAATAAGAAATATTTCGTCATAAATGCGTAGCAAGTTGCTACGCATTTCTGACGCAACAATTAATATTTAAATGAATTTAACATATAAATCTAATTCCAACAAATAAATAATGGTTCCGTCGGAAATGCGTAGCAAGTTGCTACGCATTTCTGACACAATACTTAGAATTAGTATATTTGTCACTATTGTGTCACAAATTGCCCAAAAAAATCAAGGTCTTTTTTCCGTAGGAAATGCGTAGTAAATGTGTCAGAATTTGCGACACAATTTTTTGCGTAGGAAATTTCCGTAGCAAAATGACCACTTTTCTAGTAGTGTATCCACATTTATGTTTCCTAAAGCTTTATCTTGAAATAATCGTCAATGCGATCAAAATCAAATAAATCCATGGTTGTTTTAATTTCCATCATGAATTTTTGAGCTCCTTAACTAATGCTAAAGTAGAGTACTTATTCACCATTACAGTTTTTCAAACAGATAACCTAATGGCACAACACTCACCAGAATGAGTGATCGGCTTTGAAAGCAATTCTAACTAATGTAGAGGGATTACCAATGGGTTTTAGATTGGAGTTTGATCATCCAAGTTTATCTCTTCGTCGTCCATAGGTTGTTTGGACTCTAGCTAGAAAACCAAAAGGGACTCAAGAACAATAACCAACTAATTACTAGATTTCAAATCCGCCATTAATGGATGCATGTCCCTAAACATCCCTTTTATATAATGCGCGCAAAGTGGTAAATAGTACAGTAGTGTGAAAGAAATCAAATATTGAAGCTAGGGGCATATGCTTTCGAGCTGCAAACAAAAAGCAAGATGTAAAGGGTTTACAACTTAACTCAATGAGACGCCATTATTTGAACAAAACACTATTATGTAGAAACATTGAGAATCAAAAGTGATTTAATACAACCATCTGAAGAACCACAGTGGTTCATGTAGAAAGTTGTTCATGCTTTGAACTTCCCCTCAAAAACCAATGCCAAACACATTTCCAGATGACAAGTTAATATGGGTGTGAACAATACCACAACAAATAATTCAAAATACACATTATTCGGGCCAAAACCACTCACTGAAAGCTTGTGGAAATGTGAACATATTTCTAGTAAAAAGCGAGACATTTGTTGCAACACATCAAAGGAATGTCATAACAACACATCAAAGGAAAGTATTGTAATACATAAAGCATTAATGGCATATCTGAGGTGCAACACATCAAAGGAATGTCATAACAACACATCAAAGGAAAGTATTGTAATACATAAAGCATTAATGGCATATCTGAGGTAGGATATCCATATGAGATAATCTTACAAAGATGTTTGGATAAGTTAAGTACGTAATAAAAGGTAATTAGCATGTCATCCTGTGTCCCTGTAGAAAGTTACTAACAAAGATGGCTGGTCACACAAATCCACCCCTAATAGAATCATGACAAAACCCTGGTGCACTAACAAAAATTTCAAAAAAGATGAATCGTGTGTGCGTTTTGTATCTCTAGAATGATTAAAGAATATCTTTAAGACCAGGAGCTAGAGTTTGCTAAGTGTTGGAAGATTTAGTGTAAGATATCTATTTTCAAAAGCTAAGAATGTTAAGTATTTTAGTCTCTGATCAGGTAAAAAAAAGATTTCTAATTATTTTTGGCTGGAGATATTTCCTCTGCGCCTATTTCCACACTTTTTGTGCCCTAGACGCCTCGTATAGGCCTATACGAGGCGTCTAAGCACTGAATTCAAGGGGGTCTCAGAGGGTGTCAGGCACAAAGTTTAAGAAACCCTATACGAAGGGTACAGACCTATACGAGGCGTCTAGTCTTGGGTTTTTTTTTTGGCTGAAATGAGGGGTGTTTTGGTGGGTTTTGGTATGGTTTTTTTATAGTTTTTGAAGATGTGTTTTGTGGTTGAAAATTTTTTTGGTTTTAAAAAAAGTTTTGTTTTTTAAAAATCGGCTCTTTAAATATATTATATCGATTAAATATTATAATGTTTTTAACATTTTACTTTTTAAATATTATTCTTCTGATTAAAATTTTATCTCGTTCAAATATTGTTTCCGTATTATATTCAGGGGATATATTGTTTCCGTATTATATTCAAAACATATTTTGTTTCCGTATTATCTCAAATTAAGACAACAATCATTAGGTAACCGAATAACTGAAAACAAACATAAATATGACATATATAAGATAACTTTGTATATCCATAACAAAAATATATAAGATAAGTTTGTACATCCATAATAAAAATAAAAACAACAACAGGTCTATGCATCCAAATCCGAATCCGAATCTGGCTGCGGCTGCTGCTGCTGATGTGGTGCTCGAGCCGGTGGAAGCGGTATCGGGGGCCATCCCCCTCTCTCTCGTCTATCCTGCTCACACCGTACCAGCCAACCTACCAAATCGTTGAGCCTGTCAAGCTCGGCTCGTACATCCGGATGTAGCGCTGCTCCTGGGGCATGACCTGGAATAGCGTGACGTGGAAACTGAGGCGCCCCGGCAGGTGGCGGTGGCTGTGGCACCGCTGCACCGTCTACATCCTCCGGAGGATCCTCCACGGGCACTACATCAGCAGGATCTGCAGGAGGATAAACGGGCTCGAAATGCTCTGGTAGGGCCTCCTCTGTCCATATGCCCCCGTCGCGGTTTTTAAACCGCGGGCCAACTGGGAACCTCTTGATTACCCTCATCCCCCACAGCGACTACATGCCCATCCGCGTCGGCATGACTGGCGGCGTCCGTAGATGTGGGTCCTCGTGCAGTACGAGGCCAAATGAACGGGCAATGACGGTCACGTACGCCCCGCCATACAAAAATCCGCGCTCCTGCCGGTGATGGGCGGAGGCGTAGTACTGGGCTAGACCGTGTGCTAGCGCGCACGGCCTCCTATACAACAAACAATAAAGGAAAAAAAGATCTGTGGTCGTACACCACTCACGGCTGTAGCCGCGCGCTGAAATAGAAGTAGCGAGCAAATGGTGCAGATACCTGCAGATAGTGTTAGCGAAATACAGAAACAGAGATTAATAAACAATGCACATAATCACAATAATTGCCGCAATAAACGTACGTACCTGTACAGTGGGTCCATAACAAACGACACCCTCCCAATGATTTTCCCCCGCAATCACCTGCCAAAACCCTAAAAGAGTGGGTTTGTCAACCACCACTAGCCCCGCTGTGTAAACCTCAGTCTCGATCTCCCCCTGCATGTATAAACCAGAACGCACCGCAAAGTCTGCTAGCGTCATCGTATGCAAAACGCCAGCGAGCCTGGAAGAAATCTCAGGCGGAGGGGGAAGCATCTGGGTACGGAAGCGGCACTGGGACCCCAGGAGGGTGAAATGTGAATGACGAAAGGAACTCGACCAGCAGCTCCCTGTAGGTCGGAGTGTGCGCCAAATCAAAAAGACGATGCCACGGCGAATCGAGAGGTATAAACCGACGCACTCTAGCCGTCTCAGCAAGCTGGTCCATCGCATCCCAGTCGATCGATGCATGCGATCCAATGTGCATCCTCCTAAGCTTCTGGCAATGGCGGGCGGCATCGGTGCCGTCGGGAAACTCTAGATACGGACAACCCTGCAGCGTATCCAGAGCCGGCCGCCGGTTCAGGAGGGGGCCGCCGTCTCCGTCGTGGACCCTCCTGAACCGGCTAACCCTGCTGAACCGGCTGAACCTACTGAGCCTGCTGACCCCCCGGCGGTGCCCCATCAAGCACTATCTGAATGTCATCGCCCTCCATAATCAATCTGCAGGTAAATAACGTATACGT
The DNA here is from genome assembly GCA_030545235.1 of Helianthus tuberosus. Classification (NCBI taxonomy): domain Eukaryota; kingdom Viridiplantae; phylum Streptophyta; class Magnoliopsida; order Asterales; family Asteraceae; genus Helianthus; species Helianthus tuberosus. The sequence continues at coordinate 7,516,036 of CM060385.1, forward strand.
ATAAATAAATAAATAATAATAATAATAACAATAATACTAATAAAAATAAAAATAATAATAATTAATAAATAATAATAATAATAATAATAATAATAAATAATAAATAATAATAACAATAATAATAATAATAATATTAACAATAATAATAATAATAATAAATAAATATTAATAACAATAATAATAATAATAATATTAATAATAATAATAATAATTAATAAATAATAATAATCATAAATACAACAACAACAACAACCATACCCAGTAAGTCCCACAAATCGCAGAGCTATTTATAGGGTCTGGGGAGGGTGGGATGTAGACAGACCTTGCCTCTATCCATATGGATAGAGAGGCTGCTTCCAGAGAGACCCCCGGCTCGAAAACGAACAGCAAACCGACACATCAAGTCTAAGAATATAGGAATGATACAGAAAAAGGAAGTCATCCATACCAAGAAAGTGATCTGAGTGGCACATTATAATGTAATTTAAATTATGTATAATAGCATGCAACATCAATTAGGCATAGACACAGTGTACATCAAGTATAATAGCATATTAAGGCAATCACCGGAAAAGTCCCTTAAAAAAAATAAGAAAAACCTACATCCCTGAAAAGCACCTAAGAGCTTACTGCAATATCCTCTAGAAGTCCTTAACCCTAATCATACGCCTCCATGAAGTCCTATCATGGACCATGTCCTCCGAAAGGTGTAACTCTAGTAAATCATGCCTAATCTGCTCATCCCATGTCAGTTTCGGTCTGCCTATTCCTCTCCTCCCCTCCACATTAAGAGTTTCCACTACTCTAACTGGTGTCGTCGCTTCCCTCCGCGTCACATGCCCAAACCATAATAATAATAATAATAATAATAATAATAATAATAATAATAATAATAATAATAATAATAACAACAACAACAACAATAACAATAACAATAATAATAATAATAATAATATTAACAACAATAATAATAATAATAATAATAATAATAATAAATAATAATAATAATAACAATAACAATAATAATAACAATAATATTAATAATAATAATAATAACAATAATAATATTAATAACAAAAAAAAAAGTTGCAGAGCCTCGTATAGCCCTCGTATAGGGCTATACTCGGCGTCCTGTTCTACAAACTTCATCTTCAACATTAGATTCAAACCCCCAAACCCAATAAAAACCAAATTTCAGGGCAAACCTACGGTCTAAAGGCAAAAACGAGGCAAAAATACTAAACTACGGGATGAAATACGTACCAGTGATGCTTCAAATCTTTGAAAATACGGTCGAAATACTAATTCGGGGCGTGCTCCGTATATGTTTTGTTTTTTTTGTTTGGGGTGATAACCAGCCTCGTCTAGCCCCCCCCCCCCCCCCCCCCCGCCTTATACGAGGCATAGACGCCTCGTATAGACCTATACGCGTCGTTCTCGCTTTTTATTAAATGACTATTTTGCCCCTGTATTGCCCCCAGTATAGGCTTTAGTCAGGGGCAAAATGGTAATTAACCATTCCAAAAAGATATTTCTGGAATGGTTAATTACCATTTTGCCCCTGACTAAAGCCTATACTAGGGGCTTTACAGGGGCAAAATGGTCATTTAATAAACATTTTTTAATAATTAAAAAAGAAAACGTGTAAAAGTGGCCGCCTTAGTTGTATGCGTCGTATAGATCTATACGAGGCGTCTGGGTTGTTAAATTACCTTTAAGCCCCTGTTAAAGGCCTATACTGGGAACCTTCTGGGGTATATTAGTAATTAACATGAAATATTTTCAAAATTCAAATTTAAAAAAAAAAAGAATTGTTGCCGCCCCTATAGACTACACGTACAGGTCTATACGAATCGTCCTTATTTAAAAAATTCAAATTTTGATTTTCAAATATTCAAATTTTCAAAAACCCGCTCAAGTAGACGCCTCGTATAGATCTATACGAGGCGTCTGGGGTTGGTAGAATGACTTTTTAGCCCCTGAAATAAGCCTAGAATGGGGGCAAACCAAGGGCAAAATGGTCTTTTGGTCAACCATATACGACACGTCTAGCTCTATACGAGTCGTATATGTTTAATTTTTTTATTAAAATGTTATTAACCTGTTTTAATCAATTCTAATTATAGAAAAATTATAGAAATTATAAAAAAAATTATAGAAATTGTAGAAAATTATAGGAATTAATAAAAAAAATACTATTAATTACAAAAATCATTCTTCCGTATCACTGTCGATGTAATTAAGACTGGGGTTTGATCTTGGCGGAGGATTCATTATCGATGTATACCATTCTAGTCGTGGCAAGTACATATCTTCCCATTGTTCCGTATGGGGTGTTCGGTGGGTCAATCATAGCCCGTGTGCTGGTGGCATTGGATAATCCCCTTCCAGCTTAACATGTATGAAGTGGTTCTCGTTAAGATGTGTAAGCGTTATGAACAATGGTTGTTGATTAGCCGGAGGACTTAGTATCGGGAAGAAAGTGGAACTCGCACCCATGGTTGTCGTTAACAGGTGCACCCCGATACCGTACGTTTGTGCAATAAAAAGTCCTGCAAAGGGGAAGTCCATCCAGTGATCCCCCCCACAACCGGACACTGAATCCCAAATTAGGCCCTGACGATGCGTGTAAAAATAACCTTTACCCCATGCTTCAAATATTGGGAACCAGATCGATTCGTTCTGATCCATTTCTTGGACAAGGTCCTTCGAATGAGCCCCCATGAACTCTGATCCATACCTAAGCCCACAGCCACAGACCGAAACCCACAATGACCGTCCGGCATCACATCTCGTATGCACGAGACGTACGGATGGAACACTAGCGAAATGTCATACTTAAACTGTTTGATGATTCCCACGTACTCGTCCCCAATGATTAACGGAAAACCGTGAGCATCTCCTGTCTCTTTCTTCTTAGAACTCTTTGAACGGCTTAGGCTCGCTTTGGGTTTTTGGGACCTTATAACCGACTGTTGAGAGGCCTGTGACGGAACGTACGAGCTGTGGCGAGGTTTATCGTACTTACTTTGTCGGGAACCTTCAAAGCACGTGTTTGCATCACCGAGTGAGCTTCTCCTCAATTCTTCATCTATACGAGAGGCCTCGTCCAACCTTTGTTGTACCTGCTTTGTTGTTGGTCGGCCACGAGTATTTTGTTGGACAACCGATGGTTTCTTGGTAGATTTCTTTGGAGTCAACACCGCTTTAATCTTTGACATCAGGCTTTTTTGCTGAGCTGGGGGTGCGACTCTAATTGTTGTCTAACAATATTTAGCTCTTCGACCACGTCCACGTCATCGTCTATCAATTTACAACTTTGGAAGTTAAGTTTCCGCCAGAAGACGTCTATGTCTTCGAGTTGAATCGGACGCTCTGCACGGTTAAAAACAACATTGTATAAGTCACATGATTAACGGAAATATATCACACAAGTGTTGTACGTTTAACAATTATTACCTTCAAGCATGTACTTTTCTATCCTACAAGCACAGGGCAACCCACAGCTGTGCCACATTTGGCAACCACATGATGAATGAAAGCGCTCCAAGACATCTAGCTTCCTAATTTCCTCTCCCCTCAACAAGTCAAGGGCTGTATGGGATACTTTTCCAAGTAGGTTTTGAAACAACGGGTGTTTGTGGTGGGTCATTTGTTTTTCGATGCTATCTCGAAAAGTCTTCCTTATTTCACCGAACTGTGTCTCAACTATATCATGGACACAACCAACTACACGGTCCAGCGAGCTCCTATCTAGGACGTATCTCTTTAAGTTGGTGTGTTGGCTCTCAACTCTGTTTGTGGTACGATTACCAAAGTTGCGCCTCTTATCAGTCCACGCAAAGACGAACATCTCCTTATAGTCTTTTAGCCAGTTATCGTACACGTATTTGAAGACTCCTAAAAAGTAAAAATAATTTAATAAAATTTGCATAGGTGAGTCGTATGTTATTATAAAAACTTACTAGAACGTTTGCACTCCACAAGTCATTTTCGCATGTTGCGCAAGTGGTACTCGTAGATGAGTATGGATGGAGACTCAATGAATGTCCCCCAGAATGACAAAAATTTCTTCCAGTCTTCGTCTGTGAAGGCACCCTTGCAGTTCTTCATAACATTCTGTTGTATGTGCCACCTGCAAAGAAGCCTAGAGGCGTCTGGAAATACTTTAGCACACGCGCCCATAAGGGCTAGGTCTCTATCTGTTAAAATCACACTTGGCTCCATGCATTCATCCAACATTGACTTGACCCTCTGAAGCACCCACACAAAGTTATCACCCCGTTCTTTACTAACAACGGCATGCGCGATAATAAACGATTTGTTGGTAGGCGTCATACCAACAATCTGGATAAAGGGCATATTGTATATGTTTGTCTTGTACGTCGCATCGATCAGCATGACGTGGGGGAATGCACGCCACATGCATCTCGAGTCCTGATGAAGAAAGAAGATCTCTGTTACGATCTCTGTTCCGGGTTCCTCCCGTGTCTCGTAAATAAAGTTGTTATTTATCAGTATGTTTTCTAGTGACTGCATGGGAGTCAATCCTTGTCTTTGTTCGGCTCTAATCTTCGCCACAACGTTTTGAACGTCTTTCTGAACATGAAACCTGTCGGGGTCCTGCTTCCTTATCGTTTGAAATATTTTGTGCGACTCCATGTTTTGAGCTGTCAGCTGCTCGATCAGTTTCATTTCGCTTGGAGTAAACCTTCGCACAAACGCGTGGGCCGACAGGTCCTCACAAAGTTCGTGGTTATGTTCAATTTTTCCGTCTTTAATCTCCCAGGTTTCATACGGGTGGTTTCGCACAGCCAGCAGGTAAAACGGGCAAACGGTTTTTTTGCTTCCGGCTTTTCTAAGTGTTGCTGTAGTCTGGTGCTCACCACCACGATCACATTCAAGCCATACCCTCTCGGTTCTTCCCCCGGTTTTCTTTGATCGACGGGTGACAATAACGAAACCATCCGCGTTTGCTATTTCTTGTATCTGATTCTTTAGTTCATCTAAAGAGTTAAAAACCTGTAACATCGACAATAATAATAAATAATTTTAATAAATAAATAAATAATAAATAATAATATTAATAACAATAATAATAAATAATAATAATAATAACAATAATAATACTAATAATATTAATAATAATAAAAATAATAATAATAATAAATAATAAATAATAATAAAAAAATAGTAATTAATACTTGCGTTTTTAAGTACGGACTGTCCTGGATGGGAGGTGTCTCACCACCATATCTACCATATCCACCATATCCTCCGTATCCATTGTATCCACCGTCTCCTCCGTATCCACCGTCTCCTCCGTATCCACCGTCTCCTCCGTATCCACCGTATCCACCGTCTCCTCCGTATCCACCGTATCCACCATTTCCTCCGTATCCACCGTCTCCTCCGTAAGAATATTCACACCCGTATCTATAATCCGGATACCCTTGTTGCGTCGGATAACTTGGTTGACCAGCATGGTATGAGTCATCTACAGGGGCTGTTTCATCAACAGGGGGATGCTTGTTCAAATCTAGAAACGGTCTATTTTGTTCTCCTTGTATACTAGACACAACCTCCTCTTGCTCATTAGAATCGGGAATGCAAGACTCCTCCAAAATAAAGAACCGTATCATCATTAGTAAATAATAAACTAAAACAACAACTAATTAAAACATTTAAGCTAAAAACTGTTAACGGATCGCTTTCGTGCACCCAGTGCTCGCTAGAATACTGCCCGAAGACATAGTTGCCGTCCCAGTATGATGACATTTCAACACTTCGGGATGATATGAACACAAATGCAAAGCAGAATGAAAGAAGAAGAAGAAGAAGAAGAAGTAGAATCAGAAGCAGAATGAAATGTTGAATGCTCGGGGGGTGGACAAAGAATACACTGTATGTTGCACTTTATGTGAGACATAGACGCCTCGTATAGCTCTAGACACCCCGTATAGCTTTAAGTCACATGTCAGTCATGTAGTCAAATCAGTCTCTAAGACGCCTCGTATAGGCCTATACAAGGCGTCTTATGCCCCTCGTATCCCTTCCTCGTACAGGCCTAGACTCCCCGTCTGAGGTGACTGATGTGACTGATGTAACTGGTGCAGAAGCTGGTCGGAAAAGTAAACCTATACGCCTCGTATAGCTCTATACGAGGCGTCTTGGTGGGTGTGGAAATAGGCAATGAGGTGTGTAAATATGTAGACCTTATTTTTTGCTATGAAAGATTGCTCTGGGGGGAAAAGATGTATACTTAGGCTTAGGTATTTAGGCAAAAAACCTTGCATGCTAAATTTATGATTTTCTTAAAACTATTTCTTGAAATGTTAAAATGATATGTTTCAATAAATTGTGTTGGTTGTAGCCACTAGATGAGAACCAGTAGATTTTTTTTCTTCAAAAGTATGTATCGACCCATGACTTACTTCACGTGGGGGCTACCTTCTTGGAATCTTTCACAATAAGGGTTGCCACACATGGTAAGGGGCATGTGTGTGTGTGTTTTTGTTTTTTCTTTGGGTGGGATTAGTAGATTTTGCATGGTTTTTCGGGTTTTTTATAACTGTTTTTGCAATTGGGTGATCAACTATCTGAGATAGCCAATGTGGTGGGAATTTGGCGCGGGTTCTAGATGGTAGTGAGGTGGCTAGGATGATCTGGCAAAATCAAGAGATCTAATATCTCAATATTGGATGTGCTTGTTGACATGGATCTAATCCTAGGAGGCATGTGCATCATCGGTCTTGAGGATTCAAGTGTCATGTATGAGCCGGAAAAAAGCCCTTAAGCCCTAATGAATTATATAAACTATTATTTTTTAAACATGGTAATTATAGAAATAAACATACAAAATCATAGTTTTATAATGAAATACCATAAACGCTTTTGACTGTAACTTTTTGCTCACTATATTCACCGGGTTCAATACTGTAACTTTTTGCTCACTAGTGAATTTGCTTCACTTGCAATTGCAGCACCATTAGCTTTATCTCCAACGTAAAGCTTCCCGTACATCGACAATTTGCATTTACTAGCCTGAACATGTAACATCCCAAAAATATAAAACTTTATATTTCATTATAAAGAATTAATCAAACAAGAATCAACTAACTAGGAATTTATAACCCAGTTAGTTACAAGCCTAGAAGTGACTTACAATAAGGCTAAAACACTTACCTTTCAAGTTGGATTAAAGTTGAGGGACTAAATTGGTGAAAACTGAATCTTGAATGCTTAAAATAATAATTAACATATTAAACACACACATGTGTGTGTTTAGATCGTACAGAAGAAAGGGGCGACCAGGAGCTTCCTTCAAACCCTTGTTTTCACACAAAATACACCAATTGAAGCCCTAAAACTGCTCTAAATCAAGTTTCAAACACGAATTAGTGATCACCTCGTTGCAGGGATCAAAAGGTATGCAAATTTTTGGTATTTTGATTCTTGTTCAGTTTTAGGTTAATGGAGAAAATCAAAAATTGAGCTTGAATATATGAGGCATGGATGAAATTAGAAGTAACATGATGTCTAGGGATAAAACCCTAGATGAATTCTTGTTAAAATTTGGTATGATAATTGTGGAGATTATAATCACCATTGTAGGTGATTATTGGGTTTGTAGAAACTAGATAAACACTAGGATTGTGATTACTATTCTAGTGAAAACTGAATTCATGTGTTAAATTCAGTATTATTGATGTTGAAATTTTGTGCACATTGTCTAATTAAAGTGAAAGTAGTTGGAAAATAACATGTCAACAACCTAATAATGATTATGTAAAATCTGACCCGCTAGGTGTTTGTTAAAACGCCTAAGTGAGGGGTAAAACGTTAAAGATCGGACAAAAAAATGCAGATTTGAATATTGTAACACCTCGAAAATTTACGTCCTATAATGTCTTGACACGTGTCATAACCTTTGAACGTGTGAAAGAATGTTCTTGAAGGACTAAAGTTGACAAACAATGAAACTGTGTAAATAAAAGGGTTCAAAGTGTCAACAATGAATAAATATACTTTACAATAACCCTACATGATGTTTATAACCTTAAACGAATGGATCATGGATCATACGAAGCGAATTGTGAAAGAAAGTAAGAGATTACAAACTACAGGGGTTAAATGTGTCAACATGTTTAAGATATACCTCTGAGTGACCTTTTAGCAAACCCGAAGCCTTGTAACGATTAATTATGCTCACTAGAATGCACCATAAAAATTTCACCAAGTTTCGTTACCGTATGAGAAAGTTATGATAAAATTCATGTGTGAGGGTTAGAATCGTCAACATTGAAAATTAGGGCTTTTCGGGTGATCACAAAGTTACCCGGGGACTTTACAAAGTGGGTATAAATCCTAAAGCCCCTATATAACAATTATAAAGTCTTAAAATGCAAGAAATTGTGAGAAAGCGATGTTTCGGGGGACCAAGGACCAAAATGCAATAAAAGAAAACAAGGTTACCTGATCACAAGTCTCAGGCGGCCCGCCTGAGGTTTAACAACATCTAAAGCGGGCCGCATCAGGACCCCAGATGCAGAAAACAAACAGAAACATCACAGCTGCCCGTTTTCATCCATCTAACCGACTCAATGTGACTTGTTATGATACCATGGGCTCCTATACTGGTATTTAGACTATAGTGGACACTTGTATTCATCCATGATCATGTATAGACCCATTTGGCAACAATCTATGATGATTGAAATCACTATAAAAGCCTCATGTTGCAACATGCAACCACCCATTCAACTTCTGGACATTTTGAGGAGCTCAAGAACTGATACAAGCCTTCCAAATCATCTATTAGACTTACGTAAGTATCCTTGACCCTTCTAAATTGAGTCTTGATTCATTTATAGCCTAGAAGTCAAATCGTCGTAACTACGGTTTGACTTAGCGATAAATTATAAATGGTCCAGAGTTTTGTCGAAACGAAAGATGTTACAAGTTGGTAATTATATGGGCAATTAACCCTTAAAAGGGCACCCACTGATTCCAATCCTAACTATGTCGTTTGTCGAGTCAAACTTCTTCCGAAAAAGTCAACAGAACCATTAAACATGTAATTAGTGATATAGAAGGCGTGTAACCTGTTTTACCATTCTTATAACTTGGAAATAAGTATAAAAACTTGTCTAAGCTTGTTTGATTCGACAACTTTCTGTTTTGAATCGATTCGGAGCCGAAAGTCGCAAAAGTTTGACTTTTGCTTTGACCTCAGTTCTGACCCGGTTTAGATAGGTTTAGACATGCCTTAAAGTTCCATTAGGACCTAGTTACATGTGTGTATAACCCTCTGCGTTTATACCACATAAATCCTTAATTGTCCGACGTTTCCGTTAATCGCCTAAATATTGACCGTAATGCCCTTATGACTATAAAACGAGAATTTTGGAAATGTGAAAGTACAATAATCTTAGTTACTGGTTTTTAAACATGTCTGTAAATTTTCACATCAGTCGGAGGTCTAGATTAGGAGTTATGCTTAATGACGTAATTATAACGCTTCTTAGTAATTAATCGGCGTCATTAGCGTAAAGCCTATCTAAACCCCATTTTTGACACCAAACCTTTTACCACTGATGTAATATAATATTTTGGGATTTTTGAAGATTTTTAATTATTTTTAAACTGATCATAAGCTAGGATTATCGCCTTAATTCGGTAAATACCGAATATGCCCTTTTTGGCCGTAAAATGAGTTTTACAAATCCTTTTGACACCAATCCAATTGCTACTGATTTCAAATAATAAATAGAGTATTTTGAACCTGTTGAACTGATCAGAAAACTCAGAATCCTATATTAACCCGTAAATCGCTTAAAACGACATTATACGCGTATTAAACGCATAGTTAGGGTTTAAAACTATTTTGGCATATAAGACTTATAACCAAATGTTATAACCTGTTAAAATAAGTTATTTTACTGATTTATTCAGACCCGGATCACAGAAGCTTAATTGATCCCTTTTATAATTTTTAAAATGGCCAAAATACCCCTAAGGGGCTTAATATGATATTAAACTCGTTTTGGGCATAATGGAAGGTATCCTACTGATATCACAACATATTTAAGGCATGTTAACCTAGGAAACCTGTTTAGGACTCTTATGGTTACCCGTTACGCTTCATACGCGTTCGGTTCGGTTTATGTAACTAGTTTACATAAATTAGCCGAAACGGGTCAAACCTTATCGGTTTTATCTCAAAATCCAGAATGTGTATAATATACCCATATTATACAAGTCTCCGAACTTGTCGGGTCTAAATCACATTCTATTCCAGTCTTCGCCTTATCATGCGTTTGAACCATATCTTCTTTTTTTTTAAAACTAACCGGTCTAAGTCATGACTTAATTAAAGACCCGTTAGGATTCTAATAGGTTATTAAAAACCTTCGTTCTAGATTTAGGAGCCCAGTAAAAGCTATCTGTACTTGCTGATTTGATACGGCTGGGATTGAATTTATATTTAGCTCAGGTAAATACTTTTAACTTATTTTCCCTATACGAGCTTGGGGTACGGTATATAAAATACCGCTTGGTCGGGCATTGAATCTTTAATTGTATGTTGGTTAGATGTTCCGTTTAATTTGTTTTGTTTGCTTAAAGCCTTTGGGGGTTAATGACCGTTGTCCCGGATATCCCTGGCATCATTTTACGAAATGGCCACGACCTTAGCACACAGGTGTAGGCGTACACCTGTCAGTGTCTCATAAATAAAGTGGTGTGTCCATTAATCTTTAACCCAGCTCGATCCGGGCTACTGAACGCATAAGAAACATGTAAATCCTTTACAAGTTTATATATTTAAATAAATATCCCAAGTTATAAAATATTATTTGTGCCAGGTGCATTCAAATAAATCATTTTTAAAGCCTTTTCAAAATGAGTCGGTTGATTGTATTTACCAGTGTAAACTGACGTATTTTCCCAAAAAAGGCTAAGTGCAGGTACTAATCGGAATTGGCTGGCTACTCCTAGCATCAATAAAGAGTCTCGCAAGCTTAGATGCCTAAAGTCTGTTGAACAGTGTTATGTTATTTTCGATCCGCCTGTGGATCTTTTACTTCCGTTGTAATACTTTGATGTTACATTATTTCGGATTGTAATATATTTATCCTTTTGCTTCCGCTGTGCATTTATATATTGTGTTGTTTGACTATGATGTTGCCAACCACGTCACGATACTCCTCTACCGGGCCCACCGGTAACACGTGGAAATTTGGGGTGTGACAGGTTGGTATCAGAGCCAACATTGAGTGAATTAAACACTATCTTTTTGTGTTTAATCTCAATGACACATTAGCACATACCTTGACCTTCTGAGTCTAGACTTAACATAGGAATATTCTAAATCCTTATCTGGAAATTCTGCTTCCAAATTTTTATATTTTGGATACGTAGCCAAGCGAAGAAGCCGTAATAGGAATTCTCCACACCCGGAGCCTTGAATTGCTGACCTTCGTACAACGGCTAGGATGAAACGTGCAACCAAGGAGAAAGCATTCGGAAATAAAATAAAGAAGAAACTCCTTTTGCTAAAGATCGTTTCCTTAAAAGTCCTTATAACGATATTTATCTTTTAGTCCCTTCGAGGACAACATTATTCCTTTGAAGTCCCGTTTAGGGCAACCCTATACTTGTTTAAGTTTTAAAGGAACGATTATGTTTAAAATATCATTCCTATATTATAAGATCTACCATTATAATAAAATGGCAAGATGGCAGTTTCTCATTTTAGGTTCAGATCCTTATTAACACCTCAATTTAAAATTGTTATGCGTTAATTATAAATTAAGAATCTTAAGTGTGAAACCTAGCCTTCGGGTCAACTATAAGACCGGGCCAAGATGGTAAGACCTGTTAAAAAGATTCAAATCATAAATTAAGAATCTTGAGAGTGAAACCTAGCCTGCGGGTCAATTATAAAACTGGGCCAAGATGGTAATACATGTTTAAAAGATTCAAATCCTTGTTAACATCTTAAAACATGTTAACACTCCCGACAGACGTGATTCGTTGGAAATCACACACGTTATTAAGGATTCTTCAAAAGATTCCTAACCCGGTATAATGATCTCTGAATCCTGGGTTTACATCTTCAATTAAGATGATCATATTTTAACCATACGTGGTAATATAGTGCCTACGGGACTTGCTCATTTCTACATGAGCCAAAATACAGTGGTAGCTATGACTCCCTGTCAGAAAAAGGTAATGAACTAGGTTCAAACCTCAAGGCTTTGATTCTCTGAAATCCTAACTTATAATTTATAAATGTCCTTGTGACTAGGCCATTCGTACTATTATTAAAACCTTAATGCCTCGATTCTCTGAAATCATGGCTTATAAATTAAACTTGTCTACGCGACTAGGCCATTTGTGCTATTATTAACTTGTAAATCAGGATTTATGATAGAAATCCTGAATAAAATAAATATCATTCCTTTCCTGCCAGTATAATTATTAAAAGAGAATCTTAAAAGGTTTGACCTAGCTTGAATGTCATTGAAGACCTAGCTAAGATGGTAAAATCTGTTTAAAAAGAGATTCAGATCCTTGTTAACATCTGAAAATGTGTTAACACTCCTGATAACAGTGATGCGATAAAATCACACTTGTCACCCTTATATTAGGAATTTTCCAAATCCCTTAGTTAGCGTAAATGATCAATAGGAATCTTGGCTGGTAGATGTCGAAAATGATGTACGCATCAAAACATCCATTTGGGATGTATACCTACGGGAAAAGGTGTATACATGAAAAGATAGTTTTTATTTCATAAATTCTTGTCAAGACAATGAACTATGAAATTTTCCGATCCAAAGGAATCATCGATTATGTTTTAGATTTTTCCCTAGTGACAAGGCCCAGTGCCATCAAAAGTCCTTGGGAACAAGCTCTTGTGCTATATAAAATGTCAGTACGACATTGACAGTCGTGATTTATGTCCCCTGTCTAATAAATATGAAGGATTATATTATGTTTACACGCCAAAGATGGTTTATTTAAAAACCTAGGCAAAACATAATCAAACAATTTAAATACTATCTATTCGCCTATATGGTTTATTTGTACCATGGCTATTTAATCATCAAATTCGACAATTCACTATAATTAAGCCAATTATTACTACTTGGTTTGTAGCCTTCAAAGCTTCACCATGGCTGACTCCTCAGAAGCCCAAAATCGTTCAGTTGATCAGAATGATGAAGTAAGACTGAACTTAACAAGAACCGAGTTACAGGCTATGTTAAATACGGCCATAAATAACGTTGTGGATCGCGTGCTGAGGGATCACAAACGAAAGGGCAATGATACCCCAATTCAAGGTTGTAAAAAGGGTAAGACCGGTTCAAACTATAACCAGTCCAAGCCAAAGGAGGCTAAACCCGAATGTAAGAATTGCGGGAAAAAGAGGCACTTCAGTAAATGTATATATGAACAGATCAGGGGATGTGGTATCTGTAAAGAGATGGATCACAAGACCCATGATTGCAAGGAATTGAATAACAACCAACAGTCGGGTGAAAAACCCAGATGCAAAATCTGCAAGAAACAGCACTTCGGGAAGTGCAGGTATGGATCGAACTCGCATACACAGTCGAGAACTTTTGCATGTGGGATATGCAAGTCCAAGGGGCATAAGACCTTGGACTGCAAGAAGATGGAAGACGCAACCTGCTATGGTTGCAATGAAAGAGGGCACATTAAGACCAACTGCCCTAAATACGCTAAAAAGCTTGAGGAAGTTAAAAAGATCAAAGCTGGAAGCTCTCAAATGGATGCTCGAGAGACTGTTCAGGATAACAATGTCACAACAGGTACTTTCTTTACCAATAACGCTCACGCTAGAGTATTAATTGATTCAGGTTCAGATAAGTCTCTCGTAGACAATAGATATTGTAAATCATTAAATCTACTTGTTAAAACTCTAAGCGTTAAGTGTGAAGTAAAATTGGTCGATAGTACCTCAGAAACTACTTCAGCAATATTAGATGGATGTTTTATATCCATTAGGAATCATTTTTCCGATGTCCTATTTTTCCGATAAAAATAAAAAAAAAATCGATAGTTTGTCTTAAAAATCAAGCCCATATTGTGGGTGATAAGAAGCAATTAATTATCAAGACTCCTTATGAGACAACTCTCGTCATTACATGTATCAGTACGATTAATTAATATTAAACATAAAAAAAATGGTGGAATTGGCCGTCCCCGGAATCGAACCTGGGTCTAGGCCGCACCCTTTCGCGCGCCTAGCCAACCGAGCTAGGTGCCTAGTTTGTTAAATTTCCATTTTGATTAAATATAAGCACATGTACAATAACTTCCTTACTTCTTACTACAAGTCACCTACTTATCCTTCTTATGTTGACTAAGCACTTGTTGAATTCGGTAATTAATACCAAAACTTCGAGTATGGAAAAACTCAGAAAGAGATTTCAATAATAAAAAGGGGGCCATCGATTTCAAGAAAATTGATGGATGAAGTAGAAACCATTTGGTATATCAGCGGTTATGCTGGAAAGGACCTGGTAAAGCATACATCACAGCCATACAATAACAATACTCTTAATTAGTGAGAACCTTAATGAAATCCTCAAGAAGGATCCTCTTATAAATGATGGAATGGTCCAAGTTTTAAGGACCTTATTAGAAAAACCTAGTATTCGTTTCGCGAAAAGGGAAAAGACGGAATAAGAATTTCTGACTCTCGCCATAAAAGTTATAGACTGTCGACATTGGCTGAGATAGTACCCTGTTAAAGCACATAATTATTAGTAGTTAGCATTGGCAATAAGAGGGCACACTAAGGTTTCAAAACCTACTCATTAAAAATCCATTATGGATCTACCTCAGCTACCCACGTTATAATGATTAAGAAGTAATCAGTCAAAGCTGAGACTGCCCTAAAGTTAACTAAGATTTTACAGCTAAGTTTAGAAGGATTAATAATGGAGGCGTTTAACCCTCCTGTTGAATAATTAGAGACAGCTCACACGAGGAATTTCACCAGATAAACCCTTATTTGTGAATTTATTGCTATAAATTACAGGTGGTTTCGGGTGCTGTTAAGTCTCTCACAAGATCATAAACTTAGCAAACTTTTAGAAATTTTCCCGTAAGAACTCCATATATTAAGCGTAAGATAAAACTTACCTGCGAAATCATAAGAACCATTTCTTTTGTTCCTATCAGAAACCTTCAGTCATAGAGTTCTCGAGATGTCCTCTCTCTAAGAGGAAGTGCGTCAGCATATATAGTGATATCTCTTTAATCTCTATCGATTCCGAATCCCAGAAGGTATGATAAAAGCGCCATATGAAGATTGGTGTATCTTAATAAGTCCCATAGGTTGTTTCCATGCCTGATCAGTATGGAGGTTTAATGCATGGGACCACAAAGATATTCCGAGAGGTCATATGGTACTAAAGTCAACTAATGGTATTCAAAGGAGATATCCAGAATGGAATTGTCCAAGTAAATGTTCCCGATTAAGGAGTTCTTGGACTCATAACATAAATGTGTCACTTAATTGACACAAGCAATGGTGGATGAATTGGAGCCTGAGATTTTGTAAAAATCTCTGTAACCTCCTTGTACCTTGATTATCTTCTCCTATTATTACCCTGTTTACCCCTGTGAGGCAGGTAGAGTTAAGGTTTAAATTCCGTTTAAGGCTGTATTATTTTGAAATCTCCAAAACGGCTAGTACTATCATTGGAAGAATCGAAATCCTGATTAACTAAGTTTAAAATAGAGGGTTCATATAGCTTAACTAATTATCCTAGAAATCCGGTATAGTTAATTATGAAAGACGGTTCATTTTGCTTATGCATTATCACCGCAACCCTAATTGGGCAACGATTAAGAATTTGCCGTCAGCTGCCCAGGATCGTCGAATTGTTCGACTAGCGGCAAGGATTAGCTATTCCTTAATATTAGTTTTGAGCAGTGGTTGGAATAACCATCTCACCTTAAAATAAGCTTTTCTATTATAATTGATATGTAAGTATTAAGGCTACTCCTTTGGAGACCTTGTATAGATGGAATTTTAAATATCTATTGTTAGATAGAGAATTGGTAAGTCCAATTATCAAGATCCGAAAGTTTCCTGGGAGACAACAAATAAGATCATACAAATCCATAATCGATTGTGGGTTGCCAGTATACGGCAGGAAATCAAGGAGTTATGAAAATAGCAAACTTCCTAAGTTCTTGTTAAGGAAAATGGTTTAACAAAAGATATCACCCAGGAAGGGTGTACCAAATTTGTTAAATTATCAGGCTAGTTAAGCTCTGAATATATGGAAATCATTTGAATGAAATCGAATGTATCAAGATCAAGTAGCTTGTAAGCTAAAACCTATTTAAGAAGTTTGGCGGAGCTCGAAATACATTGCACACTAGTGACTGAAGGAGGTGTTCCGCCAATAAGTCAAGGAGCACTATCACAAAATGGTATGTGGATTTATGATGTGATAAACATCCTATATTGATTGAGGATCGACAGGTTAAGAAGCTTCGAATGAAGCATGTACCAATGGTAAAGTTCAAATGGGATGCCCGTAGAGGTCCCGAGTATACGTGGGAGGTTGAGTCCACGATGAAAGAAAAGTACCCTTATCTATTTCAGTAAATCTCAAGGTCGAGATTTCTTTTAAGGGGGTGAGGATGTAACACCTCGAAAATTTACGTCCTATAATGTCTTGACACGTGTCATAACCTTTGAACGTGTGAAAGAATGTTCTTGAAGGACTAAAGTTGACAAACAATGAAACTGTGTAAATATAAGGGTTCAAAGTGTCAACAATGAATAAATATACTTTACAATAACCCTACATGATGTTTATAACCTTAAACGAATGGATCATGGATCATACGAAGCGAATTGTGAAAGAAAGTGAGAGATTACAAACTACAGGGGTTAAATGTGTCAACATGTTTAAGATATACCTCTGAGTGACCTTTTAGCAAACCCGAAGCCTTGTAACGATTAATTATGCTCACTAGAATGCACCATAAAAATTTCACCAAGTTTCGTTACCGTATGAGAAAGTTATGATAAAATTCGTGTGTGAGGGTTAGAATCGTCAACATTGAAAATTATGGCTTTTCGGGTGATCACAAAGTTACCCGTGGACTTTACAAAGTGGGTATAAATCCTAAAGCCCCTATATAACAATTACAAAGTCTTAAAATGCAAGAAATTGTGAGAAAACGATGTTTCGGGGGACCAAGGACCAAAATGCAATAAAAGAAAACAAGGTTACCTGATCACAAGTCTCAGGCGACCCGCCTGAGGTTTAACAACATCTAAAGCGGGCCGCATCAGGACCCCAGATGCAGAAAACAAATAGAAACATCACAGCTGCCCGTTTTCATCCATCTAACCGACTCAATGTGACTTGTTATGATACCATGGGCTCCTATACTGGTATTTAGACTATAGTGGACACTTGTATTCATCCATGATCATGTATAGACCCATTTGGCAACAATCTATGATGATTGAAATCACCATAAAAGCCTCATGTTGCAACATGCAACCACCCATTCAACTTCTGGACATTTTGAGGAGCTCAAGAACTGATACAAGCCTTCCAAATCATCTATTAGACTTACGTAAGTATCCTTGACCCTTCTAAATTGAGTCTTGATTCGTTTATAGCCTAGAAGTCAAACCGTCGTAACTACGGTTTGACTTAGCGATAAATTATAAACGGTCCAGAGTTTTGTCGAAACGAAAGATGTTACAAGTTGGTAATTATATGGGCAATTAACCCTTAAAAGGGTACCCACTGATTCCAATCCTAACTATGTCGTTTGTCGAGTCAAACTTCTTCCGAAAAAGTCAACAGAACCATTAAACATGTAATTAGTGATATAGAAGGCGTGTAACCTGTTTTACCATTCTTATAACTTGGAAATAAGTATAAAAACTTGTCTAAGCTTGTTTGATTCGACAACTTTCTGTTTTGAATCGATTCGGAGCCGAAAGTCGCAAAAGTTTGACTTTTGCTTTGACCTCAGTTCTGACCCGGTTTAGATAGGTTTAGACATGCCTTAAAGTTCCATTAGGACCTAGTTACATGTGTGTATAACCCTCTGTGTTTATACCAAATAAATCCTTAATTGTCCGACGTTTCCGTTAATCGCTTAAATATTGACCGTAATGCCCTTATGACTATAAAACGAGAATTTTGGAAATGTGAAAGTACAATAATCTTAGTTACTGGTTTTTAAATATGTCTGTAAATTTTCACATCAGTCGGAGGTCTAGATTAGGAGTTATGCTTAATGACGTAATTATAACGCTTCTTAGTAATTAATCGGCGTCATTAGCGTAAAGCCTATCTAAACCCCATTTTTGACACCAAACCTTTTACCCACTGATGTAATATAATATTTTGGGATTTTTGAAGATTTTTAATTATTTTTAAACTGATCATAAGCTAGGATTATCGCCTTAATTCGGTAAATACCGAATATGCCCTTTTTGGCCGTAAAATGAGTTTTACAAATCATTTTGACACCAATCCAATTGCTACTGATTTCAAATAATAAATAGAGTATTTTGAAACTGTTGAACTGATCAGAAAACTCAGAATCCTATATTAACCCGTAAATCGCTTAAAACGACATTATACGCGTATTAAACGCATAGTTAGGGTTTAAAACTATTTTGGCATATAAGACTTATAACCAAATGTTATAACCTGTTAAAATAAGTTATTTTACTGATTTATTCAGACCCGGATCACAGAAGCTTAATTGATCCCTTTTATAATTTTTAAAATTGCCAAAATACCCCTAAGGGGCTTAATATGAGATTAAACTCGTTTTGGGCATAACGGAAGGTATCCTACTGATATCACAACATATTTAAGGCACGTTAACCTAGGAAACCTGTTTAGGACTCTTATGGTTACCCGTTACGCTTCATACGCGTTCGGTTCGGTTTATGTAACTAGTTTACATAAATTAGCCGAAACGAGTCAAACCTTATCGGTTTTATCTCAAAATCCAGAATGTGTATAATATACCCATATTATACAAGTCTCCGAACTTGTCGGGTCTAAATCACATTCTATTCCAGTCTTCGCCTTATCATGCGTTTGAACCATATCTTCTTTTTTTTTAAAACTAACCGGTCTAAGTCATGACTTAATTAAAGACCCGTTAGGATTCTAATAGGTTATTAAAAACCTTCGTTCTAGATTTAGGAGCCCAGTAAAAGCTATCTGTACTTGCTGATTTGATACGGCTGGGATTGAATTTATATTTAGCTCAGGTAAATACTTTTAACTTATTTTCCCTATACGAGCTTGGGGTACGGTATATAAAATACCGCTTGGTCGGGCATTGAATCTTTAATTGTATGTTGGTTAAAGTATTGAGATGTTCCGTTTAATTTGTTTTGTTTGCTTAAAGCCTTTGGGGGTTAATGACCGTTGTCCCGGATATCCCTGGCATCATTTTACGAAATGGCCACGACCTTAGCACACAGGTGTAGGCGTACACCTGTCAGTGTCTCATAAATAAAGTGGTGTGTCCATTAATCTTTAACCCGGCTCGATTCGGGCTACTGAACGCATAATAAACATGTAAATCCTTTACAAGTTTATATATTTAAATAAATATCCCAAGTTATAAAATATTATTTGTGCCAGGTGCATTCAAATAAATCATTTTTAAAACCTTTTCAAAATGAGTCGGTTGATTGTATTTACCAGTGTAAACTGACGTATTTTCCCAAAAAAAGGCTAAGTGCAGGTACTAATCGAAATTGGCTGGCTACTCCTAGCATCAATAAAGAGTCTCGCAAGCTTAGATGCCTAAAGTCTGTTGAACAGTGTTATGTTATTTTCGATCCGCCTGTGGATCTTTTACTTCCGTTGTAATACTTGGATGTTACATTATTTCGGATTGTAATATATTTATCCTTTTGCTTCCGCTGTGCATTTATATATTGTGTTGTTTGACTATGATGTTGCCAACCACGTCACGATACTCCTCTACCGGGCCCACCGGTAACACGTGGAAATTTGGGGTGTGACAAATATAATAATGAATTGTCCGTTGTTGGTTATAAAAGAGTTCTAAATTTGGTTGTGAATGGAACTCTTTAGGTAAAGAATCCGGGTCGTCCAGTGGACAAGCCGGAGGTGATACACGATTTAAAGTTTAGAATTGATAAAAATGGAGCTGGGCTGATTTGCAGCACCAGCCAACAAACATTCTGTCCAAAATACATGGTGGCGCTACGCCACGGGGAAAGACATTCACCGTCGCGCGACGCGACGGCCAACCCCCATCTTCGTCGCGCGGCGCGGCCGCCCCGAATCCGTGGAATTTTGCTTGTTTCTCAATGTTTAAACACGGAACTTGTTTCTACTTGATTTTTAAAGTGTCAAAACTAATTATTTTCATGGTTTTGACCGTAGGTGATGATGGACTTAATCCGGGTGGCGATCAAGCAATTATCAACAACCGAACGCACCAAATGAAGCTTCCGCATTTTATCTATTTTGTTTTAGTAACATGTGAACACTTAAACTATGTTTTAGAAGTTTATCTACTAGGATGATGCCTTGAATGTTATGATCAAGTATGATCTTAAAACCATGAAGTTTTTGTAAACTCGAAAAATTTTGTACTAAATGCATGATAAATGTCATAAATCCTGTTATTTTAAGTTGGGTCTTACAGAACACTTTCGACATGACTTTCTCAAAGAGTTTGAGACAATAACTTAAGACTTCAAGCTTAAATATTTTCTTCTAAAAAATGACACGGATTAACAGAATTTGTAAATATGGTATGAATACGTTGGATCTATCCAAAAATACTCTTTTCTTTTACACAATTGTTAGTCATATCACATAATGTAAGATTAAGAGAATGGTAACCACAAGGAGTATAAAATACTCTAGGATTCTCTTTTAAAAAACTCGTATGTACTCCTTGGCGTTTTCATTGCATGTTTGCTCCATTGTTATAACCTTGACCAGGCAAATCATCAATTTTAGGACCAAGAGACTTTGACTCCTCAAATATAATATCAAGTAATTCTTTTCCGGGGGTATCATTAACATTCAAACACCCTAAAAAGAACTCCTCGATAGTAACAGAATTTGATAAGAACTTTAATTACCTCACAATTATAATCATTTGTTCTTGGTAACTTGAATCGGGAGTAAAATTAAGTATAATAAAGTAGTACTTTGCCTTTATCTCCTTGACGATTTCTTTTTTTAGTTTCTTGACCTAGCATAAGTATTATTGCGTTTTGGATCTTATGTCCAAGATAATGCACATTAAGCTAATCATTTGTGATCTGCCGCACATGCTCTTTAATAATCGGATCAGACTCTTCCAGATTTCAATGAGTCCCAAGAAATTTCCATTACCTTTAAATACAATTAACAAAAAAAGTGGAATAAGTTATACAATTAAGTTCACATAGGTATTTACACATAAGAAGTGAATTTTTTTTTTTTTTTGTTCCACTTCCATCAAATAGTAAATACCTATGGGTACTTAACTGTTATAACTAATTTCACTTCTTATTTATTGTATGTAAAAGGTAATGGAAATTTCTTGGGTCTCATTGAAATGTTGGAAGAGTTTGACCTAGTTATCAAAGAGCATGTGCGGCGGATCACAAATGATTAGCTTCATGTGCATTATTTTGGACATAAGATCCAAAACACGATAATACTTATGCTAGCTCAAGAAATTAAAAAAGAAATCACCAAGAAGATAAATGAAGCAAAGTACTACTCAATCATTCTTGATTTTACTCCTGATTCAAGTCACCAAGAACAGATGACTATAATAGTGAGGTGTTTAAAGTTCTCGTCTAATTTTATTATTGTCGATGGGTCCTTCTTAGGGTTTTTGAATGTTAATGATACCATCAAAAAAGGGCTATTTGATATTATATATTAGGACTTAAAGTCTCTTAGTCTTGAAATTGATGATATGTGTGGTCAAGGCTACAACAATGGAGCAAACATGAAAGGAAAACGCCAATGAGTGTAAACGAGATTTTTAAAGGAGAATCCTAGAGCACTTTACATTGTTTGTGGTTGTCATTCTCTTAATCTTACATTATGTTCTATGGCTAACAGTTGTGTTAAAGGGAAGAGCTTTTTTAGACAAATCCGACGTATTTATACTATCTTTGCAAATTTTGTTAATCGGTGGCAAATTTTAAAAGATAATGTTAAAGCTTCGAGTATTAAGTCATTGTCTCAAACTTGTTGGATAAGTAATGTTGAGAGTGTTAAGGCTATTAAAGTTCAACTTGTCGATGTACGAGAAGCTTTACTTGAAGTTGGAGAAAAAGATAATGATGTTGCAATCGCAAGTGAAGCAAATTCACTAGCAGAAAATAACTTGTTGAACTTGACTTTTTGGTTTCATATGTATCTCGTATCAAGTATTAAACTAGGTGAATGTAGTGAGCAAAAAGTTAGAATCAAAGGATATTTGTCTAGATACTGCTATTAAAGATATAAACATATTGATTGAGTACTTTAAGGATTATAGAGAAACTGGTTTTTCAAAAGCGATTGATGAAGCTAAGGAGATTGCTATTAAAACGGGTATTGATCCGATGTTTCAACAAAAGCGTTTGATTCAAAGGAAAGATAATAATTGGTGTGAGTTCAAGTAGCCAACAAGTTTCATTTACACCTTAAAGGGAATCTTAGAGTAAATTATTTCTTATATTTTATGTTGATCAAACTATTGCTTCTCTTGAGACAAGATTTGATCAATTCAAAATCTATGAGAAATTATTTGGTTGTTTGTATCCACATAAGTTGAGGGGAATTGATGATAAAGATCTTAGGTTGTCTCATCATCTTCTTGAAAATGCATTCAAGTTTGAAAGAAGATTGGATAATGATATTGATGAATTGTATATGGAGTTGAAGTTATTTGACACATTAGAAAACAATAAATTTAGCAACTCTATAGATGTTTTGAAGCATTTGAAAGACCTCGATTATCTCTCAAAAGCAAGGATGCATATAGAATATTATTGACTATTCTAGTCACGATGGCATCCGCAGAAAAGAAGTTTTTCCAAATTGACGTCATTAAAATCTTACTTACGATCCACAATGTCCCAAGAAAGACTTAGGATTGGCGAGGATAGCTATCAAGAACAAAATCTTAAAGAGTATAAACTACAAAGTGGTGATCAAATAATTTGTTATCAAGAATGGTAGGAGTGCTTCACGAGTCATCGGTTAGCTAATACAGTACGTCATTCTAATACTCTGATTTTGCTATGTTTATTGTTATAACATTAATCGTCATTTAAAACTTAGTTTATATAATTCTTTAGAGCCTAAGGGTCGTTTTTCAGCTCATACAGGACACTTGAATACTCAGGAGCACGAATACTCAGGAGCAACTCGTGCTCCTGACAACCAACATGAACTAATTATTGAAAAGGAAGTTGTGCTTACCTATGATGGCACCCCAATCCAAGTATGCATACTGCCTTTCTTCAGTCAAAATTTCCCAAATTGCAATGCCAAATGAGAATACACTACCTGCCATGCCATTATCAACTAAAACATATTTTAATTAAAACTGATTATTATTGCCTTCTGGTTCGGCATCAAGTTGTTTTCAATTGCGGTGTGCTAATTGGGACACCTAAAGTTGCTTATATTAAAAAAAAAAAAAAAAAACATGCAAGTAAATGGTTTATTTAAGCAATCCCAAATACTCCCTATTGACAAGCCCACAATTCTAATCAAATGCAATAATAATACCACATGATATCATTTATCCTTGCTTTTTCGAAACCGGAGTATAATTACCATTTAGGAACTCTGGAGCCATCAATGGAAGTGTGCCCTTACACCACCAGAAACAAATGTGACATGTTTAATTCTTGATAAATCAAAATCACCAACCTGAAATCGAATATTTAACAAAAATAAAATGCCTTCACACAGTATACAATAACTAAATAACAAGCCTTTTTCTGTTATATTCTAACAAAACCGACCAATAGAATTTCCGCTATCTCATATAGCGAAATCTGAGATAGCGGATCTCTTGATTTTGCCACAACATTAATCTAGCCACCTCACTACCATCTGGATCCTCGCCAAATCACCACCGCCAGTGGCAAAGCTTGAGATTTCCGACCGGGGGGTCGAAAACGTATATACCTAAAAAAATATTATAAATCGAAAACGTATATAACTAAAAAATTCTATACGAAAACTACATACGGGTACTAAAGTTCATAAATAACAGCATTATTATAATAAACCATAATATAACAGCATGTTGTTTAACGATTCTGGACCGATAAACGACAGATGCTAATATGAGATCATAAATAATGTCTTGTAACACATAAACATACTCGAATCATTCGCCTAAGAAAAAAATAATAAGAACATACATGTCTAGCAAAGTTTATAAATTAACCTGAATATATACATGCTTAACCAAACCCTAGATTGCCGAATGCCGTTTTTCCTTTTATTCTCATTCATGGGCTGCCACTAATTCTTTGTTACTTGTTAGTCCATTGTTCGTTTGGGCCCTGCCAAATTGATTTACGCATTATGAAAATCAAATTAAATTCCTTCTTTGTGTTTAATGCAACCCATTTGACATTTAGATGTGAGAATTCCAAGCCCATAAATTAGTAGACCTGCATGATATTGGAATGAAATATTTTGGATTTGAAATTAAAAAAAATTCATAAAGTAACGACTAACGAGCTAAAGTTTCAATATATTGAAGTTGGCCACATGATTTTCTTTTATTTTATAATTTTAGTACTTAACAGACAGACAAATATGTAATTGTTGTAAAACTAGCCTAATAGCAAAGAATATAAGAGAACAATAGGGAGAAAGAGATTGATCTTATTGATTGGGATGTCTAAAGAAGATGTACAAGATGGTATATATAATATAGAAAACTTGTGGAACAAGCCTAGTCTATTTTAGGTGTTGATAACCATAATAATAATAAATATATTCATAACACTCCCCCTTGGTTATCAACATAATATGCTTGATGCTGCCTCGTTAAAAACCTTGCTAGGAAAACCCGGTGGGACAAAACCATAGCTAAGGGAAAAAGAGTGCAGCGTGTAATGCGTATTATCTCCCCCTGATACTTCTGGATCAGGTATGTTGCCTCATTAAAAACCTTACTAAGAAAACCCAATGGGACAAAACTTAGTCAAGGGAAAAAGAGTGCAACTTGAATAAGTCTCCCCCTCATTTTAACATGTATCCTTTAAGTGACGTGTATCCATCTTCCTTGAAAGTCGAACAAAGCTCTTGTAGCCAATGATTTGTCGCTCGATCCCTTAATGTGCAATCCTTTATGTTGAGCAATGTTGTATAATCTTCTAACGAGACTTTAGGTGCCTCCTTTCAAAAAATATCATATGTCCACGACTGTGTTTTGTTACATTCCTGCATCTACAAGACTAACCAAACTTGTTTTGATGGGTTAGTAAAATATAATCAAATATCGTTTATACCTGAAATATTTCTTTGAACTCATTCCAATGTCTCTTCGCTTGACAAAGGTTATATTATGACAATAAGCTCAAGTGAAAGATATTTTAACCATACATAACTAGCAAAACATTTTAGCGCATACATGCATTTAATGATGGTACTTCTAGAATGAGAATCTCTACTTTGGTAGGAGATGATAATAGGCATTTCTTATAACAACTGACTTAACAAACATACTTTAAGGTTCAACTATGTCCATACTAAAATATACCAACATCATCTTCTAGATGTACT
Organism: Helianthus tuberosus; assembly: GCA_030545235.1. Lineage (NCBI taxonomy): Eukaryota > Viridiplantae > Streptophyta > Magnoliopsida > Asterales > Asteraceae > Helianthus > Helianthus tuberosus. Next base: position 7,541,874 of record CM060385.1, read on the forward strand.
TGAGGGATTGATAAAATATAATTACATATATACTCGAATTGTTGTTCGAGTAATAATTAGATCGTGCCAAGGTCATTAAAAAAAATTCTCCCTCTAAAAGCTCGACATTTTCTTTCGATGATGCCTAAACATCATCACTGTAAACTGCGATTATAGTGAACTTTTAAAAGTAGAATGTTGATAAAACATGGCTAATTTAATCAAACTTATATCCCTCTTTATGCAAATATCTCGAGTTGTACAACACTCGACTCGAGTATTTTAGTCCATACATATTTTGTCAACTTCATATAGTATGTTCTTGAGGTTTTGACATCAATGCTTCTAGCATTATCAATCCATGAGGGAATTTGTTCCATCTTATCCAAATATGCACATACTTTTACTCTTTAGAAGTTTTGCTACATAAAATTTGCCCATTTAACACATAGATATCTATATCATATGCAAAAATGTCATGAACACTTGCTTTTATCTCTGAAATCCATATTGTACCATGCGTGTACACTATTTATTGAGATATCACAATCACTGGGTACAAGTTTTCTATGTATGTTTCTTGATGCACAAGTATTACATCGTTAAGATGTTTCAATTAACCTTTTAAGCACTCAGTTGCTTTAGAAACTCATCAGGAGTTCCAATTATATCCAACATGTAAAGTAATCATAACCTGTTCAAATTCGAATATGTATAAATAATCACATTGTTCTCGAGAACTTACTTTACATGGCTTACATAATTTAATCCTTCAGGACTTTCATGTACACTTTCAATATCAAGTGATACATAACATTCATAAGAGGCATATCAATTCTCTCTTTATATTACCAGACTAATAAAATATTGGAAAATCATTACATCCACCACTAGAGAATGTGTCTCATTATAATCAATCATGGGTTTTTGCGAAAATCCTTGTGCACCATATTTTCCTTATCTCATTTAATTTGATTTTCACATGATTCGCATAAAAGCCCCATTGATGTCCAACATACTTTACAAATTCAGTTGTATGGACTGTTGGTCCGAAAACTTTCCATTTCATTAGAGAATTTGAATCTGCCATACTTTGCGTCTTTCCATTTTGGCCAATCATTTATGTATTTTCATTCATAGGCAGATCTTAAATCTTGATCCTCATCATTTCATCATTTCAAGCGCTATATTATATACAAAAGTATAACGACGTCGATTTTGTTTCGATTCCATACATATCTTAGACATGATACAGCTTATCGAGATCTCTTTATTTTCAGGTACCTGAGGTTCTTCTTGAACCATCATGTCTACTGTCTCTTCAAGAGATCTTATTACTATAACCTCGACTTGACCATCTTAATTACTTGCTCCAGTTTTCGAGGAATTTTATTATTGGAATCAACTAGTCTACCATGCTTTAGGCATGCAATAGACTCATTACAAAATATGTGGTTGTCCACTTGGGACACAAATATGACTGGAGCATAAGCAGTTAATTATGTGACTTACTTAGTCACTCTATTTAGGTCAGTGAACTTGTCTGGTAATTTGTTCTTTAATATTGGTAAATGAATTATCCTTTGAACTTCTGGTTCATCGTTTATACTATGAGGATCAAGATGACATGATAATTCATTCCAATTTTTACTTTCCAACTGCTTGTTATCTCCCCCTAATGTTGGGAACATTCAATCACTACAGTGAAAACCAATGAGCTGTAAGCAAATCTCTCCTCAATGGCTTTAAGTATTTAATCATAGATAATTAGTATTTTTTTTTTTTTACCCAACATATATTCTCAACCCTTTTAGAGGTCCCAGCATTGTGCTAATGGTGGATCAATATTATATATACCGCACAACCAAAATCTTAGAAAGGACGTATTTGGTTCCTGACCAAAAACCAACTATAATGGGGGAAGTATGATGACATATTGGCTTGATGTGAATTAATGTTGTACATGTAAAATCACATGTACCCAAATACAAATATGAACTCTTGCTCTTATGATCATTGGCTTTGTAATCAATTGTGAACATTTAGTGATCGTCTCAACGAAACAATTCTTGTATAAACATAAGCTATATGAAGTTTAACATTTATTCCAATATCATTAATAACTTGGGAATTGAATTCACCTTTATTACCAAAATAAATATACCAATCTGGATTAATATGCTTGCTATCACATTAGCTAAGCCACAATCACACAAACTTCAGGTTGTGGATTTGATAACCATTTAGACGATGCATCGATTTAAAACACTAAATGGCATCAAGTTGGGATATGCATATCCTTTAATCACTTCCATAATATTTAGGGATTCTTACCCTACTTTGGTTGGTGAATCATTAATTTCCCATGAGAGCAAAGATGACAAGTTTAATTATTAGCAAGAATCTTTTGATTCTTCGTTAAGTTTCACAACATCATCGACTCGGTGTGGTCTAACCGGTCATGCCAACTAATTAAATAATTATGATCCATAAACTTCTGGTTTATGATCGTATATGTATTACTTACTCGTATGTAATACAAAACTTTAGATACGAGAAAATGTATTATAATTTTAAAGTTCAACCGATTATGTTAATAATCATGATCCATAACCTAGTGGCCTGTGATCATTTATGCTTTATACACACTTATGCTTACAAGATAGAATATACGAGATAATCATTTCAAACTATCATGTAATATCACTTTTATCATTTCCACACTTCATTCTCATATAATCACTCCCTTAGTATTTCCACTTAAGGTGGTTGATCTCATTATCATCATCATCATCATGATCATTATTCTAAATATGTACATGATCATCATCTTTACACTGATAAATGTATAGTCACATTCGCTTCATGGAATGGGGTAGAATCAAAACAAGCTTCATAGCTTTCTATTATTCACTCAGTCACATGCATATGAAATCATCTCATACTTTTCATACTCACAAAATGATATTGCTACTTTAGGAGCATATCTCAGCTGTGATTAATGGAAAAAATATTATGTATTTTTTCTTAGAAATAATCTTCCCTTTGCTTAACACCAATTGAGAAGTAGTTAAACACCCGAGTCATATAAGATTTATCGCTCTAACATCTTACCATCTTTTGTAATTTGATGATGAAATTTCGAGAGTATGACACTTTGGATGTCATATCAAAACATATATATACTCTTACGATAGTTGCAGTGAAAGATAACTTTATGATTTTGATCTTTTCAATACTACCATGCATATAAATAAATGATAGCATACACAATAGATGATATACCATAAAGTCAAACCGAGATATATATATATATATATTTACATGACTGAGCCATATATGATTTCCTGGTCTAAAATCATATAACATTCTATAAACTGATAATAAGATTTAGGGAGTATGGCAGTTTGAGTGTCATATCTAATCATATGTATACTCTTTCTTGAGAGTGATAACCAACCACAACTTTGGATTTAATTATTCTATTGAATACTATCTATACAAATATATAGCATACTAAATACAATTAATACATGAAAAGATAACGTTATAACATGCCACCATATAAAACAAGTTATAGTAAATCTTTAGGAAGTGAGATTTTTTCAACACTTATAAAAAAATATATTTATAGATCTATATATATAGTTTATGTGTTAACATACCATAATGTACGTAACCAGTCACAAGTATACCTTATATACAAATATTTGTTACTCTATGCTTAAACATAAACAAATATCTTTATCAACTTCCCAAAATATGATTATTTATTACTTTCAAATAAGTCTTTCTTTATAATAATAAAAATTTCGATCAAATTCCACATATAAAAGGATATCGAGCGGTATTTAGAAAAAATATCTTTTGTCACACAAATATTTTATATAAATATATAAACATATATAACATCTTATACTTATACAAAGAGTCATGATGTATGATATGCGTGTTTGATATCAACTAAAAAATATACAAAAGTAAAGGTATAAGAAATAAACCATTGGTGGATTAGTTGCGAACATGTAGTTGTAAATATTAATAATAAGTTGTTAAGTATATGTATAAATGAACAACTATGCTCGTCCTTAACTCTTAAACCTAACTTCATAGCAATCCCCAAAATACTCAAAACAAAAGTACTATAGCTCTTATGATTTATGATAATCTGTCCTTTTTTATTAGTATTAATTGTTATCATTATTTAACTAAATTTAGTATTCTTGGGTGCTACGCCATAAGAAACATATATATAATTTTAAAGGATGAGAATTAAAGGTGAAAAATAAGGCAATCACATGGAGCATCCATACAATTCACTCAATAATTTATTATCATCAGGCAGTTAAAGCTTAAAGGTACAAAAATATGGTTAAATTAAAATTTTGTAAAAGCAAAGTACTTTTATATAACTGCTTTTATATTTACCTAATATGATACTAAAAATAAATATAAAAGAGCGCATAATTTTATAACTGTTTGATATGTAATAAATATTAACTCAAAATACTAATAATATAAAAAACGACCATTGTGCACTAATAAGAGTTGGGCAGCATATTATAACGTATTTGGTATCGCAATCTTATTTAACTCAAAATCGTATTAATCTATCAATAATATCAAAATAATGATAAACATAAAAATTACAAAACATATTGATTCATAAAGAGTTGGGCAGCAGATTATAATGTATTTGAATTGATATTTTTAACATATTAAATTTATTGTAGTTCCTAACTCTCATAGAAAATTGTTACAGGTATTGTATATTGCTTATTATTAATTATCACAGAGTATAGATTTCAATTGAAAACGATGAACGTATGAGAAAATGATGAAGTACATATACATAAAACAACCCAAATTGGATGATGTTGAGACATACCTTATGAATCTTCAATAGCAACTCGTGCTGATAACGTGTTGTAAAACTAGCCTAATAGCAAAGAATATAAGAGAACAATAGGGAGAAAGAGATTGATCTTATTGATTGGGATGTCTAAAGAAGATGTACAAGATGGTATATATAATATAGAAAACTTGTGGAACAAGCCTAGTCTATTTTAGGTGTTGATAACCATAATAATAATAAATATATTCATAACAGTAATGTGTTTTTAACCATCATTATTATTCATTTTAAATGTTAAAAAACTTTTGCAGGTTATCTAAGAGACTTGAAGGATTTACAATGAACATTTTTTTTGAAATTACTCAATAAAACGATTTTTTTATTTTAAACTATACGATTTTAATAATTAGTTTAGTTGTAACTTTTTTAATGCTTTCTTAGACTGAAACTGTATCCATTAGTTAGTTTTTTTTTTTTACTTCTAGAAAGTGTAACCTTTTGTAGTTATTATATTTTGAATATGACCTTTTTAATTAGCTTTTTTTTTATTCAGAAACTATAAACTATTTTTTTCTTAGTTTTTTTTTTAAATATTAATGTCTCGTTATAAATTTATCTTGAAACCACTTCAATATTAATTGGTACTCGTATTAACTTTTTGTATAGCGAGTGCAGTATGGCAATAAACTGAATTGAAACCGATCGAATTCTTTCACGCATAGCGCAGGGTAACCTACTAGTTTTAATTCATTTAAATCAATTTCAATTTTAGCATAGCAATTAAACTAAAGCCAAGTTGTACATGTAACTTGAAGACTAATCTTTTTTTTTTCCTTTCAATTTATCATTTAAGCTCATTATATATGTTGAAACATATACAATATAAACATGCTATAAAGTAATATATTTTGTAATATTATTAACATATGCAATGCCTAATTAACATGCCAATACATCTTAGTATAAACACATTTGACCGCTTTACACTACAAGAAAAAACCCCTATAGGGAGGACACCTATAGGGACAACAAAGACCCTCTCTATAGATCACCCTATAGAGACGACATGTCGTTTCTATAGGGTTTTCGTACCTTTTAAGCTAGGCTACCTTATAGAGACGACATATCCTCTCTATAAGGTGAAAATAATTTTTTTTTGCTTCTTTTTTGTTGAACTGGAAACTTTATAAAAACATTTTAACTTATAGAGACGACATGTTGTCTTTATAACTTTAAATATTTTTCTTTTAATTTAATTTTATTAATGATCAATATATATGAAAATTAAAATAAAACTAAAAAATAAAGTTTAATCTATAGAGACGACATGTCGTCTCTAACAAGTTTGACTATTCAAAAAATTATTTAAATTTAGGCGGCATAATTTCCCACCATTCCAAATTTTTTGTGGGAAAAAAAGGCTAACCTATAGAAAGGACATCTCGTCTCTATAGGGAAACATAATTTTGTTATGTTTTTTTAGTTTTGGTTAATAAATAATTTATTCTTTATTTTTAACTAAAAATATATATTTAACCCTATAGAGACGACATGTCGTCTCTAAAATATTTGAAATAAAAATTTTAAAAAATAAATAAACTAACCTTTAGAAAGGATATATCGTCCCTAAAATGTTTGAAATAAAAATTTTAAAAAATAAATAAACCAACCTATAGAAAGGACATATCGTCTCTGTAGGGAATTGTTTTGTTTTTTAATTTTGGTTAATAAATAATTAAAAATACAAAAATTTTATTCGCATATAGAGACGACATGTCGTCCCTAAAAACAAAATTAAGTTTATTAATTTATTCTTGTTTTTAACTAAAAAAAATATATTTAACCCTACAGAGACGACATGTCGTCTCTAGAATGTTTGAAATAAAAATTATCAAAAATAAATAAACTAACCTATAGAAAGGACATATCGTCTCTAAAATGTTTGAAATAAAAACTTTAAAAAATAAATAAACTAACCTATAGAAAGGATATATCGTCTCTATAGGGAAACATAATTTTGTTTTATTTTTTAGTTTTGGTTAATAAATAATTAAAAATACAAAAACTGTTATTCGCATATAGAGACGACATGTCGTCTCTACAAACCCAATTAAGTTTATTAATTTATTCTTGTTTTTAACTATATATATATATATAGGGCAATGTTATATGAAAAACCCTTTAATTTTAGAAAACCTTGCAAACCCAATGCATGGTCCACATTTATCCACGTGTCCCAGCCATCTTTATTTCTTTTTTTGCTTTTGAGGGCACATTGGTCTTTTTATATTTTCACTTGTCTCCTCTTGTCAGATCACCAACTCTCTATTTGTCATTTGTAGAGCATCAAAAAAATCAAACTCTCTCTTTCTTATTTCACTTTCTTATCCATGTTTTTTGTAACATTTTTCCTGATGAAGAAATCCAACATTTTACCAATCAAATTTAGACCGAAATGAAGAACAAAAATCAGATCGATCAATCCCTGATGAAGAACGTGGTTTTGTGATGAAGATGTTAATATATGAAGTCAGATCCACGTGAAAACCCCTTCCAGATCTTGTTCCATTTCCGTTTAGATCTCGTTTGTCCACATGTTTCATAATGTTGTTACAGATCTGGATATTTGTGAGTTTTTTACACTTTTTTAGTTTATATAAAATACGATTTGTATATGTTGTTTCAGATCTTGATATTTGTGAGTTTTACACTCTTTTAGTTTTATGCAACATATGTTTGATTCTGGGTTTTTCGTATGGATTTTTCTGATTTTGTGGAGTTTATGTTAGTTGATAACTTGAGCACGTAGGTATGAACTTTTGAAAGATGATTATAATTTACGGTTCTATTATTTTACACTTAAATATTTGAACCAATAAAATATTGAATTTAAAAATGATATGGGTATGGAGTATGGACTTTATAAGATGATATTCAACGTCTGGTTCCATTTTTTACACTTGAAATATTAAAAAATATTCATAAAACCTGGTTGTTAATAGGTTTTTATGTAATGGTTGTTTTAGAGATGAAACATGATTTTTTTTTGTTAAAATGGTTCTTAAAAGGGGTAAATGTTTATGTAATTTGCTGGTTTTTATTTTTGTGTTAAAAAGTTATGCTTGGTTTGGTTGCTTGCTTGGGCTTTTGATCTGAATAGTAACTGTTTTTTGTTGGTTTGGTTGCTTTGTTTGGGGCTTTTGATATGAATAGTAACTGTTTTTGTGATGTTGTTTGGGGCTATGAATGTGTTAATATTTATGTCTGGTTAACGAGTTAACAGTTATCTTATCTTTTTGTTATTAGACGGTGATGGATACAAGGGAAATAAGATCTAATTCTCAGGACCGTTGGTTTCGTTAAACGTGGATCAGATGCTCAAGGATCATGACCATGTTTATGTTACAGCACAACACAACTAACACGTGTTATAGTTTGAACTTCTCGGACATGCATGTGTTACATGTGACATGAAACCCATGTACAACGTAACACGTGTTACGTGTAACATGAAAACACATTTTTTTAACTTCCCTGGCATACGCACACCCACATGTTTACAAACCGTTTCAAGACCGGCCCAAACAATAAAGCAAGGGTAGCCGCTGAAAAGCTAAGGCAACAAAGGTAGCCGCTGAAAAGCTAAGGCAGACTGTCAAAGGAAGCTCTACCATTTTCTTAGTGCTATGTATTTTCGTTTACTAGTAATATGTAATGTGAGACTCTTATTGTTTTATCTAGTACATGATGTTAAAACGGTATGGACTTAACACATTCTGGAAGTCTTAACACACGTTATAAAAGAGACTTAACACACGTTATATCAGGTATACTATGTTGTTATTAAGTTACTATTGGAGTTTATGCATCCATTCTGGAAGTCTTAACAAACGTTATAATAGAGGCTTAACACACGTTATACATGTCAGGCGCGTAACACATGTTACAGTATGTATATACAAAATGGGTGTGCATATAAATCATTGGAGTTTATGCATCCATTCTTAGTGCTATGTATTTTCGTTTACTAGTAATATGTCATGTGAGACTCTTATTGTTTTCTCTAGTACACGATGTTAAAACGGTCTAGACTTAACACATTTTCTGTTGGAGGCACCCGTATTTATACCTCTGCTGTTACAGTTACTATTGAAATAGGCGCTGGTCGGGCGGTGGAGTACCGACTAGCGATTAATCGGGATTAGTCGGATTGTGATATTTACATGTAATTTTTAATTATATATCTGTATATACAAAATGGGTGTGCATACAAATCATTGGAGTTTATGCATCCATTCTTAGGGCTATGTATTTTCGTTTACTAGTAATATGTAATGTGAGACTCTTATTTTGTTTTGTCTAGTACATGATGTTAAAACGGTATGGGCTTAACACATTCTGGAAGTCTTAACACACGTTATAAAAGAGGCTTAACACACGTTATATCAGGTATACTATGTTATTAAGTTACTATTGGAGTTTATGCATCCATTCTGGAAGTCTTAACACACGTTATAATAGAGGCTTAACACACGTTATACAATATTAACTTGTATGTTCCATATACGGTGTTACAATATTAACTTGTATGTTCCATATTAACTTGTACACATATTAACTTGCAAACCACTTTCATATACATGAATACAAGTCGGGTTATAATGGATGCTCACATGTTATCATATGTATACAAGTGGGGTTACAACAAGATTACGATATTAACTAAGCTCACCATTAAACTCATCGCCCTCGTCGACTGTTTTCACCCTTGTCACATGTTAAGCAATTACATGTTCCGAATAGACAAATTGTAACACATGTTAGATCAGTATATACACATCATGGTGTTTTGTAAACCCCTAGCTTATACATGAATATATGTCAGGTTACAAAAAGATTATAACAGAGGCTTAACACATGTTATACATTCCAAAATGTGCAAAACAAACACATGTTATAAACTCATCACCCCCGTCGACTGTTTTCACCATTCTCACATGTTAAGCAATTACATGTTCCGAACAGACAAATTGTAACACATGTTAGATCAGTATATACACATCATGGTGTTTTGTAAACCACTAGCTTATACATGAATACATGTCAGGTTACAAAAAGATTATAACAAAGTCTTAACACATGTTATACATTCCAAGATGTGCAAAACAAATGACCCGGTTCATATTACATATTCCAAAATTACCGGTACATGTGTTACCATAAATGGCTCGTTTCATATTACACGTTACATACTAACTTGTACATTTATTACTTGTACATGACACCATGTTGGGTTAAACCAAGATTATACAAGTTAATATTGTTTTGGAAACCACTAGCTTATACATGACACCATGTTGGGTTAAACCAAGATTATAACAGAGGCTTAACACATGTTATCCCAGGTATACGGTGTTACAATATTAACTTGTATGTTCCATATTAACTTGTACACGTGTTACGATCAGTATATGCTAGTGTTTTGCAAACCACTTTTGATATACATGAATACAAGTCGGGTTATAATGGATGCTTACATGTTATCATATGTATACAAGTGGGGTTACAACAAGATTACGATATTAACTAAGCTCACCATTAAACTCATCGCCCCCATCGACTGTTTTCACCCTTGTCACATGTAAATCAATTACATGTTCCAAACAAACAAATTGTAACACACGTTAGATCAGTATATACACATCATGATGTTTTGTAAACCACTATCTTATACATGAATACATGTCAGGTGACAAAAAGATTATAACAGAGTCTTAACACATGTTATACATTCCAAAATGTGCAAAACAAACACATGTTATAAACGAACGAAGAGTTCTTTCCCACGTAATATATCATTCTAACAGGGGCTTAACACATGTTATACATGAACACATGTCAGGTTACATCATGGTGTTCTGTTACAGCATGAACCACTAACACATGTTATAAACGAACGAAAACTTCTTTCCCAAAAGATTTGACTTATTCAATGTCCCCGCATTAACGTCGCCTACATCCATCCAGCTTGTCAATTGAATATCTTTTATGGATCTGTTTCTGTAAATCAACACACGTTATATATCATTCTAACAGGTGCTTAACACATGTTATGGGTCTGTTTCTGTAAATCAAACAACCCAACAACAACAAAAAAAACACTTACTGTTCAGATCATGACACCAAACCAGCAACCAAACCAACAAAAAAAAAAAACAATTATTGTTAAGATTAAAATCCCCAAACAAGCAACCAAACCAACAAAAAATCCCGTTCAAAATCTCATCCTAAAGTTTTCGATTTATTTAAAATACATGAACATTAACCATTACTAGATCTTGATTGAAGACAGAGGAGAGGAGAGAGAGAGAGAACATTAACCATTACTAGATCTTGACTCCGACGACGTTCCGAACTCCGGCGCCACCAACCACCCACCCTCCACCACCTTCTGCAACCACCATCGTGCCTCACTCATTCCCCTGCCCCAACCATAACGGTTAACAACACCACCGCCACAGCGCTGCTGCTGCCGTGGGTGGCTGGAAACCCACCAGTTTTCTCTCTCTCTCTCTCTTTCGATTTCTCTGGATCTCTCTTTCTCTTTCGATTTCTCTGGTACTCTCTCTCACGGCTCTCACTCTTTCTCTAGGCTTGCAGGTTGTAAGTGTTGTGTAGAGAGAAGGGAAAGTCATGGGGGCTAGGGTTTTGATTCGGGGAGGAGAAGATGAGATCTGTGATTTTAGAGAGAGGAATTGTGATTTTGAATTGGATATGAAGAGAGAGAAAGGGAGGTGCATTAAAGAGAGATGATAGGACTAGACATTGGAGAGAGAAGAAATATACTACCCAAAATGCCCTTTTCAGTTGACTAATTGTACCAGCATGGAGTATTTTAATGTTTTAAATGCTAAAAGTTGTCTAAACAAATCATGACCCTTAATCTATTAAGATGAAACAAGATCAATGGACCACATAGAGTTTCCAAAGTTTTTTAAAAAAGATGGGGTTTCTTGTATAGCCAAGCCCTATATATATATTTAAACATATAGAGACGACATGTCGTTCCCAAAACGTTTGAAAATTTTTTTTTTTAAAAAATAAACTAACCTATAGAAAGGACATATCGTCTCTAAAATGTTTGAAATAAAAAATTTAAAAAATAAATAAACTAACCTATAGAAAGGACATATCGTCTCTAAAATGTTTGAAAGGTAAAAAAAAAATTCATTTAGGAGGCAAAATTTCCCACCAATTCATGAAAGTTTAAAAAAAAAATAACTAACCTATAGAAAGGACATGTCCTCCCTATAAGTAAAAATAATTAAATTTAAAAAAAAATATTCACCTATAGAGACGACATGTCGTCCCTATTAGCCAAATTCACTATTTCTTATTTTATTCATGATTTTTACCAAAAAAATAATATTCAATTATATAATTATCATTTTATTAAATAATAAACAATTAGCTTCTATAATAAAATTAATTTTATTTGGTTTATTAGATGTATTTAAACTTATATATATATATATATATATATATTATGAATACTACATAAATATAATTTTAAATAAAATACATAAGCTTAAAAAGACCTACATACTAAAATATAAAAAACACGTAATATCAAACATAATAACATATTTAATTTCATCAAACGATATGTTTATATGTATGTGTGTGTATGATGTGGGTGTGTATGCGTAATATCAAACACATGTGTTCGTATATGTGTATGTGTGTGTTAGTGTATGATGTGGGTGTGTATGCGTAATATCAAACACATGTGTTCATACATGTGTATGTGTATGTATGTGTGTGTATGTGTTTGTATGTATGTGTGTGTATGATGTGGGTGTGTATGCGTAGTATGTGTGTATATATGTGTGTATGTGTGTATGTATGTACGTACATGTGTGTGTATGTATGTACGAATGTGTGTGTATGTATGTATGTACGTGTGTGTATGTATGTTTGTGTGTGTGTGTGTTTGTGCTAGGGGTACAAACGAGTCGTGCGACTCGCGAGCTGCACGAGATCAGCTCGAGATAAAGCTCGAAACGAGTCGAGTCTTGTCGAGCCTGTGCCGAGCCTGAGCATAAAATAAAGCTCGTTTATTTATCGAGCCTAACAGGTGAAGCTTGTCAGGCCTGTTCTTGAGCCTTAGTATAATATTTGTTCTTTATAAATATTTAATTGATCTTGATAAACTACCAACGAGCCGAGCTCGAGCTCTCACAAGTTAATTGATCTCAAGCTTTGTCCAGCTCGGGCTCATGTACGTGTGTACGTGTTTGTGCGTTTGTATATAGGGTTATTGGATTTTATCACCACTAACTATTGACTATTTGCCGCCACCACCCCCAACTATCACTTTGATGCCCGTCACCCTCAGCTTAACACTTAGTGTGTTCTGTCACAACGTCGTTAACTGATCACTAACTTTTGATTTTGGTACTATACTTTTGGGGGTGTCATAGGGATCTTAAGAAGTTTTAGGGATCTTAGGACACCCTAAAATTATAGTAACAAGATCAAAAGTTAGTGATTAGTTAACGACGTGGTGACATAACACACTAAGTGTTAAGTTGGGGGTGACGGACGTCAAAGTGATAGTTGAGGGTGGCAGCAGACAATAGCCAATAGTTGGGGGTGATAAAATCCAACAACCCTTGTATATATGTATGTGTGTGTATATGTAATTGTGTACGTGTGTGTATGTGTATGTGTTATTGTACGCGTGTGTATGTGTATGTGTGTGTGTGTAGTGTGCACGTGTACGTGTGTGTATGTGTTAGTGTTAGTGTGCATGTGTGTGTATGTATGTGTATGTATTTATGTGTACATATGTGTGTGTTAGTATAGGCATGTGTATGTATGTGTTAGTGTATTCATGCGTGTGTCTGTGTATGTAATTGTATGTGTTAGTGTACACGTGTGTATGTGTTAGTGTGCACGTGTACGTATGTGTATGTATGTATGCGTATGCGTATGCGTATGCGTATGCGTATGTGTATGTGTGCATCCCCTTTGACCACCTTTTGGTTGCACGAACCTGATCGTCACTATAAGCCCAATTAAGTTTATTAATTTATTTTTGTTTTTTAACTAAATATATATATTTAAACCTATAGAGACGATATGTCGTCTCTAAAATATTTAAAAGGTAAAAAAAATCATTCGGAAGGCAAAATTTCCCAACATTCCATAAAAAATTTTAAAAAATAAATAAACTAACCTATACATGGCCGGCCCTGAGAATTCGTGTACCCTGTTCGAACTCGAAAAAACGTACCATTCAAAGTATCGGGCCCTGGCCGGTGGTCCTCCCCGCTCACCCTAGTTGCCAGGTAATGAAAAATATAGTATTTATTAGGTTGGTTTTTTTTTTAAACTAGAAAATTACACCGTACTACGCAGCGAGAACTTAGTCAATATCGGTTCGCTTCAGCAACCGGAAAGAGAAAATCCATCACGAAAAAGTTGTGATATACTCAAAAAGACATTGACATGTGTTTTACATAAATCGAAAACTATATAAACAAATTATCACTAACGATTTCAGTAGCACCAACACCGATACCGATGTCCGATCAGAATCGCCATCGTACCAACATTGAAATAACCCAAAATTTTACACATTTATTAGTATCAAAAGAATTTTACACATTTATTAGTATCAAAAGAATATTACACATTTATTATTAGTAGTTAATGAAAAATCTAACATTCTTGCAAATAAATGAAACATATCAGTTCAACTATTTTAAAAGTGATAAAATTAATTTTATATGAATTAAATGGTAGACCTAAAGAATTTGCTGGCTTAACCTTATCCTCACTTCCCCCCCAATTTTCCCCCAAATTCCCCCCAAATTCCCACACTAGCTCCTTCTCTGTCGAACCACCACCTCCTCTGCCGCCGTGTCACCACCTCCGCAACCACCACCTCCTCTGCTGCCGTGTCACCACCTCCGCCGAACCACCACCTCCTCTGAGTAAGTTTTCTTTTCTGGGTCTTTTCTGGCTCATTTACTTCGATTTGAACTGGGTTTTTGTTGTTAACACACAGCCACATTCAATGAAAAATTTGAATGTAATGTTGGTTGAAATGGGTTTCTATCTCTCACTGGAATTGAGATTTGGGAAGGAAAGGGGGAGATGGGTAGGGGTGTTCTTCGGGTTTTTTAATCGGGTTTTGGATTTTTCGGGTTAGGTTTTTCGGGTTTTCAAAGCTAAATATATAACCCGATAACCGACCCATTCTAGGTTCGGGTTCATTGGTGTTCGGATTAAATGGTTTGGGTTTAGATCAGGTCGGGTTAGATCGGGTTTCGGGTTAGAAAATAGGCTAAGAAAGGGGTGTTATTCTATCCATTTAGAAGGGTTTGTTGACCTATACGTGGGCTACAAAAGGGATGTGTAGACTTGTGTTTGCTGAATGGTTAGGGTTAAACTAAATGAATAAACAACATGAGTAGATATCATAATTGATGAAGAACATGTATAAATAATCTTGAATCAGCATGTATAATCAATCAAGAATAACATACGTAATTAAATTTGGTATATATTATATATGATGTGTATCTTGACTTTAAGAACTACATATGTAATACATGCTTGACTTCAATATATTCATAAAACAAAGAAAAAGTCTCTTAAAATATTAAAGCAGCATACGAACCAACATAATGGATGAAGACGTGAAAACTTTAGGAACAGGAAACGTTTTTTATTTATGAGGTGATTTAAATTTTTTTTAGGAAATAGACCAAATAACCCTGGGAAGTAGGAGGGAAATCAAGGATAGAAATACAACCGTTAAGCTAGTTTTTCGGATATAACCGTTCCTTGGGTTCGGGTTAATCGGTTAAGCTAGTTTTTCGGGTCGGGTTAGGTTTTCGGTTATCGGTTAAAAAGAACACCCCTAGAGATGGGTTTTGATTTAGAGGGGGAGACACGACAAGTGGTACAAGGAAAGGAAAGGGGAGTTTTTTTTTCCAAAAGGGTGGAGATGGTTCTGACCTTTACATCAAAGTTGAAACACAAAAAAAATGTATAGTCTTTTTTTTTGTTGTACCACAAGAGAATAGACAGGACCTATCAATTTTTCAATAACCCAAATTTAAACCACAAAGCATAAAAAAGAACTCAGGTTGATTAGATTGTTTTTTTTTTTTTTTGCTGTACCACAAGGGAATAGACAGAACCTATCAATTTTTCAATTACCCAAATTTTTCCATCTCCACCCTTTTGGAAAAAAAACTCAGGAAAGCGATATATTAGCTTAGATGTTTGCTTTTAGGTTTGTAATAAAGATTGGGAAATCAGAAATATTGATTTGTTTGACGAAGATGCTTAAAGCTGTTCTTAAGATGTTTTTGTTGTTTATTGCAATATATTAGCTTAGATGTTTGCTTTTAGGTTCTATGTTAATTTTTTTTAGATCATTTGGTACTTTGGCATTAACCACATAGATCATCTGGTGTTTTATTTCCTCCATATGAAATACAAACAGAACACTGATGTGATTGTTTTCATTTATATTACGTGTTTCTTATATAACTGTTGTTCTTTATTCTATAGTTATGACAATTGATAAGAGTTGGATTAATTTGGGAAAAAGGAATTCTCCTGAATTCATAAAAGGTCTTTGCAACTTTATAGAGATTGCTAGGAACCATGTCGACAAACATGGCAAAGCGTATTGCCCGTGTAGATCTTGTGCCAATGCGCATAGGCAAGATATGGAAACGATTTATGCCCACGTACATGACAATGGCTTTCTACAAGCATATCATATATGGAATTATCATGGTGAGAAACATCCTAATGCTGACAAAATAGCAGCCCTTTTTAATCTAACAACAAGAACAAATCCCACAACAACAAATAGTGAGATGTTTGATGTCATTCATGATGTTATGAGAGAGCAAAATACAAACGGAGAAAATATAGATGAAGACGATGACGGTCAAGATGCCACTTGTTTAGAGCCGGATTTTGATGCATTGTTTAAGGAGGCTAATACCGAGGTATTCCCCGGTTGTAGTGGGATGTCTTCCCTAGACTTCCTAGCAAAACTAATGCATCTTAAGGTCATCAACAATTGGACAAATGGTTCATTTGACCAACTTTTAAATTTTTTTAGGAATTTATTACCGAAAGAAAGTCATATTCCAGCCTCACACTATGAAGCTAAGAAGAAGATGACAAAGATTGGGTTGGGATATCAATCTATCCATGCTTGCAAATATGATTGTGCTCTATTCTGGAAAGAGAATGCCTCTTTGGAAAATTGTCCGGTTTGTAATGAGAGTAGATGGGAGGACAAAAAGAAAAATGGAAAGAAAGTAGCACAAAAAGTGTTGCGTTACTTTCCTTTAGCTCCCCGGCTTCGACGAATGTATGCTTCCAGATTCACGGCAAAAGATATGACTTGGCATAATACCGGCCGCTCAACGGATGGTATGATGAGTCACCCGGTTGATGGGAAGGCATGGCAAGACTTTAATAAGAGATATCCCGACTTTGCCAAAGAACCCAGGAACGTTCGCTTGGGTTTGGCTGCAGATGGCTTTAATCCGTTTGTTAACCAGAATCAGTCGTACAGTATGTGGCCGGTGGTGTTGACAGCGTACAATACGCCACCATGGTTATGCATGAAAGAGTCTTCTTTTATGTTGACTTTGCTTATTCCCGGGGAAAAATCACCTGGAAAGGACATTGATGTATACTTAAGGCCTTTGGTGGATGAGTTGAAAATGCTATGGGCCGAAGGAGTCAAAACAAGAGATGCATCAACTAACGATGTATTCAACATGCGTGCGGCACTATTATGGACTATCAATGATTTTCCTGCTCGTAGCTATTTGTCTGGCTGGAGTGGTCAAGGCTATAAAGCATGCCCTACTTGTAACATGGACACACCCTCGTGTCGTGTAACCGATAAGACAGCTTATGTTGGCCATAGACGATTCTTGCCTAGTAGGCATAAATTTAGGGAAAATTTGTTATTTGATGGCAAAAAAGAAACAAGAGGTCCTCCGAGACGATTAAATAGTGAACAAATATTAGAACAACTAAGAGGTCTCTCTGATCGTGTTCCGGGGAAACATCCTAGTAATAAAAGTAGGAAAAGAAAGTGTGACGCGCGTGATGCGTCAAAGACAAATTGGACCAAACAAAGTATCTTCTTCGAGCTGGATTATTGGTCTTCTCTCGAACTAAAACACAATCTTGATATTATGCACGTGGAGAAAAATGTTTGTGAGAGCTTGTTGGGTACTTTGTTGATGAATGAGAAATCAAAAGACAATTACAAAGCAAGACAAGACTTGCAAAATATGGGTATTCGACCACATCTATGGCTAACAGAGAAAAACAACAAGTTTTACCAACCACATGCTCCTTACTCTTTCAAACCAAGTGATCGAGAACGTTTTTGTCAGTTCATTAGAGGAGTGAGACTACCTGATGGTTACGGATCAAACTTTAAAAATAAGGTTTCTTCTAATAATTCAAATATAACCGGGTTAAAGTCTCATGATTATCACATCCTCATGCAACTATTCCTACCAATAGGGGTTCGAGCAGGTCTACCTTCAGATGTTTCAACAGCAATCACTAACCTTTGCATCTTCTTTAAAAAAATATGTGCACGATCTTTACATGTGGAGGACATGTGAAAAGCACAAAAGGAAGTGGTAAATATATTATGCAATTTGGAATTGATATTTCCTCCTGCATTTTTTGACATAATGATCCATCTAGTTGTTCATTTACCTGAAGAAGTTATTCTTGGTGGGCCTGTCTTTATGAGATGGATGTATCCTTTTGAAAGATACATGAAAAAGCTAAAGGGCTATATCGGAAACAAAGCCAAACCCGAAGGCTCAATAGCAGAGCGTTATATTGCAGATGAAGCATTGACATTTTGCTCAATGTATCTTGAGGGTATGCAAACCAAATTCAATCGCCCTGATAGAAATGCAGATGCTGGCATTCCGAAGAGGCAGTTGCATGTGTTTTCATCACAGTGCCGACCAACTTCAAAGAAGCAAGTTAAAATACTTTGTCCAGAGGCAAAAAAATCATTAGAATGGCTTGTATTGAACAATTGCGATGAAATTAAAGATTACAAATCGTAAGTATTTTTTTTTTAACTTTCTTTTTTGTTATTATGATAAACTAATTTGAAGTTTTTGTGTCCCATCCAGCAAATTTGAATCTGATTTTCCTGAGGGCAATATGAAAAAAGAATTTTCCACTTGGTTTAAAAATAAAGTGAATCTTTCTTCGCCATCATCTATGTCTTTCGACTATACCAAGGAATTAAGGGCATTGGCACATGGCCCATTGAACGCGTATTCCTACACCGCTTGCATAGTCAATGGTGTTAAATTTGTGGTACACGATCGTGATGTCGAAAAAGCTACTCAGAACAGTGGCATTGTTTCAATAGGAGAAGATGGTACTACATTTTATGGTCAACTAGAGGATATCATAGAGTTGATTTATATAGATGGTTACTCAGTTGTACTATTTTGTTGTAAATGGTTTGACACGTCAGGTGCGAGATTAAAAAAGAAAAACAATATCACGACTATCGACATTAGCCGTAAATGGTTTGTTGGTAATGAATGGTATGACGATCAACAATATATTTTAGCCACACAAGCTAAACAAGTGTTCTATCTCCAAGATCCTTCTTCTCGAACCACCAACAATTGGAGGGTTGTAGAAGACGTTCACCATCGAAAACTTTGGGATCATCCAAGTATGAGTGTTCTTAATGAGATAGATGTATTACACGACACTCAATCATCTGATTTTAACTTGGTTGTCGACTCGAGCTATGAAGTTGGTGAACCAAGTGCACGACTCGTTGATGATGAGACAAATGTCTTACGAGACACTCAATCAATCCAATGTAACTTGGTTGTCGACTTAGGCTGCTTGCCCATGAGGACACCTTTAGTTAAAGGTGGTTGCCCAAGTCCTATTGTCCCGATTGTGGACGATGAAATGGTCGTTGATGATGATGAAGATGACATGTACACTTTAGACAAGGATGAGGAAATGAACGAGGATAAGGACGAAGATGAGGAAGAAGAAATGAATGACGATAAGGACGGCAACTATGATGGTCTAAACACAATTTATAATAGTGATGATTCTTATTGAATGTATGTCTATTATTTATTTTTTGTTAAATTGTTAAAATTTGTGATTTATGTTTATTGTTTCTTAAACCCATCTGAATATCTTTATTGTTTATTTTTGTTCAAACTGTTAAAATTCATCATTTATGTTTACTGTTTAGTTACTGTACCTTGTTTGTTTTTTGTTTTTTTTGAAGGAATGGCCGATGTTGCACGATCACACGGGGGGGCGGTGGGAACGAACCTCCTAATTGGAATTCAAAACGGATCCGGACAGGTTGCGAGTCATGTAAGTTAATTGTTCGAACCTTTACTATAAATATAGGTATTAATACGGTTCTTGTTTTTATTAACTTTGGGTTTCGGGTCGGGTCGGTTCTTGAACACAAGAAAACCCGACCAAACCAGTGAAATAAAAATGTTCAAGTTAAATTAAAAGAAAAAAATTAAAGTGCAGGTTGTGAAAATATACAAGTTAAATTAAAAGAAAAAAATTAAAAAAGTTACTGTAGCGCGGATTTGACATAGCACCATTTGACGGATGCTACAGTAACCATAAGTTGTTTTTTTAATAATATTTATAATAACATATTCTGTAATCATAGTTTTTTTTTTAATAATATTTATAAAAAAAAGTTACTGTAGCACAGATTTGACATAGTACCATTTGACGGTTCTAATGCCACTAGAATGTGTTTAATCGGAGTCCGTTAATATCTTTCCTATGACTTCCTAGTTTAAAGAGACTATGTATTTGAACCTTTTCCGGGGAAATGAATACAGTGGTTACAAAATCATTGTCCGTTAATATCTTTCCATTTTTTTGTTCCTTTTATGCTGATTTATACACTTTACATGTAGTTTTAATGAGGCCCTGCTTGTTTTTGTTAATTTACTAAGTTTGTTGTTTTATTTGTCAATGTAGCACAACCTAAGAAAACACGTGGAAAGGCGAACAACAAAAAATTATATATTAAATTTAGAAACAACAAAAATCAGCCACTACCCGTTGAGATTAGTATAAGGGGGGGTCAGTATAAATTTGTTGGAGATAATGCCCAGGATATTATACGGATGATATCGAATGAAGTTGGAAGGGTTGCTCCTTTTTATCACCGTACTTGACAGCGTGTTCCAGATGAAACAAAGAGAGATATATATACCACAATTTATGTAAGTTTACGATCTAATAGTTATTTTAATTCAGATTCTTAATTTTTATATGTTTTCTAATTACTACTTTTTGCAGCAATATTTTGATCTTGTTTCGTTTGAAGACACAAGTGAGTGGCCAGGTGTACAGCTCGGAATTCAGGCCGAGTGTCAAAGAAGCTACTCGGCGCGGAAATCGAAATATAAGTCACATTATGATACATATGAAGATGTTGAAACTGCAAAGAATAATCCGCCGGATGACTTTGCATCTGAACCAGAAAGGTGGATTGAGATTATTGATCGGTTGTACCAAGATCCGAGATATATAAACCAATGTGAAAAAAACAGACAAAATAGAACAAAATTGCGCTATACAAGTTATCATGGAACTCAGTCATATGCGCAAAAATGACACATGCGGGTAAGTTGTATCCAGATATGTATTAAGTGTCATATTGAAATTGTATTAATAGTATGTTTGATGTTTACAGCTGCCCGGGCACACGAATCCTATTGAATGTTTTAAATCATCGCATTGGAAAGAAGACACGGGATGGGTAAACGAGACCGCATCATTGGACCATGTAAGCAAAAAAAAAACTTGAACGAAAAATGCATTAGTATGCTACTGTTACATATTTCTGCAGTATTTATTGCACACAAGGGTAAATTTGTCTTTTTTTTATTTTAAGGACTATTTGTGCAATAAATCAGGTATCTTTTTTCTTCTTATATGCATCAGATTTTCTGACCTAATTTTCCTGCATTTTAATCGATTCAACTCGTTCTTCATGTTGAAATCTGTATGTTTTCAAGTGTTTTTGATCGAAAACTTGCTTATAGTTCGTGTAGATATGCGCACTTCATGTATAGCATCTAGTCTGATTGCGTTTACTGTTTTAGTGATTTTTCTATGCTAATATGTTAAATTTGTTGGATGATTACATGATTTTGCACTAGATGCTAACTTTTAGGTGATAATTTGATAGAAGTGATGAAGCTGTGTATTGTTACGCTGTTGACTTTTCAGATTCGCTCTATTCGCATCTTCGTAACAAGCCAGCTGCATCTCAGCTGTACCACAAGGGAACATCAGATGCACAAGGGACTATTTTTCAATAAAGACTTGCTGAGATGAAGCTGGCTTGTTACGAAGATGCGAATAGAGCAAATCCGAAAAATCAACAGCGTAACAATACACAGCTTCATCACTTCTATCAAATTATCAACAGCATAATAATACTTCAAGATATGTGCATCTGATGTTTTTATTCAAGTCCCTTGTGCATCTGATGTTTTTTTTTTTCAAAGTGCCATGTGCATCTGATGTTTTTTTTTTTGTGTAATTGCGTATCGAAATGCTGCAATTCTAGAATCAAAGTGCCAAATTTGCAGTCAAACCAGTTATGACCCGGACCCGTTTCGACCCGAAACCCGTTCTGACCCGAAACCCGTTCTGACCGACCCGTTCCGACCCAAACCCGTTTCGACCCGAACCAAAACAACCCTTTTTTTAATTGACCCGTTTTGACTCGAACCCGTTTTGACCCGAATCCGTTTTGACCCATGACCCGACCCGACCCATTTGCCAGGTCTATAGTTAATATAAATTTTTAGTTGTGCGGTTTGTTGAAATTTGCGAATTATTATTGCTTAGTATTTATAGTTCAACAGGTTGGTTATTCATTTTATAGTGGTAATGCTGCCGAAATTTAGTAAAAATTTGACATAGGTTTATTCTATATATTGTTTATGCAGGAAAAGATTCTAGCAGAAGCTCGAAGGATGGAACGTGATGTTGGTGATTTATCACCAAATGATCAAATTGAATGTATGAAAAACGCTCTAGGGGAAAGGCGTGGTCATATAAAAGGTGTTGGACATGTGGTGAGAAAGCCAACCCCGGAGGTGTCCTCAGGTAGACAACTCACCCCACGAGAATATTGGCAACAAAATGTTGGTAATGTAATTGAAGAAAATATTGCAAAATGAGTGGAAGAACAAGTACAAAGAAATGAACAAGAGTTTCATAGACGAGTTGAAGAACAAGTTCAACGACAAGTTAACCAACAATTGGAACAATTGCAACAAGAGATGCGGCAACAATTTAACCAACAATTGGAAAAAATTGCAAGTACTTTTAAAAGAAATGAGCAAGTTATAAATAGACAATTTCGACTTCTACCTGGTAATCGTGGTGATAGTGGTGGTAGGCGTGATTATAGGGGTGATAGTAGTGGTAGTCGTGATGGTAGTGGTAGTCGTGATGGTAGTGGTGATGATGAAGATGATGGTTAGCTACTTAGTTTAGTTTGTGTTATGTTGGTATGTGATTTAAATTACTTTGTTTTGTAATGCATGTTTAATCTATGATATTTAGTTGTGTAGTTTTGTTTAATATGTGTTAACAGGTTTAAATTTGTTTAATTATTGGTATTTTTTTGTTTAAAAACCTGGAAAAACAAAATTTTTAATATTTTATTTTTTTATTTTTTAAGACTTATAGAGAGGACATGTCGTCTCTATAGCTAAAAACAATATTTGACATTTTTTCAAAGAAAATCTTATAGAGACGACATGTTGTCTCTATAAGAGAAAATTTTAAATTATTTTATTTAAAAGAATATCCTATAGAAACGACAAGTCGTTTCTATTGGTGAAAAAGTGAAATTATTTTATCTATACTAAAATGTTATAGAGACAACAAGTCGTCTCTATAGGTGAAAATCTGTTTTTTTTATTTTTTATAAAGAAAACCTGTAGAAAGGATAAGTCGTTATATGATTTTATTTTTATTTTTTGAAGATAACCTATAGAGACGACATGTCGTCTCTATAGGTGAAAATGTTTTTTATTTTTTTTTTATAAAGAAAAACCTATAGAGACGACAAGTCGTCTCTATAGGGCTTAAATGTTTTTTTTTTTATATTTTTAAATGAAAACCTATAGAGACGACATGTCGTCCTATAGGTTTAAAAAAAATATTAAATAAACATTTCTTTTATTTAGTAAATATTAAGTTTGATTTTTAATTTTTTTTTTTTGCACAAACTTGTAGAGACGACATGTCGTCTCTACAAAGTATTCTATAGTAACGACACCTATAGAGACGACTTTTGTAACCTATAGGGACGAGGCTGTAGAGACAAGTTTTATAGAGACGATATGTCGTCTCTATAGGTGAAAAAGGCCTATAGAGAGAACATGTCCTCTCTATAAGCTGAAAAAATGTCCTCTCTATAAGGTTTTTTTCTTGTAGTGTTATCGCTTTAACCATAAGGATGTAATGATGTATGCCGCAACCTGATACATGATATTCCCTTGCTCTCATCACCATGTCTTCATGCCATGCGCACCCTATCAGTGGCGAAGCTTGGATTTTTCGGCCGGGGGGGTGAAAACATATATACCCAAAAATTTCTATAGAACCGGGGGGGTGAAAACGTATATACCCACAAATTTCTATACGAAAACTACATATATAACACTACTGAGCGAAAAATCCCGGGGGGGCGGACGTCCCCCCCCCCCCCCCCCCCCCGCCCCCATTAAGCTTCGCCCCTGCACCCTATTGCGCAACATGGGGTCTTTTACTGACAAGGGTCTCTATATCCTTTGCTTATGTATGTTGTTATAAGTAGTTAATATCCTAAGTGTCTTGTTACAGTGGGTCTAGTGGATTAGTGGTAGTCTACTTGTCTCTATTTACCTTCCTTTGATTGTAAGCCTATAAACGAGCCAAGTAGGTTAACGTTTTAAAAATATAGCTTTGAAAGGTCGCATTAGGCTCATTTTCTAGCAGTGATTTCCGTCTTCATTTGTAGGTGGTATTCAGAACTAAGGTTTTGCATCCAAATATCGCCAGCGACGTCTGCATATGTCTTAATGTGCAAGATGGACTAATTTACTTCCCTGAAAACATCTAATGTCAAACTTTGGTTACACCTAACAGGTTTGGACTATACTTGTGACATGTCTGAAAATGTTTTTTCTGTAATGAAAACATAAGATATATATAGCACTAACATAAGATATTCTTAATATATATGATCAGGCTCTCTAGCTTAATTTGTGTGTTCTATTAATGTGTAGCTTGTAACTCGAGGGGTTGTTCACCGGTATCTAGCTTGGTGCTTGGCCATAACGAACGTCCAGTTAAGAATACATGGTCAGCCCTTCTTCTTAACCACTGATTTTGGCGTGATCAGTTGTCCAGATTCTTTTTCATCATTTTTCGGACTTTAAACATTTTTACTTTATCCTCCCTATATACACACAAATATATGGCAATTCAACAAAAAAAAATGAAGAAATTAGTTTGATCTATCGTTTATGTATATAATATACTCGTATGTAGATCATGTGTATGTTAATTTACAAGTGTGTAGGATATATTACCTACATATGTACAGGTAAACAAACAAATATCTGACCCATGGTCTCTATAACTAACCATTTTGTCTACTTGCGCCACATGTGTATGTTGAGTTTAATTGTTTTATATGCATAACTTACGTTATGTTTAAGTAAGAAGTAAAAATTTCAGAAATATAATCCATCGATGAAAAGATTAGATTAGATGAATTATATTTGTTTTGCATGTTATCGCAAAAAAAAAATAGTGTTTTGTGATATCCATGATGTATATGCGTTATAAATAATAAGTATGGATGTATTAAGCATATAAAAATAAGACAACTTTATATATCAAAAGATATTAAGAGGAACAGAAGGAAAATTTCCTATATGAATTTGAAAACAAAAGTTGGTATATAAAGCCATAAAGGCATGTGTTTGGGCCAAAGGTTATTCGCGGGCCTAATTTAAACTCTATTACCGTATCACAAATTGGGCTCCACTTTTTATATTTTTTTGTTAACACTCAAAAAGGATTCATTCATTAGGTCTTGGAAAGTGAGATACGTTACTCTAGTGGTGCACAAAAAACCCGAACCCGGACCCGGAAAAAAACCCGGAACCGAGTATTATAAAAACCGGGTTTTCTATACCCGAACCCGAACCCGACCCTACTCATAGGGTAGGGACCGGGTATTCATATTTGATCTAAAACCCGAACCCGGAAGCGGGTTTTTTTATACCTGGTTTATACCCGAAACCCGGTTTTTATAAATACCCGGAACCGGGTTTTATAAATACCCGAAACTGAGTTTTTTTATACCCGGTTATATAGCAAGTTTTAACAAACAATTTGAAAAGTTGTTTGATGTTTATTATGCAAAATATGGTCAATTAAGTTCACAAGTTCATCAAGCTTATGAAAATGCGGGTTCTTCTAGTGGTAGTTCAACAAGCCGTAATAGAAATTTAAAAATTTGTTTGTTTAATACTTTGCGAAGTGACAATGCTAAACGGGCTCGTGGTAACACCCCAAGTATACTTTACAATAACCCTACACGATGTTTATACCCTTAAACGAATGAATCATGGATCATACGAACCTAATTGTGTATGAAAGTGAGAGATTTCAAAATACAGGGGTTAAATGTGTCAACATGTTTAAAGTATACCTCTGAGTGACCTTTTAGCAAACCCGAAGCATTGTAACGATTAATTATGTTCACTAGAATACATGATAAAATTTTCACCAAGTTTCGTTATCGTATGAGAAAGTTATGATAAAATTCGTATACGAGAGGTTAAAAGCGTCAACGATGAAGTTTATGACTTTTCGGGAGATGACAAAGTTAAACAAGGGCTTCACAAGGAATGGTTATGTCTTGGAGTCCCTAGAAATCGATTTAGAGGGCTCATAGTGCAAAAATAAATGTCGAAACAACTTTATATGGACCAAGGACCAAAACAGCAAAATCTAAAAATTTGATTTGGATCAGAGGGGGCGTCGCGCGACGCGTAGGACAAGACCCCTAGGGAACCTACGCGTGACGCGAGGGGCCTTCTGATACCGAAAAATGTGGCTGGTGTCTGCTATGTCCATTGTAACCGACTTAAAAAGATATTTTCACTTCCTTGGGCGACCCCTAATAGTTCCTAGACCCTAGGGACACTTGTGGATGATCCATGATCAGTTGTAGCATGATTTGTCATGATCACAAGCCATCAAATTCACTATAAAAGGCCCCTCATGTTGCAACTTTGTGATCATGCTTTCCATCTGCATTTGTGGAACTTCCTGGAGCATAAGATCAGTCCCCAAGCATCTCTAATCGTGCATTAGACCTTGGTAAGTACCCTTGACCTTCCTTGATTGAGTTTTGCTTAGTTATTAGCTTAAAAGTCAAACCGTCGTAATTAAGGATTGACTTATTGATTAATAACTAATGGTTCAGTGATTAGTCAAACTTAAGGTAGTTATAAGTTGGTATTTATGTGGGCAATAAACCCTTAAAAGGGCACCCGCTGATTCCCGCTCTAACTAGATCAAATGTCGGGTCAAAGTTGTTTATAAAAAGTCAACAGAAACTTAATTTGCGAATTAACATGTAATTAGCAATGTAGAAGGCATGTAACCTATTTTATCACTTAAATAACTTGGTAATAAGTATAAGAACTGGTCTAAGCTTGTTTGATCCGACAATTTTCTGTTTAGACCCGGTTCGGAACCGAAAGTCGTAAAACTTTGACTTTTACTTTGACTTCAGTTCTGACCCGATTTGGTATGAATTGGAAATGCCTTAGAGCTTCCTTAGGACCAGGTTACATGATAGTATAACCCTCTGTGGTTGGTTCGTTGATTGTCCGTTTCGTTTACACGTTTCCGTTAATTGCCTAATGTTGACCAATATGCCCTTTTGACCATAAAACGAGAATTTTGGAAATGTGAGAGGACAATAATCTTTTTACTGATTTATAAACATGTCCCTAAAGTTTCATATCAGTTCGAGGTCCAGAATAGGAGTTATGCTAAATAGCGCATTTAAGAAGCTTTTTGTTAATTAAACGGCGCAATTAGCATAAAACCTATCTAAACCCAAGTTTGACACCAAACCTTTTACCCACTGATGTAATATAATATTTTGGGATTTTTAAATATTTTTAAATATTTTTAATTATTTTTAACCTGCTCATAACCTAAGGTTATGGCCTTGATTCGGTAAATACCGATTATACCCTTTTTGTGTATAAAATGAGTTTTACATAATATTTTGACACCAATCCAATTGGTACTGATTTAAAATAATAAATGAAGTATTTTGAATATTATAACCTGATCAGAAAACTCAGATTTCCTGTATAACCCGGAAATCGCTTAAAATGGCTTTTTACGCGTATTAAACACCTAGTATGGGTTTAAAACCATTTTGGCATATAAGACTTATCACAAATTGATACAACCTATTAAAATAAGTTATTTTACTGATGTATTCAGACCCGAATCTCAGAATCTCATTTAATCTCTTTTATAACCTTTAAAATGACCAAAATACCCCTACGGTGCTTAAATTGAGATTAAACTCGTTTTGGGCTTAATGGAAGGTATCCTACTGATATCACAACCTATTTAAGGCATATTAACTTAGGAAACCTGTAAATGACTCTCATGGTTACCCGTTACGCCTCTTGCGCGTTCGGTTCGGTTTATGTAACTAGTTTGCATAAATTAGCCGAAACGGGTCGAACCTTATCATTTTTATCTCAGAATCCAGAATGTGTTTAGATTACCCATATTATACAAGTCTTCAAACTTGTCGGGTCTAAATCACATTCTATTCCGGTCTTCGCTTAATCGTGCGTTTGAACCGTATCTTTCCTTAAAACTAACCGGTCTAAGTTTAGGCTTAAATTAAAGACCCGTTAGGATTCTAATAGGTTATCATAAACCTTCGTTCCAGAATAGGAGACCCGGTAAAAGCTACACGCACTTACTATTTGTGATTGATACTTGCAAAGGTAAATACTTTTAACTTATTTTCCCTATACGGGCTTGGGGTATGGTATATAAAATACCGCTTGGTCGGGCATTGAATCTTTAATCAGATAGAGGTTAAACCATTGATATGCTCCGTTTGGAAATGTTTTGTTTGCTTAAAGCCTTTGGGGGGTTGATGACCATGTCCCGAATATCCTTGGCATCATCTTACGAGATGGCCACGACCTGAGCACGGGGTGTAGGCGTACACCCGTCAGTGCATAAATAAATAATGTGGTGTGTCTATTAATCTTTAACCCGGTCTACGGATTGGGCTACTGGACGCATAAGGAACATGTAATTCTTTTACAAGATTATATTCAAATAATTATCCCTAGTTATAAAAAGTTTGTGCCACGTGCATTCAAATCAATTTTATTAAACCTTTTTCTAAATGAGTCAGTTAATTGTATTTACCAGTGTAAACTGACGTATTTCCCCCAAAAGGTTAAGTGCAGGTACTACGCGAACTAGGTTGGCTTTCTCCTAGCGTCCACAATAAGTCTCGCAAGCTTGGATGTCAAAACTGTTGAACAATGTTTCCATTTTATTTTGATCCACCTGTGGATTAATTTCAACTATTTGTGATACTTGATATTACAATATTATTCGGTTGAAATATATCTATCTTTTGCTTCTGCTGTGCATTTAAATATTGTGTTGTTTGACTATAACGATATCAAATACGTCACGATACTCCCCACCGGGCCCACCGGTAATACGTGGAAATATCGGGGTGTGACAGGTTGGTATCAGAGCCAACGCTGAGTGAATTAAACACTAGCCTTTTGTGTTTAATCTCAGTTACACAATTTGCACATTCCTAAATTTTCGAGTCTAGACAAAGAACATAGGAATAATCCAAATTTGTTTTTAATTTTAACTTTGTTTTATATATATTCTCGTTGTTATCTTTGGTTATATTAACAGGTTTAACAATGCCGCCAAGATTCCGAAGAGGAGGAAGAGGTAAAGGGCCAATCAGTGCCCCCAACGATCACGAAGCCGGGCCTTCTCACCGGCGAGCTCCTTTTACTACAATGAGTGTCGATCCTCAGGGAAACTGGAGGAACCATTTGGAGCCCGCTAGACGGTCAGTCTCGCACAGCTCAACACCTCCCTATCGTCATTCCTTTGGGCCGCATTCGGAAAACGAGCCCGATAACCCACAACCTTCATATATACCTCTCCAGCGATCCCTTTCGCACCATTCTTTCGGCGACCCCACTCCTGTCTTTCAGGGCCGGTTCAACCCAGCAAACTATATTCAAGAACCAGTGGGTTTTAACCCATTGGGACCAGAGGACCACTTCTCAGGAGACAATGCAATGGACATGGACGAGGACACGGATCCCGTCGAACCTGCAAGCGGTACCCCCAACCATCCCATCGAGATCTCTGATGGATCTTCCTTCCACGGATCACCCTACGGTGGTCCACACAGTTACCAAGCGAGGTTTAACCAACATGAATGGTACTTCACACCTTCTCACCATTCATCGCCTCACCAGCAACAGCAGCAGCAGGATCCCTCCGGGGATTCGCGTTTCGTGGCAGTCACGCCACCGCCAGTTCATCAAGCACCTCCAGAACCACCAAGGCGTAGGAGAACAGACGCACGAATATACGCACGAGGATGGGATTTTCACTTTAGCACCCCTCGACACTCAAGTGGCAGTCATTACCCGCCACTGCATGAAGACCCACAAATGGGTGGGCCCTCAAACCCAATTCCAGAGGTGAATTCTGCACCAGTTGCACCACCACCACCACCGATGGGTTTTGATAACCCGATTCCTGCATACGCCGGTTCAATGGCGTATAATCCGGTTGAGCAGCCGGCTCACACTCATTATAACTATGCTGAAGCCGACCCGTACCTGGTCGCGGCAAACTACAACGCCCTACATCCGGAAGGACCGTATGGAGCTCCTTGGGGAGTGGGATATCCAACTCATGGATATCAAGTACCTGCTCGACCACCGATTCGACAGCAGTCGCAGCCACCACGATTTTCCCCACCGGAACAGGAGGAGATCCTCCAAAGACTAAGTCGGGTGGAGCATGAATTTCAAGAAGAACGTAGGAACAACAGAGGATTCCTCAAGGGCCTAGCGAGCTTGTTAAAGGGGAAGAAGAAGAGGGATCATTAAATCCCTATATGTATTGTTGTATTTCCTATTTAAATCAAGTCCCTGCGTGGACATTTATCTATGTAATCAAGTCCCTGCGTGGACATTCATCTTTGTACTTAGTCCCTGCATGGACTTGTCTTTTTAGTCCCTGCGAGGACATCTATTTTATTAATCGGTCCCTGCGTGGACTTGTATTATCGGTCTAGCCCTTGCGTGGGCAAGTTGTTTCTGTTAAAAGTCCCGTTTAGGGCAATGTGTAATCCTTTTAATAATTAATGGAATGTTAAGTTTATAAATTTCACTTTTGTCATTATATGCATAAATTTATGAAATAAATAAATCAAAATCATTCCTTTTATAATTAATCTGCCTATTAAATATTAAATAAGAATCTTAAAGGTATAACCTAGCCTGCATGTCATTATAAGACTTGGCCAAGATGGTAAGACATGTTTAAAAGATTCGGATCCCTGTTAACATCTGAAAACATGTTAGCGCTCCTGGCAGAGATGTGATTCGTTAAAATCACACACGTCATTCTTATATTAGGATTCTTCAAAAGATTCCTATCCTAACCTGATAATCAATAAATCATGGGTTTAAATCATCAATTAAGATGATCATATATTAAACATCCATAGGTGATGTAGTGCCTACGGGCCATACTCATTGTCATATAAGACCAAAGACAGTAGTAGTCTACAACTCCCTGTCAGAAAAAGGTAAAGAACCATGTTCAAACCTTAATGCTTTGATTATCTGAAATCATGGCTTATGATTTAAAATTGTCCTTGTGACTAGGCCTTTTGTGCCACTAATAAAATTGTTATTGTTTTATAATTAGGATAAATTATAATAAAAATCCTAAATAAATATGATTAACAAATTAACCAAATATGGTCTATGTTTACCATGGTTAATGAATTGCCATAAAAGACAATTTCATAATAAACTATTGTCAATATCTTATGTAACAGTTCAACTACATGGCTGACTCGGATGAGATCAACAGTCACCCAAAGGAGGACCATGATAATACCCGAACTAATATAGCGGGTGCAGAGCTCCAAGCGTTAATTAACAATGCTGTTGCAAAAGCCTTGGATAGGCAGTATAGTGAGTCGAGCGGTACTCGAAGCAGGACCCAATCAGTACCCCACTCCAAGCCTAAGACTCATTCAGAGGCTCACAGCAAGCCACCCTCCAAGAAGGATGAGCCAAAGAAAGATGATGAACGACACTCATCAAACCAAAGGAGTGTTCCCTCTCAAAGGACCGAATTGAACCAAGGACCCCGTGATAAGGGTTGCTCCTACAAGTATTTTGTTTCATGCAAACCCAGGGATTTCACTGGGGAGAAAGGAGCTATAGACTGCATGACATGGTTGGACGAGATGGACACCGTAGTTGATATCAGCGGGTGCGCTGATAAGGATGTGGTAAAGTTCGTGTCTCAGTCATTCAAGGGGGAGGCATTAGCTTGGTGGAGATCTTTGATCCAGGCTACGGGAAAAATCCCATTGTACAATCTGACATGGGATCAGTTCATGGCATTGATTAGAGAAAACTAATGCCCTCAGCATGAGGTAGAAAAGATTGAGTCAGATTTTCTATCATTGGTAATGAAAAATCTGGATTGCTAAGCTTACCTCATGAGCTTTAATACAATGTCAAGGTTGGTTCCTTACCTGGTGACCCTGGAACCCAAAAGAATAGCTCGTTTCATTGGGGGTTTAGCCCCAGAGATAAAGGCAAGTGTAAAAGCCTCTCGGCCAGCTACATTCAGGTCTGCAGCTGATATATCCTTGTCCCTCACATTGGACGCGGTCAGGCAGAGATCGCTGAGGAACACGGATGCCGAGAAAAGGAAGCGTGATGATGACAATTCACGAAGGTCAGACAAGAAGCACCGGGGAAACAATGACCACAATAAGGGGTCTGGTTCTAAGAAGGATGGGCATCAATTTGGAGATAAGCCCAAGTGTAAGGTTTGTAAGAAGCACCACTTTGGGAGGTGCAGACTTGACTCAAAATCCCAATCTCAGCCGAGGCCTTGTGGGATTTTCAAATCTTCGGAACATAAGACCCTAGAATGCAAGAAGCTGAAGGACGCAACGTGCTACAGTTGCAACGAAAAAGGGCACATTAAGACAAATTGCCCAAAATATGCAAAGAAAGCTGATGAAGGAAAGAAGACCAATGCTAGGGTCTTCCGGATGGATGCAAAGGAAGCCGTCCAGGACGACAATGTGATCACAGGTACCTTCCTCATAAATGATGTCTATGCAAGAGTACTTTTTGATTCAGGCGCTAATAAGTCTTTTGTAGATAATAAGTTTTGCAAATTGCTGAATTTACCTGTTAAGACCTTAAGTGTGAAATATGAGGTGGAATTAGCAGATGGCACCTTAGAAACCGCCTCAACCATATTAGATGGATGTTTCATATCCATTAAGAACCATTCTTTTCCTTTGTCCCTACTTCCTTTGAAATTAGCCAGTTTCGACATAGTTTTGGGTATGGACTGGTTATCTCATAACCAGGCCCAGATTGTTTGCAATAAGAAGCAGGTGGTAATCAGGACTCCGGGGCTGTTTGGTAGCCTCTTAATGACCATTCAGATGCTACCTCTTAATAGTTTAAAACCTCTGAATGAATAAGAGGTAACCTCAAGTCTGAATGGTTAAGAGGTAACCTCTGAATGGTAAATCATCACATGTCACATTCTTCTACCTTCTCATTGGTAAAATTCTTAATGGTTCCATTAAGAGGTAGCCTCTTAATAACCATTCAGAGGCTACCAAACAGCCCCTCCGTCTGGTGAATCACTTACCATTCAGGGAGATACCCAGTATGGACTGCCTGAGCAAGTGACTATGCTCAAGGCCTCTAAGTGTTTGAAGAAGGGTTGTGTCATCTACATGGCACAAGTGACTATTAATTATGCTCACTAGAATACATGATAAAAATTTCATCAAGTTTCGTTATCGTATGAGAAAGTTATGATAAAATTCGCATACGAGGGGTTAAAAGCGTCAACGATGAAGTTTATGACTTTTCGGGAGATAACAAAGTTAAACAAGGGCTTCACAAGGATTGGTTATGTCTGGGAGTCCCTAGAAATTAATTTAGAGGGCTCATAGTGCAAAAATAAATGTTGAAACAACTTTATACGGACCAAGGACCAAAACAGCAAAATCTAAAAATTTGATTTGGATCAGAGGGGGCGTCGCGTGACGCGTAGGACAAGACCCCTAGGGAACCTACGCGTGACGCAAGGGGCCTTCTGATACCGAAAAATGTGGCTGGTGTCTGCTATGTCCATTGTAACCGACTTAAAAAGATATTTTCACTTCCTTGGGCGACCCCTAATAGTTCCTAGACCCTAGGGACACTTGTGGATGATCCATGATCAGTTGTAGCATGATTTGTCATGATCACAAGCCATCAAATTCACTATAAAAGCTTGTTTGATCGGACAATTTTCTGTTTAGACCCGGTTCGGAACCGAAAGTCGCAAAACTTTGACTTTTGCTTTGACTTCAGTTCTGACCCGATTTGGAATGAATTGGAAATTCCTTAGAGATTCCTTAGGATCAGGTTACATGATAGTATAACCCTCTGTGGTTGGTTCGTTGATTGTCCGTTTCGTTTACACGTTTCCGTTAATTGCCTAACGTTAACCAATATGCCCTTTTGACCATAAAACGAGAATTTTGGAAATGTGAGAGGACAATAATCTTTTCACTAATTTATAAGCATGTCCCTAAAGTTTCATATCAGTTCGAGGTCCAGAATAGGAGTTATGCTAAATAGCGCATTTAAGAAGCTTTTTTGTTAATTAAACGGCGCAAATAGCATAAAGCCTATCTAAACCCAATTTTGACACCAAACCTTTTACCCACTGATATAATATAATATTTTGGGATTTTTAAAGATTTTTAATTATTTTTAACCTGCTCATAACCTAAGGTTATGGCCTTGATTCGGTAAATACCGATTATACCCTTTTTGTGTATAAAATGAGTTTTACATAATATTTTGACACCAATCCAATTGCTACTGATTTAAAATAATAAATGAAGTATTTTGAACATTATAACCTGATCAGAAAACTCAGATTTCCTGTATAACCCGGAAATCGCTTAAAATGGCTTTTTACGCGTATTAAACACCTAGTATGGGTTTAAAACCATTTTGGCATATAAGACTTATCACCAATTTATATAACCTATTAAAATAAGTTATTTTACTGATGTATTCAGACCCGAATCTCAGAATCTCATTTAATCTCTTTTATAACCTTTAAAATGACCAAAATACCCCTACGGGACTTAAATTGAGATTAAACTCGTTTTGGGCATAATGGAAGGTATCCTACTGATATCACAACCTATTTAAGGCATATTAACTTAGGAAACCTGTAAATGACTCTCATGGTTACCCGTTACGCCTCTTGCGCGTTCGGTTCGGTTTATGTAACTAGTTTGCATAAATTAGCCGAAACGGGTCGAACCTTATCATTTTTATCTCAGAATCCAGAATGTGTTTAGATTACCCATATTATACAAGTCTTCAAACTTGTCGGGTCTAAATCACATTCTATTCCGGTCTTCGCTTAATCGTGCGTTTGAACCGTATCTTTCCTTAAAACTAACCGGTCTAAGTTTAGGCTTAAATTAAAGACCCGTTAGGATTCTAATAGGTTATCATAAACCTTCGTTCCAGAATAGGAGACCCGGTAAAAGCGACACGCACTTGCTATTTGTGATTGATACTTGCAAAGGTAAATACTTTTAACTTATTTTCCCTATACGGGCTTGGGGTATGGTATATAAAATACCGCTTCGACGGGCATTGAATCTTTAATCGGATAGAGGTTAAACCATTGATATGCACCGTTTGGAAATGTTTTGTTTGCTTAAAGCCTTTGGGGGGTTGATGAGCATGTCCCGGATATCCTTGGCATCATCTTACGAGATG
The DNA here is from genome assembly GCA_030545235.1 of Helianthus tuberosus. Taxonomy (NCBI): domain Eukaryota; kingdom Viridiplantae; phylum Streptophyta; class Magnoliopsida; order Asterales; family Asteraceae; genus Helianthus; species Helianthus tuberosus. Next base: position 7,578,039 of record CM060385.1, read on the forward strand.
GCCACGACCTGAGCACGGGGTGTAACAACCCTCGGTAAAACCACAACCCTCATAATATTCCGACTCTCTAAATATACTATAAAATGTCTCAATATGTTTTATATTATACCCCGTATGTGAAAACCGAACCCTAGTTATGTTATATATATAAAATAAAATTAAAAATCTGAAAAGTTAAGTTGAGGCGGGCCGCTTCAACTTAAGCTTACATTAAAGCGGGCTGCGCGGGCTCGTGATACGCGGATGCATCCGGTGCTGACACGTGTCGCAATCGTGTCAAGCCTAGTGATGACCCAGCTAAGCTACTGCGTTGACCAAGGTTGACGCGGGCCGCTTCAATGTTCCCTGTCTTTGACGCGGGCCGCGTGAGTATCAAATTTCACAACTATAAATAGCAGACATCAGTTTTCGATTTCCGTCGCTCACATTTCATTCTCAATCTCGAATTCTGAAGTTATAAGCATAATATTTTGGGTATTATACCCCTAATTAGCGAAGTTCTGTTCCGTTGTAAGTATTATAACCCCGGTTTCATAATAGTTACGCTGCCCGATTGATTTAGGGTTCCGTAACAACTGTCGTGGTTCTGCCCGACGTAGTTGTTGGAATGCCGTCTCGGGGAGGGTATTATTAATAATTTCAAAGGGTTATGGTACTAACCAATGTACATTTGTATAAATTATAGATTATACCCAGGAAACCCTTACGAAAAGCCTAAGACAGCAATGTGAGTAATCTTCTTTTTGTTAAACAGTTTTTACAAAACCTTAAATGCTTTACAATGCGATTAAGCAGTATGTGAGTCTTTGTAGTTCTTCCATTACTGCCGGTATTTGGGGTTTTGTATACAAAATTATTACTTGCGAGTAATAAGTCGGGAAGACAGTACGTTACCATTGGACAACGAGTTAGCCAATGCGTAATATGACCCACAAGTCAAGGATTGACAGTACTGATTGAGTATTTTGGGTAGAAATAAACAATGTGATCGCCCTCAATACTGTGTTAATTGATAAAATGTTTCTTGATTAAACTGGGATTCACTCACCAGTATTTCCCGCTGACAAAATATTTTTAAAACATGTTTCAGGTAACACAATGTGAAAGCCAACTAGGATAAAGCCAGCTCGAGAGCACTGACGGCTTGGAAAATAAGTGACTATAAAAGTTATCTAAGAAACAATGTTTTAAATTAAATAAAATAGTGTTTGTCCCTATAAATGTATTGTAATAAGAAACTTGGGTTTTGCCCATGTATTTATTAATAACAAGCATGGTGGTTTTACTCTGATAATCATTTCCTAACTACGGTCCTGATGTAAATTCCGCTGCGAGACTAAATAAAACTGATACCACCAAACTCTGTGATCACGTCCGCCCGTTCCCGGGGAAGAGGGATCGGGGGTTGTGACAGAAGGTGGTATCAGAGCCTAGCCACTGGTCTAAGCCAAAGAAGTGTTCTGCTAACACTTAAATTTTGAATTAATGGTAGGAAATAAAATAAGGAAATATATGCATAACTGTAATTATGTGTTATGTGTTATTTGACTATCTGTTAGTTTTCAGTATGAGTGATCAAGGGCCATCAGACGTGAATCGTCAGTTAGCTGATTCACCTAAGAGTGAAGGTACATCATCACAGCCTGCCCACTCGGGGTATGTTGCTGATCAGGAAGACGAAATATTTGCTTTTAGAGCTCAATCTGAAGAACCATTCCCTACTAAGAAACGAGGATGGTTCAGTAAAGAAGCTTTTGCTCGTAGGAAAAGAATGAGGAAATTGCAACAGCAAAGGGCTTTAGCAGCTATTAAGAGAGAGACAGATGCCAAAACTCAAGAAATACTTAATAGAAGCCTAGCTAATTTCCATATCTTAGCTACGACTACTGCTGACCCAAGTCTGGAACAATTAGTAGCCCCACAACCACAAAACCCAGAACAACCCATGGAAATAGAAAATCAGGAAAATCAAGAAGAGATGTACAACTTTAACCCAGAAGAAATCCCTAGAGTGCCTGCACCAAATCCCCTAGACCCGAATTATGACCCCTGGTGGGACGACAATAGAGACTTTGTGCAACGTTACCCTATCCAGGATTATCCACCCTTACAGAACATAGAAGCTTACCCAGGTATGGACCCTTTAGATCCCTATTACCAAAATGATTATATTAGGGACATATTAGAGGATCCTTACCAATTTCATGAACTGTCACCCCCATATCAGGAAAATGTACCCCATATTCCAAACCCAGTCCGAGAACCTGCACCCCCAATGAGTGCAGAAAACGTGCAAGAACTTAGGACTTTCGGGGAGGAAATCTTAGAAAGCAGTGAGAGGATGCGTCAGGTGGGAGAGCGTCTCGTATGGAAATACGATGAGCGCAATATGGATTTTTGGATAAATCCATATCCATGAATGTTAGAATGGAGAAAGCAGTAGTAATAATAATATAATAAAATAAAATAAGATATGTGTGTACGGATGCATATTTTTATTTTATTTCTGTTGGTATTGTAATTTCATTTCTGTACTAGTGTGTAATAGACGCATAAGTATATGAAAAGAGTAAGTAGCAATGATCTACGTTTTTGGTTAGATTGCGTGTCATGTGATTAATTATATTAATATATTATTTGTGATATTAATATGGGATAAATGTTTAAAATTCAGATGGCCGACCAAGAAAATCAAGTCAATTTGGATAATAACCCAGAAATCCAGAATGATAATATTCAGAATGACGATAATCTGAATAATGAGAACCCAAACAACAATAACAATGGAAATCAAGTGAACAATAGTGCTATCCAACACATAGTAGCACAAGGAATTATAGATGCAATGCCATTTATACTTCAAACTGTTAAGGATGCTGATAATAAAAGTAGGCATAGCAGTAAACGACCACTTGAACCAGAAAACAGCGTGAACAATGGACCTGTACTTCAAATGCCTATTCCTAAAAGAAGAAGAACCGTGCCTAACGGTTGTTCTTATAAAGAGTTCTGGTCTTGTAAACCAACGGAATTCTCGGGCAATGAAGGGGCCATTGCAACCTTACGCTGGATAGAAAAGACGGAGGCAGTCTTAAGGATAAGTAAGTGTGCTGAAGAAGATAAGATATTGTTTGCTTCTAATCTGTTTAAGAATGCAGCACTGGAATGGTGGAACACTATCCTCCAGACAAGAGGAAGTGATCAAACTTATAATATGGAATGGGAAGAATTTAAAAACAAGGTAGAAAGGAAATTCTGCCCACCCAATGAAAAAGAACAGATAGCAAACAAATTCCTAAACCTTAGGATGACTGGTGTAGATAGCAAAGGGTACACAAAGCTATTTTTCGAATATGCTAGGATAGTGCCAACTCTTGCTTCACCAGAACCAGTATTAATCTCCCGTTATATTTGAGGATTAATTGGGGAAATAAGACATGTAGTCAAGGCAGCTAGACCTCAAACCATAGAAGAAGCTGTAGAACTTGCCAATACCTTGACTGACGAATTAGTCCGTACCCGAGAAGAGGATCAAAGGAGAAACCTAACCCAGAAATTGACTCAAGAATTTCGTTCTGGAAATTCTAACCGTGGAAGAAATGTAGGTTCTACCTCTGCATCTTACTGTAGGAATTGTAAAAGAAAGCATTCAGGAAGATGCTCTGGGTACTGTAACTATTGCAAAATATCTGGACACAAGGAAGAAGATTGCAGGAAGAAAAACAACAGGATATGCTACAATTGTGGAGAACAAGGTCACATCAAGCCAAACTGCCAAAAATTAGCTCCAGCCACCGACAACAAGAATACTAAAAATGCTAGAGCATTTGCTTTAACTGCAGATGAAGCCAGAATGATTCCAGATGTCATTGCTGGTACGTTTTTAGTTAATGATGTCTTTGCTAAAGTATTATTTGACTCTGGTGCAAACCAAAGTTTTATTAATACATCGTTTTGCAAATTTCTAAATCAGTCATTAACTAAACTACCACAAGAATGTGTAGTAGAGACAGCTAACGGAGAAACTGTTAGAATTTCTGAAATCTTGCAGGGAGCAAGCATAGAAATTTTAAATCAGAAATTTATAGCAAACCTGTATCCCATGAATCTAGTAGGATTTGATGTTGTTCTAGGAATGGATTGGTTAATAGCCAATAAAGCTAGTATTTTATGTGATCAAAAGTTAATCCAAGTAAATTCCCCAAAAGGTAAAATGATCACAATTAAAGGAGATAAGCCCTTTAGATCCACAAAATTCATATCTATGATGAAAACTGCAAGTTGTATTAGAAAAGGTTCTATAGTGTATTTGATTTCTATAATTACTAACACTAAAGGAAAAGAACTAAAAGATATTCCAGTAGTATCTCAGTTTTCAGATGTCTTTCCAGAAGAATTACCAGGATTACCTCCAGACAGAGAAGTTGAATTCAAAATTCACCTATTACCAGGAACATCACCAATTGCCAAAGCACCTTACCGTTTGGCTCCTGCAGAAATGCAAGAATTGAAGAAACAACTAGATGAATTGTTAGAAAAAGGATTTATACAACCAAGTTCATCGCCATGGGGAGCGCCGATATTGTTTGTTAAAAAGGACGGATCAATGCGTATGTGCATTGATTACCGTGAATTAAACAAGGTCACGATTAAGAATCGGTACCCATTACCGAGAATCGATGATTTGTTTGATCAATTGCAAGGAGCTCGATTTTTCTCTAAGATCGATTTAAGGTCAGGATATCATCAATTAAAGGTACAGGAAGAGGACATTCCTAAGACCGCATTTAGAACAAGGTATGGCCATTATGAATTTACTGTCATCCCATTTGGTTTAACCAATGCCCCAGCTGCATTTATGGACATGATGAACCGAATATGTAAGCCATATTTGGATAAATTCATAATTGTATTCATAGATGATATTCTAATTTATTCTAAGAATAAAGAAGATCATGCAAGACATTTGCACGTACTTTTAAGTTTGTTAAGAAAAGAAAAGCTTTATGCTAAGTTTTCTAAGTGTGAATTTTGGTTAGAACAGGTACAATTCCTTGGACACTTAGTCAATCATGAAGGAATTCATGTAGATCCAACAAAAATCGAGGCAATTACCAAATGGAAAACCCCTGAATCACCAACTGAGGTTAGAAGTTTCTTAGGATTGGCAGGTTATTATAGAAGATTTATCCAAGATTTTTCTAGAATAACCATTCCTTTAACTAAGTTAACCTGTAAATCTGTTAAGTTTAAATGGGGAGTAAAACAAGATGAAGCCTTTAGAATTCTTAAGCAAAGATTGACCCATACACCTATATTAGCATTACCAGAAGGAACTGAAGACTTTGTAGTCTATTGTGATGCTTCTAAATTAGGTTATGGATGTGTGTTAATGCAACGACAGAAGGTTATAGCTTATGCATCTAGACAACTTAAGAATCATGAAGAAAATTATTCAACCCATGATTTAGAATTAGGAGCTATAATTTTTGCTCTTAAGATTTGGAGACATTACCTTTATGGTAGTAAGTTTACCATATTCACTGATCATAAAAGTTTAAGGTATGTTTTCGGGCAGAAAGAGTTGAATATGAGACAAAGACGTTGGATGGAATTTCTTAGTGACTATGATTGTGATATCCAGTATCATGAAGGAAAAGCAAATATAGTGGCAGATGCTTTAAGCCGAAAGTTTCATGAAAAGCCAAAAAGGGTACGTTCTCTTAAATTAAATCTGCAAGTAGATTTAAATGATCAAATGAGAGAAGCACAAGAATCAGTAATCAAGGATGATTCTGAAAAATTAAAAGGTATGTTAACAGAATTAAAACAAGGAATAGATGGGATATGGAGATTCCATGAAAAGAGAATGTGGATACCTAAATTAGGAAATCTACGTAATCGTATATTAGAAGAAGCCCATAAATCTAAGTATACGATGCATCCAGGAAGTGATAAAATGTACCAGGATTTAAGGAAAAATTTCTGGTGCATAGGAATGAAAAAGGACATAGCAACCTATGTTTCTAAATGTTTAACTTGTTCACAAGTTAAAGCTGAACATCAGAAACCCTCAGGTTTGTTACAGCAATTAGAAATGCCAGTTTGGAAATGGGAATTAATAACAATGGATTTTGTAGTTACTAAATTACCCAAAACTAGGAAAGGAAATGATACAATCTGGGTGATTGTAGATAGACTAACTAAGTCAGCTCATTTTCTACCAATGAAGGAAACAATTAGCATGGAACAATTAGCTAGATTGTATGTAAATGAAATTGTTTCTTTACATGGCATTCCTTTATCAATTGTTTCTGATAGAGATAGTAGATTTACCTCTCGTTTTTGGTCAAGTTTCCAAAAGGCAATGGGAACCAAGTTAAAGCTAAGTACGGCTTATCATCCACAAACAGATGGACAAAGTGAAAGAACAATCCAGACAATGGAAGATATGCTTAGAGCTTGTGTAATTGATTTTGAAGGTAATTAGGATGAACACTTACCTTTAATAGAATTTTCTTATAATAATAGTTATCACACAAGTATCAATGCTGCACCATTTGAAGCACTTTATGGAAGAAAGTGTCGAACCCCAGTCTGTTGGGCAGAAATTGGGGAACAACAATTATCTGGACCTGAGATAGTGCAAGAAACAACTGACAAGATTATTCAAGTCAAGGAACGACTGAAAGCTGCACGTGATCGACAAAAGAGTTATGCTGATAACCGATGCAAGCCATTGGAATTTCAGGTAGGAGATAAAGTATTATTGAAAGTCTCTCCTTGGAAAGGAGTGGTAAGATTCATCAAACGGGGAAAGTTAAGTCCCAGGTATGTTGGACCTTTTAAGATTATCAGAAGAATAGGACCTGTAGCCTATCAGCTACAACTACCAGAGGAAATGGCAGGAATACATGATGTGTTTCATGTATCTAATCTTAAAAAGTGTTTAGCTGATGAATCACTGATAGTGCCTCTTAAGGACATAGAGGTAAATGAACAACTCAAGTTTGTAGAAAGACCTCTACAAATTGAAGATAGGAAAGTCAAGAATCTCAAACATAAAAGACTAGTTCTAGTCAAAGTGAAGTGGGATTCCAAAAGAGGACATGAATACACTTGGGAGCTTGAGTCAGAAATGAAAAGGAAATATCCACATTTATTTCAGTAGATCTCGAGGACGAGCTCTAAACAAGGTGGGGAGAATGTAACAACCCTCGGTAAAACCACAACCCTCATAATATTCCGACTCTCTAAATATACTATAAAATGTCTCAATATGTTTTATATTATACCCCGTATGTGAAAACCGAACCCTAGTTATGTTATATATATAAAATAAAATTAAAAATCTGAAAAGTTAAGTTGAGGCGGGCCGCTTCAACTTAAGCTTACATTAAAGCGGGCCGCAGGGGCTCGTGATACGCGGATGCATCCGGTGCTGACACGTGTCGCAATCGTGTCAAGCCTAGTGATGACCCAGCTAAGCTACTGCGTTGACCAAGGTTGACGCGGGCCGCTTCAATGTTCCCTGTCTTTGACGCGGGCCGCGTGAGGATCAGATTTCACAACTATAAATAGCAGACATCAGTTTTCGATTTCCGTCGCTCACATTTCATTCTCAATCTCGAATTCTGAAGTTATAAGCATAATATTTTGGGTATTATACCCCTAATTAGCGAAGTTCTGCTCCGTTGTAAGTATTATAACCCCGGTTTCATAATAGTTACGCTGCCCGATTGATTTAGGGTTCCGTAACAACTGTCATGGTTCTGCCCGACGTAGTTGTTGGAATGCCGTCTCGGGGAGGGTATTATTAATAATTTCAAAGGGTTATGGTACTAACCAATGTACATTTGTATAAATTATAGATTATACCCAGGAAACCCTTACGAAAAACATAAGACAGCAATGTGAGTAATCTTCTTTTTGTTAAACAGTTTTTACAAAACCTTAAATGCTTTACAATGCGATTAAGCAGTATGTGAGTCTTTGTAGTTCTTCCATTACTGCCGGTATTTGGGGTTTTGTATACAAAATTATTACTTGCGAGTAATAAGTCGGGACGACAGTACGTTACCATTGGACAACGAGTTAGCCAATGCGTAATATGACCCACAAGTCAAGGATTGACAGTACTGATTGAGTATTTTGGGTAGAAATAAACAATGTGATCGCCCTCAATACTGTGTTAATTGATAAAATGTTTCTTGATTAAACTGGGATTCACTCACCAGTATTTCCCGCTGACAAAATATTTTTAAAACATGTTTCAGGTAACACAATGTGAAAGCCAACTGGGATAAAGCCAGCTCGAGAGCACTGACGTCTTGGAAAATAAGTGGCTATAAAAGTTATCTAAGAAACAATGTTTTAAATTAAATAAAATAGGGTTTGTCCCTATAAATGTATTGTAATAAGAAACTTGGGTTTTGCCCATGTATTTATTAATATCAAGCATGGTGGTTTTACTCTAATAATCATTTCCTAACTACGGTCCTGATGTAAATTCCGCTGCGAGACTAAATAAAACTGATACCACCAAACTCTGTGATCACGTCCGCCCGTTCCCGGGGAACAGGGATCGGGGGTTGTGACACGGGGTGTAGGCGTACACCCGTCAGTGCATAAATAAAAAATGTGGTGTGTCTATTAATCTTTAGCCCGGTCTACGGATCGGGCTACTAAATGCATAAAGAACATGTAATTCTTTTACAAGATTATATTCAAATAATTATCCCAAGTTATAAAAAAGTTTGTGCCACGTGCATTCAAATCAATTTTATTAAACCTTTTCTAAATGTGTCAGTTAATTGTATTTACCAGTGTAAACTGGCGTATTTTCCCAAAAAGGTTAAGTGCAGGTACTACGCGAACTAGGTTGGCTTTCTCCTAGCGTCCACAATAAGTCTCGCAAGCTTGGATGTCAAAACTGTTGAACAATGTTTCCATTTTATTTTGATCCACCTGTGGATTAATTTCAACTATTTGTGATTGATACGTGGTCGAAAACCGGTGCTTGTAATTGCTTAATTTGATGTTATTGCATAAGTTTTAGTTTTGAATAGCCTACTTTTGATTAGATATGTATTTTGCAGATCTAGCAGAGTTTAAGGAGCTTTTCGGAAGCTTTACGGGTCACCGGAGCGAAAACGGAACTACCGGGATGCGAAACGGGTCAACCGGACTTGAGAAATGAAGAAAACAGAAAGTTGGAATTCCAGGAGCCGTCGCCGACGACCATATGGTCCGTCGCCGACGGTTTACACAATGTTCCGTCGCCTGAATTGTCCGTAGACAGCGAGATAACCCGTCGGCTTCAATTAGCAATCCACACGCCGTCGCCGACGGACACATCCACCGTCGGCGACGGTCCTTCTATGTTGCATACGCGAACATCTTGACTTGGGGTGTGAAAAACGATTTTTATTGGTTGTTATTGAATCAATTCGGGAGTTACACTTTTTGGAGAGTTCAAACTTGTTCTTGGAGCCATTACCATCAATCATTCACCTACCACTCAACCATTCCATCTCTACAACCCGAATCATCATCATCCAACACACGATCAATCATCAAACCCTAGTTCACCAATCCATCATCCTTCTCATCATCACCATTCCATAAACCCTAATTCTCCATCATTCCTTCATCCTACAAGCTTCAAGATGACTCCATCCGCATTCCAAACTTCCGGTGATCAAGCTCTATCAACCATGAGCGGCTAATCATCTCGGTTTCACCCCGGTGTAGGTAGTTGTTAATTTTAGGTTTTCAATTTGTTCTTGTTTCATCTTAGTGACAATTTGTATTTGGTTTTTGAAACTTTTGACAATAGTATTACATTTGTTACGAATTCGTGAATTGTCGAACGATGTTAAAAGTTATGACTTTGCGAAACGGTGATATGTAATTGTACGTTGTCGTTGTTAGGATTTACTTGTGTTGATTACAAAGTGTCTTTTTGTCCGTTCTTCGGGGCGTTGATAGCTAGTAGCACCTAAGTCACGGTACACTAAATCCGTTAATCGAATGCATTTGAGTTGAAACTAAAACTTGTAGAAATCCTAGGTTAATAATTACCGAAACCGGGCGTGATTCCTTTTTATTATTATTGTTCTAGTAACCATTTTCTCGTAATCGTTAATCATTAGTTGTTCATCAATTTAATCAATTCAATTAGTCTAAACTCATATCTCTTAATTAAACAAAAATACAAAAACATTCTAGTAAGCTTCATAAATCGTGACATTTGTTATAATTCATTCGAATCCATACACAAACCACATACTCTTCGTGGTTCGACCCCTCACTACCACTAGCTATTTATTAAGGGTAATTAGGGCATATAAATATTATCTTTGACCGGAGCGCGACACTCCGATCAAATTTTGGCGCCGTTGCCGGGGAGTGCGTGCGCTTTGTGTTTGGATTATTGTTTGAATTTTCGTGATTATCTGTTTAATTTGTTTAGCTTTCTTTTTGTACTTGTCTTTTTCCTTGTTACGCGGGGTGTGTTACTTGTGCAGATTACAGGTAGTGCATGCATACGCGGAACTCCGGGAGGACTTCACCTTTAGTCTACGAACCGGAAATCGAACGAGTTGCAAGAAGAAATCTAGCAAGCCGGTTAGAAGCAACACTTGCTTCTAATCAAACCAACCAAACACCACAACATACACCATCCATTGAAATTGGTTCAATGGCAAACCAAAACTCCAATCACCCAAACCTCAACCAAAACCAATTTCAATCCCGAGGAACCTTTTATCCCGCTCCAAATATGCAACCCATGCCTCAAGAGCAACCGGGTGGTAACAACAACAATGGACCACCTACACCACCTTTCCAAAACCAAAACCCCAACAACAATCAAAGAACACCTCAACAACAAAATCTTCATAGACACAACTCCCTACCCATTAACCTAGATGACCGGAATGTCAATTCCGACCGTCGGGGAAATCGTGATCGCGGCAATCCCGCAAATGAAGACCCATTCTTCAACATCGACGACTTGAGGAATGCAATCCCCGATGATGAACCCTATAGTTTTCCCGGTTATCAATCGCCGGAACATGTGAGTATTCATACGGAAAATTCTGATGACGGGGGATATTATGATGATAGGGCTAACGATGACGAAGATTGGGGCTACGTGAATAGGGGAAACGTCTACAACGCAAGAAGATATGATGATGAGGAAGTTGGCTACCAATATGCCAATTACGTTGGGGACGACGAATACGGTTACGGAGGTGGAAGAAATGATGGTTATGGGAACAATCGTCAACCACGAAACAATGACCAACGGAATCGGAATGATGGGTTTTATAACAACAACAACAATGCAAACCCTAACCGGATTCCTCGTTTCGTGGGAGGTGGTAACCCAAGGGATAATCGAAGAGATGATCGAAGAGGTGAAAGACGGGATCATAGAAGACCGGGTGATCAAGAAGTTAATGGTCCACATCGTCGTCAACGACCTCCACGGGGAGTGAATGATCGTTTTAGGCTGGTTGTCACCGAGAACGACTCACCAATCGTTTGTGAGAGGAGGATGTATGATTGTAAACCACATTACATCAACATACTTCCTCATTTTAATGGAAGATCTAACGACGAACCGTATACACATTTGACGGAATTTTCTTCGGTTTGCAGCACTATCGGGGGTCACAACTTTGCTTTAGATGAGGTCAAACTTCGACTATTCCAATTTTCACTGAAGGATAAGGCAAAGCAATGGTTCCTCACACTTCCCGCAAATAGTATTCGCACTTGGGGAGAAATGCAACAAGCGTTCCTTGATGAATACTACTCAATGGCGAAGACCGATGACGCTCGTGATGAAATTAGGTCTTTTCGCCAATTATCGGGCGAACCGTTACATGAGGCCTTTACAAGATTTAGAGAAATGATGCGAAGATGCCCTCGTCATCAAATCGAGAAGTGGGAGTTGGTTAAATGCTTTGTACGGGGTCTAGATGACAATACATGGAACCGACTTGAATCCACAAGTAACGGGACCCTCCTAAGCAACCATGAAGACGATGATTGGGAGTTTTTGGAACGAATGAGCAAGCGTTCGAAAGAGAAAGAATCGGCCGACCGAGCCAAGAAGCATCCCGTTTCCCGATCACTTCCCGATCTTGACTCTAAAGATCGGATTTCCACTCTAGAGCGGGAAATGGCTCGTATGAAGAAGAAAGAGGTAAATGCGGTTCAATTTGAGGTATGTGAAGGTTGCGGTGATATTGGACATAGAGCGGAACAATGTCCAACGGGGTCACTTGACTATACGGAGGAAGTCAATCAAGTGTATGGAGATAGGAAGCAATATGACATGAACTCCAACACTTATCATCCGGGTTTGAGGAATCACCCCAACTTCCGATATGGTAATGCTTCAAATCAAATGAACCCGAATTTTCAATCGGGTAACCAAGGAGGTCAAAGCGAAGCATCATATCAAAACCGTCAAGGTGGTAATCAAAGAGGTTATCAACGAAATTATAACCAAGGGTACCAAGGTAGGGACAATAATTACCAAGGTGGGTACCAAAGGAATTACAATAACCAAGGCGGTAATGGAAGCGGGTCGAACAATCAAACCGGTGGCGATGATTTGAGTGCCAAAATGGATGCTTTGTTGAACATGCAAAAAGAATCTCAAAAGACAAACGAGATTAGGGATAAAGCACACGAGGCATTGGCAAAGCAAGTGGGCCAACTTGCGGAAGAAATGGCTCAAATGAGAGGAAGCACGGGAAGACTCCCAAGTGACACCGCGGTGAACCCTAAGCATCAAGGGTCAAACTCAAGGAACACACGTGAGGTACCAATTAATAAAATTACTTTACGTAGTGGTCGAGTCGTTGATAATGGTGTCAAAACACCACCACCCGAGTTTGTTGAAGGGGTGGTGGAGGATGCTAGTGAAGATGAGAATGAGAATGGTCAAACGGGTCAAAAGAAAAATGACTTGAAAAAGAACAATGATACCCCCGTTGTGACCATCCCCGTCCCCAAGGCTAAGGAAAAGGGTGTGGAGGCTAATACCGCCCCTTATCCCGAAGCATTGAAGGGACCCGTGAAAAAAGTTGTAAACAAAAGAGGTCCACAACAAGAAGAGTTGTTGGAAATTTTTAAACAAGTAAAAATCAATTTACCTCTTTTGGATGCAATTAAACAAGTACCGTCGTATGCTAAGTACTTGAAAGATTTGTGTACCCAAAAACGTACTCACAAATTTCCAAAAAAATTAGATTTAACCGAAAATGTGAGTTCGATTCTTTCGGGTGCACTTCCACCTAAGCTCCAAGATCCGGGTGCGCCTATCATTTCAATTCAAGTAGGCGATTTTAAAATCAATCGGGCACTTCTAGATCTTGGTGCTAGCGTGAGCATTCTACCGGGTAGTTTGTATGACCAATACGAGTTTGGTCCACTTCAGTCATCTAACACCACCGTGGTGTTAGCCGATTTGACACCTAAACTACCCCGTGGAATTGTCTCGAATGTGATAGTAAAAATCGAGGATTTTTACTATCCGGTGGACTTTCTAGTACTTGATTATGTGGCCAAGGACCCAACCAAGCAACCTACGGTGATTTTGGGTCGACCGTTCTTAGCAACCGCAAATTCTCAAATTGATTGCAAAACGGGAACGGTTGACATGACATTTGGAAACCGAAGGTTGAGGTTGCATGTTTTTTCCGGACTTATGAACCCTCCAGTTGATGATGAATGCTATATGGCGGACGTCGTTGACACGTGTATACCTCTTTGCGACACAGTCGTAGATGGGGAAAACACAATGGAGGATTGTTATATGTTTGACAGGTCACAGGTGGAGATGGATAAGAGCATAGACGAGGAAGTGAGAAGTTTGGAGGTGCTTGCGGTTAGAGAGGGAAAACCGACATGGACGCACCAAGTTGAGAGTTTACCGGAGAGCATCGACACCAAGTTGAAGCCGTCATTAGTAGAGCCTCCGGAGGTTGAATTGAAGGTGTTGCCTAAGCATCTCAAATATGCTTATGTTGGTGAAGGCAACACGCTCCCGGTTATTATTGCATCAAATTTAACCGTGGAGCAAGAGGATAAATTGATGGGTGTTTTGGTCACTAATCGGGCGGCGATTGGATGGACCATTGCTGATTTGAAGGGTATTAGTCCCTCGGTGGTGATGCACAAAATCATCACGGAAGAGAATGTGACTCCCGTTCGAGATGCACAACGGAGATTAAATCCGAACATGCTGGAGGTAGTGAAGAAGGAAGTGCTGAAATGGCTAGATGCGGGTATCATTTACCCGATCTCGGATAGCCAATGGGTGAGCCCAACACAGACGGTTCCCAAGAAAGCGGGCATACAAGTCGTCAAAAATGACGCAGGTGAAGAGGTAGCCACTCGGCCGGTAACCGGGTGGAGAATTTGTATTGACTATAGGAAGTTGAATACCGCAACTTCCAAAGATCATTTCCCTTTACCGTTCATTGATCAAATAGTTGAGAAATTGTCGGGACAAAAATTTTATTGTTTCTTAGATGGCTATTCTGGTTATAACCAAATCGCCATCCATCCGGAAGACCAAGCAAAGACCACGTTTACTTGTCCCTATGACACTTTCGCATTTAGGCGAATGCCGTTTGGATTATGTAACGCCCCCGCCACCTTTCAAAGGTGTATGATGAGTATCTTTTCAGATATGGTGGGGAAGTCTTTGGAAATCTTCATGGATGATTTCTCAATTTTTGGGTCATCTTTTGAGGCTTGTTTGGATCAACTAGATAAAGTATTAAGAAGGTGTGTCGAAACTAGTTTGGTCTTAAGTTGGGAAAAGAGCCATTTTATGGTTCAAGAGGGAATAGTGTTGGGACACGTGGTGCCAAGTCATGGGATAGAGGTTGATCGTGCAAAGGTACAAGTCATATCTACTTTACCGTATCCCACGACCGTTAAAGGTGTTAGGTCATTTCTAGGTCATGCGGGTTTTTACCGGCGGTTTATTAAGGGTTTTAGTGACATAACCAAGCCTTTATGTAACTTGTTGTTAAAAGATCAACCGTTTGATTTTAATGAAAATTGCCAAAATGCTTTTAACAATTTGAAAGAGAAGTTGGTTGAGGCTCCAATCTTGCAATCGCCAAATTGGTCTTTTCCTTTTGAAATTATGTGCGATGCGAGTGATTATGCGGTGGGGGCCGTGTTGGGACAACGGGTCGATAAGAAACCCGTTGCCATATACTACGCGAGTAAGACTCTTTCGGATGCACAATTGAATTACACTACTACCGAAAAAGAGCTACTCGCGGTGGTATATGCATTGGATAAATTTCGGGCATATATATGGGGTAGTAAAGTGATTATTTATTCTGATCACACTTCAGTTAGGTACCTCATGGAGAAGAAAGATGCAAAACCGAGGTTACTCCGATGGGTGTTGTTACTCCAAGAGTTTGATTTGGAGATACGGGACAAGAAGGGTACCGAGAATGTGGTAGCGGACCATTTGTCCCGGTTGATGGTTGATGAGGATCCTAAATCGTTAGAGATCAATGAGTCGTTTCCGGATGAGTATATTATGAAATTGGATAAGTTGCCTTGGTATGCTAACATTGTGAATTATCTTGTTACAGGTGACTTACCGGCACATTGGGATAGACGGAAGAGGCAACACTTCATGTCCCAAATCAAGTACTATCGGTTGGAAGAACCGCATTTGTGGAAGGAGTGTGCGGATCAAGTTATAAGGAGATGCATTGATGACGAAGAGATTCCAAGCGTGTTGCAGCATCTACACTCATTTGCATGTGGTGGTCACTTTAGTGGTCACAAAACGGGTCATAAAGTGTTAAATAGTGGTCTTTTTTGGCCTACTATCTTCAAAGATGCAAATGAGTTTGCCAAAAATTGCATAGAGTGTCAAAAACTAGGGGGTATTTCCAAAAGGGATGAGATGCCCATGCAACCAATCCTTGTAGTCGACATCTTTGACGTGTGGGGAATTGATTTCATGGGCCCATTCCCCAATTCCTATGGCAATTTGTATATCTTGGTGGCCGTTGACTATGTGTCAAAGTGGGTCGAAGCAATAGCCACCAAGACGAACGACCACTCCGTAGTGTGTAATTTTGTTCAAACCGATATTTTCTCAAGGTTTGGGATTCCTCGGGTCATCATAAGTGATGGAGGATCTCATTTTAAAAATTTTCGGTTTGGGAAACTTCTTAAACGGTTTGGTGTTGACCATAGGATTGCTACCCCCTATCACCCGCAAACAAGCGGGCAAGTTGAGGTGTCAAATAGGCAAATCAAAGAGATTTTGCAAAAGACCGTGCGGGCGGACCGTAAGGATTGGTCAATTAAATTGAACGACGCCTTATGGGCCTACCGTACGGCACATAAGACACCTATTGGCACTACACCTTATCGGTTGGTTTATGGTAAAAATTGTCATTTACCGGTTGAACTTGTGCATAAATCGTTATGGGCTATCAAAGAGGTTAATGTTCAATATGACGATGCAGGTAAGGAAAGGAAACTTAAGTTATGCGAGTTGGAGGAGCTACGGGAAATGGCATATGAATGCGCGTCCAACTACAAGGATGGAATGAAGAAAGCGCATGATGCCAAGTTGAGAAAGAAAGAGTTCGAGGTTGGCCAAAAGGTGTGGCTTTACAATTCGAAGCTCAAGTTCTTTCCCGGAAAGCTCCGGAGCAAATGGATAGGACCCTATGTGATCACCCGGGTCGGACAATTGGGTGATGTTACCATCGAGGATCCGAAGGATGGGGTACGAAAAACGGTAAATGGTCATCGGCTAAAACCGTTTCTTGATGGTAACGAGAAGGTAGACGAAAACAAGGAATTGGTGAGCTTTTTGGCAAGCACACCGATTTACGAGGTCGACTAATAAGGACCGGTAACCTTTTGTGTAAAGTTATGTACAATTATTTATTTGTTTGTGTGTTTTGTTTGTTAATCGTTTTTGTTCCATGCTAATATCTCTTGATTGTGTGAAGTCCGGACATTCAGAACGGGTCATGAAGACACAAGGTATGTTTTTAGGCTTTGTTATGTGCATTGAGGACAATACACGACTTTTTGGGGGGTGGTAGGGCCGTTGACGGTTATTGCGTTTTCAAAATTTAACTTATAAAAAATCACAAAAAGATTTTTAATAATTTTTAGGATTTTTGTATGTACATAGCTCCTTTATTAAAAGTTCGTAATTTCTTCCTATTTTGCGGAAAAAAAAATAGTGTTTTGAGAAACCGTCGTCGACGGTATACATCTTCGTCGCCTACGGTTCCCCTAAGTTGTCCGTCGCCCAATTTTCACCGTAGACAGCGTGTTAGGCCGTCGCCACTTTCACTATATTCAAGCACCGTCGCCGACGGGGCATCAGGCCGTCGGCGACGGCTCTCCTAAATTCAGCCGACGCTGATTTTTTGTTTAAGTCAAGGTTCGAACCCAAACCCCTTTGACACTTGCAAAACTCGTTCCAAACATAGTTTTAACCATACAAAAGTCTTGAAAACCTTATCACATGCCCACATAACTTCATCTAGCAGATCCATATGTTCTAATTTCTTCTCTTGCAACCCATCTTCTTCACTAAGTCACCAAGAACCCTAGATCTTCTCTTCTCATAACTCCTTCAATTCTACACCAAATCAGTCGATTCTTGAGCCTAACTTGTGTAGTTTTTCAAGAGGAACAAAACCCCCATAACGGTTTCCATCAAATCTTGTTCGTTTGCACGATTTCTGGACGTGAATTTTAGGGTTTGAAGAGTGTTCATCCAAGTTTCTTGTTTTGCACTTGCTCTTAGTTCTTCTTGTCATCTAAACATCAAAGCCATGCTCCGAGGAAGTAAGAAAGCAAAGACCTCCGGTCAAGGTTCATCTTCGGGAGCCGGTTCGGGCTCCGGGGTATATCAAAGACGTTTTGAACAACTAAGTAATGTAGTAGAGGGTGATGGGCAACTTATTAGGCAAGATTGGGATTGGGAAGAAGAAAAAAATAGTAGATCGGCTTTGGCATGGAAGGACGAGAAAACAAAGGCTCTTTCTCGTTACAACAATAAGAGGTTAGAAGCCAAAATGTGGAAGATGAAAATGGTTACGGGTGTTTCAAAATCCGTGCCCGAAAGGACAGTTTGTGAACGTACGGTAGATGTTGAAGAGTTTAGGAAGATTGGTATAGTGAAAAGGTTTGAGAAACTTGGCTGGGAACGGGTGATTGACTGGTGTGAGGATATCACTACTCGGGTGTACTTGGGGGCAGTTTGTGAGTGGTTATCCACCCTTCGTTTTGAACACTCTGATAGACCGGCTCATAGGTGGAAGTTGATTGGTAACATTGGAAAAAATCAAATGGTCATGTCTTTCGAACATATGAATGCTATAGCGAGGTTTGACTCACTTGGGATCGACGCGTATGAATATTATGGGTATGATCAGTTTTTGGACAACAAGAAAAACGATGCTGACCCAGTGAGGCTTTTAGAGGACACCCTACTAGGTTCTGGTGGTGCGGGAGAGTCGAGAAGTGGTTTGTCTTTGATGGGAAAGATACTTCAAGGTATCTCGTTAGAGAATATTATGGTACGGTTCGGAGACCGTGGAACGGTGAAGGCACCCGACTGTCGGGTTTTGCATGCATTGTTATATGGGACGCCCAAGCTCTCGTGGCGTCAAATTGTTATGATCAACACATGGGATACGCGGGAATCGTTTAAACAAAAGATGATTCCTTATGCAAGGTTGATTAGCGCCATGATTATCCAACAGAATGCATTACCTCAAGACTCATTGTGGGTGTCTAAGCCCATTGATCAATTCAACTTCGCCTCTATGAGGCGACATTGGAGAATAACCGTGAAAGCTTTTGGGCATTTGCATACGGTTGAAGATGAGCAAGGGGATAGTTATCGGTTTAATGACAAAGAGGGTGATGAAGAAGGTGATGAAGAAGAGGGCGATGAGGAGATGCCCGATGTTGAGGAGGAAATTGATCCTTCCGGTCCGCGGGGACCGAGGCAAAGGTATAGGAGGAAGCATAGGGAAATCTCTGCCAATGTGGCAGATTTTGTGAATCAAAGGCAAATACCGTCATATCGGTTGTGGAACCGTGGAGATCAAGCGATCTACGACAATGTGTCGGCGGGTATTGGTGAAGCAAGAGAGTACCATGCTAGTAGGAACGAATGGGAAGAGGCGCAAGGGGCGTATTCGCAGCAACAATGGGGTTTTCAAGCATCTTTCCGCGAGAGGGTGGAAAAGCAGTTGGAGGAACAACAGTTGCAACATGCGTTACAACAATCACAAATGGAATGCATGATACAGTTGCAAGAGGAAGAAAGGGCCCATAGACAGGCATGGGAAGAAGAGGCGGCTAGGAACCAAACTGCACAAAGAGAGTTGGACCAACGCCGATGGGGAGCGTTGGCTTTCTCTAACCAAATGGCGATTAATAACTTCAAGGTGCTCCATGATCAAGAACGCCATCAAAGAGATTATCAAGCCGGTCTCCCATATGTTGAACATTCGGGTTGGACCGATTACTCCAACCTTCCTCATCCGCAAGGGCCATCCGATCCAACCCCTCATTGGCCCGAGGCAGTCGGCTCGAGTTTTGTTCCAATGCCATACCAACCGCCACCTCAACAAGAGTCAAGCCCGCTAGATAACTATAGGGAGATGTTCGAGTCCCTCACTGGTTATCAATACCAGCCCAACCCGCCAGTGGATCCAAACGAGCGATATCAGCGGTAGAGGTATGGTATGTCTTTTGTTGTTGTTGTTGTATATTATTTTTATTTTCGTTATTTCCATTTTGTTATTTAAATTATCGCCTAGTTAAATGAACGTTGTGGGTGTGTTCTCTATATAACCCTCACGAGACCTACTCGTCCTCCCAAGCTATTGGGGGGTTTAAAAGGGCTTGTTGCATAAGCTAAATGCAACCGTGATTCCTACGAAAGTGAGTTAGGTTTGTTGTTGTTGTAAATTATTTTCCACATAAATCAAAGTGAAATAACGTATAGCTTGGTAATATTTTCATAAAAGTGGTAGAACTAGGTAACTAACAAATTTTAGTGGTTGTGAGAAGCATGCTTCTACACAAGGGTTAAGATTTGTAGGTACATTCGGTTCGTGGGACAACCGCTTTCATGAAGAGGAGAGGAGCATACGAGGAATGAGCTCACAAACCAGGTGCATACGTCTCTTTTTACTTTTGATCTTTAGATTAGCAAATAAGTGGAGTGTAATTTGTATATTATTTTTCCGGGGTGATTTTTTTGGGGGAATTAGCCGTGTCACGTCCCTTTTGCGTTTAATACTCTAGTTCTTACACATTGAGGACAATATGTATCTCAAGTGTGGGGATGGGGGAGTAGTAAAAATTTTAGATTTTGACCCGTTCATTTAAATACTACACATTGAGGACAATGTTCACCTCAAGTGTGGGGATGGGGGAAATTTTCAAAAAATTTTCAAAAATATCTTGTTCCAAAAGCGATCTTAAAAGCACAAGTAACTAAGTCAACGAGGGATGTCACAACCCATTTGGTCTTTTGTCATGGTCAAATTCAAATTAATAGCATGACGAGTATTTAACGGGTGATTATTTGGGAATAATCCGCCTAAGAAACTAGTCTTTTATGCATGTCACATACCATACCCTTTTAGATATGTGAGGTTTTGAGCCACTTTTATATCATAGATTACATACCTATGTTTCTTTGTTTGAGTGGACCATTAGTCATATATTGTAGAACTTGCAACTTTTGATACATTTGAGACTATAGACCGAATACAAGCACGAGAATGATTAAGGCATTAGGTAAACCTTTTCTCTTAAAACCATTTATCTATCCTTACCCAAACAAATCCCCTAGTCGCCCATTTTGAGCCTAAACCTTTCGTTTGACCACCCTATAGCCCATAACCTTTAAACCTTTTCTTTTAAACCCGTGTGATGGAAATTCGATTATAGGAGTCATTCTTTGTATAGTTGTTCTTGTTTGTTTGCATATATGTCAAAAAAAAAATACTAGAAAATATTATGAAAAAGAATTGAAAATCGTCGAAGAAAAACACAAAAAGAAGTGTTAGTAGTTGTTGAATAAAAGGCGAATGTTGTTGCCTCATATTTGGTGTTTATAGTTAGTTTTGTTAGAATAATCTGTTGTAATAAAAATCGAATTTTCATCACCTTAGCCACTTTAAAATATCCTAATTCCTACCCTTAGCCTAGCCCCGTTACAACCCTCATAAAGACCTTATGACTTGTGCTTAGTGTTTGTGATCAATGGTGGAGAATGATTGAGTTGCAAGCTTATGCGGGTATGTGTTCTAATCGGTTTTGAGTGAATATTCTTTGTAGTGCTAATACATTATAAATATTAGCCAATTTAGAAGCCGAGTGGAGAGAACATTGTGAGGGATGTGCATAAATTGATTGGTTTCACGGGCGGGTTAATCTTGGGTCACCATTTGTGTATGTAAAATCACATTACCGTTAAATATATTGAAAATTGTAAAGAATTTGAACTTTAGCATGACATTGGACCTTAACCTTCGTCTCGGGAATGGGGAGTGTGTTTGTTGTTCGACCCACGTGAAAGTGAAAAACAGATTTGCTTGAGGGCAAGCAAAAGACAAGTGTGGGGATGTGATACGTGGTCGAAAACCGGTGCTTGTAATTGCTTAATTTGATGTTATTGCATAAGTTTTAGTTTTGAATAGCCTACTTTTGATTAGATATGTATTTTGCAGATCTAGCAGAGTTTAAGGAGCTTTTCGGAAGCTTTACGGGTCACCGGAGCGAAAACGGAACTACCGGGATGCGAAACGGGTCAACCGGACTTGAGAAATGAAGAAAACAAAAAGTTGGAATTCCAGGAGCCGTCGCCGACGACCATATGGTCCGTCGCTGACGGTTTACACAATGTTCCATCGCCTGAATTGTCCGTAGACAGCGAGATAACGCGTCGGCTTCAATTAGCAATCCACACGCCGTCGCCGACGGACACATCCACCGTCGGCGACGGTCCTTCTATGTTGCATACGCGAACATCTTGACTTGGGGTGTGAAAAACGATTTTTATTGGTTGTTATTGAATCAATTCGGGAGTTACACTTTTTGGAGAGTTCAAACTTGTTCTTGGAGCCATTACCATCAATCATTCACCTACCACTCAACCATTCCATCTCTACAACCCGAATCATCATCATCCAACACACGATCAATCATCAAACCCTAGTTCACCAATCCATCATCCTTCTCATCATCACCATTCCATAAACCCTAATTCTCCATCATTCCTTCATCCTACAAGCTTCAAGATGACTCCATCCGCATTCCAAACTTCCGGTGATCAAGCTCTATCAACCATGAGCGGCTAATCATCTCGGTTTCACCCCGGTGTAGGTAGTTGTTAATTTTAGGTTTTCAATTTGTTCTTGTTTCATCTTAGTGACAATTTGTATTTGGTTTTTGAAACTTTTGACAATAGTATTACATTTGTTACGAATTCGTGAATTGTCGAACGATGTTAAAAGTTATGACTTTGCGAAACGGTGATATGTAATTGTACGTTGTCGTTGTTAGGATTTACTTGTGTTGATTACAAAGTGTCTTTTTGTCCGTTCTTCGGGGCGTTGATAGCTAGTAGCACCTAAGTCACGGTACACTAAATCCGTTAATCGAATGCATTTGAGTTGAAACTAAAACTTATAGAAATCCTAGGTTAATAATTACCGAAACCGGGCGTGATTCCTTTTTATTATTATTGTTCTAGTAACCATTTTCTCGTAATCGTTAATCATTAGTTGTTCATCAATTTAATCAATTCAATTAGTCTAAACTCATATCTCTTAATTAAACAAAAATACAAAAACATTCTAGTAAGCTTCATAAATCGTGACATTTGTTATAATTCATTCGAATCCATACACAAACCACATACTCTTCGTGGTTCGACCCCTCACTACCACTAGCTATTTATTAAGGGTAATTAGGGCATATAAATATTATCTTTGACCAGAGCGCGACACTCCGATCAGTGATACTTGATATTACAATATTATTCGGTTGAAATATATCTATCTTTTGCTTCCGCTGTGCATTTAAATATTGTGTTGTTTGACTATAACGATATCAACTACGTCACGATACTCCCCACCGGGCCCACCGGTAATACGTGGAAATATCGGGGTGTGACAAATTACTATTTCTCGCTTCACAAAGCTCCGGTCAAAGTTGTGAATGATATGGAAAATACCATCCGTAAGTTTCTTTGGGGAGGCTCGCAAGAGGTAAATAAAATGCACTGGGTTTCTTGGGATAGGGCGGCTTCTCCTAAAAGTGTTGGAGGATTGGGCTTATGTAAATTAAAGACTATAATCTCGCTCTTTTCTCTAAATGAGGATGGAGGGCAAAGACGGAAAAGCAGTGGGTTATGGTTATTGAAACTATACACTCGAACCGGAACTGCTGGGGTTTTCTTGCATTTAGATCTAACTACAAGAGCATCTGGGTTAATATTGTCAAGTTTATTTTGCAACCGTAGACCGATAACATCCTCCTTAGAAACCTGGTGAGGGGGGAGCTTGGTAATGGTGCCGATATAAGGTATTGGTTGGACCCGTGGCTCAAACCTGAGCCATTGAAGGAATGCTTTCCTTCCTTATTTCGGTTGGAGACCAAAAAGAAATGCTTCGTTAAGGACCATGTTGTTTGGCCGTTTTCTAATCCTGCTAGTACTTGGAAGTGGAGAACAACCCCTAGCTCGAATGACGAACTGATTGAATGGACTCAACTGAGCTTCCTGATGTGTTTTGTCCAGTTGGTTGGGTCGAGAGATGTGTGGCGATGGCACGGTAATGATGCTGAAGGTTTTAGGGTGGCGGCGGTTAAACATATCATCGAACATGGGGAGGATTTCAGTCATTGTTTGGTCATGAAGTGGTGTCGGCGGGTCCCGTCAAAATGCAATATCTTTGTGTGGAGGGCTGAAATGGATAGAATCCCGACTATGGCTGCCCTTAGGAGAAGGAACATTGAGGTTTCAGATGGTATGTGTAAGCTGTGCAACTTTAGGGAGGAGACGGTTGATCATTTATTTACCGGGTGTATGGTGGCCTCGGTCCTTTGGCAAAAGATATGTGTGTGGTGCAAGATTCTGAATCTTCTCTTGTTCTCTTTTCGTGACATTCTAAAGGCGCATGAAGTCAATGGTCTTAATGGGATGTGCAAAGAGGTTATTCAAGGCATTATTATCATTACTTGCTGGAGTATTTGGATGCCTAGAAATAGTATCATCTTCGAAGATAGACAAGTTAACATAGCTGATATCTTTAGTGAAATTCGTTCCATAGGGTATATTTGGGTAAAGAATAGGTCGAAATTGAAACACTTGTCTTGGGTTGATTGGTGTAACTTTGTAATTATGTAGAGTTGTTGTTGTGTGCCGCCCGATTTTCGGGTTGGTTTTTTTAATGAAATTCTCCTTAAAAAAACTAAAATATGTGTTCATCTACGTATAAGAAAATATGAAGCTATTCGATCTCTTTGTAAGACTTTTGGAAATGATAGGGATAAATTTAGTTTTTAATAATGTATCTATAATAAATGAGGGTAATAAATTTGAGAGTAAATTACGATTTTGGCCCCTGTGGTTATATCACTTTTACCCTATTAGCCTAAAATGTAAACTTTTATCATCTGTACCTCCAACGTTTCTATATCTAACTATTTTGACCCATGCGACTAACATCATCCATAACCCAGGTTAATAATTTGTCAGATGCTCCTCATATGATAAGCAATTAAGTAATTTCACCTACCTAAATAAATATCATTTATAAACAAAACCCCTGCTTAACCTAATTCACCTCATCTTCTTCAAGTTTTCCCCCTCAAACCGTAGATAATCACAGTGGTAATTGCATAATGGTGATGGGTGTTGTAATGGTAAGGCTATGATGAATTTTGGATTATTGTGGGATTTCATTTATGATGATGATGGTGGCACCGATGGTGAAGAGCCACCTGGGAGTCAACTAGTCATGTTGGTATGGTGGTTAATGGTGACATAGAAGATGATGATTGCTGAAGATATTTATGGTGATGGTGCTCGTTGAACAGTGGGGGTAACCAGGGGAGTTAACTAGTCAAATCACGAGTCAAACAGGCCATCAAGAAGCTCTACTACCCATCTACACCTTATTTCTGATGCAAACAGGTTTGAAAAAACTCCGAGAATCCAGTTATTGCTAGCTGTGTTATTCTTGGGAAATGACAGTGTGAAACCCACATCTGAGGATCACCATTGTCGAGTTAGGGTTTGAGAGGGAAAACTTGAAGAAGATAAGGTGAATTAGGTAAGGCAGGAGTTTTTTCTATAAAGGATATTTTTTAGGTAAGTGAAATTACTTAATTGCCCATCATGTGAGGAGCATGTGACATATTATTAACCTGGGTTATTGATGATGTTAGTTGCAGGGGCCAACATAGTTAGATATGGAGACGTTGGGGGTATAGATGACAAAAGTTTTCATTTTGAGCTAATAAGGTAAAAATAATATAATCACAGGGGGTCAAAATCGTAATTTACTCTAAATTTGAAGTCATTGAATTATATTTATGTATTTGCTTTTTGCAACTAGTAAATAGGCTATTATAGAAATAGTGACCACCTTCTAAAACATTGTTGGTCCCCAAATGGACATAGAAACATGTTATATATTTTTATCAATGTTTTGAAAATCAAACTAGTCAGTAAACTGGACACTTTACTTTGGTCCGGCCCCAAATGGACATAGAAACATGTTATATATTTTTATCAATGTTTTGAAAATCAAACTGGTCACTAAACCGGACATTTTACTAGTTTACTGGTCGAACTGGTTGGACTAGCCAGGGCTCCGATTCTCTGTCCAGCCAGTATGCCCGATCTAACAATATTGGATTTTATCTTTTTAGTGAAAATAAGTTGATGGCAAATCTAATAGCCTTACATTATACTTGCTTTTGGCTTTTCTATATTTCTTTTCTTTTCTGCATTTGCAGTTAGTAGCATCTTTAAATTTAAATATATTAAAGTACTTACATGTTTATGGCATTTTCAATTAGAGCAATGGCAATGAAGAAAATACATGCAAGAAACATGCATACATAAGAAGCCATTGATATGAAAACAAGGGAGTGTAGGCTACATTTTGACCAACACTAGGTTTTGTCTTCTCCCGTTTTTACTTGCTAAAAACCATCACAACGTGAACCTAATTCCAACCAAACCAATTAAATAATATTATCACATCGGAAGTGTAATATGCTAGTATGTGTATTATATTGTTGAGGTAATTTGTATTTGAAACTTATTAAAAGAGATTTATTTAAGTAGTTTCATCATAACTAAATTCTTATCAATATGAGACTTCTTTTGAAGAGGAGAAACAAGATATACTAAAAATTTATTCAATCTTAACTTTTTTGAATTAAAAAAAAAAACCGTTGAAATGCAATAACACGAGTCTCGGTTATTGACATGGCTTCCTATATAATAAAAGAAAAAAACTAACACAATAAAATTTAAGCTATCAAAAGTCACTATTCATATTTAATTATACTATACGTTGTTTAGATAAATGGATCATAAACGTGTTTTGTCGATCTATTAACCTATTTAATATGATAAGTTACATGTGCTATTTGTGTCATAAACAGTTCAAACCCGTATTTACAAGTTTTAAGTTTTAACCATCTCATTAATTTGTTGATACGTATAACTTCGTGTCAAATCATGTTGTGTTAACAGATTGTATCATAAATTATCAAGCTCTAGTGACACATCACAATAAACTACAAATTCATATTTTCCATTGGGTAGTGATGAGATTGGAGCACTATTGATTTTTTGCATGGATATTTGATGCCTCATATTGTTTGGGTCCATTCTTAAATATGAGTTGGTTGTGTAGCTCGGCCGTTTAACAAGTGGGATACTATACATTCAATCTCGAATGGTTGTTTACGATTGTAAGTTATAAAAAATATATAAAAAGTATAGTATAAGAGCGTAACAAGCTACCAGACTTGTTTCCCTCTACTCTTAAGTCGTACACTCGTGCCTTTAAAATTTAAAATATTGTATTTGTTCATCTCTTGGTCAATTTGAAAAGGTAGTGTACCCCTTTAACTTTAAGGTCATGGAAGAGTGCATACTCAAAATTCATATAAGAATACAAAAATGATTTTTTTTATCAGTAGAAAATATTCGACTACATGCTACATCTATAAAACTAGTTTTTGCCCCGCCCGTGTTGCGGAGCAATAAACCGAATATTTTTCTCTCATAACATTTATGTCTGTACAGAGGGCAAAATCGTAATTATATTTTGAACTGGAGGCGAAATCATGATTTTAAACTGATAGTAAAATCATAATTTTGAGCTAGGGGAAAAGATAATTTAATTTTGAACTGTAGGCAAAAACGTAATTTTGAGCTGAGGGCAGAATCGTAATTTTGAGCTAGAGGAAAAAACAACATTTTATTTTTAACTGGGGACAAAAACATAATTTTAAAAGGAGGGCGAAACCGTAATTTTAAACTGGGAACAAAATTAAAAATGAGTTTTTGAACCGAGGGCAAAAGCGTAATTTTGAGCTAGGGCAAAAGTATAATTTTATTTTGAGCTGGGGGCAAAACACGTAATTTTAAACGAAGGACGAAAGCGTAATTTTAAACTGGGAGTAAAATTAAATAAAAAATGAGTTGGTCTAATAGGGAAGTGACAGACAGCTAATAATTTTGAGCTAGGGGGGAAAACATAATTTCATTTTGAACTGTGGCAAAAACGTAATTTTGAGCAGATGGCAGAATCTTAATTTTGAGCTAGAGAGAAAAACAATTTATTTTGAACTGGGGGCATAAACGTAATTTTAAACGGATGGCGAAACCGTAATTTTAAACTGGGAACAAAATTAAAAATGAGTTTTTGAACCGAGGGAAAAAACGTAATTTTGAGCTAAGGGCAAAATTATAATTTTATTTTGAGCTGGGGGCGAAAACGTAATTTTAGCTAGGGGCAAAACCGTAATTTTAAACGAAGGACGAAAGCATAATTTTAAACTGAAAATAAAATTAAATTAAAAATTGGTTGGTCTAATAGGGAAGTGCCAGGCAAGCTGCCTGGCACTATTCCCCTAACCTTCCAAGTGCTTGCCTGGCACAATTCCCCTAACCTTACAAATGTATATGTAGGTAAGGGGAGCGGGGTGGTTACTAGTGATAGGATTCTATCACTACCAAGCACCAATCAAGTCATGCCATGTCATCACCCAATATTTTATCACTAGTGATAGAAATGTAGGGGGTTGGTATCACTAGTGATGGAATTATATCACTCCCAAATTTTTATGAATTATATACATGTGTGAATATATACATGTTTCGTGTGTATATATCCCATATTTCGTGTGTGAATTATATGCATATGTACACGTGTCATTTGAAGAGATGCCCCCATGCAGCCTTATTCAAAATTGTGAACGCGTTATCTGTTCTACGCGTTTTGTTTATCACACGTTATGGGGTGGTCGGTGTTTCGTGATGGTTCAAGGCGTTATGGATGGTCCATAACGAACCACCCCGCCTGCCCTTATAGTTCTAAACTTTAGTTTATTATGATCATGTGAGTACAAATCTAATAAAAGGGGGGCAATGTGACATGAACCGCGGCTTTTACTACCCAAAGTGCATATTTAATTTCATAAATACAGCTTTAAGTCTGTTTTTTTCTACTTTTTTATATTTTAATCAATAAGATTGGCTTATTAATTGTTGAGAAGAATATTAAAGTTAAATAAAACCATGGGTAAACCATATTAAAAATACAAGGGGGTCGTGCACACGAGTTAGGGAAAAAAGGATCTGGACCCCATAAAATCAGATTACTAACGAATTTAACATTACTTTTGAATATTATAATTAATTATACTTTAAGAGTTTTTTGTCACGAACAAATCTTAGCTTTTATTATTTATTTACCCATGATGTATCTCAGTTGATATTATTTATTTACCCATGATATATCTCAGTCGATTTTTTTAATAGATTTTATACGTCACGTGTACCATTTGCTAATGTGGAATTTTTTCTTTTTTAACGGTTAATTTCTTTGATCTCCTGTCATTTATGGGACTTGAACCCAAGACATTCCTCTTTCTAACCTAATTGTTTTTAAATGTTTTGTCTTTGCCAATAGACCACCACTCAATTCGTAGCTAATGTGGAATTCTTAAGTGATACATATTTATATTTATAATGCCCTTGTCAATCTAAGTATTTTTTTTAACACTAAAGACCCGGGACATTGGAATTACCCTAGCAAATGATACCATACGAACAACATATAAGTATTCATTTTTATGTTTTTCTTAATGTTCTTACGGGTTTCGTGATGAACCGATTCAATTTTGACCGAATAACATTGGTACCGGTAAAATTGTTGTCGGTTGCTACTATTCATAACCAGTATAAATTTACTCGAAGACAGAGTTGTATTCGCCCATGTATACGCTTTTGTCTCTTTCGATAGATATATCAAGTGCCCGTATCATACCAGTTTCGTAATGGTTCGAATTGATACCCACCGAAAACCCACTCGCGTAGCGCGGCGAAACCAACTAGTTTAATATTAAATGAAACTAATCCTTCAGAAGACCTATTTTGCCTCATTTTTACATAATATATCAAACAATAAACTTTTTTTATATATAAAAAAAGTTGACTGCAGAATAACTAAAAATAGAAAAAGCTTAAATCTTATGTTACTTTGATGTACATTCCAGATGTATGTAAGTACTTTTGTGTCCCCTACCTATAAATAAAATCCAGTTTCTTCTAAAATGCTACTTCGGATGTTGGGCTTACAACATGAGTCAAACCATTTCAAGTATATTTAGTGTATTTCATACGCAACAAGTTTTTAAAATTATATTTTAAAAATTAGTATTCTTTAAATTTTAGTTTTTAACATGACAAAGTTTAATGTTTATTATGTTTTATCCTTAATAATATATTTTCTTATTTTTTTTTATCAATACGTGTATGAATTAACATGTGACTGTATTTGTCATCATAAACTCAAAACAAATCCAAAAAAATAACAATAACAATACAAAGCAACTCGGAAAAAAAAAATCACATGTCTAGTGCGAGCTACACTTTACATGATGTCATTGGTTAATAAAGCATTAATCGAGTCTCGTTAATTCAAAGTTAACGAGTCTCAAAGTAGAAAACAATCTTGAAACTTGTGTTTTGATACATGTTTCTTACTTTCTCATGAAATTTGCTCCTACAATATTATGTTACTATTCAGATGCTAAAAGATAGGGCTATAAACAAACCGAACGAATACAAACACAACTTTGTTCGTGTTCGTTTGTTAAGGAAATAATGTATCCGCGAACTGTTCATTAACACTTACGAAACGAGATTTTTTGTTCGCGTTCGTTTGTTAAGAAAATGAACGTGTTCGTGTTCGTTTGTGTTTGTTCGTTAATTTTAGGTACCAACCAAAAGTGAACACATATGAACGCTCACAAACACAGATGAACACAAATGAAGGCAAATAAACACAATCAAGTGTTCATTGACAAAATCGAACACAAACTGTCCCTATCTTATACTAAGAATGACGAAGGACACAAGGGCAAAAACCCTAGATCAGATACTGGAATGAGAGCGGGGGCGTAGTTGCGTCACGTCTACTTATAATGAGAGCGGGGATGACAATTTTTAACCAGGGTTTCCAGGAAGTAAGGAGAATCACTAATACGTAATACACAATATCCAATTAATTTTAAAAAATAAAGTTAAAAAACCCTAATAAACTATCAAACACAATCGAACACGTTATCGAACGTTCATGAACGAACACTGCCCTTATTTATGTTCGTTTGTTTAACTAAACGAACGAAATTTGTTGCCCGTATTCGTTCATTTATTAAACGAAAGAAACACAAACGAACTTTCTGCTGAATAATTCACAAACTATTTGCTAAACATTTGATTCGTTTGTAACCTTACTAAAAGCGGAAACACACTATAAATTTTATGAAAATATACTAGAAGGAAAGATATTTTTGTTGTCTTAAGAATCAAAAAGTATGCATAATTTACACGTACACACTTATACTTGATTATTTAATTGTGTAAAATCCTAGTTGCAGAAGGTAGGGAGAGCACGTCTGTGTCACGTGGTTAGAAGCACGTGGTGGTCACGAGGCGGGTGACCGGCGCCGGTAACGGATTGGCACAGAGAAAACAGGTTGACTACCTTTTATTCGACTTTTATTTACAGTTTGTAATTATTTTACTAGCACTCGTTGTGGTAGTGCGGTGTGGTACAAGGCGGGTATTCGATCTGTATCGTTGTGATCTGTTACGGTAGTGGTGGACTCAGTAATTTTTTGTAATAGGGTCTATTTTTTTTGTGTTCAAAATTTTCATAACAAAACGTTAAAATTTTCGTGTCGGACCTCATTCGGGTCAGGTCATAGCGAGGTTTGAACTAGATTTTAAAATAAAAGAGGAAAAACAAGCTATACAAAGATTGAACCAATGAACTCTTGTTGGTAAAGGGAGGGATTTACCACTACAACAGGTTTCCCTTTCTTTTCATGATGTCCACCTAATTGTATTTATGGGGTCCTTATATAATTTAATATACCGAATCTACTATTTTTTTTTAAAACATTGGGGTTCGGGGACCCCGACCCTCTCTATGTGGGTCCGCCCCTGTGTTACGGTGTCAGTTTAGCAACGTTATTCTATATGGCATTCGACATGTGTTTTACATCAATTGAAAACTATAAAAACGAATATCGACAATAATTTTTTAATCGTACAGGTTAGTTCGTCACAATAATGATGTAGAACCGGTAACCGCTATAGCTTCGAATAATAATAAATAATAATTGTGGAGCTTTATTCTTCAAAAACCCACTATTGAATCAAAAGGCTATGTCTCAGTGATGTCCCGATAACTCTTAAAATTTTTTTTAAGGGAAAATGAATAAAAAAATAAGATCTTGTTGTTGGAGCTAAACGTTAAACTTGAGAACTCTACATTATCTTGAGATACCACTCCACTACATACATTTTTATGTATAATAAACGTATGCATATATTAAATATGTAATTTAATATATATATATATATATATATATATATATATAGGGTGGGGATCAAGAGTGAACAAAGTTGGTTTTGTGAACCAAAATGAACATATCCTAGCCGTTGGATGAGGAGATCATGATCTTATTTTAAAGGGATTTTTTAATTAATAAAAAACAAAAACCTGCTTTAAAATAACTGCTCAAGGGCAGTATCGTAATTATTTGTTCTTCTAATCCATTGAAACCCACGAAAATAATAATCATATTGTAGAATTTGAAACCCGTAATAATAGGCCTGTCAATTACAAAGTTATAGCTTCTAGCTTCATCAAAAACACCTGCATATCAAAATTATCTCTCCTTGTAAACCCAGAAAAACAAACGCTGCATCTTCGCCGCTCTCTCTCTCCGGGGATTTCTACAATCGAGTTTCATCTAGAAGAATCATAAGCTAGGTATCGTTAAATTGTGTATTATTCATGAAAAGGTTGCGTACAGTGCTTCTTTATGCACACAGATCCTCTTGATTCAAAAGCTAGGGTTTCGATTGGTATGTGTAATCAGTAAATTGGTAGTGTATTTCTTCCGGTTTGGTAATGTATTATTCTTACTAGTTAGTTTTTATTTTTATTCTGTTGTCATTGTTGGGCCAATGTTTATGGTAGTTCTGCCCTAATCTCGCTAAATAATTTCACTATAAAGCATACGATGTAGTCTGCTGTGTATAACGAACCGATTACATGTGTATTTGTTCAAACTTCAGCATGTAACGTTGTGACTTGTTGTGTATTTCTGCCGTTTATAAAATCTTGAACGATTGATATGGATACCCTGTTCATGTGTACACATCGGGAGCGAAATCTGTTCAATTTAAAGTTTGGTTTAGTTATTGTGTATGAACAAAGTAGATTATGTGTAACAGGATTGATTACATAGTGTTGCATCATGATTTTTTTGTGTACTTAAGCCAGTATCTTAAACTCATGTAGTTTGGCCTTTTTTTTGGCTCAATCGATTTCATTGTTTATTAAAAAAAATGTTTTGTAACGAGGTTTGTATAAAATGGTGTAATATGTTATCTTAACAGTTGTAATAATACACATGTGTAATTGACAAAAGTACACATGTGTATTAAAGTTGGACAAACTGAAATGTACATATATGTATGACATGCGAAATATTTCTTTGTACAGTTAGGTGTGCTGTGTAAAACGAACCGATTAGAGGTTTATTTGTTCAAACGTCATAATGAAAACATTGTGATATGTTGTGTATTTCTTCCAGTTTTAAAATGGTGTACTCTGTGAACTTAGCGATTGTAATAATACACATGTGTAAAAGACAAAGTACACATGTGTATTATAATTGGGCAAACCAATATGTACATATATGTACGTGTAGCAATTTATTGATTTGTTTTCCATAATATTGTTTATTAGTTTCTCATTCAATTAAGGCTTAGACCTGTTTGTTTCTAATACATTCCGAGTTTGTTTCCTTGTTGGTTTGTCTTAGGTGATTTATAAGGATAAAAAATGAGGACTAGTAAGTGATATTTGGTAAACAATAAATTGTAGATGGTTAAATGGTCTTACATATCGTTAAATGAAGGTGTTAATACAAATATGTAGGGAGAAAAAGCGAATGGATAGCTGGTAAACAGAAAGGCTTATTTAAAAATAGTGCAGCAGATCCGATTATATGTTCTGAAGGTGAAGAAAGTAAATTTCGTTAAGAACTTTATGTGGTGATATGTAATTTAAAGGGTTAATTAGGGCTTAAAAGGGTTTACACATGTGTCTCGTTTCTTTATTACACCAAGTTATTTTTTGTGTGCAGAAAGATGTGGTTGTGAAATACCTAAAGTGTGTTCGCCATCCCCGATGCCATGAGATTGGAGCTCGAGATCCTGTTTGGTTAGATATTGGTTGGGCAACCATAGGAAACCATGAAGACTGGGGAATATACACGATGCGACACATGGAAACTTGGATGGGGATCATTGAAGAACGCTGGGACGTTGGATTTCCAATTGAAATGGCAAAAGCAAAGACAAAGATAGCACAACTTAGGAAGAAATTTGCTGTGAAGTTGATTACATCGGATGCGAACATACATCGCGAACATATTCTGGAAGAAGCCTATGATTATGCTGGCATTAACAGAATTAAGTAGATTTCTAGTACTACAGATGTCTTTTGATTTGTTTAGTTTATTTTCTTTGTATCTAAACAATATCTTTACTTTTGGGTTAGCTCGTGTTGGTAAACAGACTAGTTAATACGCTTGGTTGCGCTGGGTTTATGTTGAACTATCGTAGTCGGTATAATGTTAACCATATCCAATATTCCTTTGTTTTAAATATTAGGGTAACAGTGATGTTTGTTATGCATTTATAAAAGTAGTAAATATCCTTGACAGTCTGATTTATACGAACGTTAGTCTATGCACAAGTGGGCAACACAAGTTTCATTTGTACCTCTTACATTACGAAAACCACATACAGCCATGTTATTCTAAAAACTATTTCCTACATGAAAACACCAGATGCAAAATGCACATGCGTAACTCAAAACATTGCCGCCTACTCAATTACTAGTTGATGTAACCTGTATACCATATTGCGACCCGATAGAGAACACGTGTACATTGTCTATGAACATCCATAGATACTTGATAACCTTATAAACAGCTGAACTATATCTGTATACGTTATAACACAGACACATAGATACCCTTTTATGCAACATGGAATGTAATAGTAGATGAAAAAGGGACTTCAATTAGACTCACGCATGCTGCATCATTAATAAACTCAAAACTGGGATGTCACAAAATATACACTGCTGGCATCTGTATTAATTTGTACCTTTTAAAAAAACATTTTAACAGGGTATTTTCAAATGTAGCGATTGCTGGGATTACGCACAACACAAACACATGTGCAGCTCTAACATTCTAACCTACGAGACTGTGAATACTCATGAACTGCGACCAGTTATGCTCTTATAACCTACTGTACTACTTGTAACTGTAACATGTATCACATATCGCGAGTTAGTAGAGACCACAGGAAGATTGTCAATTAACAATCATGTGTAATGGATAAAACTTAAAAACCCATAGACTCCAGTTATACATGATATATCAAAAACATATAGCACCACCATAAAAACACGTAAACAAAATTACGATAAGAACTAGTTTAAGCTAACATCAACTGTCATGTTTAAAAAAACCTAAAACTGAAGGAGAACATGAAAAAAACAACTGAATGTTGTTACAATTTACGTAACCTACTCTTCACTACCAAAATCATCGGACACGTATTCTTCGGTTTCGGATTCTTCGTATACATCATCTTCTTCTTCGGTTGACGAATCGTCCTTAACCGGGTTAGCTTTTTAAGCGGACAATTCCTCTTGTCATGATCCCTAACTCATTTATTGCAAAAATTGCATTTCCATGTCGGTTTTTTTACTCTTCTTAATTGCTTTCTCTCCCGGTCCAATTGTTCATACAACTACGTATTCTTGTCCTTGCGAAACTGGATACAAACTTATATACACGTATGTTTTAAAATTGTACCTTGATGATCAATGGAAGCTACAAACACATGATCCTCTGCTAAATGTTCAGAGCCATGAGGACTTAACAAATTGGCTGAGACAACATGCTGATCGTTCGTGTTCGTGTCTGTCAAAAAATTATAAATCGTTAGTAAACGCATGAACTTCCCCATGTCGTTCGGGGCCATGATGTTTAAAAATTATACCTTGATGTTCGATGGAACCTACTTACATATGATCTTCCCCTAGTCGTTCGGGGCTATGAGGAATTAACGAATTGGCTGGCAGTTCGTTCGTGTTCGTGTCTGACATAATTTAAAAATCGTTAGTGTAACAAAATTAGAATGAAACGAAGATGGTTAAGGTATGAAATTTCTTGAACTGAGGAACAATCTGGGAAAATATGGAGACGGTTTTTTTTTCCATCATGAATTGAAATTGAATTATGACAGGATGGGTGGTTATTTTTCCTGGTAACTGAACATAATTTTTGAAAAAGAAAATTTGAATTAAAAATATATATATGTTAAAAGACAATCCTACCCTTATGTTTAATTTAATAAGATCTACGGCCAGAATTTGTTCGTTTTGTTCATAAATAAGGAAGGGTTCACAAATGAACCCAATCCTATATATATATATATGAGTGGGGATCCTACGGAAAGTGTGTTTTTCCTAAAAAGTGTAAAAAGTCATAAAACACAATAATTTCAGGCATAAAACACACCTAAAACTCACAAATAATAGAATGAATATTACTAAAACACCATATTCAAACTCTAATAGTCCATAAAAACTTCAAACACACCATCGTAGAACTATGAATATAAAACACACAATGCTAAACAACATAAAACACAATAATATTTGTCATTCCACAATCAGAGCCTTAACATCTAAAACACAACACAAAACCCACATACATGATGTTTTAGTAATCTTCATCATATTATTTGTGGGTTTTTGGTGTGTTTTATGGTTGACATTATGGTGTTTTATGACTTTTTACACTTTTTAGGAAATTTGGACTTTCTGGCCAACTCCTATATATATATATATATAGGGTAGGGATAGTGTACATTAATTCAGAAGTGTGAGAAGTGCATTATAACACTATATATAACACTATATAACACCATATAAACATAGTATAACACTATGTAACTATATATAACAATATATAACACTATACATCTATCATAGACATGCTCTCAGACAAAATATAGTGTTATATTTGTTATATAGTATTATATAGTGTTACATAGTGTTATATGGTGTTATATAGTTTTATATATAGTGTTATAATACACTTCTTACACTTCTGGATTAATGTACAAAATCCTCTACCTATATATATAGGGAGAAGATCATGCGAGAACCACCTCTTATTGCGAGAACCAATGTGAACACAACAAAAAATGCCTAAAAATAGCTAAAAATCACACAAAAATTTTTTTTTTAAATATTTTTTATAAAAAAATCGCTACTTTTCGAAGCAAAAAAAAAAAAAAAAATTTAATTTAAAAAAAAAAAAATTTTGCTTCTAAAAGTAGCGATTTTAACATAAAAAATATTAAAAAAAATTTTAGATTTTTTTTTATTTTTTTAGATTTTTTTTAGGTTTTTTGGGGGTTTAGTTTTTAGCATTTTAGCTTGGGGGGGGTGGTGTTACACCCTAATACGTATTTGACAAAAGTCGCAGCGGAAATACGTAGCATAAAATTTTCTTTCATTATAAACATCTTGACGTACTTAAATTCATTTTTAAAGTTAACTCTTTCTCAATAAATACATTTAGTGAACTTATTTACAATAAGAAAACATAACTTAGCTTCGCTCAATTACGTACTCTAACACTCCCGTACAATCTAACTTGTGACCCGATCCTCGATCTCTAATCCTTGATGATTCTCATGACTCGTACTACCTGCGTTCACCACATAAAATTCATAACATTAGTATGCATTATAAACATACAAGATCTATTCACGTTTACATTTCGTTCTGTTAACTCTTTACATCCCAGCTTTCCATCTAGTCATACAATCCGTGGTGAGACTTTCTCGTTGTACCTGCGTTACACTACGTTCACAAGGCACGCTATTATTATCGTCAATACTCAATTTCTATGAATACATGAGTATATACTTTCATACATACTTACATATATACATCCGTTCACACATAACTACCTATATACATACGTACATACATACATGCCTACATACATACCTGTTACATGCCTTCACACAACCCTACCTACGTGTATACATTCGTACATACTCACTTGGATATATATATATATATATATACATACACATACTACCTACATTCACACCTACATACATACATACATTCATATCTTCACGCATGCCTACATACGTACATACGCTCATATATACCTACTTGCATACATACACACATACATTCATTCATACATACCACTTATATTCATACACACATACATACATACCTTCATACGTATCTACTTTCTCTAAAACAAGGAATAAATTAGTCATTCTTAGCTTATATGCGTTTAAAAACGGTTCAGACGGGTTCGCATTGCATAAACTGATGAAAAACGAATTTTTGCGAAACTGACACATGCTCGCGTAGCGCCACTGCCAGTCGCGCTACGCGAGCCCCTCATTTTAACAGAAAGCTGCAGCTGGTTGCTGCAGATTCCCAACGCGATCCGGTTTTACGGAAACGAGCATAACTCTCTCATTTTTGATCCGTTTTACCTGATTCTTTTTCCTACGTGATCGTAATTTAATCCTCCATCACATGGAGTGAAAATCCAATATTTGGACTACCAAAATATGGGACTTTTAGCCTTCGGCTAATTACCCTTTTTACCAAATCTTGTCCCGTTCATGCATTTAGCAACATAACTTGTTGGTTTGACATTAACTTCATATGAATTAATAATTTCAAGGTCATTTGTCATAAATGATTCATTCCCGGATACCTTACATCTTATTCCACCCGTTTTCGCTCAAAAGCTTATTTTGACCCGTTAAGGGTAATTGCGCATTAAAACGTTTATGACTTACAAAACCATACTCCCCACTTTCATACTTGACCAAAACATTACACTAATCGAATAACTTATTTCTAAACTATTTTTAAGATCGTTTGCCCAAAATACCCATCAAGGGCATTTTGGTCAACTTTAATCCCATCATTTACGGCGAAAGACTACGACACATTTTTGACCTCATCCATCATGTTTAGTTAATTAAAACACCATATTAATTAATCGAACTAAGAAGTGATTACAGAAATCACTTACCTTATGCGTCCGTGCTCGTATCCGATTCCTTGTCTCTTCGTGACCCGTTAACACCTCATGCTTGAGCCCGTCTCGACGTGATTCCTATACTTTCATTTCATCGAAATCACGCTCTTATTAGCATACTCATTTGTATACGTTAACAATCGTATCAATCACATATTTCACACCTAACTTTCCTTAGTAATTTCTAACGAGCATTAAAACATATAATCAACTTCATATCCTTTCCAACACATGTACTTCATCATGTAATCACAATTAACGCATATTAACATAACATGTACCAAACGACTTCCTATAATCCCACCTTTACGACAACGAGTCAAATCATGTTTCTTATACTTAGTTGACTCTCAAGAGTCAACTATTAACCATATTTAACTATCGACTTATCATCATATACTCGTAATATCATAGCCGACTATACGGTCAACACTATATACATTTTATCATACGCTTAGTGTGTGTACTACCTTTTAAGCATCACGTACAACTAATTCATGCATAATTCTTCTAAACTCATACATAACCCATCAAAACCTACTACTAATCATCATGTATCATTCCCAAACAAACATCAAACATATCATCATCATATTTCTCCTAATTCATCTAACAAGAATTCATCATACCCACATAATACATCAATCTTTCAACAAGACTTTGACATAGGTGGTGATTCTAGTCATCATCTTCACCCTAACTAACGGGTTTCACCTCTAATCATCAAATTAACACAAACCATACGTAACCCATGTTCTATACGATGATTCTAACCCTTGTACATGATCAATTTCATATTAACTCACGGATTTGAACATAACCCACTTCACACATGATCACGAATCTTAGATTTAAGACATACCTTATGATCCCCTCGTGATGGTGATCATTTATCCATGCTCGGTTATGATTTTAAGCATCATCTTGCCTTTCAATTTGAGCATAAAGATGAAGTTAGGGTTTGAGGCTCCATGGGAGCCTCCTGCTCCTTCTCGAACACACGTATGTGTGTGTTTGTGTGTGATAAGTTATTTAATAACTTAACTTTCATTAGTTCCACTTTAGCCCCTCGGGTTTGCCTTTAAAACATAACTGACACTACCTTCATCATTTAATACTTTTGACCGTACTCTTAACTAGGTTAAATAGCCTAGTTATTTATTTCATGACGTGTCATATAGGAACACACGACAAATATTAACATTCAGATTTTGGGGCGTTACAGGGGGGTGGGGGGTTAGGTTTTTTTTTTTGGGGGGGGGGGGGGGTGGGGGTTAGGTTTTTTTTAGCTATTTTAAATTGTGTTCACATTGGTTCTCGCGGTTCTCACAATAAAGGTGGTTCTCGCATGAGCTCCTCCCTATATATATATATATATAGAGAGTAAGGTTCATGCGAGAACCACCTTTATTGCGAGAACCGCGAGAACCAATGTGAACACAACCTAAAATAGCTAAAAAAAACTAACCCCCCCCAAGCTAAATGCTAAAAACTAAAACCCCCAAAAAACCTAAAAAAAAACCTAACCCCACCCCACCCCCCGCCCACAAAAAAAAACCTAACCCCCCCCCCCCCCCAGCTAAAATGCTAAAAACTAAACCCTAAAAAAACCTAAAAAATCTAAATTTTTTTAAATATTTTTTTATGTTAAAATTGCTACTTTTAGTAGCCAATTTTTTTTTTTCTAAAAAGAAAAAAAATATTAAAAAAAAAAATTTTTGCTACTAAAAGTAGCGATTTTAACATAAAAACTACTAAAAAAAATTGTGTGTTTTTTAGCTATTTTTAGGCATTTTTTGTTGTGTTCACATTGGTTCTCGCGGTTCTCGCAATAAGGGGTGGTTCCTAACGGATCTTTGTCCTATATATATATATATATATATATATAGGGTAAGGATAGTGTAAAAAGGGCCTAAAGTGTGAGAAGCGTATTATAACACTATATATAATACTATATAACACCATATAACAATAGGTAACACCATATAATACCATATAACACTATGTAACACTATATATCATTATATAACAAATATAACACTATACATCTATCATAGACATGCTATCAGACAACCTATAGTGTTATATTTGTTATATAATGATATATAGTGTTACAAAGTGTTATATGGTATTATATGGTGTTACATATTGTTATACGGTGTTTATATGGTGTTATATAGTATTATATATAGTGTTATAATACACTTCTCACACTTTGAGCACTTTTTACAGGATCCTCTACCTATATATATATATATACATATATATATATATATATATAGGGTAAGGTGTTGGACTCTATATGCCCAAGACACATATAAATTGATGTGGCTAGTACGTTATGATCCAAGTCGAGTCATACCCAATAACAAGCTAGACAAACACTTATATT
The DNA here is from genome assembly GCA_030545235.1 of Helianthus tuberosus. Lineage (NCBI taxonomy): Eukaryota > Viridiplantae > Streptophyta > Magnoliopsida > Asterales > Asteraceae > Helianthus > Helianthus tuberosus. The sequence continues at coordinate 7,619,512 of CM060385.1, forward strand.
ATTTATTTGTGATATGATCAAACAAATAAATATTAACACTTACAATATTTAGAAATTGGTGTTCTAAATAATTACACTTGAAAAACTAATAAATTATATGGATAATTTATTTTGAGAGAATATTTTATTTTGTTATTTAATGGGTTAAATAACATTTTAAAAGGTTGTATAAAGTCTTGCATTTATGTAGTGTTATATTTATAAAAGTTATAAATATATAAACCAAGACTTGAATTTTATAAAAGAAATTTTTTTTTTATAAATAAGTGGGCCGCCCCCCCCCCCCCCTTGTCTTACCAAGATGAGATCTTGATCCAATCACAATTCATGCTTTTGCATGTGTTAGAGATGATGTGATTGGGTGGTCTAACCAAGACTTTTGGTCCAATGGGGTTTCATGCACTTGCATGTGTAAGTTGGCACATGATTGGTCATGGTGGGTGGCAATTCTCTCTCATGGCTCTATAAATACCTGTATGACAAAAATGCAAGAGATGGACTTGCAAGAACTAGAGAAATAGCTCTCTAATTTTCGGTCATCATAAGTATCATTCAAGTGTTCGGTTTTGAATTTTAGTGTTGAAATCCTAGCTACAATCGTAGTGTTTGTTGGAAGGCTTGGGGTATACAAGCTTGAGGTATTCTACACTTGAAGGCAACCGTTCAAGAAGCATCATTCGTTTCATTTCTCTTTACTCCTTGGAAGGTAGTATTCTAAACACTCTATGGTTGTGTTTTATTTTGATAGCATGCATGTTTGTATATGGATCCGGGATTGGGTTTTACATATAAAATGAGTTTTATATCTTGTAAGTAACATGTTTTAAAATAATTATTTCCGCTGCGTTTTTATTTTATATGGATAAAATACTTTGATAAACATGTGAAAAACCCAACAGTGGTATCAGAGCCGCTTATATGAATGCATGCTTCATAGGATATGAAATCTTCGGGTTTTGGGTTTGGGAAAAACCCTATGGCCGAAATTTTATATATGGTTATCCTTTTGTTTTTCATGATTATTTTAATACATGCATAAAAGTATCTTGAAAAATTATGTCATTTGGATGATTTGTTTGTTTGGACAAAAACCCACTTTTTCGGTTTTTTCATTCTTGACCGAAAAGTAGGTTGTAAAAAGGAAACCATTTTGCTTCTTGAATTTTATATATGTGAATATATATATATATTGGTGTTCATAACCTAGCCATGACCTTGTGTGAATATGTTGAATATTTGTGTTTGTGATTTGTATTTAATTATTTCAAAGGTTGTAATAATTATTATTTTTGGTTCTTCCATTTGTAAAGTTATGTAATTTATTTATTTTCATTTGGTATGTAAAATAAATAGATTAGGTGCATTTTATTTTACTAGGAAAAAAATGTATTAGGATATATTTTGAAAAAGAAGATGCACACAAAAATGCGGTTTTGGTTTTGGCTAATTTCGGGCCTAAAGGACTTAATAGTTCTTAATGGGATTTTAGCCCAAAAACCAAAACACATTTTCGGAGCCCAAAGGAGTTTGGAGCTGAATTAAAGTACATTTTGGAAGCTCAAAGAAAGTGGAGAAATCACAACACAAAAGGGAGACTTGAAGCATTTGGATGCGGGATCAAGTGGGAGTTCAACGACACATCGCTTGTGTAAATATTCACCCCTTAGGAAGGACTTTTTGGCACACTTGTTTCGGCTAACAAGTGTAGTCAAAATAGTTGGCTATGGTTATGCACCTAATGATATGTGTGTTATGCTTGTGTGGTTGCTTATTTTATTGTTTGGATGATATTTGGATATGCATGCTTAACAAACTAATAATCAACAACAAGCTTAAAAATGGTTCTTTAAAAAATCATTAAAATTGGTTAATAAAAGGTTATTAAAAATTAATGATTTTATAATAAAACGGGTTTTATCAAAAAGAACCTTGAAAATTTATTTTCACAAAAGTACCAAGGATTTGAATGCATGCAAATGTATGGTACATAAAGTTTTCTAAACTAGAATTTTGAAAACTCAAAATCCCTTTTATAAAAACAAGTCAAACACCATCCTTTAATACAACACTCGAATCACTTGGGAACTCTTATTGTGGGATAAAGGTCACCTAACCACATTTGAGGGAACTTGTATATTCGAGGTGGGTTTACCATGTTTGTGGGATAAAGGTCACCTAACCACTTATGTGTATAAACTCACACGTGTGTGTAAGTTGGACGACTTGATTTGGAAACCATGAACTTAGGGTCATCGAAGCATGGGGAACAAAGGTGTTGATGGGATTAAACATGCCAACTAAACATAAAGATGTTTAACCGATCCCATATGGCTAGAAGTTGCAAAGAGTTGCAATTGTCAAACGTTGACTACCTTGTTAATTTAAATAGAGGGATAAAGGTCACCTAACCAATATTTAAATGTAACGTTGGATTCTAGATTTTAATTATTAATTGTCTATGAGACACAAAAGGGTATTAATGATTAAAATATAATAATATCGAAAATACTAAAATTGAACCTTGTTAAATTTTGTAGATGGCCGCTAACAATATTACCCAAACCGTCCGTAACCTATCACTAAAAACAATCCTTAAAAGGATCGTTTCAATCAAAACACTTTATGGATTAATATCGAAACTTAAGAATCGTTCTCAAGTAAGAAAAGATATCCTATGTGTTGAACGATCCTAATCCCGATGAACATCTTATGGAAGATAAGGATGCCTATAACGATTGGATTAAGTATATCAAGGATACTATGCAAACCTCTTGTCTCATGTTAGGAATTATGGTTCCCGAGATTCAAAAGGATTTTTGAACATCATGAGCATACGACATGATTACCCAATTGTAGGAAATGTTCCTAAGGGTAGAACGCTTCAAAACGGTTCGAGCGCTTCATGCATGTTGAATGGAGGAAACCCAATCGGACTCATCTTATGTCTTTAAGATGAAAAGCTACATTGATCACCTCGAAAGGCTCAATATGGATAAAAGGGTTTTATCCATTCTAATGATCAATGAGGGTGGCAACTAGAAAGGGCATCACCCCGACACCAAAGCAAATATTGAAAATGGAAACGGGTAATTCAAAGGGAAATGATTAGAAAGACTAAAGCGAAACCACCGAAACCAAAAGAGAAGAAGGCAAAGGTTGCCATGAATGATCCATGTTTTGAGTGTGGTGAGATAGGGCATTTAATAGGAATTGTCCAACCTATCTCAAAGAGTTGAGGGATGCTAGGCAAACCTCAGGTACAATCTTAATGATACATATTGACCTTAATGTTATTTCTTCTAACACATGGGTATTAGATACCGGATGTGGAACTCATGTTTGCAATTCGTTGCAAAAGGTTCAAAAGAAATAAACATTACAAGAAAGGAGACTATGTTTTGAAACTTCCAAATGGTTTGGAAATTGTTTTAAAATGTCTTGAATGCTCCTAGTTTGACTAGGAACATTATTCAAGTTTCCCTTATAAGACAATATGGTTTTGACTTAAAGTTTGTAAACAATGACATTTATATTTCGATGAATGACATGTTTTACTTTAAAACTATGCCTTCAAATGGTAGTTATGAATTGGTTCATAATAATACATCATTTGATAGTTTAATGTACCAAGCAATCACCAAGAAACTCAATATGGATTTGAGTAAGACCTATCCTTGGCATTGTCGCCTTGGTCATATAAACAGATGTCACATGTAAACACTTCGAAAGAATTGTCTTTTGGAAACAAATGAAATTGGTTCATTTGATACATGCGAATCTTATTTACAAGATAAAATGACCAAGTAATCCCTTAGTGGGAAATGGCAAAAGATTTATTAGGTATCATACATTCGAATGTATGTGATCCTTTTAAGCCAATGACTAGGAATGGTGAAAGATACTTCATTATTTTTACCGACAACTATAGTAGTTATGGTTATGTGTACTTGCTAAGACACAAAGTTGAAGTTTTGAAATGTTCAAAGTCTTCAAAAGGTGAAGTACAAAATCAACTCTTTTAAGGTTCTTCGTTTCGATAGAGGAGGAGTCGAACTCTATTAGATATGGTTCGATCTATGATGGCTAGGAGCGCATTATCTCTATCACTTTGGGGTTACGCTTTGCTCTCCGTGGCCCGTATGGTCCAACCAAGAAAGTGGATAAGACACCTTTTGAAATATGGCATGGAAGGGCTCCATCATTATCATATTTGAATGTATGGGTTGTAAAGCTTATATGAAGCAATACACCCCAAAAAAATTGGAAGTCCGATCCACTAAGTGTATCTTCGTAGGATATCCTAAAGAGTATAGGATATTAATTCTACGATCCAACAGAGCAAAAGGTATTTGTTGCTCGAAAGGCTAAGTTCTTGGAAGCTAAGTTCCTTATGGAAGGAGCTAGTAGAACAGTGGAACTTGATGAGGATCAAGAACCACAAGCCGATACACGTTTGGTTGATACTAGCGCTCAACAAGAGGTTGTTGAAAACGATCAAGTGGTTGATCATTACACACAAAACGTTCGCAGACCTGGTAGAATTAGTAGTCCACCTGAAAGATATGGATTTTTCATGGATGGATGCTACATGGTAGATTCGGGTGAACCTACCACATACCATGATGCAATGTCGAAATCTGATTGCGACAAATGGCTTGAAGCTATGAACGTAGAGATGCAATCCATGTATGACAACCAAGTATGGGAATTGGTTGTACTACCTCTTAACTCCAAAGTAGTTGGAGATAAGTGGGTTTTCAGGAAGAAAACATATATGCATGATAAATTGGATACTTATAAAGCGAGACTTATAGCAAAAGGTTTCACTCAAACTCAAGGGGTTGATTATGATGAGACTTTTTCGCCTGTAGCGATGCTAAAGTCAATAAGGATATTATTAGCCATACCTGCATAATACAATTATGAGATTTGGCAAATGGATGTCAAAACGGCTTTCCTTAATAGATATCTTGAGGAAGATGTCTATATAGTTAAGCCTGAAGGTTTTGTCGATCCAAAACATCCTGACAAAGTATGCAAGTTAAAGAAATCAATCTATGGATTGAAACAAGCATCTAGAAGTTGAAATCACCGTTTTTTGATGAAGAGATTAGGGAATATGGATTCATCATGAACGTCGATAAAGCTTGTGTTTTGAGAAGGCTAGTGGGAGTATCATCACTTTCTTAATATTGTATGTCGATGACATTCTACTATTTGGAAATGACATTCCAACCATGGAAGGTGTAAAAACCTAGCTTGGAATTAGTTTTTCCATTAAGGATCATGGTGAAGTCACCTATATTTTGGGAATAAAGATCTATAGGGATAGATCAAGGCGCTTGATAGGTTTAAACTAAAGTGCATACATTGACAAAGTCTTGAAAAGGTTCAAGATAGAGAACTCTAAGAAAGGTTTGGTACCTATTCAAGAGAGGACAATATTGAGTGCGTCTCAATGTCCAAGCTCAAAGGATGAGCGAGAAAGAATGAAAGGAATCCCATATGCGATAGCTATAGGATTCATTATGTATGTAATGATATGCACTGGACCGGACATGTCATGCACTTTAGCCATGACGAGAAGATACCAGCGAGTAACGGTCAATGGGTGACTGTTAGAAAGAATATTGAAATACCTTAGAAGGACTAAGGATATGTTTCTAATATATGGATCTGGTGAAAAAGAACTCGTTGTAAAAGGTTACAGGGATGCGAGTTTCGGAAGTCGCTGTAAAGGGTTACATGGATACGAGTTTCCACATTGATCGAGATGGTTCTCGATCACAATCAGGGTAGCATTGTCCATTACAGAATCGGAATACATCGCCGCTTCATTGATCGAGATGATTCATGTGGATCTACCACTTAAATTATTGCCGATCTAGGGGTAGTCCATACCATTCAGGACCCTAGAGATCTTTGTGATAACGATGGTGCGATTGCTCAAATCAAGGAACCTCGTGCACATCAAAAGACCAAGCACATTGAGCGGAATTTCAACTACATAAGGGATGAAGTTGAAAAAGGTAAAGATATGTATTCGCAAAGTTCACACTGATCAAAATATTGCGGATCCACTCACGAAGCTCCTTGAATGGGCAAAGCATGAAAGGGTCATACTTGTGCCTTAGGACTTCGATATTCTAGTGATTGGATATGATCTATTTTGTATTTGGATATTGGAACAACTGTTATTATAACTCTTTATGGTATTTTGAGTTATGTTCCATTTTAGCATGTTTAAATCCGTGAATAAGTTACTTATTCTAAATGTCCGTAGTCGATCATACTTGTGGGAACAAATATGAATGTAAGACTATTATGAACTTGGATTGGTGGATATTCATTAGGTATGAATATAGAGCAAAGTGTTGCTACCAAGGTTCATAGATATTTGTGGGATACAAATATTGGACTGACTCGCTCTCAAATATTACTGCATGGAATCATCTGTGATTGATCATAAGTAAATTTGAGTAAAGGAGAATATCATAGTATCCTCAGACCTGAGATACATATTGGGTCTTGATATTCACCAAATATTGTACCTTGACTTATTTCTTCGCTGTCAGTAATATGACAGTACATAAGGCTAAGCTCAGGTGTGGTACAAGGTGATTGTGAGAGACGTATGTAGTCAAGACGGGATTTGTTCCTCTTATTCGTTGAGAGTAAGATGTCTAAGGCCTGCTAAAGTTAAATCAACAGAGAGTGATCACTCTATGTCTCTGGATTTGACATGACATCTGTAACGAAAGGATAAATGATAGATTCACCTAAATCATGTTCAAGTAAGGGACTTGAAAGGGATGATGTTATTGAATGGCAAATATAGTCATACGTATTGGGGGTAGTAAACCGTAGTTAGGCGTCATTTACTACTTGCATCAATCTTCTATGTATCTTGTGCAAGTGGGAGATTGTTGGACTCTATATGCCCAAGACACATATAAATTGATGTGGCTAGTACGTTATGATCCAAGTCGAGTCATACCCAATAACAAGCTAGACAAACACTTATATTATTTATTTGTGATATGATCAAACAAATAAATATTAACACTTACAATATTTAGAAATTGGTGTTCTAAATAATTACACTTGAAAAACTAATAAATTATATGGATAATTTATTTTGAGAGAATATTTTATTTTGTTATTTAATGGGTTAAATAACATTTTAAAAGGTTGTATAAAGTCTTGCATTTATGTAGTGTTATATTTATAAAAGTTATAAATATATAAACCAAGACTTGAATTTTATAAAAGAAATTTTTTTTTTATAAATAAGTGGCCCCCCCCCCCCCTTGTCTTACCAAGATGAGATCTTGATCCAATCACAATTCATGCTTTTGCATGTGTTAGAGATGATGTGATTGGGTGGTCTAACCAAGACTTTTGGTCCAATGGGGTTTCATGCACTTGCATGTGTAAGTTGGCACATGATTGGTCATGGTGGGTGGCAATTCTCTCTCATGGCTCTATAAATACCTGTATGACAAAAATGCAAGAGATGAACTTGCAAGAACTAGAGAAATAGCTCTCTAATTTTCGGTCATCATAAGTATCATTCAAGTGTTCGGTTTTGAATTTTAGTGTTGAAATCCTAGCTACAATCGTAGTGTTTGTTGGAAGGCTTGGGGTATACAAGCTTGAGGTATTCTACACTTGAAGGCAACCGTTCAAGAAGCATCATTCGTTTCATTTCTCTTTACTCCTTGGAAGGTAGTATTCTAAACACTCTATGGTTGTGTTTTATTTTGATAGCATGCATGTTTGTATATGGATCCGGGATTGGGTTTTACATATAAAATGAGTTTTATATCTTGTAAGTAACATGTTTTAAAATAATTATTTCCGCTGCGTTTTTATTTTATATGGATAAAATACTTTGATAAACATGTGAAAAACCCAACATAAGGTTCATGCGAGAACCACCTTTATTGCGAAAACCGCGAGAACCAATGTGAACACAACCTAAAATAGCTAAAAAAAACCATAAAAAAACCTAACCCCCCCCCCCCCCCCAAAAAAAAACCTAAACCCCCCACCCACCCAAGCTAAATGCTAAAAACTAAAACCTAAAAAAAACCTAACCCCACCCCCCCCCCCAAAAAAAAACCTAAACCCCCCTCCCCCCAAAAACCTAACCCCCCCCCCCCCCCCAAGCTAAAATGTTAAAAACTAAACTCAAAAAACCTAAAAAAATCTAAAAATTTTTTTTTAATATTTTTTATGTTAAAATCGCTACTTTTAGTAGCAAAAAAATTTTTTTTTTAATTTTTAAAAAAAGGTTTTTAATTTTTTTTTTTTGCTACTAAAAGTAGCGATTTTAACATAAAAAATATTAAAAAAAAATTTGTGTGTTTTTTAGTTATTTTTAGGCATTTTTTGTTGTGTTCACATTGGTTCTCGGGGTTCTCGCAATAAAGGGTGGTTCCTAACGGATCTTTGTCCTATATATATATATATATATATATATATATATAAACGGGTTCAAGAGAGAACGGTGAAAAGTGTGAGAACGGATCATGGCCCAACACGTGGCTGGGGGCCCTAATTGTTATCCGGGGGTACGATTGTCCTTTTATACGTTCACTCCTTATTCGCCTTATAAATCTCTTTCAAATTAAAACTCCAAAGATTATTGTTAGTTGTTACCTCCTTTGCAAGCTTTCTCAGATCTATGGCGTTTAACGTGGATTCTGTTCGACAAAGTAAAATTCGTTGGCGTTTTCTATTTTCGTTCCAACAAATCATGCAACAAATATGGCGTTTTGTTCTTTTATCATTGTTCTGTGGCGTTTTTTTGTATTGTTATTTTTTTAATGTGTTGTATGATTTTCCATAGCGTTATTCAATTATGCAATTTAATCCCGTTTTAATTGATATTTAATCTATTATTCATAACTGCAATTGGAGTTTTCGATATTAATTTTAATTGTCGTTTACGTTCTTGTGTATTTGTTATGTTTTTACGATCATTGGCGTTTTTCGTCTATTTGATTAGTTTTTAATTTTATTTAGTAGTATTTGTGAATATCAGTTATTACTATTTTGTTAATTTGTGGTAACATTAGTTTTGTTAATTTTGGCGTTTTCATTGTGTGTTTATTATGTCTTGTTTATTATTCAATTAATGGCGTTTTAATGTATAATGTTATTACGAGACATCACTCTGTTTTTCTGATTTTTTCTGTTCCTTCCTCTGTTTTCTCAGGCGAAGTCTCTTCCTCGAGTCAAAGGCACTGCCCCAAAACTGGATTACCATTTATCATTCCTGACGTCAGTGAAGAATTAAAGCCCAGAAAGGACATGGTATTCTCAAGCCTTGATGATTGTTATTCAATGTATGTTAAGTATGCCAAGAGTGTGGGTTTTCAGTCAGGAAAGGGACTACAAAGACAAACTCTGAAGGTGTCTTACATATTAAGTATTTCTTGTGTACGAGAGCTGGGGTATATAAGGACAAGAAGGTTGATACGTTGGACCCCAATCAAAAGGAGCGAGTAGTGCTATCTAACTTTTCCAAGAGGACTGATTGTGGTGCACTGTTATGTGTACAATTTGAGGATGGATTTTGGAAGGTTTATAAGTTTGTTGAGGAGCACAATCATGAACTTGTTGAACGTCCTGATAAGCATTTTCTTCCAACTGAACGATACCTCACTCAGCTCCAGAAGCATGTTATACACAGCATGTCTAAGCTGAATTTGGGTCCTGTCAAGGCGTTTAATGTTATGAAGACTTGTTTTGACGGTTTTGAAGACGTGGGCGCAAGCAAAGTTGAATTTAAGAACTATATGAGGCAAATTAACATGTTCATAGGGGAATATGACACTGATATGGTTGTGAAACATTTGAATGAAATAAAAACATTCGCAGCCTAATTTCTCGTATGATTACATCACAGACGAAGACAATCGTTTGAAGGGTCTTTTTCGGTGTGACGATCAAGCCAAACGTAATTACCACGTGTTTGGTGATGTGATTTTGTTTGACGCCACGTATCGTTCCAACAAGTAATTTTTTATAATTCAACTTCTTTGTTTTTGGCGTTTTATTAATTCACATGCTTGGCGTTTTTATATTTTACATGCAATGGCGTTTTATTAGCATGCAATGGCGTTTTACTACTTTACATTCAATGGCGTTTTATTTTTGTTTCATTTCTCATGGTGTTTTCATGTGCAGATACTCTATGGTGTTTGTACTGTTCACTGGTATAGACAATCATCACTGCAATATTACATTTGGTGCAGCATTGTTAGCGTCGGAAACTGTTGATACGTATATTTGGTTGTTAAGAGTTTTTCTTAAAGTTGTTGGTTCTCAACCAAAAGTTGTTGTCACTGACCAAGATCCAGCGATGAAGAAGGCTATCTCTGCTGTATTTGTTGACACGAGGCATCGGTTGTGCATGTGGCATGTGATGCATAAACTTTCTTTGAAGGTTGTTATGTTTTTTTTACCTTTGGCGTTTTAGTATACAATGCGTTTTAAGTTACATGGCGTTTTGTACCTTGTTACTGTTTTTTTAATGAAGTTTTGTCTTTTGTTTTTTTATATATGCATGGCGTTTTCGTGTTATTTATAGATTGGTGTTAGGCTATGCAATTCCACCAATTTTAAAGAACGTATCTGTGGTGTTGTGTGGACGGATATTCTCACACCTGAAGAGTTTGAATCAGAATGGAAAACGGTTATTGCAGAATTCAATTTAGAAGATAATGACTGGCTATCTGATATTTTTGCACTTAGGGAATCTTGGATCCCCGCATACTATAGAATGGAGCATATGTCTGGTCTTATGCAAACGACATCCAGGTCGAAGAGTGAGAATCATTTTTTTGGTCAAGTGTGCAATTCGAAGGCTACTTTTGTTGAGTTCATGACGCATTATGAGACTGCAATAGAAGCACAGCGTCACACACATCGTAAAAATGATCATGAATCTCGATACAAAAGACCCTAGTTGAAGAGTAGTTACAAATTGTTGGAAGGGCAAGCTGTTGATATATACACAAAAAGTATTTTTTGTGACGTTCAAGCTGAGCTTATTGGAGTTGCGGATTGCATAAATCAACGTTACGAAGATCAGCCTAATGGGTTTGTTAAGTTTTATGTAAATGACTTCCAACAGCTTTGTACATCCTTATTTGAGGTAAATAATGGCGTTTTGGTTTTATGGCTTTTTTTGTTAATGGCTTTTTATCATATGCAATGTGTTCTTTTCTTTTTTAGACAAACATTCTATGCATGGCGTTATAGAGATATTGTTTTTGGCGTTTTTCAGGTATTGTTCCGTAAGTCTGATTGCACATGCAGTTGCTCATACAGACGTTTTGAATAGTTTGGTTTGCTATGTAGACATATATTCTATGTTTTGAGACTTATGGACATTAGGGAATTTCCAAAACAATACATTCTGAATAGATGGCGCAAAGAGGCCTCCCCAAATTGCTCTCCTGAATTCTCAATTAGTCGTGAATATATGACCGAGCTTGATCTTGATGTGCAAAGTATGATGCGAGATGTTATTTATTCAACCGAATACACTTTGAACCGTTTATCTGGTAATAAAGAGGAGCTATCCTTATACAAGGATCATGTTCAATCTTATATGAAGAAGGTTCAAGATATGCAGATTGTTGCTCCTCTCGCTAGTTCTAGGGATAGATTTGCCGAGATAACTGGTCAATATAAAAATGACAAGAGTCCCATAAGAGTCCCCGTAGGTTATAAATCCAAAGGTTCTGGTTCTCGGAAGTGCCTGAAATCTAAACAGGAGATAGCAATTGACAAAAAGAAATCAAAGTCGAAACCTGGGGCCAAAGAAAGACAGTGTCAGAACTGCAAAGCCTATGGACACTACGCATCAACATGCAAACAGGGCGTAATTAAAAGAAGATCGACAAGGTCTTCGAGAGCCAGTGAAGAGTAGTTTGGCGTTTTGTATTTGTCATTCTTACAGAACACATACAGATGGTCTTTTTAGAGACAGTGTAGAGTAGTTTGGCGTTTTTTATTTCAATGCTATAGAACACAGACATTTCTTAGTTTGGCGGGGTTTTTTTTTTTTTTTTTTTGCATCTTTTTCTTTTTTCTATCTCTTTGTTCATAACATGCTACTTCGAAGTTAAATAACAAACAATATAAGATCGGGCAAGGAAATCAAACGCCAAAAAAAACAATAACGCCACTAAATAAAACTTCCATAAACTTCTATTTTTGGTCGTGCTAAACTCAATAATGTTTTGTTGAACGAAATGGATAACGTTGTTAATCCTTAGTCAAGAAAGATGTGTAACAATGTTATCCATCCCGTTTAGCTAAACTTTATAGAGAACAAAAATAGAATCTCCATGAAATGGCTTTTTTGAAGTTTTGTGGTTTTTGTATATTTTGGCGTTTATATTGAGGATCTTGCTCATTGCATAGAGTGAAAGTTTATTGAGAAAATTGTGTATATCAAAGAAACGTGGATTTGAATCTTTGATATTTTGGTTTTTTTGGCGTTTATAAGATGAATGGTGTAGAGGAAAATATAGGTTTTTGTGGTTTTGGTTTGGATTTTAGTAATTCTGAGAGTTTGTTTATATAGGAAGTTTTTGACGCGTATTTTAGGCGCGATTTTTATTGCAGTAAATGCTAGTAATGAAGTTCCGTCGTTTTAGTATTGTTTGTTCAGCTTTATCGGTTAAAAACAAAGTTTGGCGTTTTATATCTATGGCGTTATATTATGATGAAGTGTGCAATGTGTGTTGAGGCGGATTTTAATAGCGTGAGTTTGGCGTTTTATGTTAAGTCAAAAGACCATTTTACCCTTAATGCAGCGCACCAGATTAATAAAAGTGATTTTATTTACGAAAATGTCACCGCGTCATCTTGTCCATAGATTGTTTTGATCTGACGATCCATAAGCGTTCTCTCCGTTCTCACACTTTTGAGCGTTTTCTCTAAATCCTGACCCTATATATATAGAGAGAGAAAGTATAATGTATTTCACGGCTTAACGTACATTAACGTACGCGACCAAATAGATAACATGCGTGATTATTTTTTTGATCAACTTAACGTGCGTGATTATTGATCCCATGCGTGATTATCACAAAAAAACTGATCCCATGCGTTATTATCTGATCCCATGCGTGATTATCTGTTCCAATGCGTGATTATATGTTCCATGCGTGATTATAGCCCTGATCTGACGGTTACCCTTGTCGCGTATGTGAAGTATGATAAGGGCTTTTGTATGTTAACCGCTCCCTATATATATATATATATATATAGGGGGGCCGCTAGAATGAGAACCACCTCGAGTTATGAGAACCGCGAGAACCACACCGTACGGGGCGAGGTGGACCAATTTTTTTTTCAAAAACGTAGATGCATGTATTATAAACACATTCGTAAAAAAAAAAATTAAAAAAAAATGTCGTGTGTGTAGTTTTTTACACCACAAGTTTGTGGTTTACGAGTTCCGTAAATTTACGGAACTCGTAAACCACAAACTTGTGGTGTAAAAAACTACACACACGGCATTTTTTAAAAAACTTTTTTTTTTACGAATGTGTTTATAATACATGCATCTACGTTTTTGAAAAAAAAATTTGGTCCACCTCGCCCCGGATCAAGTAGTTCTCGCGGTTCTCATAACTCGAGGTGGTTCTCATTCTAGCGCCCCCCTATATAGATATATATATGCTTACAAAATCCTTTCAAACCCTTTAAAAAATTTGAGTCTCGGGCAACGACACAGGTTGATAGGCCCAAGAGCCTGCCCTGCTATGTGTTATACAATCAGAGAGATGATCCGGGGTGCCACATTGGATGATGATGAAGGGGAACATCACGCATCTTCCTTTGGTTCGGTGAGATCATAGGCCATCCTGATCAACGTGTTCCTTTCATCCACTCGCTCTCTCTCTCTCTCTTTTCTCTCTCTATTTAATATTAAAAAAATATAAAAAAGTGAAATGAAGGGGGTGATCATAACGTGGTTTAAGGATGAAAGGAAAGGAGTCCTAACACATAGGTTAAGACAACTCTTGAAATTTGCAAAGCCTTGATGGAAGCTATCTTATGAATAACCAAATGTCCAAACTCCAAAAAAACAAAGAATAGACCAAATTTTAGTTAATATAAAATGATAAATTTTCTCCAATTTAGTGGCTCGAAGTAAGCAAGCTTGGGGTTGATGCATAATTTGACTTCTATATTACAAAGTTAGGCAAATTGCAATTTTATAACTTTTGTGGAAGTTATATAAATTGACTATATAAATGTTGGGAAAAGACAAAGCAAAGATCAACGCAATTATGTTAAAAATAGAACTAAGGTACAAAGAGAACCTCCTTGGCATTTGTCGAATCTAGTGTACTTGCTTAGTTGTCGATTGTTTTTGTTTTGTTTAATCTTGCTTGTTTCATGATTGTGTTTTGCTCAACTTGTTTAGTAACATATATATTTTTATGTATTATATAAAAAATAGTATAAAATCATATGTAAGGTATTTGTTAGAATTTACATAATATAAATTAGCAACAACTTAAGGCAATGAGTGGTTGTACCTTGTGTTTTGGGGGTTTTTCAAAATTTTTTCTTGATATTTCACTTTACACCCAAAACTAATTGATTTTGTAGTTTTAATCAAAAGTTTTTAGTTTTTTCCAATTTAACCTCTAAACTTTTTTATTTTCAACTTTCATCCCCTATGTTTTCGATATTTTGCAAAAAAAATCGTTTTACGTTTAGTTCTAAATTTTGCGAGTTGACACGACACAATGTGTGTGTGTGGTTCAACGATTTTACGTTTTGTTATACGCTTCGTTCTAAATTTTGCGAGTTAACATGGCGCAACGTACGTGAGTGGTTCAATATATTTACGTCGTCTAATTTTTTCCCGTTTAATAAGTTCGTCACAACGCATGAGTCCTAAATCGAGTTAGTTATTATTTTCTATGTTTTATATCTTGGTCTAATTTCTCCACGTTAAGACGCCGCACCTTCAATGTTGGTGGTCGTTGACTATAGTGTGGCATTGGTGCTATTTGTCACGTACGTTCCTACCGCAACGCGGGGGGGGGGGGGGGGGGTTAATACGATAGATTATTTATATGGATACAAGTCATGTAACGTAGTAATTATGATACCATTAATTGTATTGACCTTATCTGGTGAATTACTTATTTGTATAAGATAGTAACTCAGACTTAACCGACAAAAACATCTTTAACACATTGTAAATGTGAATCTGATCAACAACATGTCAATTTCTTTGGTCGCGGCGCAACGCGCGCGGGTCAATATTCTAGTTATCTAATATTGCATAGAGTATATTGTCATTTTAGTCCCTGAGGTTTGGTCCAAATTGTCATTTTAATTCAAATAGTTTTTTTTTCTCTTCTACGTCCCTGACTTTTCCATTTTCTTACTATTTTGATCACACTGCCTAACTCAGTCTAAAAATTTGGTTATAACCAGGGGAATTTTTGGCATAACTGTTGTGTAGTGATAACCAGTGGTAGTTTACAATATAATTTATAAACCTCATACTAATGATTGTCAATGTCACTATAACGGTAACTTGGTTGTCAAAAGTAATTGAGTTACTACCAATAAGTTTTCCCCGTAATATAGTTGTCTAACTATCAAGAGTGATAACCGCCAATGAACCGTTAGATGGTTCATTCCCTATATAAGGAGAATATTTGGACTATCTTCGGCACATGCATTCAAAAAGGATCCTGCATATATGCTCTTGGAACATGAAAAAAAACTCTTAGGTAGCGTTCGTTTCATGGAATGGAATGGAATGGAATTAGGAAGTTTTTCTTTGTAAAATTGATCTTGGTTGGGGGAGGGAGGAATTTGAAATCCTTCACTCTAATGAAATTTGTGACTATTTCAACATTCCTTAGAAATCCTTCACTCTAATGAAGGAATGGAATGGAATGTTGAAATAGTCACAAATTTCATTGATTAAAGAAATTCATTGGATTTCAAATTCCTCCCTCCCCAAACCAAGATCAATTTTACAAAGAAAAGCTTCCCAATTCCATCCCATTCCATTCCATGAAACGAACGCTACCTTAAAACTCTGGGTTGTTGCCTATGATTCGCCTTCGGATGTTTAAAACATCTTCATAACCGACTCGACTTCATTGTCCGACGACCATCGTTCCCCGTGGGCAAGGAAGGTGCCAATAGGAAGACAAACAACAAGTTGCCTTTAACATCCATGTCAATAAAATGATTTTTATTTCTCTAGATACAAAATGATATGATATAATCCAAATTCATTAAAATACAAAACGGCATGTGATGAAAAATATTAACAAAACACGTTCCTTTTCTTTTCTAAAATAACACTATTGCTAGCATTAGAAAAATACACCAAAATTCTTTTCAAATAAAGATTCAAAATCTTTCTTTATTCTATTTTTATTTTCAAATATTTTAATATATAAGAACAAGTCAAACTCGCATTATCAATTTAATTCGGATTACTTTTATTGTTTACATCGCTAATCAAGTAATCATGGAAACTTTTAAGTACAAAGAAATACGTAAGACATGTAGCTTTTTTACATGGTTATTTCAATTAATCAAATAACAAGAATATACATGTCACAATTGGACTGACAAATACCGTTGATTATCGGTTAATTAACAAATTTTTAGATCGTCAAGATACTTGCGGCCAGTGCTTTCTAGATCTTTGAATATAAGCTTAAAACGAGTTAAAATCAAGTTTAAATAAGCTCGAGTTAGATTCGTATCTTCTAAACCCCTGGCTTTTAATGTAGACTTGTAAAATGGGTAAGATAATTCTTGAATGTTTAATACTTTAAAAAGTTGTCTAATAATACCATAATATATGCATGAGTTAAATTGCATGAGTGAAGTGGTCCAATAATGATTGAAGCATGATTAACATTGTTGAAGGTCATTACTGACCAAAATATAATACACCTAATTTTGCTGTGTTTTAATAATTGAAAACACCAAATTAAATCGCAGTAAACCTAGCAAAATAATCAAAAAGTTAAATAATTAACGTTCTTATGGTCCATAATCTTAACTAGGTCTTGAAATTATTGAGGCTGCCCATTTAATCATTTATCCACGAGAACATATCCGGATGTTAATCTTCTTATAATTTATATAGAGTTAATTACATAGTTAGTCCCTGTGGTTTACACAAACTAACAATCTAAGATACTAATAGTTTAAAATCACTTCCTGATGTACGTTAAGAAATATTGTACGTCAACTCACCCCTATATATATATATATATATATATATATATATATATATATATAATGTGGTCAACGTTGCAAAAGCGCTTAATACATTTCACATAAAAATCTTGTGTAATTGATGGCTGATCTAATCTAAATAAGTTATAAATTAATACAATCTATATAAATATAGGGGATATGAGAAAAGAAAACCGGTAAGACTATGTGTATTTATGTAGTGGAATAATTAAAAGGTGTAAAAATTAGTGTCACGTTAGTGTCACATTAGAAGTGGGGCTTTAACTAAACCATACATTCACAAGGGTTTAATGGTTTAAACAACCACTTTATTAAAATAATATTGACTTGCCACTCTATTACTTTGTTCAATTGCCAAATCAGTTTGGAGATAGATCTACGTGTGGCTGAATATCTCTCATGTAACCTATGTTAATTCGGTTGGTCAATTGATGTAGAGTATAAATGGGTTAGGGTTATCGGCTTAGAGAAAGAAGGCTATATATGCTGTCTTGATGTATAGCCAAATGCATACACTAATCACATACAAACTTAATTGCATTATCAGTCTCACGTGTGTGTTGTTTGTGATTGATATATCTTGATGGCTACCAATGTTAAACATTCGGTAAAATGTTACCACAAATTGTTGAGACAATTATAACTGTAAATCATGTGTTAGAAATAATTCTTATTACATATATGACATATAACATAGCTAATATAAATATCTATTTATATTTCTTTTTGAGAATATGAAACTAAACAAATATATGTTTTTGCCTTATTTTGTAAGCACGTGAACGTCGCTTGTCACGGCCTATTATTAATTTAAATTTGTATAACTATAGTAAAAATTTACATGACATTACAGTTTCTTAAGCCTAGCAAGCATATTTATTTTTTTATTATTTGTTTGAGGATGAGAAAAAAAATCTGAATATGTGTGCATACTTCATTAAAAAAATTCATAAACTATCATCTATATAATTCTATAATTGGTAATCTTTGCCATCTTAAAATTTCCAAATCATGCAAAAGTTAGAGCTTAAAAAATGTTACCTCAAGAGGAGTGAAGGAACATGAAGTGGAGAGCTTGGGACGACAAAGGAAGCGACCGCAAACATGCTTTCATGAGCAGCTAACGCAAGCAGTGGAGGTGAAAGAGATTGTTGGAAGTCTAGTGATAATGTTCCGAAGAAGGTCTTAGCAGATGAGAGCGATAGTTGTAGCGACTCCACTCTGCGAGAGTGTCCGCGACGCAATTTTGGTGTTTGATGGGGGTGGTGGTAGTGGTCTTGTGTCCGCCGGGAGCCCTTAGACACTTCAATGCACGCTTTAATTCACTAATTCATCAACCTACACAATGACAAAAATTGAAAAAAACCCATTGCTAGTTCAGACTCATTAGCTAATAATTTTGTTCTACCATGGGAAACAAACGTGGCATTGAGTAGAGACACATTTTTTTTTTTTTTTAAATGAACCGTGTCAAACACATCTCACAAGGAAGTCGGGCACTTATCATTTGTTACTCTCTTGAAGAGACAAAATTTAATCATCTCTAATAAGTAATAAGAGTTGGCAAGAGCATGTACGAAAGGGGAAAGTTTCGTGGGATACGAATGTTGTTAGACCATGGCCAATGCAAAGTATTTAGCTTGCATTTGGCTTATGTGGATTTAGCATTTGAGGGGGAGTGCGTTGGTTGGAGGAGTTTGCATTTGAGTGGGGTGTTCTTAGGGAAGAATGATACATTTGGTGAGATAGCGGGACCCTATGTTTGTCTTGTGTTTATTTTATTCTGAGTAAACTGTAATTTTACCCCCTGGGGTTTAGGCCAATTGGCATGTCTACCCCCCTAAGGAAATAATTGCAATTTTACCCCCCAACGTTTGCTGTTATGTCGCAACTTTACCCCTCGGCGTCAAAGTCAATGTTATCTTTAAACGGTCAAAGGGCATAAATGTAATTTCACCCTTTGGATCTTTCTATTCCCCATGTACTTCTCTTCTTACTTCACCCTTACCCCCTAAGTTTCACTCCCCCCACTCCACTCCACTCCTTCTTCTTCCTACACCGGCGATCCACCTCCACCTCCACCTCCGGCGACCACACTTCCACACCCACCGGCTTCTACTTCATCATGAGTGAATCAGAGAACACCATGCTTCCACCTCCACCTCCGGCGGCCACAACGGCGACCACACCTCCGGCAATGCACCTGGCTGCCGGCAACAACCAGCGATCCTCCCTGTTCTCTCTGCTGTCAGGTATAAACATCGATCTTTCTGAACAAGTAAAAAACAGGGGTTGTTGAAACATCGATCTTTCTGTGTTTGCAGTGGACATGAGGATTCGTTTTTCAGTCCGATCGATTGTGGTTTCCGTGGTTGTGAAAATGTGGGGCCGCCCTTTCCTGCACTTCCAGTTTCCCCCGCAGCAGGAAATGGTTGTGTAGTTGATGTTTAATATATTAGGATCTTTTGGTTTAATATATTAGGATCTTTTGGTTTAATACTGATCTAATTGTATATATATTAGGATCTTTTGATGTTTATAATGTGCCTAGTTATGACCAATGTTTACAGGTAATGTGTTCTTGATAAGCCTTTTTTATACTCTCATGTTGGTATATTGGTGTTCTTGATACAGGTTAGGATCAAAATGTGCCTAGTTATGACAGTTACATGATCATAGTTGATGACAGTTACATGCGCAGTTGTGAAGTTTGATGTTTGATGTTTTGATAAGTTGATGACAGTTACATGATCTTACATGATCAAAATGTGCAGTTGTGAAGTTTGATGTTTGATTAGGATTACATTTTGTCCATTTGATCAAAATGTGGAGTTGATGACAGTGAATGTGAGTGTGCTTAATCAGATTTAAGAGTAAATTAATCAGTGCTAATAGTCATAACAGATTGTTAGTGCTTAATCAGTGCTAATAGTGTTAATCAGTGCAGCAGTGAATGTGCTTAACCAATGTGAGTGTGCTTAATCAGTGCTAATAGTCATAACAGATTCTAGAACACGTTGTTAGTGCAGCAGTGAATGTGAGTGTGCTTAATCAGATTTTGTTAGTTACAATGTCTGAATGTGAGTGTGCTTAATCAGATTCTAGAACACATTGTAAGTTGTAACACCTCGTAATTTCATGTCCAATAATGTATTGACACGTGTCATAAGCTTTGAACGTGTGAAAGAATACTCTAGAGGGACTAAAGTTGACAAACAAGGAAAGTATGTGAATTTAAGGGTTCAAAATTTCAAAAATGGATAAATATACTTTACAATAACCCTACACGATGTTTATACCCTTAAACGAATGAATCATGGATCAGACGAAGCTAATTGTGAAAAAAAGTGAGAGATTACAAACTACAGGGGTTAAATGTGTCAACATGTTTAAAGTATACCTCTGAGTGACCTTTTAGCAAACCCGAAGTTTTGTAACAATTAATTATTCTCACTAGAATGCATGATAAAAATTTCACCAAGTTTCGTTATCGTATGACAAAGTTATGATAAAATTCGTATACGAGGGGTTAAAAGTGTCAACGATGAAATTTAAGGCTTTACGGGTGATCACAAAGTAACCAAGGACTTAACAAAGTTGGTATAAGCCTTGAGGCCCTTAGAAATCAATTTAGGGGGCTCAAAGTGCAAAACAAGAAGTTAAAACAACTTTTAGGAGGACCGGGGACCAAAACTGCAATTAATTGAAACTTGTTGACCTGAAGCCAGGTCCCATACAGGGCGCGTAAGACTTGCCCAAGGTCTTACGCAGGGCGCCTCAGCCTCCCAGATACAGAAACTTTGGACAGGTGTCTGTTCAGCCCTTTTAACCGACTCAAAATGCTTGTTTTCAATACCATGGGCTGCTCAAGCTTGTTTTTAGGCACTAGGGACACTTGTAATTGATCAAGGATCAATCTTAGAGTTGTTTGGCATCATCTTATTCAATCATGATCACTATATAAAGTTCCACATTGTTGCAACTTTGATCATTCATTCCAAACTTCACTCCTGAAGATTTCTGGAGCTCAAGGCCACTCCCTAAGCATCTTTAGTCGTGCATTGGACCTTGGTAAGCTTCCTTAACCTTCCCTAATCATGTTTTACTTAGTTATTTAGCTTAAAGTCAAACCGTCGTAATTAAGGTTTGACTTAACGATTAATCACTAATGGTCCAGTGATTAGTCAAACTAAAGGTAGTTATAAGTTGGTAATTATGTGGGCAATAAACCCTTAAAAGGGCACCCTCTGATTCCCGATCTAACTAGATCATTTGTCGGGTCAAAGTTTTTTATAAAAAGTCAACAGAAACTTAACTTTCGAATTAACACTTAATTAGCAATGTAGAAGGCGTGCAACCTATTTTATCACTCATATAACTTGGTAATTAGTATAAGAACTGGTCTAAGCTTGTTCGATCCGACAATTTTCTGTTTAGGCTCGGTTCGGAACCGAAAGTCGCAAAACTTTGACTTTTGTTTTGAATTCAGTTCTGACCCATTTTGGCATGATTTAGAAATGCCTTAGAGCTTCGTTAGGACCAGCTTGTATGATAGTATAACCCTCTACGTTTATACTACTTGACTCGTTGATTGTCCGACGTTTCCGTTAAATGCCTAATGATGACCAATATGCCCATTTGACCTTAAAACGAGAGTTTTGGAAATGTGAGAGGACAATAATCTTTGTTACTGATTTATAAACATGTCCCTAAAATTTCACGCCAGTTGGAGGTCTAGATTAGGAGTTATGCTCAATAGCGTAATTAGAAGGCCTTTTATTAATTAAACGGCGTAATTAGCATAAAGCCTATCTAAACCCAATTTTTGACACCAAACCTTTTAGGCACTGATGTAATATAATATTTTGGTATTTTTTAAGATTTTTAATTATTTTTAAACTGATCATAACCTAAAGTTATTTCCTTGATTCGGTAATTACCGATTATACCCTTTCCGTTTATAAAATGAGTTTTACATGACATTTTGATACCAAATCTTTTGCCACTGATTTTATATGATAAATGAAGTATTTTGAACTTTATAACCTGATCAGAAAACTAAGATTTCTGTTATAACCCGGAAATCGCTTTAAACGACTCTTTACGCGTATTAAACACATAGTATGGGTTTAAAACCATTTTGTCATATAAGAATTATCACCAACTGATATAACCTATTAAATTAAGTTGTTTTGCTGATTATTTCAGACCCGAATCTCAGAATTATAATTAATCCCGCTTTTAATCTTTTGAATGACCAAAATACCCCTACGGGGCTTAAATTGAGATTAAACTCGTTTTGGGCATAATGGAAGGTATCCTAATGATATCACAACATATTTAAGGCATATTAACTTAGGAAACCTGTTCGTGACTCATTCGGTTACCGTTATGCGTTATTCGCGTTCGGTTCGGTTATGTAACTAGTTTGCATAAATTAGCCGAAACGGGTCGAACCTTATCATTTTTATCTCAAAATCCAGAATGTGGTTAGTTTACCCATATTATACAAGTCTTCAAACTTTTCGGGTATAAATCACATTCTATTCCGGTCTTCGCTAAATCATGCGTTCGAACCGTATCTTCCTTTAAAACTAACCGGTCTAAGTTTAGGCTTAATTAAAGACCCGTTAGGATTCTAATACGTTATTATAAACCTTCGTTCCAGAATAGGAGACCCGGTAAAAGCTACGTGCACTTGCTTGTTGTGATTATTACTTGCAAAGGTAAATACTTTTAACTTATTTTCCCTATACGGGCTTGGGGTACGGTATATAAAATACCGCTTGGTCGGGCATTGAATCTTTAATCGAATGGAGGTTAATTCATTGAAATGGCCCGTTTAAATTGTTTTGTTGCTTAAAGCCATTGGGGGGTTAATGACCATGTCCCAGATATCCTTGGCATCATTTTACGAAATGGCCACGACCTAAGCACGGGGTGTAGGCGTACACCCGACGGTGCATCAATAAATAATAAGGTATAACTGTCGGTTTCGGGAATAAACCGCCGTGGGACTATATCGTGCGGTGTGTCTATTAAGCTCTAACCCGGTATCAACCCGGGCTACTGAACGCATAAGAAACATGTAATTCTTTTACAAGATTATATTCAAATAATTATCCCAAGTTATAAAATGTTTTGTGCCTCGTGCATTTAAATCAATTTTCTAAACCTTTTCAAGATGAGTTAGTTGATTGTATTTACCAGTGTAAACTGACGTATTTTCCAAAAAAAGATTAAGTGCAGGTACTACTCGAAATAGGCTGGCTTTCTCCTTAGCATCAATAAGAGTCTCGCAAGCTTGGATGCATTTCAGCCTGTTGAACAAAGTTTCTTTTATTTGATCCACCTGTGGATTATCTTCAACTATTTTGTGATACTTAATATTACAATTCTATTCGGTTGAAATGAATCTATCTTTTGCTTCCGCTGTGCATTTATATATATTGTGTTGTTTGACTATAATGATATCATGTCACACCCCAACCGATGGCGGAAATCATCGGGGCATGGTACTGAGCGAAACAGATTGTCCAGAAGTTTCCATAACAACTATCATTACCATTCAATTTAAATTAACATGTCCCATACAATGTCTCAAACAGTAATCAAATTATTACAGATAAAGTCTAAGCAAATATTCTATTCCGACAACTCAGATTTAAACATAGATAAATTATTTGTTGGTTTCTAGGACCCCCTTTCCTAGCTTCAATTTCATCACAGCACAGAGAGCATCCTAGACCTTTCCTAGCCTCAATTTCACAGTGAGCTAGGCATACAAGCAACCTAAACACCTGTCACATACGTTAAAATAAAGTCAATACATAAAATGTAAAGGTGAGCATACAAGTTTGATAATAGCATATAGAGTTCGAATTCGTTTACGCCTAACCAGCACGTACACATAGTGAAATGAAGCACGTTAGTTATCGACATAGATCCATCGATACCAATGACTGCGGGTTGACTGCCCGAGGCAGTTCGCAATACATGATTACCACCGTAATCCATGCAAGTAAAAGATCCTTAACAACCCCCGTGTGAACGGGTGCTGAGTCCAAACTATAGTACTATCGTTGCTGAGGCAGGTAGACAGCATTCCATGTGTAAACATAAAAAACAAGCATTCATAAGCCACGTATAACATGCATTAATGGTTAGCGTTCAAATAGTTTGAGTAGTGTGATAGTTGTAGTTTGAATATTCGTAACGTATGTAACACCCAAAAGTGCTAAAACCAAAAAGGGTTCGAGTATACTCACAGCGATTAATGGATTGAAGGGAGCGCTTAGCGAGTACGGTTAGCCTGAATAGATTCGATAACGTAGCGATAAGTGGCGCGTAAAACAATACAAGACGAGAGTGGGTAGGATAACTGGTCGTTCGGAAGGTCATCCTTGCGAACAGTAATCCGTGCGAATAGTAATCCGTCCGGTTAGTCATCCGTGCGGACAGTTTGTCCGAACGGATGGCTATTCGAGTGGATTGTTTCTTCCTATGGGTGGGATGTGTTTGTGTATGATGGTTTGACTTTTGAAGTTTTTGTTGTAGCATTTGAAAACCTTGAAGTTCTCTTACCCTTCTAGTCGGTCGAGCGGACGACAATCCGTCCGGATGGTAGTCCGTGCGGACAACGACTTAAATGGTGAGTCACTTGGTGAAATTGGTGAAATCCGTCCGGATAGTAGTCCGTGCGGATAACGACAATCCGTCCGGATGGTAGTCCGGTCGAATGGACATGTTGGAAATTTGTTTAAGGTCTTAGTATCTCATGATCCGAAGAGTAATCCATTCAGAGGGTCGTCCGTGTGGATTATTAATTCGTCGATACTCAAACCTTGTTTGAATATGGGTCCCAAGTGTAGTCCGTCCGGATGGTAACTCGTCCGGATAGTCTGTCCGTGCGGACATCAGTCCGTCCGGACAGCATCTCGTTCGAGTCGTTCCATTCGTCTACCCTTGGTCGCTTTTGGAGGTTTGTCGTCATGTCGAGTCACTTTGACAACGTATTAGCCAACGGAACCCTTCGTTCGACCCAGTTGACCAACCTGACCAGGAATCACCCTAGTCCGGCCGGTTACCGGCTCAAGACGGTTGTTCTTGACTAACCCGGAATCGGTAGTCTCGTGAGTGGAATCTAGATCTGAGCCAGTACAACACTAAGGGCGAGTAGGAGACTAGATCAGAACCTGATTCTACCGGTTTTGAGTGTTTTAGTGTAAAAAGAGTCGAAAGAAGGTTAAAACCATCTTTCAATCCTTTTTCACCACACTTGTGTCGAGATCTTTACAAGATCTTTGTGTAAATCGGTTAGATCTAAGCTGTTCTTAGTGGGTTGAGGTCAAAACATGAAGTTCTTGAAGAACACATGATGACGTCACCTTAGAACACCCGAAATCTAGTGATTTCATGGTTAAAAATTAAGATTTAAAAGATAGAAAGGTGTAGGAGTGCGTGTAGATCAAGAAAGTACAAGATTTAGGGCGAGATCTTACCGGAATAGAGAGAAATCTGAGAAAAGGTTGAGTTGAGCGTGCTGGTCGAACAGGGATTTCCAAAAATGGAAAAGATGACAATGACAGGGGTATTTATAGGATGCCAAAACAGGAAAGTGTCATTCGTCCGGATTGCACATCACCCGGATGGTCATCCGTGCGGATAGCAATCCTGGTCGGATGCACTTAACACTTTCCCAGGCGGCTACCCGTTCGGATGGCCTGTCCTTGCGGACATCAGTCCGTCCGGATTGGCGCCCGGGTGGTGTGTTTGGTGTGACGATCTTTGACGTTTCGGTTCCGATTGCGAGCGATTCGATAGGGTTTCCTAGTCAAATTACTTTTAGTCCCAACTACTTCATACCTTGCGTAATCTATTTTCCACTATCTATCCTAGTTCGATCGTGATTCGAGTTCGATTGCATTCGAGTTAGATTTCGAGTTTCGATTGAGTTCGCTTGATTACCACAACACAACATAAATAAACATGCACAGATAACACGTAAGGCACACTCACACGTATAAACAACAAGTAAAATACATAGTTCGAGTTGCGATTCGATGTCGATTCGATTAACATAGCTTAATTGTTAGTTGATTAACTTTATCGCATTGTTACATCCTATAGATCACAGTCGTAGGTTGGTTGAATAACGATTAACACAATTCGATTTCTGTCACTAACAACACTTACTCCACATAATACAATTAAAATAACAAAATTTCTACAAGTCAAGTTGCGCGAAATCGGTCGTTGACTCAGACCTTGACTTTGACTTATGAAAACACGGGGTGTTACAGCCTCCCCTTGTTTAGGGAATTTCATCCCGAAATTAAGCTGGAAGCTGTTACAACCTCCATGAATCACGTGGAGAACTTTCTCTATCTAGACTTTCTCCTGGAACAACTGTGGGTACTTCGCCTTCATGTCGCTTTCGAGTTCCCAAGTGAACTCTGCGCCTCGTTTGCCTTCCCATCGGACTTTCACAATAGGAATGCGCGAGCGTCGGAGTTGCTTGGTTTGGCGATCCATGATTTCGACAGGCTTTTCCACGAAGTGTAATGTTTCGTTCACTTGCAGATCGTCTAGGGAGACGTGTAAATCGTGGTCGGCTATGCACTTTCGGAGGTTTGACACGTGGAAAGTCGGGTGGACGTAACTAAGTTCCTCCGGTAGTTCGAGTCTATAGGCGACTTTTCCGATCCTTTCCAGAATCTTAAAAGGTCCAACATATCGAGGCGCGAGTTTTCCCTTCTTGCCGAATCGGACTACACCCTTCCAAGGCGATACCTTTAGGAGTACGTAGTCACCAATGCCAAATTCACGGGGCTTGCGCTTTTTATCGGCCTAACTTTTCTGTCGATCCCGAGCTTTCACTAGGTTGTCTCGGATTTGGAAGATTTTGTCTGTCGTTTCTTGTAGTAGCTCCGGACCGGTTAGTTGCGAGTGACCGATCTCGTGCCACACAATCGGCGATCTACATCTTCTTCCGTATAATGCCTCGAATGGTGCCATTTGGATGCTAGAATGGTAGCTGTTGTTATACGAGAATTCGACTAGCGGCAGGTACTTATCCCAATTACCACCGAAGTCCAGAACACACGAACGGAGCATGTCTTCAAGAGTGCGAATCGTTCTTTCAGTCTGACCGTCGGTTTGAGGGTGGAAAGCGGTACTTAGATTAAGCGTTGTACCAAGTGCCGTTTGAAACGTTTCCCACAGTCGCGAAGTAAACCGAGCGTCACGATCAGAGATAATGTCACGAGGCATCCCATGATTACAAATGATCTCGTCGGTGTAGATTCGGGCTAATCGTTCTACCTTGTAGTCTTCCCGTATGGGCAGAAAGTGGGATGATTTAGTCAAACGGTCAACAACAACCCAAATGCTGTCGTGACCTGATGACGTGTGTGGTAGCTTGGGTACAAAATCCATAGCTATACTCTCCCACTTCCACATGGGAATCGGTGGTTGTTCGAGTAAGCCAGAGGGTCTTTGGTGTTCGGCCTTGATTCTAGCACAAGTTAGGCATTTTCCGACATAGAGAGCGATATCCCTTTTCATACCCGGCCACCAGTACTTATAACGAAGGTCCTGGTACATCTTGTCAGCACCGGGATGAATTGAGTATCTGGACTTGTGGGCTTCGTCCATCAGAATCTGTCGCAAATTGGTTCGCTTGGGAATCCAAATTCGGTCTAAAAAGTGAAATATCCCATTCGATTTGCTCATAAGTTGGGCTCCATCGTGGTAGATTCTTTCTTTCTTCAAGGTGCATTCGTTGAAACATGCATGCTGCGCGTCGCGGATGAGGGTTTCGAGATTATGCTGGGCTTGAACATTATGAGTGCTAAGCAGATAGCTCCGTCTGCTAAGTGTGTAGGCAACAACATTTGCCTTGCCTGGGTGATAACGGATCTCACAGTCGTAATCGTTGAGAAGTTCTACCCATCGGCGTTAACGCATGTTAAGTTCCTTCTGATTAAAGATGTGTTGTAGGCTCCTATGATCGGTGAAGATCGTACACTTGGTACCATACAGGTAGTGTCGCCAAATCTTTAATGCAAAAACAACCGCGCCTAGCTCGAGATCATGGGTTGTATAGTTCTTCTCGTGGATTTTGAGCTGACGAGATGCGTAAGCTATGACCTTGTCTCGTTGCATAAGAACACAACCAAGACCAAGGTTGGAATCATCACAGTAGACAATGAAATCATTGTTTCCGTCTGGCAATGTGAGAACAGGAGCATTGCAAAGCATGTGTTTGAGGGTTCGAAAGGCAGACTCTTGTTTGGTTCCCCAGACAAAAGACTGGTCCTTATGCGTAAGAGATATAAGCGGCACAGTGATCTTCAAGAATCCTTTGATAAATCGTCGATAATATCCCGCTAGTCCGAGAAAAGAACGGACTTCAGACGGGTTCTTAGGCGTAACCCAGCTCTTGACAGCTTCTATCTTCGCAGGATCGACGTGAATACCTTGACTATTCACAATGTGACCCAGAAACTGGACTTTCTCCAACCAAAATTCACACTTGGAGAACTTGGCATAGAGTTGGTTCCCCTGGAGTAACTCAAGAACCAAACGTAGATGTTGCGCGTGTTCGGTTTTTTGATTTGGAATAAATCAAGACGTCGTCGATAAATACGATGACGAAACGGTCGAGATATGGTTTACACACGCGATTCATCAGATCCATGAAGACTGCTGGTGCGTTGGTTAAACCAAAAGGCATGACAAAGAATTCGTAGTGGCCGTATCGAGTACGAAACGCGGTTTTGGGTATATCCTCCTCTTGAATACGCAGCTGATGATATCCCGAACGTAGGTCGATCTTCGAGAAACACGTGGTGCCTTGTAGTTGATCAAACAAATCATCGATACGAGGTAGGGGATAACGGTTCTTGATAGTTAACTTATTCAATTCCCGATAGTCGATGCACATCCTGAACGACCCATCCTTCTTTTTGACGTAAAGGACTGGCGCGCCCCAAGGAGAGGTGCTCGGGCGAATGAAGCCTTTATCAAGTAGTTCCTGGAGTTGGGTCGAGAGTTCGCGCATTTCGGACGGCGCGAGTCGATAAGGAGCTTTGGCAATAGGGTTGGCTCCAGGAATGAGGTCAATACGAAAGTCAATATCACGACTTGGCGGTAGTCCGGGAAGATCCTCTGGAAAAACATTAGGAAATTCTCGAACCACAGGAACGTCTTTCTCTTCCTTCTTCTCTTTCTTTTCCTTCTCCGCTATCACAATGTTAGCCAAGAAAGCTCTGTATTCCTTGCGGAGATACTTGCTGGCTTGCACGCATGACATAAGCTTGAGGCCCTTCGAAGTAGTATCACCGTAAACACACAATGAGTCACCATTTGCGAGCGAAAAACGAATCATCTTGTCGAAGCATACCACTTCAGCATGGTTTTCTCGAAGAAAATCCATGCCTACCATGACGTCGAAACTTCCGAGTTGCATCGGAATAAGGTCGATTAGGAAGATGTGATTGTTGATCTCAAGGGTACAATCACGGATAACAGAATTAACGGCGACAGTTCTTCCAGTGGCGACTTCAACGTCGAATTTCGAGGAAAGTTGGGAACGTTTGCGACTAAGGAGTTTCTCAAATTCGAACGACACAAAGCAATTATCGGCTCCGGTATCAAACAAACATGAAGCATAAATACCATTCACAAGGAACGTACCATTGACCACGTTGTTGTCGGACTGGGCTTGACGCACGTTGAGGTTGAAAGTTCTGGCGCGTGCGGCCTGTTGTTGCTGCTGCTGTTGTTGTTGCTGTTGTGGCTGCTGTTGCTGAGGCTCTTGTTTCACAGCCCTGTTCGGGCACATGTTGGCGAAATGGTTCGGGTCGCCACATGCGAAGCAGGCTCTGGCTTTGACTGCGGGTGCAGGAGGAGCTTGTTGACCCTGTGGGGCAGTGAGTAGAGCTTGATTGGCAGGAGCTTGACGAATACGGCAGTTGGTAGTAAAGTGGTCGTATACGTTGCAATGGGCACAAAAGCTGCAAGGAATAGCAGTCGGGTGGTGGTAGGTGCAAGTAGGGCAGAGCGGGTGTGGCCCAGTGTATGCACGCTTTGCAGGCGGTGCATTGGCCACAGGCGCCGCTACTTGACGCTGTTGGGCAGGTACAGCTTGGATTGGTGCAGCAGTAATCGTACAGTTCTTGTTGGTGGAGCTGTTCTTTCTCTTGTTCTTCCTCTTGTTTCTTGATGGGGTGGATTCAGCAGTGGGTGCGGTAGCGGTAGCTTGATGCAGATGCTTCGAAGTCTTATCCCAGACACCAGCCTTAACCCGTTTGTCGTTGATTTCAGCGGCCAACAGATAAGTTTCCTCGATCGTCGTAGTCTTAGCCGCTTGCACGAAATCAGCAACGCAGTCGGGCAAAGCTCGGATGTACTTCTTGATTGTCATGTCGGGAGTCTTGACTTGATCGGGACAGATAATGCTGAGCTGTTTGAAACGAGCAGTGAGACCAGCATTGTCACCATCCTTTTGTTGTATGTGCCAAAATTCATCCTCCAGCTTTTGACGTTCGTGAGGAGGGCAGAATTCCTCTAGCATAACTTCCTTGAGCTCATCCCACGACAGACCGTAGGCTGCATCGTTCCCTCGCCTGTTCCTCTCGGCCGTCCACCAGTCTAGTGCTCGGGACTGGAAAACGCCGGTAGCATTCAGAGTACGGAGGTCATCAGGGCAACCACTCTGTCGCAGAGTAACCTCAATGGAATCAAACCAGTGAAATAGTGCAGTAGGACCTCCTTCGCCAGTGAATTCTTTTGGCCCACACGACTTGAATTGCTTGAAACTGAAAGGTCTTGCGGTAGCCTTAGGAGCTTTGGTCCTTGATTCCTCGGATGACTTGCTGGAATTTTCGTAGACAACGCTCACAGCCTTTGCCACACTTTTGGCGATGATAGAAGCAAGGCGTTTGTCTCTCTTTTCTTGACGAGAGAATGCATGACGGGATCCAGACGACATGGTCTGCAACAGACATCGTCACAGGACTCATCACATTGTATTTGAATCTCGCCTCACACGTCTATTACTTACTAAAGCTCAGGAACACGTATACTTACGTAAGTACTTATCACGGAATCACATAATCACATAGCACGTAGAACACATAATCATTTAGTACCTAAGCACGTAAGCACAGAAGCAAAGAAACACGTACGCATTTAACCAATAGTGGCAATCAGAAAACAGAAACCTATCATTCGAGGTCTGCGATCGTTCGAAAATAGCGTAATATAAGCTGTTGGTGCATTTCTGTCTATCGCCTCCGTTATCTCAAATCGTAATTAAGGCTTTCAAATTCTAGGCCTTATATTGTTATAATTAGATAGAAAAGGCAAGGTGGCAATATTGTAAATAAGAGGAAATCTCTTATAAGCCTTGGCCTATAAATAGATGTGTTAGGGTTAGAGTTGAAGACTTTTGCAACTTAACTTTTGCCATTTGCTACATTTGAGGAGATAGAAGCTAGAGAGGGAAAGTAGAGAGAGAAAGGCAAAAGGTGATTCACGTTTCTTGTACGATTTCAGATTTATTAAAGAATCACGCTTATATTACGTTTCGTGTGTTTCTGTCTCGTTCGTGCACGGATTCCGCACGTCGCACGATTGGTTCACAATCGTTTCGGAGTCAAAATAAGCACATAAATGGGAAATGACACATAAAACACATATAAAATCGGCAAACTATTCTTGAAATGATTAAAAATCGAGAGGTGGATCGTCTGCGGCTAGTAGACTTCGACTACCCAAGGTGGTTCAACTATTCACAAGGACTTGTTGTTCACGTTTGACCCCCGGAATTATGCCCTTGCCTCGATTCTTGGGCGTTTGGCGCACGTTCCGTTAGTCATGTCGCGACTTCAGGTCGTTGGAGTCCGTCGATACGTTGGTGGGAGTTTTGTAAAAGGTGCGGAACAAGTCGTCAAGGTTAGGGTTTCACCCCTTGCTTAACAACTTCGTCCCTGTTTTGATAAAATAGAGGAAATTATTCATCAAAATATGGATTTCACTCCTGATTTGGTATAATTTCCCCTTGCTTGTAATTAAAATGCGAGCTGAGTAAGCAACTTTAGTCGAGAGTTTGCGGTTTTCACACCTATTCTCGACCTCAATGCCCACTCATAGTTGAAAATTCGAGTGTGGTGTGAGTGTAGTATAAGCGAGAATAGTGAGAAATAGCAGACTCATACAAAATCCCTAACGGATATGCACAAGTCGGTCTGTTGGTTCTTAACTATAGTCTAGGTTTCTAAGACATCGACCCGGACTAGGTCGTGTCTTGCCTAATTCCCTATAGTTATGGCTCTGATACCAATCTGTCACACCCCAACCGATGGCGGAAATCATCAGGGCATGGCACTGAACGAAACAGATTGTCCAGAAGTTTCCATAACAACTATCATTACCATTCAATTTAAATTAACATGTCCCATACCATGTCTCAAACAGTAATCAAATTATTAGAGATAAAGTCTAGGCAAATATTCTGTTCCGACAACTCAGATTTAAACATAGATAAATTATTTGTTGGTTTCTAGGACCTCCTTTCCTAGCTTCAATTTCATCACAGCACAGAGAGCATCCTAGACCTTTCCTAGCCTCAATTTCACAGTGAGCTAGGCATACAAGCAACCTAAACACCTGTCACATACGTTAAAATAAAGTCAATACATAAAATGTAAAGGTGAGCATACAAGTTTGATAATAGCATATAGAGTTCGAATTCGTTTACGCCTAACCAGCACGTACACATAGTGAAATGAAGCACGTTAGTTATCGACATAGATCCATCGATACCAATGACTGCGGGTTGACTGCCCGAGGCAGTTCGCAATACATGATTACCACCGTAATCCATGCAAGTAAAAGATCCTTAACAACCCCCGTGTGAACGGGTGCTGAGTCCAAACTATAGTACTATCGTTGCTAAGGCAGGTAGACAGCATTCCATGTGTAAACATAACAAACAAGCATTCATAAGCCACGTATAACATGCATTAATGGTTAGCGTTCAAATAGTTTGAGTAGTGTGATAGTTGTAGTTTGAATATTCGTAACGTATGTAACACCCAAAAGTGCTAAAACCAAAAAGGGTTCGAGTATACTCACAGCGATTAATGGATTGAAGGGAGCGCTTAGCGAGTACGGTTAGCCTGAATAGATTCGATAACGTAGCGATAAGTGGCGCGTAAAACAATACAGGATGAGAGTGGGTAGGATAACTGGTCGTTCGGATGGTCATCCGTGCGAACAGTAATCCGTGCGAATAGTAATCCGTCCGGTTAGTCATCCGTGCGGACAGTTTGTCCGAACGGATGGCTATTCGAGTGGATTGTTTCTTCCTATGAGTGGGATGTGTTTGTGTATGATGGTTTGACTTTTGAAGTTTTTGTTGTAGCATTTGAAAACCTTGAAGTTCTCTTACCCTTCAAGTCGGTCGAGCGGACGACAATCCGTCCGGATGGTAGTCCGTGTGGACAACTACTTAAATGGTGAGTCACTTGGTGAAATTGGTGAAATCCGTCCGGATAGTAGTCCGTGCGGATAACGACAATCCATCCGGATGGTAGTCCGGTCGGATGGACATGTTGGAAATTTGTTTAAGGTCTTAGTATCTCATGATCCGAAGAGTAATCCATTCAGAGGGTCGTCCGTGCGGATTATTCATTCGTCGATACTCAAACCTTGTTTGAATATGGGTCCCAAGTGTAGTCCGTCCGGATGGCAACTCGTCCGGATAGTCTGTTCGTGCGGACATCAGTCCGTCCGGACAGCATCTCGTTCGGTTCGTTCCGTTCGTCTACCCTTGGTCGCTTTTGGAGGTTTGTCGTCATGTCGAGTCACTTTGACAACGTATTAGCCAACGGAACCCTTCATTCGACCCAGTTGACCAACCTGACCAGGAATCACCCTTGTCCGGCCGGTTACCGGCTCGAGACGGTTGTTCTTGACTAACCCGGAATCGGTAGTCTCGTGAGTGGAATCTAGATCTGAGCCAGTACAACACTAAGGGCGAGTAGGAGACTAGATCAGAACCTGATTCTACCGGTTTTGAGTGTTTTAGTGTAAAAAGAGTCGAAAGAAGGTTAAAACCATCTTTCAATCCTTTTTCACCACACTTGTGTCGAGATCTTTACAAGATCTTTGTGTAAATCGGTTAGATCTAAGCTGTTCTTAGTGGGTTGAGGTCAAAACATGAAGTTCTTGAAGAACACATGATTACGTCACCTTAGAACACCCGAAATCTAGTGATTTCGTGGTTAAAAATTAAGATTTAAAAGATAGAAAGGTGTAGGAGTGCGTGTAGATCAAGAAAGTACAAGATTTAGGGCGAGATCTTACCGGTTTCGAGAGAAATTTGAGAAAAGGTTGAGTTGAGCGTGCTGGTCGAACAGGGATTTCCAAAAGTGGAAAAGATGACAATGACAGGGGTATTTATAGGATGCCAAAAGAGGAAAGTGTCATTCGTCCGGATTGCACATCACCCGGATGGTCATCCGTGCGGATAGCAATCCTGGTCGGATGCACTTAACACTTCCCCAGGCGGCTACCCGTTCGGATGGCCTGTCCGTGCGGACATCAGTCCGTCCGGATTGGTGCCTGGGTGGTGTGTTTGGTGCGACAATCTTTGACGTTTCGGTTCCGATTGCGAGCGATTCGATAGGGTTTCCTAGTCAAATTACTTTTAGTCCCAACTACTTCGTACCTTGCGTAATCTATTTTCCACTATCTATCCTAGTTCGATCGTGATTCGAGTTCGAGTTCGATTGCATTCGAGTTAGATTTCGAGTTTCGATTGAGTTCGCTTGATTACCAAAACACAACATAAATAAACATGCACAGATAACACGTAAGGCACACTCACACGTATAAACAACAAGTAAAATACATAGTTCGAGTTGCGATTTGATGTCGATTCGATTAACATAGCTTGATTGTTAGTTGATTAACTTTATCGCATTGTTACATCCTATAGATCACAGTCGTAGGTTGCTTGAATAACAATTAACACAATTCGATTTCTGTCATTAACAACACTTACTCCACATAATACAATTAAAATAACGAAATTTCTACAAGTCAAGTTGCGCGAAATCGGTCGTTGACTCAGACCTTGACTTTGACTTTGACTTATGAAAACACGGGGTGTTACATATCAACTACGTCACGATACTCCCCCACCGGGCCCACCGGTAATACGTGGAAATATCGGGGTGTGACAGGTTGGTATCAGAGCCAACGCTGAGTAAATTAAACACTAGCCTTTTGTGTTTAATCTCAGTTACACAATTGCACATTCCTAAATTTTCGAGTCTAGACAAAGAACTTAGGACTAATCCAAATTTTTTTAATTCTAACTTTGTCCTTTATATTTCTTTGTTGTATCTTTCAATTGTTTTGACATGAAATATGCCACCGAGGTTCCGAAGAGGAGGACGAGGTAAGGGGCCAATCAACGCCCCCAACGATCAAGAAGCCGGGCATTCACATCGGCGAACTCCTTCTGCTACCATGAGTGCCGATCCTCAAGGAAAGCGGAGGACCTATTTGGATCCCGCTAGGCGATCTGCCTCGATTAGCTCAACGCCTCCTTACCGCCATTCCTTTGGGCCGCAATCAGAGGACGAGCCTGAAGACTCACGCCACTCCTTCTTGCCGTTGCAGGGATCCCTTTCGCACCATTCCTTTGGCGACCCCACTCCTGTCTTTCAGGGCCGGTTCAACCCGGCAAACTATATTGAAGAACCAGTGGGTTTTAACCCACTAGGACCTGTAGACCATTTCTCAGGAGACCATGCAATGGATATAGATGAAGACACGGATCCTGTTGAACCACCTTCTGGGACACCTACTCACCCCATAGAGATCTCAGATGGGTCATCCTTCCATGGATCACCCTACCGTGGTCCTGACAGCTACCAAACAAGGTTCAACCAGTATGAGTGGTATTTTACACCCTCACACCATTCATCGCCTCACCAGCAGCAGCAGCAGGATCCCTCCGAGGATTCACGTTTCGTGGCAGTCACACCACCGCCACCACCGCCGCCAGTTCATCAAGCACCTCCAGAACCACCAAGGCGTAGAAGAACAGGCGCACGAATATCCGCGCGAGAAGGGGGTTTTCACTTTAGCACCCCCCATCACTCAAGTGGCGGTCACTATCCGCCACTGCATGAAGACCCACAAATGGGTGGGCCTTAAAATCCAGTTTCAGAGGTGAATTCTGCACCAGCTGCACCACCACTGCCACCATTGGGATTTGGTAATCCAATATCTACATACGCCGGTTCCACGGCGTATAATCCATTTGAGCAGCCGGCTCACACTAACTATAACTATGCTGAAGCCGACCCATACCTCGTAGCGGCAAACTACAACGCCCTTCATCCTAAAGGACCATATGGAACTCCCTGGGGGTGGGATACCCAACTCATGGGTATCAAATACCTGCTCGACCACCGATTCAGCACCAGCCGCAGCCACCACGGTTTTCCCCACCGGAACAGGAGGAAATCCTCACAGGCTAACAGGGTGGAGCGAGAATTTCAAGAAGAACGTAGGAACAACCGGGGATTCCTCAAGGGCCTAGCAAGCTTGTTAAAAGGAAAGAAGAAGAGGGATCATTGAATCCCTATATGTATTGTTGTAATTCCTTATTTCAATCAAGTCCCTGCGTGGACATTTATCTATGTACTTAGTCCCTGCGTGGACTTGTATTTCTTTAGTCCCTGCGTGAACTTGTCTTTTTAGTCCCTGCGTGGACACCTATCTTAGTAATCAGTTCCTGCGAGGACTTGTGTTATCAGTTTAGCCCCTGCGTGGGCAAGTTATTTCTGTTAAAAGTCTCGTTTAGGGCAATATGTACTCCTTTTAATGTTTAATGGAATGTTAAATTTAAAATTTTCATTTTTATCATTATATGCATAATATACTATACATGAAATAAATAAATCAAAAAAAAATAATTCCTCTTAAAAACAATCTGCCTATTAAATATTAAATAAGAATCTTAAAGGTATAACCTAGCCTGCATGTCATTTGGCCAAAATGGTAAGACCTGTTTAAAAAGATTCAAATCCCTGTTAACATCTGAAAACATGTTAACGCTCCTAGCAGATGTGATTCATTAAAATCACACACGTCATTCTTATAATAGGATTCTTCAAAAGATTCCTATGCTAAGCCGATGATCTATAAATCATGGGTTTAAATCATCAATTAAGATGATCATATATTAAACATCCATAGGTAATTTAGTGCCTACGGGCCATACTCATTGTCATATAAGACAAAAGACAGTAGTAGTCTACGACTCCCTATCAGAAAAAGGTAAAGAACTATGTTCAAACCTTAATGCCTTGATTCTCTGAAATCATGGCTTATGATTTAAAAATGTCCCTGTAACTAGGCCTTTTGTGCCACTAATAATACTGTTATTGTTTTATAATTAGGATAAGTTATAATGAAAATCCTAAATAAATATGATTAACAAATTAACCAAATATGGTCTATGTTTACCATGGTTAATGAATTGCCATAAAAGACAATTCCATAATAAACTCCCAAATAAATTATTGTCAATATCTTATGAAACAGTTCAAACTACATGGCTAACTCAGATGAGATCAACAGTCACCCAAGGGAGAATCATGATAATACCCGAATTAACGTAGCGGGTGCAGAACTGCAGGCAATGATAGACAATGCCATTACTCGAGCTTTGGATAGACAGTTCCATGAATCCAGTGGTACCCATGTAAGGACCCAATCGGCACCACACTCTAAACCACCCTCTAAAACTCACACTGCTCACAACAGTAATTCCCATCACTCATCAAACCAAAGGAGTGTTCCATCTCAAAGGACCGTACTGAACCAAGGACCCCGTGATAAGGGTTGCTCCTATAAGTATTTTGTTTCATGCAAACCCAGGGATTTCACTGGGGAAAAAGGAGCTATAGACTGCATGACATGGTTGGATGAAATGGACATTGTGGTAGATATCAGTGGTTGCGCTAATAAGGATGTGGTGAAATTCGTGTCTCAGCCATTTAAGGGTGAGGCATTAGCTTGGTGGAGGTCTTTGATCCAAGCTACAGGGAAAGTCCCATTGTACAGTATGACTTGGGAACAGTTTGTGTCATTGATCAAGGAGAACTACTGCCCTCAGCATGAGGTTGAAAAGATTGAAGCTGATTTCTTGTCACTGGTTATGAAAAACCTGGATTGTCAAGCCTACCTTACAAGCTTCAACACCATGTCAAGGTTGGTTCCTTATCTTGTGACACCGGAACCCAAGTGGATAGCTCGATTCATCGGGGGTTTAGCCCCAGAAGTTAAGGCCAGTGTGAAAGCCTCTAGACCAGCTACCTTCCGGTCTGCAGCTGATATAGCATTATCTCTTACTCTGGACGCGGTCAGGCAGAGATTGCTGAGAAACACTGATGCTGAGAAAAGGAAGCGTGAGGATGATAGCTCACGACGATCGGATAAGAGACATAAGGGAAACAATAACCACAAAAAGGGTTCTGGATCTAAGAAAGATGGTCATCAGTCGGGTGATAAGCCCAATTGTAAGATCTGCAAGAAACAGCACTTTGGGAAGTGCAGATATGAGTCGAAATCCCAGTCACAGCCAAGGGCATGTAGGATTTGCAAGTCTTCTGAGCACAAGACCCTAGACTGTAAGAAAATCAAGGATGCTACGTGCTATAGCTGCAATGAAAAAGGGCATATCAAGTCCAACTGCCCAAAACTTGCAAAGAAGACTGAGGATGGGAAAAAGACCAATGCAAGGGTCTTCCGGATGGATGCAAAGGAAGCTATTCAGGACGACAATGTGATCACAGGTACCTTCCTCATAAATGATGTTTATGCAAGAGTGCTATTCGATTCAGGAGCTGATAAATCATTTGTAGATAATAAGTTTTGTAAGTTGCTGAATTTACCTGTTAAAACCTTAAGTGTGAAATATGAGGTGGAATTAGCTGATGGTACCTTAGAAACCGCCTCAACCGTGTTAGATGGATGTTTCATATCCATTAGGAACCATTCTTTTCTATTGTCTTTACTTCCTTTGAAATTAGCCGGTTTCGATATAGTAATAGGCATGGATTGGTTGTCTCGCAACCAAGCCCAGATCGTTTGTGCTAAGAAGCAAGTGGTTGTCAGAACTCTTCATGGCGAGCATTTGACAATCGAAGGAGATACTAAGTACGGAATGCCTGAGCAAGTGTCCATGCTCAAGGCATCAAGGTGTTTGACGAATGGTTGTGTTATCTACATGGCACAAGTAACTATTGATGAACCAAAGCCTAAGATCGAAGACATACCCATTATCTCTGAATATCCAGACGTATTCCCTGAAGAACTACCTGGTTTACCCCCAGATAGGCAAGTGGAGTTCAGGATTGACATTATTCCTGGAGCAGCACCTGTTGCAAGAGCGCCTTACAGATTGGCACCAACGGAGATGAAAGAGTTGAGAACTCAACTGGATGATTTGTTAAGCAAAGGATTTATTAGACCTTGCTCATCTCCTTGGGGAGCACCAATCCTGTTTGTGAAGAAAAAGGATGGGTCGATGCGTCTGTGCATCGATTATCGAGAACTTAACAAAGTTACTATTAAGAATCGGTATCCATTACCCAGGATCGACGACTTGTTTGATCAGCTTCAAGGAGCGAGTTACTTTTCCAAGATCGACTTAAGGTCGGGATATCATCAACTGAAAGTCAAGGATGAAGATGTACATAAGACTGCATTTAGGACTCGTTATGGTCATTACGAGTTCTTAGTGATTCCTTTTGGACTCACTAATGCACCAGCCGCATTCATGGATCTCATGAACCGCGTCTGCAAGCCCTACATGGATAAATTTGTCATCGTCTTCATCGATGATATTCTTATTTACTCCAAGAATCAAGCTGACCTTGAGAAGCACCTCCATTGCATTCTGAAACTGCTTCATCGAGAAAAGCTCTACGCCAAATTCTCTAAATGTGAATTTTAGCTTCATGAGGTCCAATTTCTTGGACATGTGGTTAGTGAACGCGAAATCCAGGTAGATCCCGCTAAGGTT
Organism: Helianthus tuberosus; assembly: GCA_030545235.1. Lineage (NCBI taxonomy): Eukaryota > Viridiplantae > Streptophyta > Magnoliopsida > Asterales > Asteraceae > Helianthus > Helianthus tuberosus. Next base: position 7,659,920 of record CM060385.1, read on the forward strand.
GAAGCTGTCATAAATTGGCAAGAGCCGATGACGCCCACAGAGATTCGTAGTTTCTTGGGATTGGCAGGATATTACAGGCGTTTCATTGAAAATTTCTCAAGGATTGCTGCACCCCTAACTTCTTTGACAAGGAAGAATATTAAGTTCGACTGGGGACCGAAGCAACAAGAATCCTTTGATATCCTTAAGTAGAAGCTAAGCAATGCACCTGTGTTGACATTGCCTGATGGAATAAAAGAGTTTGTGGTATATTGTGATGCATCACACACCGGGATGGGATGTGTGCTTATGCAGAAAGGCAAAGTTATTGCCTATGCTTCGCGTCAGTTAAAGGTGCATGAAAAGAATTACACCACCCATGACTTGGAGTTGGGTGCCGTTGTATTTGCACTGAAACTATGGAGGCACTATTTGTATGGTATCAAGTGTGTGATCTATTCTGATCACAAGAGCCTCCAGCACCTGTTTAACCAAAAGGATTTGAATATGAGGCAACGACGTTGGATGGAAACTTTGAACGATTATGATTGTGAGATAAGATACCATCCTGGCAAGGCGAATGTAGTCGCCGATGCCTTAAGTCGGAAGGAAAGAGTGAAGCCTATAAGAATCAATGCCAAGAGCATTGAGATAAAGAATAGTTTGAATGAAAGGTTGTTAGCTGCACAGAAGGAAGCTGTGCTGGAAGCTAACTATCCTGATGAAAAGCAAGGAGTAACCGAAGAACAGTTATCCTATGGCAAGGATGGAATTTTGAGGTTGAATGGACGAATATGAGTTCCAGTTTATGGAGGACTTCGAGATGTTATCCTCCAGGAAGCCCACAGTTCTAAATACTCCGTTCATCCTGGAGCTGACAAGATGTACCAGGATCTAAAAGCAAATTTTTGGTGGATAGGCTTGAAGAAGTCTATAGCTACCTATGTAGCTAAATGTTTAACGTGTGCGCAAGTCAAAGCTGAACATCAGAAGCCGTCAGGTTTGCTACAACAGCCTGAACTTCCCACGTGGAAGTGGGAAATGGTGACAATGGATTTCATCACCAATTTGCCAAAGACAAAGAAAGGAAATGATAATATATAGGTGATAGTAGATAGACTGACTAAGTTAGCACATTTCCTACCCATTAAGGAGACCTATAGCTCCAACATGTTAGCCCAATTGTACGTAGATAAGATTGTATCTCTGCATGGCGTACCAGTGTCTATTATCTCTGACAGAGATACTAGATACACATCTCATTTTTGGAAAAGTTTCCAACAATCTTTGGGCACGTGCTTAAATTTTAGTACGGCTTACCACCCTCAGACGGACGGGCAGAGTGAGCGTACCATCCAAACTTTGGAAGACATGCTTCATGCGTGTGTGATTGACTTAGGTGGTAGTTGGGATAACCACCTGCCATTAATCGAGTTCTCCTATAACAATAGCTATCATACCAGCATTAAGGCTACGCCTTTCGAGGCCTTGTATGGTAGAAAGTGCAGAACGCCCGTTTGTTGGGCAGAAGTTGGAGATGTCCAACTGACAGGACCTGAAATAGTCCTGGAGACGACAGATAAGATTGTGCAGATACGCGATCGTCTCAAAGCTGCCAGGGACAGGCAAAAAAGCTACGCGGACTTAAGGCGTAAACCTCTAAAGTTTGAGGTTGGTGACAAGGTACTACTTAAAGTATCACCCTGGAAAGGGGTAATGCGTTTTGGCAAGAAAGGCAAGTTAAGCCCCAGATACATAGGACCATTCGAGATCATCGAATGTGTCGGGTCAGTGGCTTATAAGTTAAATTTGCCTGAAGTGCTCAATGGTATTCATAATGTATTCCACGTCTGCAATCTGAAGAAGTGTCTAGCTGATGAATCACTAGTCATACCACATACAGATGTGCACATCGATGAGAGCATGAAGTTTGTTGAAAAACCTGTGTCGATCGAGGATTGACAGGTTAAGAAGCTTCGAAGGAAGCATGTACCGATCGTAAAAGTAAAGTGGGATGCCCGAAGAGGTCCCGAGTACACGTGGGAGGTAGAGTCCACAATGAAAGAAAAGTACCCTCATTTATTTCAGTAAATCTCGAGGTCGAGATTTCTTTTAAGGGGGTGAGGATGTAACACCTCGTAATTTCATGTCCAATAATGTATTGACACGTGTCATAAGCTTTGAACGTGTGAAAGAATACTCTAGAGGGACTAAAGTTGACAAACAAGTAAAGTATGTGAATTTAAGGGTTCAAAATGTCAACAATGGATAAATATACTTTACAATAACCCTACACGATGTTTATACCCTTAAACGAATGAATCATGGATCATACGAAGCTAATTGTGGAAGAAAGTGAGAGATTACAAACTACAGGGGTTAAATGTGTCAACATGTTTAAAGTATACCTCTGAGTGACCTTTTAGCAAACCCGAAGCTTTGTAACAATTAATTATGCTCACTAGAATGCATGATAAAAATTTCACCAAGTTTCGTTATCGTATGAGAAAGTTATGATAAAATTCGTATACGAGGGGTTAAAAGCGTCAACGATGAAATTTAAGGCTTTACGGGTGATCACAAAGTAACTAAGGACTTAACAAAGTTGGTATAAGTCTTGAGGCCCTTAGAAATCAATTTAGAGGGCTCAAAGTGCAAAACAAGAAGTTAAAACAACTTTTAGGAGGACCGGGGACCAAAACTGCAATTAATTGACACTTGTTGACCTGAAGCCAGGTCCCATACGGGGCGCGTAAGACTTGCCCAGGTCTTACGCGGGGCACCTCAGCCTCCCAGATACAGAAACTTTGGACAGGTGTCTGTCCAGCCCGTTTAACCGACTCAAAGTGCTTGTTTTCAATACCATGGGTTGCTCAAGCTTGTTTTTAGGCACTAGGGACACTTGTCATTGATCAAGGATCAATCTTAGAGTTGTTTGGCATCATCTTATTCAATCATGATCACTATACAAAGTTCCACATTATTGCAACTTTGATCATTCATTCCAAACTTCACTCCTGAAGATTTCTGGAGCTCAAGGCCACTCCCTAAGCATCTTTAGTCGTGCATTGGGCCTTGGTAAGCTTCCTTAATGATGTCGGGTCAAAATATGTCGTGTTTTATATTAATTTATGTTGAGTATTAGTATGTTAAATATGTTAATTCATACGTGTTATATACTTATTGTGTATTGGCGTTCTCTGTGTTTAACAGGTTTTAAAATGCGTTAATGAGAGTAATCGGGTTAAAAGCGGGTTCGACAGGTTGATAAACGAGACACACTACATTATTCGTGAGCCGTTACGAGTCAAAAGGTTACGGTTTACGGCATAATTATAAAGGCAGCACGTTGGTTGTTTGTGAGGGAATTAAAAAGGTGCCAATCCATGTGAAGATGGGCCGATAACACAAAAGCCATTCGTGGATTTCTTGGGAAATATTCATCATCATCGAACTTTGGAGATACAACTCACGTGGGCTCCTTGGACGGGCATAGTGGGTCGGTCATTGGGGGACTGTCCATCTTAACATCACATTATCCATCATCAAACAATATATGTACAACGCATACATGTTGGCAGCCGACATTAAAACACACGAAAACAATTGCTTTGGGGGAATTTTGGATGATATTTTCGACATCTAAAAAACATTATCAATAATCATCACGTAGGAGACTTTGTTGGATTTTGTTTTATTGGGCTGCCAACACTAAGGGTAGAAAAGAACATCATCACAAGTGGGCTGACAAAATCATATCATCATCACGTGGACTAGAGGGAGTGGGCCGCACATGTTTGGTCTTGTGGATGGCACATGTAAGTGAAGGATTGGGGCAGCCGTCATATGTGAGAAAGGGGCCAACACTTGGTTTATATATAATATACTTTCATCACTTTAGAGGGGGATATACCCAGCCGTAGAAGATTAGAAAGGAAGGAATTCAATTTTCATCTCTCACGCTAATTAAGGATGTTGGATCAGTTCGGGATGACAACCGATGCTGTGAAGACAACTATGAGCGGCTAGGCTCTTCGTGGCTTCCTTCAGGTGGACGGTTAAGTTAGGTTTTTACTTTATTCAGTTTATACTCAGGTTTGGATGTATATTTGGCTTTGACAACGTTGTATGAATACATTGATGTGTTGGTTTCTTTGAACTATTTGCGTGTGTTTTGAGTTCTTGCTTTACAACTTGTTCGGTTGATGACAAAACTTAGTAAATTGTTGGGTGACATAGAGTAGGTTGACTCACACTAGTAAATAGGGTTAATCAAATTATAAAAGATCTGATGACAAAGACCTATTTTTTATTACCATATTAAATTAACCAACTTTCCAACATCATGTCTATGCGATGGCCAATTAACTGAGTAAACTGAGTTTTGTGAAACCCAGAACCTGAAGTTTGGAGGAAGTTACGTTTTATAAATCTGATATCTTTTCTTGTAGTTAGTTTTTTAGTTTCTTTCAAATAAATCAAAACCCCAAATCTAGATTAGTAGTAGTTAATTAAATAATTTAGCTAAACACTAACCACATATTCCCCGTGGATACGATACCCTACTTACGCTATCTATTTAGTTTAATTAGGTTTTTGATTGACCCTAACGACAGTCATCAAAATGGCGCCGTTGCCGGGGAATTAGTGCGCTTAGTGTTAGTTATTTAGTTAGTTAGATAGTTAGTTGTTCTTGCTTCTTAAGAAAAAAATCTAAAAAAACCCAAAAATATTGTTCTTTTTATTTTATTTTATTTTTGTTAGTTCGATATTACGCGCGGGTGTTTTGTTTAGTGCTTGTGCAGGTCTTTGAATCATGGATAGAGCTTATCAACCAGAGTTTAATGAATTTGAGGATGCTAAATTCTCACAACATAACCAACCAATGTATCAACAAATGAGCTTTCAAAACAGACAATCACCGAATCAGAACCGATATGCCAGATATAATGAAGTGAACGGGTATTATGACCAATTTGGATGTGAAGAATATAATGATTTTGTGCCTCCACAGCAGCAGTTTATTCAAAGAGGTCAAAATCGGGTCAGTTTGGGTCAGCAAAGGTATAATGATGTTCAACAAAATAGTTATGGAAGATTTTCCGAGATATCAAATCAGAATCACCAGCAAGGCAATCGGAGAAGTTATCAGCAGAATCCAGATCAAGGAAGATCGAGTGGTCCAGATGAAAGTTCGAAGGATGAGATTATGGAACTGTTGAAACAGATAAAGCAAGGATTCTGCAATTATTCGAGCTATCAAGGAGATCAAGATAACTATGACAACAATTGGCAGACTCAAGAGAATGAGCAAACGGGTCAGCATGAGTCGGATGATAACTCCATCAATGAAAAGTTTGACACGATCATGGAGTTTTTGAAAGATATTCAGAAAAGCAATGAGGTCAGAGATAGGGAAGTTAAGGCATTGTCACAGCAGGTTGGACAATTAGCTGAAGAAGTGGCTATCATCAGAAGAAATCAAGATCAGCTTCTTAGTGATTGTCAGAAAAATCCAGCTCACAATTCTTCTCACCCGAGTGTCCACATAGATGAGGTAAGTACTCCTTCTCTTTCTAAAAATTCTACTGTTGAAACTCAGTCACCACAACAGGTTGAGGGTATGGTAGAGGATGTGACTGAGTCTGAGGGTGAGAGTGAACGTGATCAGGAAATTGGGAATTTTATAAAATCTAAGCATGGTTCAAATAAAACGTTTTTTGATAGTAATAATGGGAATGTAAAGGTTCCATCCCCCATGGCTTTACTTGCACCCAAAAATTTAAATAAACGGAAATCGTCTAAGGATGAAAATTGGGAAAGTTTTGAAAAGGTAAAAATAAATAAACCATTGCTTGATCAAATTAAGGAAAGTCCTGATCACATTGAATCTTTTGAAGAGTTGAGTACCCGAAAACGACGTCACAAGTTTCCTAAACAACTTGATACCGTTCATGTGAACGCCGTTTTGATGGGTACCCTTCCCCCGAAACTCCAAGATCCAGGAGCACCTATTATTTCAATACAAATAGGTGATTTTAAATTGGACAGGGCTTTGTTGGATCTTGGAGCCTGTGTAAGTATATTACCGGGGAGTTTATATGATCAGTATGATTTCGGGCCATTGAAAAAAGTTGAAACCATAGTTGTGATGGCTGATCAAACTCCTACGTGTCCTCGGGGGATTGTAAAGGATGTGATTGTGAAAGTTGGTGAATTTTATTATCTTGTCGATTTCTTGGTACTTGATTGTGTTAAAAATAACCAACCAACCGTTATATTGGGTAGACCGTTCCTAGCTACTGCTCATGCTGTTATTCATTGTATTGAGGGAACGGTCAGGTTTAGGTTTGGGGATCAAAAGTCGATTTTAAAAGTATTTTCAAACTCAACCAAACCTATTGCTAACAAGTGTGAACCTTCTGAAAAGAAGAGTCGTATGGACTAGAAAGAATGTTTTGTGATTGACAGGTTGGTAGAGGTTAAGAAAAAGAAGAAGAAATCAAGGAGGAGTAGGAGAAAGAAAAGGAATGAGGCACACAAGATAGATGGAGAAGAAGAAAAGTGTGAGTTGAATAGCTGCTGGTTGTTGAACAAGTTGGATGGTGTTTCAAAGTTGTGGATGAATAGATTGATGAAAATGAGAGATTGCAAACACCCTACACGCCCACCATGACTTGGCAGGTATGATCTGGCTAAAGATCTAAAACTTAGCGCTTCTTGGGAGGCAACCCAAGTTTTGTTTTTATTTCATTTGTTTTTATTTTTGTGTTTTTGTGTATGAACCGGACAAGTGTGGGGAAGTCTGAGGAGGTTTGGTTGCTCGTCGAACTTGTTTTTCTCTCGTTTCTCTTTGTTACTGGCCCGTTTAACCTGTTTGGGAGCTTTTGAGATTTATTTTGCAGGTTTCGATCATTTTTGTCCATACTCAATCTCCATTTGGACGAAAGTGATTCGAAGAATCATATAAAGACAAGCGTCCTGTGTTGAAGCAGCCGCGAATGAAATGCTATACGGTTGCAGTGGAACAAGCCTCATAGGAATTCATCCGTTTAAAATCAGGGGAGTCTGTTCCATTATCTATGTGTTTTTATTTATGTTTTAGTATATAAATAGTTTCTCGCTCCATTGAGGACAATGTAGAAATTAAGTGTGGGGAGGGGAAACTAGCGTTTAGTGTGTCTTAGTTTGTGTCAGTCGTGTCGTAAAAATTAAAAAAAATTAAAAAATTAAAAAAAATAGAAAATGTCTCGAGAAAGTTTTTGTATATAATGGAAAATGATAGATATAATTGGATCATTGGCATTTAATTATTATATATATAAGATAATAAACGGCCAGTCACGCGTCTAACTTAGGATATGTGAGTAGGCCCAGCCAGTTGAAGAGTTTCTTAGGAATGATATAATATACCTTAAATTAGGAGTTTTGTGGGTTCTCGCGTTAGAAGCTGTGATAAAACTGAAACTGTGAAGAGTATAAGAGGTACGTCATAAGTAAAAAACTTATAAGTTTTTCCGATTAAATTGGCACACATGTTTCTTTTTGTGAAAACAAATCCGAAACAGTGTGGCGCCCAAAAAAAAAATATTCCATTCATCCATTTGAGCTATATGTTAAAAAAAAGAAAAATGAAGCCTATGGTATTGCCGCGGGGATAGCGACTCATGCGGTACATACCCTCTAGGTGGAGTTATAAAAAATATGTGAAGTTTATGGCATTAACCATGGGGATGGTGACTCGTGTGGCGTATGTCCGCTAAACTGATCATAAGCAAAAGCATGTAAAGCTCACAACATCATCCATCTATCCATCATAAAGTTTAATCGGAATAATATAAGAGTTTTTTATATAAGGCGGTAGATTATAAATCTTTTAATCTCATAAGCTTGAAACAGGAATACGTGGAGTCGTAGTCTTTTGAGTGTGGGATCCATAGATGACTATAAATTACTTGAACTTAAATGAATCGTGAATAAGGGCTTGGAAGCTGGCGGTTGGGTTTAAGTGGACCGTATACCTGCAATCCTGTTTAATGTGTGGTTTGACTTGTTAAATAAATTAAATGAATATATTGAATGCTGATGTTTCTGATTGTGATTCCATTGCAAATAATTTTTTCGGGACGAAAAGAGATAAGTGTGGGGATGTGATGTCGGGTCAAAATATGTCGTGTTTTATATTAATTTATGTTGAGTATTAGTATGTTAAATATGTTAATTCATACGTGTTATATACTTATTGTGTATTGGCGTTCTCTGTGTTTAACAGGTATTAAAATGCGTTAATGAGAGTAATCGGGTTAAAAGCGGGTTCGACAGGTTGATAAACGAGACACACTACATTATTCGTGAGCCGTTACGAGTCAAAAGGTTACGGTTTACGGCATAATTATAAAGGCAGCACGTTGGTTGTTTGTGAGGGAATTAAAAAGGTGCCAATCCATGTGAAGATGGGCCGATAACACAAAAGCCATTCGTGGATTTCTTGGGAAATATTCATCATCATCGAACTTTGGAGATACAACTCACGTGGGCTCCTTGGACGGGCATAGTGGGTCGGTCATTGGGGGACTGTCCATCTTAACATCACATTATCCATCATCAAACAATATATGTACAACGCATACATGTTGGCAGCCAACATTAAAACACACGAAAACAATTGCTTTGGGGGAATTTTGGATGATATTTTCGACATCTAAAAAACATTATCAATAATCATCACGTAGGAGACTTTGTTGGATTTTGTTTTATTGGGCTGCCAACACTAAGGGTAGAAAAGAACATCATCACAAGTGGGCTGACAAAATCATATCATCATCACGTGGACTAGAGGGAGTGGGCCGCACATGTTTGGTCATGTAAGTGAAGGATTGGGGCAGCCGTCATATGTGAGAAAGGGGCCAACACTTGGTTTATATATAATATACTTTCATCACTTTAGAGGGGGATATACCCAGCCGTAGAAGATTAGAAAGGAAGGAATTCAATTTTCATCTCTCACGCTAATTAAGGATGTTGGATCAGTTCGGGATGACAACCGATGCTGTGAAGACAACTATGAGCGGCTAGGCTCTTCGTGGCTTCCTTCAGGTGGACGGTTCAGTTAGGTTTTTACTTTATTCAGTTTATACTCAGGTTTGGATGTATTTTTAACTTTGACAACGTTGTATGAATACATTGATGTGTTGGTTTCTTTGAACTATTTGCGTGTGTTTTGAGTTCTTGCTTTACAACTTGTTCGGTTGATGACAAAACTTAGTAACTTGTTGGGTGACATAGAGTAGGTTGACTCACACTAGTAAATAGGGTTAATCAAATTATAAAAGATCTGATGGCAAAGACCTATTTTTTATTACCATATTAAATTAACCAACTTTCCAACATCATGTCTATGCGATGGCCAATTAACTGAGTAAACTGAGTTTTGTGAAACCCAGAACCTGAAGTTTGGAGGAAGTTACGTTTTATAAATCTGATATCTTTTCTTGTAGTTAGTTTTTTAGTTTCTTTCAAATAAATCAAAACCCCAAATCTAGATTAGTAGTAGTTAATTAAATAATTTAGCTAAACACTAACCACATATTCCCCGTGGATACGATACCCTACTTACGCTATCTAGTTAGTTTAATTAGGTTTTTTATTGACCCTAACGACAATCATCACTTAACCTTCCCTAATCATGTTTTACTTAGTTATTTAGCTTAAAGTCAAACCGTCGTAATTAAGGTTTGACTTAACGATTAATCACTAATGGTCCAGTGATTAGTCAAACTAAAGGTAGTTATAAGTTGATAATTATGTGGGCAATAAACCCTTAAAAGGGCACCCTCTGATTCCCGATCTAACTAGATCATTTGTCGGGTCAAAGTTTGTTATAAAAAGTCAACAGAAACTTAACTTTCGAATTAACACGTAATTAGCAATGTAGAAGGCGTGCAACCTATTTTATCACTCATATAACTTGGTAATTAGTATAAGAACTGGTCTAAGCTTGTTCGATCCGACAATTTTCTGTTTAGGCTCGGTTCGGAATCGAAAGTCGTAAAACTTTGACTTTTGTTTTGACTTCAGTTCTGACCCTTTTTGGCATGATTTAGAAATGCCTTAGAGCTTCGTTAGGACCAGCTTGTATGATAGTATAACCCTATGCGTTTATACTACCTGACTCGTTTATTGTCCGATGTTTCCGTTAAATGCCTAATGATGACCAATATGCCCATTTGACCTTAAAACGAGAGTTTTGGAAATGTGAGAGGACAATAATCTTTGTTACTGATTTATAAACATCTCCCTAAAATTTCACGCCAGTTGGAGGTCTAGATTATGAGTTATGCTCAATAGCGTAATTAGAAGGCCTTTTATTAATTAAACGACGTAATTAGCATAAAGCCTATCTAAACCCAATTTTTGACACCAAACCTTTTAGCCACTGATGTAATATAATATTTTGGGATTTTTGAAGATTTTTAATTATTTTTAAACTGATTATAACCTAAGGTTATTGCCTTGATTCGGTAATTACCGATTATACCATTTCCTTTTATAAAATGAGTTTTACACGACATTTTGATACCAAATCTTTTGCCACTGATTTTATATGATAAATGAAGTATTTTTGAACTTTATAACCTGATCAAAAAACTAAGATTCCTTTTATAACCCGGAAATCGCTTTAAACGACTCTTTACGCGTATTAAACACATAGTATGGGTTTAAAACCATTTTGTCATATAAGAATTATCGCCAACTGATATAACCTATTAAATTAAGTTGTTTTACTGATTATTTCAGACCCGAATTTCAGAATTATAATTAATCCCGTTTATAATATTTTAAATGACCAAAATACCCCTACGGGGCTTAAATTGAGATTAAACTCGTTTTGGGCATAATGGAAGGTATCCTAATGACATCACAACATATTTAAGGCATATTAACTTAGAAAACCTATTCGTGACTCATTCGGTTACCGTTATGCGTTATTCGCGTTCGGTTCGGTTTATGTAACTAGTTTGCATAAATTAGCCGAAATGGGTCGAACCTTATCATTTTTATCTCAAAATCCAGAATGTGGTTAGTTTACCCATATTATACAAGTCTTCAAACTTGTCGGGTCTAAATCACATTCTATTCCGGTCTTCGCTAAATCATGCGTTCGAACCGTATCTTCCTTTAAAACTAACCGGTCTAAGTTTAGGTTTAATTAAAGACCCGTTAGGATTCTAATAGGTTATTATAAACCTTCGTTCCAGAATAGGAGACCCGGTAAAAGCTACGTGCACTTGCTTGTTGTGATTATTACTTGCAAAGGTAAATACTTTTAACTTATTTTCCCTATACGGGCTTGGGGTACGGTATATAAAATACCGCTTGGTTGGGCATTGAATCTTTAATCGAATGAAGGTTAATTCATTAAAATGACCCGTTTAAATTGTTTTGTTGCTTAAAGCCTTTGGGGGGGTTAATGACCATGTCCCGGATATCCTTGGCATCATTTTACGAAATGGCCACGACCTAAGCACGGGGTGTAGGCGTACACCCGACGGTGCATTAATAAATAATAAGGTATAACTACCGGTTTCGGGAATAAACCGCCGCAGGACTATATCGTGTGGTGTGTCTATTAAGCTCTAACCCAGTATCAACCCGGGCTACTGAACGCATAAGAAACATGTAATTCTTTTACAAGATTATATTCAAATAATTATCCCAAGTTATAAAATGTTTTGTGGCTCGTGCATTTAAATCAATTTTCTAAACTTTTTCAAAATGAGTCAGTTGATTGTATTTACCAGTGTAAACTGACGTATTTTCCCAAAAAGATTAAGTGCAGGTACTACTCGAAATAGGCTGGCTTTCTCCTTAGCATCAATAAGAGTATCGCAAGCTTGGATGCATTTCAGTCTGTTGAACAAAGTTTCTTTTATTTGATCCACCTGTGGATTATCTTCAACTATTTTGTGATACTTAATATTACAATTCTATTCGGTTGAAATGAATCTATCTTTTGCTTCTGCTGTGCATTTATATATATTGTGTTGTTTGACTATAATGATATCAACTACGTCACGATACTCCCCCACCGGGCCCACCGGTAATACGTGGAAATATCGGGGTGTGACATTAGTGCAGCAGTGGTTTGATACATTGTTAGTGCAGCAGTGGTTTGATACATGGTCAGAGCAGCAGTGGTTTGATACATGATCAGATAGTGGTTCGATACATAGTCAGATACATTGAATGAAATTGTTAATGCAGCAGGTATGCTTTATTTTTTTAGTATAGAACACATTGCAGCAGGTATGCTTTATTTTTTGAGTATAGAACACATTGCAGCAGGTATGCTTGATTTTTCAACAGGTATGCTTGTTAGGTTTCAGATTTTTGAACAGGTTTGCATGATGCTATTTATAGGTTTCAGATTTTTGATTATAGAATCATAGAACATGTTCAGATTTTTTATTATAGAATCATAGAACAGGTTTTTGATTTTGGCGGGAAGGGTTTTGGAAGTTGCAGGGGGTAATGTTGTGTCTTAACACAAAGTACAAGGGGTAATAACAAAGGACAAATTAGTAATTTACCAGTGGGGGGTAATTGTGCGACTTAACACGAATGTTGGGGGGTAAAATGGAAGGGTAATATAGTCATTTCAACTTAGAGTTAACAGATCTGTTAACAACTTTGACGTCGGGGGGTAAAGTTGCGACATAACAGCAAACGTTGGGGGGTAAAATTGCAGTTTACTCTTTTATTCTTTTTGTTGCTTTAATTTATTTTGATATGCATGAATAAGTAGTGCACTATAAGCTTTAGGGACTCGTATACAATTTTTGTTTTCGTTTAAAACGTAATGTTTTTATAACTTTTATAAAATAATAATAATAATAACAAAAAAGTTTAAGATACATACATTTTAATGTTCAAGTTTAGAAGTTTAATGTTTGTTTTTATAGCTTTTTTTTTTATAAATAATGCGAAAAGTAAAAAAAATGTATATTGATAAAAAATAACTTGACAATTAAAAATTAACGTAACAATGGCGATGATGTGGAAATATAAGTATTGGTTAGGATATTTGTAGGATTGGCGAGAAAATGAGTATTTTTAGTGTATTTATGAAAATTTGATATGGCTGCCGACTAGATACGTATGTAAGTGCATTTATCACCTTATATTGGTGATGGTCTTATGCCTTTTAACAATGTTTTTTTTTTTTTTGAAAATTAACTTCATTCACAACAGGCCGACCCAAACCGGGCCAACCAAAAGACCAACAAACCGACTACCGATTACATATTAACAAAGGAGTTCCAATCTTCCCACTCTATGCCTTTGAATTTCGATCTATTAACAAACCAAGTGAACCCCAAGGCCTTAACCTCACTCAAAATATTAGCTATCCTAAGAGAGGAGTTTGAAAAAATAAGCTTATTCCTAGCTCTCCATAAACTCCAGCAAGCGATCCTCACAATACCTTTAACCGCTTCCTTTTTTCTTTCCGAAACCCCGAGAGTTTTATGCAAATCAGAAGATCTTTTATAGAAAAAGCAAAGATATTCGGGATCTTACACCACACGCTGATCCCATTCCAAATGTTCGACGCAACAAAGCAAGCCGTAAAGAGATGTTCCGTTGTTTCTTCGTCCGAGCCACGAAATGGACACAGCGAGTCACCGAACTGGATGTTCCTTTTCTTCAGAGCCTCCTTAGTCGGAATCCTGTTTTGTTCCATTCTCCACGAGTGCACATTACATTTTACCGGAATCCAGTTACACCATTCCATAACGTATCCGTCATATCGAGCGATATCCGATTTCAACATTTTTTTAACAGCTTTTACGGAGAAGATACCTAATTGATCGGACGACCACTTCCAGGAATCGTTAGAACCCGAAATCTGAACTTGATCCAGATGAGAGCACAGCGACTGGAGATTATCCAACAGATCCGAATCTGTCAACTGAACCTTCCATCTCTAATCAAAAAACTTGTCCGAACCTTGTGACGCTATTCTGTCCCCTACCACACACTTCTTATTGGTTTCTAGTCTGAATAGGTCCGGATACATATGCTTCAGCGGTTCGTTAGCAGCCCAAGTGTCCAGCCAAAACGTTATTTCCCTGTCGTTGCCTACCACTCCTTTCAAAAAGTTTCTAATCGGAGAACCATCTACCTTAGAATTAATAAAAACTTTTGCAATAGAATTCCATACTCCGGAGAAGGATTTTTTAAATGGGATACACTCCCATCCAACCCGAGAGAAGTGAAGCGCGTCTATGATTCTTTTCCACAAAAATTATTTTCCGTTTTGAACCTCCACCCCCATTTAACTAAGAGAGACGTGTTCAAATCTTTGAGTTTATTCAGCCCTAGACCCCCATCTTTCTTGTGCCGCGAGACCCGGTCCCAACTAACCCAATGCATCTTCCTTTCCTCTGTTGCACCTCCCCATAAAAATTTCTTTATCATACCTTCCAAGTCCGAAATTACATTCTTAGGAGCTTTGTAAAGAGAGAAATAATAACATGGCAAGCTCTCCAACACCGATTTGATCAAAACCATCCTACCCCCAATCGACTAAAGATGAGACTTCTAATTTGCAAGACGAGATCGGAAAATGTCATAAACCGGTTGCCAATTGCTTATTCTATTCATGTTGGCTCCTACCTTAAGCCCAAGGTACCTGAACGGAAGAGCGTCTGGTTGGCAACCAACCTCATTGGCCATGGCCCCAATCTCAGCCGTTTCCACTCCTAGCCCATAGAGATTCGATTTGCCGATATTAATTTTTAGACCCGAACACACAAAGAAACATCGAAGAATTCTAACTATGTTCACCACTTCCGATTTAAACCATTCCCCCACAACTATTGCATCGTCAGCATATAAAAGGTGAGTGAGAATCAGACCATTGTTGGGAGTCGCAATCCCATTAATCACACCTTCCTCTCTAGCTCGATTCAACATACATGATAATGCTTCCATTACCACAAGGAACAGAAAAGGAGAAAGCGGCTCCCCTTGTCTCATACCTTTTTCGCACCTGAAATTGAAGGTAGGATCTCCATTCACAAGAATAGATGAGCTTGCCGATGTGAGAATTCCCGATATCCATGTACACCATTTGTTCGAAAAACCCATTTGTTGAAGAGTGTTGATCACGAACCTCCAGTTGACATTGTCGTACACCTTCTTAAAGTCTATCTTGAGAAAGAAAGCTCTCGAGTTCCTTTTCTTGATCCAAGAGATGAGTTCGTTAACTACAAGTGGCCCATCCAAGATGAATCTTCCTTTTAAAAACGCCGATTGAGTTTCGGATATAACTCCATCTAAAACCATCCTCATCCTGTTAGCCAACACTTTGGAAATAGCCTTGCTGATTACTCCAACCAAATTGATCGGCCTATAGTTGTTTAAAGAAACCGGGTCAGAAACTTTAGGAATGAGCGCAATATAGGAGACGCAACTTCCTTTACTTAACTCTCCTGTATTGTAAAACCAAGCGAAATTTCTCGCAAAATCTTCTTTAAACAGATCCCAAAAATGCTTAATGAACTTAAAATTGAACCCATCAGGTCCCGGGGACCGGTCATCTCCACATTCAAAGATGGCGTTCTTAATTTCAAGCTCCGAGAAAGGTTCTTCGAGCATTATACTCTCATCCTCCGAGATTTTGTTAATATTGTGACAAATGAGATCGGGTCTCGTCGGCATAAGCTCCTTGAATTTGTCCCGAAAAAAGAAAAGAACCTGTTTCTTTATCTTAGCTGGCTTGGTGCACCATTCTCCATTGTTTGTAAGGCCGTGAATACTATTCGAAGCTTTCCTACTATTCACCATGGCATGAAAAAATTTGGAGTTCTCGTCTCCGTCTATCGCCCACTTGATCCGAGCTCTTTGCTTAATATCCAGGGTCTTTCTGTCTTCAATCTCTTTGATTAATTTCCTATTTTTCGCCAAAACCCATTCTTCCTCTTCCGACAAATCCCTAGACTCCATGTCAATTTCCATCTACTCCAATTCTGAAAGATCTAATTTTTCAACTTCTTTTTCTTTCTCCAAAAAATCATCCCGCCACTTTTTGATAAACGATTTAATCCTATCAAACTTGGCCGTGAGACACTTATCCGAAGGATCAAAACATTCAAAACCTTCCACTGCCTCCTTTACAACCTCCTCAAATCCGGGTTTCCCAATCCAAGAACTGAAAACCCTAAATGGACGCGGACCGAACTTTAAATCAACCAACTAAAGAATGATGGGACAATGATCCGAGTGACGATAAGGCATAACTCTGACGCAAGCAGAAGGCCATTTATTGAAAAATTCAGGGCAGACCAAGAACCTATCCAGCTTACTAAGCTTTCTCCCATTATCCCTTTTACACGTATACTTCCTACCCTGCATCGGGTATTCCAACAAGCCATTATCAAAAATGAAATTGTTAAAATTCTCAGAACATACCGGCTTAAACTTGGATCGTTTCGTTTCCTCCTGCGATCTCACTGCGTTAAAATCACCGACAATAACCCATTTGCCATCAGCTGGATCAATGACGTTTGAGATCTCGTTCCACAGTTGCAACTTCTCCACAACATTGTTTTTACTTGTTTGTTTTAAGTCATGAAATCTAAACAGCTGTGGAACTTAAATCCACATGGCATTAGCCAATGGTCTCCATTGCATACAACAATTCGTTAGAAAGGAGATTATATGATCTTACCGAAATTAAAATGGGGGAATTGCAATTAACATCTTTTATTTTCTAGACTAATGGGTTGTTTGTTTACCTCTAAATGGCTCCACTAAGAGGCAAGTCTCTGAATCGGTCAGATGTATGAGGGTTTGGTTCACCAAATAACCACCTCTTAATGAAACCATTTAGATTTGAATGATTCAGCTATCTTTGAGATCTGAATGAAACATTTGACACAGATGCCCTTTTGCCCTAACAAAAGATATTGTGCATCCCTCACGTTCTCATCTTCCCTCCTTCCACAGCTCCTGTTGTCACACAGTCACACCCCGATATTTCCACGTATTACCGGTGGGCCCGGTGGGGAGTATCGTGACGTAGTTGATATCATCATAGTCAAATAATCACAGTTCAATGCACAGCGGAAGTCTAAAGTAATAATAATACAAACCGATTCGAAAGTATAATAGAATATTACACAACGGTTGTATATTGATCCACAGGCGGATCTTAAACAGAATTATAATCATTGTTCGACAGACTTTAGACACTTAGAACTTGCAAAATTCCTTATTAATGCCTGAGCTCCCAGCCAATTACGTACAGTACCTGTCACTTAATCTTTTGGAAAACACGTCAGTTTACACTGGTAAATACAATTAACTGACTTTTTTGAAAATGATTAAGAAAATTCATTTGAATGCACAAGGCACAGAATATCTTTTATAACTTGGGACACTTATATAAAAATAATCTTGTATACATATTTACATGTTCGTTATACATTTAGGGCCCGATGTTAGAAACCGGGTCAAGATTAACAGACACACCACAAGTATAGGCCCACAAGAGAGTGGGTTACCATTTCCCTTATGCAACTGTCAGGTGTATGCCTACACCTCGTGCTTAAGACGTGGCCATTTCTTTATAATGATGCCATGGATATCCGGGACATGGTCATTAACCCCTAAAGGCATTTATTTCAAACAAGACAGATTAAAACGGGTTACCTCAATAATTTAATCACAATCTGATTAAACATTCAATACCCGACCAAGCGGTATTATTATAATACCGTATCCCAAGCCCGTATAGGGAAAATAAGTTAAGAGTATTTACCTGAGCTAAAATGCAATTTATACTCAGCCGTATATTCTAATCAGCAAGCACAAGTACCTCTACTGGGGCTCTCAATCTGGAACAAATGTTTTTATTAACCTATTAGATTCCTAACGGGTCTTATTTAAGTTGAAACTTAGACCGGTTAGTTTTCAGGAAAGGTTTACGGTTCAAAACGCGAGATTAAGCGAAGACCGGATTAGAATGTGATTTAGACCCGACAAGTATAGAGACTTGTATATTATGGATAAACTAAACACATTCTGAATTTTGAAGTGAAAATGATAAGGTTTGACCCGTTTCGGTTAATTCATGTAAACTAGTTACATAAACCGTACCGAACGCGTAAAATGCATAACGGGTAACCAAATGAGTCATGCACATGTTTCAAAAGTTAATATGCCTTAAATATGTTGTGATATCATTAGGATACCTTCCATTATGCCCAAAACGAATTTAAAGTCAATTTAAGCCCCGTAGGGGTATTTTGGTCATTTTAAAGATTATAAAAGAGGTTAAATAATAACCTGAGTTTCTGGTCTTAAATAATCAGTAAAAAATATTTATTTTATCAAGTTATATCAGTAAGATATCTCACATATGTGAAATTTACCATTCATGGCCTAACTATGCACCGTAGGGGCATTTTGGTCATTTCACATATGCTTTAAGGGTTAATTTTGGAAATCTGAGTTCAAAACTTTTATTTACTGTTAAAGTATAAAAACTTATTCATAACATCAGTAGGTATCAAGCTTTAGGTGCCTAATATGGTTTTAAACCATACTATGTGCCTAAATCGCATAAAAGTCGGTATTTGACGGTATTTAGGTTAAATAAGAAAATCTGAGATTTTGAACAGCCTTTATAGTTTAAAATAACTTAATTGATATATAAAATCAGTAGCAAAAGGTTTGGTGTCAAAAATTGGGTTTAAATAGGTTTTATGCCGAAAGTGCCGTTTAATTAATAAAAAGGCTTTAATTTACGATATTGAGCATAACTCATAATTTAGACCTCAAACTGATGTCAAATTTTTAGGACACGTTTATAAATCAGTAATAAAGGTTTTTGTCCTCTCACATTTTCAAAAATCTCGATTTAATCTCAAAAGGGCATAATGGTCAACTTTTAGGCATTTAACGGAAACATGTAATGAACTAGGATTTCTAAGGAACCAAGTTGTATAACCTCAGTGGATTATACTAACATATAATATGGTCCTAAAGGAATCCTAAGGCATGTCTAAACTAAACTAAATCGGGTCAGCACTGAAAGTCAAAGCAAAAGTCTACTTTTGCGACTTTCGGTTCCGAACCGAGCCTAAACTCAAAATTGTCGGATTGAGCATGTTTAAACATGTTCTTACATTAATTACCAAGTTATATAAGTGTTAAAACAGGTTTCATAGCTTCTACATTGTTAATTATGAGTTTATTTGCAAAATAGCATTCTGTTGACTTTTTATAATTAAGTTTAACCCGACAATTGACCAAGTTAGAGTGATAATCAGTGGGTGCCCTTTTAAGGGTTTATTACCCACATATTTACCAACTAATAGCCATTTTCGAATCGAATAATGGCTGGACCGTTTGTGATTAATCACAAAGTCAAAGCGTATTTACGATATCTTTGACTTTCGGTCATTTACCTAATGAAAACATAATTACAGGAGCTAAGAACGCTTACAAGGGTCCTTAGCAAGAAGATTAAGACTAAGAGAGCTTCCTTCCAATGTAGGATGCTCCAGAGAATGGGTTTGAAAGCCCCAAAGCTTGAGAGTATAAGATTTTTGAGTTTGTGCAAATGAAAGATCAACCTCAAGACCCTATTTATACTACAAGAGGTCTTCACCAGATCAAACCAGGTGTTTTGAGTTGTTTTCAGATCAATACAAGTGTCCAGGTGGTATTAAAATACCATCAAATAGTCCATAGGATCGAGATTTGGCTGAATTGAAGAAGAGATATGCAGTAACCTGCACCTGTGCAGGATTCTGGTCAGATTACGTCGTCGCGTCGGGCGACGGCAAGGAGGCAGGGGTGGTGGCGCGACGCCACCAGGTAGATAACCAGCTCAGCAAGTTTCATTCTTGACCATTTCACCCCCTGAACCTTTTAATACGCAATATCTTTCATTTCAAGCATATTTAACCCACAAAAATTATATTTCTATGATCCTTAGAGTATAACCAAACACCGTTAGGTCCGGTTTCATTAAACGATAACCGAAAACACAAGTTTTGCCTCGTTGACGCTTTTAACCCCTTAATTACGAAAGCTAACGTATTTTCCTCATACGATATCGAAACCTTGTGAAATTTTTATCACTTATTCTTGGGAGCATAATTAATCGTTACAAGGCTCCCCATTCGTTAAAAGGTCACTCAGAGGTATTAATTAAACATGTTGACACATTTAACCCTCGCATCTTGTAAACTTTCACTTTCTTCCACAAATGGTTTCATACGCTTCATGATTCATTCGATTAAGGGTATAAACATCATGTAGGGTTGTTGAAAGGCAAAATTATCAAATGTTGACACTTTGAATCCTTCTATACACATACTTTCTTTGTTTGTCAACTTTAGTCCCTCATAATCAATCCGTTACACGTTTAAAGTTCATG
This sequence comes from Helianthus tuberosus, assembly GCA_030545235.1. Classification (NCBI taxonomy): domain Eukaryota; kingdom Viridiplantae; phylum Streptophyta; class Magnoliopsida; order Asterales; family Asteraceae; genus Helianthus; species Helianthus tuberosus. The sequence continues at coordinate 7,680,351 of CM060385.1, forward strand.
ACACGTGTCGATACTATATTGGACATGATTTTGCGAGGTGTTACACACACCCCATGTAACAACCCTCATTAAAAGTCCTATTTATTTTATTATTTTATCCAAGAGGAAACCCTAATTAAGACACCCAAGTGATTCTGCACAAACCCTAAAATTTTCAGAACAATCAGAATCAGGATCAGGGCCCAGGGGGGGTATTTTCTACTCAACGATTATCCAAATAAAACCCTGTCTAAATATAATTTCGAGAATCTGTCAACTCAGCAGACCTAGTCCCACACATGGCAACAATATAGTAAAAATGTGACCCTTACGGACAGTAAGGGTTTATGCTTACGGTCCGTAAGCTAAGTCAAAATCGGGTATAAATAGAGGGCAGTGGCACTTGATTTCTGGAATTTGAGCGACGAACCAATTCGTAATACGCTCCGAGATATCTTCTGTTTATCACAATTAACACACACGAAACACTAATTAGTATAGCGGGGTGCTGCCGCAAACAGGGTATTAACTCGATCGCTGCTACGATTCAATGTCCGATCGATCTAAACTATCCAATGGATGTTTAAGCGCTATCCTTTGTCATTAGTTGTGATTCCGACAGGATGTTGAGTACCACCCGAATTGGGGGGGAAAACTATGTCCTTCGTTGTGAATCCGATGGATGTTTAAGTGATTGCACTTTGTCATTCGTTGTGAGGGTTTTAATCTCGTGAGTTATCGTAAATGCTGTATTAAGTTACCTACCTAGTTCGTGTGCACTAGGTTACAAGACTAATCAATAGGCTAAGCTCTGCCTGTATAAATCTGCAATATATCAAGGCTTATCTGTAGACTAAACTTTGACCGTATGAATCTGCATGATTATAATGTGAGTCATTCTCTTTTTATCAAATTTGTTTATAAAAGCATGTTATTTTCAAAGATTATAATTACAGTGATTAAGTTTATGTAATCACCAAGTTACAGCCGGTATGTGGGGTTTTGTATACATTACTTGATAACCGTCACTATTGGACAACGAGTTAGCCAATGAGTGATATGACCATAGTCACAGACACCATCGGGCAAAGAGGCTACCGATGGATGTTCGAGTGACAAGTACTGTGGGTAGTTGGTTGATATAGAAACATTGTAATCTCCCTTAATACTGTAATTTATAACAATGTTTTCTAGTTATACTTTGCAGTGATTAAGTCTTTGCCAATCTTTAAGAAGCAAATGTAAAAACTCTTAATGCTGTAAAATATAACAAATATGTTTTATTAAATAGAATGATTCACTCAGTATTTCCCGCTGACAAAACCTTTTTAAAACGCGTTTCAGGTTATTACAGTAGATTGGAGTAAGAGATGGATACGGCACTGAAAGGCATCAAGAAGTGGCTTATTTTATTAATTAAATCAAATTAAGAAATATTGTTTTATGTAATCAAATTTATCTTTATTAAAGCTACCTTTGTAAAACATGGATTTATTCCATCTATTTAATAAATAAAATCCGGTGTTTCCAAACTCTGATATTTTTCCTAACTCACGGTCCTGATGAAATTTCCGCTGCAACGTTTTCAAAATAATCACCGGTACCACTGGGCTGTTCGCGACTCCTGATTCCGTCCAGGGTGGGTCGGGGGCCGTGACAGAAGGTGGTATCAGAGCCACTGCTTTAATCCTTTAGGTGTTGTAACAATAATACCTAAATTCATATAAAAGAGTTAGGAGATTGCTGTTAACTGGTAGCACACATGATAGCATTTAGACTTGAATTTAAGAAAAGATGCCTTAGTATCAGCTTCGAGATAAGCTAAGTACTTGTGTAAATAAAGTATGATGGGTTTTGATATACCATAAGAATGGTAATTAGAATATTGCAAGATATGATAAATAAACCAGAATTAATAGTAATTATTGCTTATTGATATTACTTGGTCTAGAATAAGAGATGTTACGGGAATACAAATTTCCCTAATTCTGGATAAAAGCCTAATAAAAGAGGCACTTTTGAAAAGATACTATTTATGGGAATTAGAAAATTTTCTCCGGCAAGACTAGGTATGGTGTAGCAGACTCTCCAGTTTGTCCGGATATACTAAGATTACCTCTCCGGCGCGAACCGGGTAAGACGGGGTATATAATATGTCAAACGAGTGACAAGATTTCCCTAAATAGTATTATGACCAGATATCTGACTGGTTTTTGGAAATATGAATCTGTTAAAAACATTGACCTGATAGATGGTATGTTTATTTCAGCATGTGAAATATGTGATTATATAGATATGTATATCTATAAGAAATTCCAAAAGTCAATTTGGAATAAAGCACAAGCATCTGTGTCTGGATTTCTTTATCAGGAATTTCTTTTCCGATATTAAACATTATTTTGTTTAATCATCTGCCTCGTAACTCGTGTGATAAAATAAACAATGGAAAACCTTTAAGTTAAAACGCCATCAAAAGAATTTATAACGCGTTACCATAAACTATTAACGCAAGTAAGAAGCATGTAAAGTTGTGATAAGGTACAAGAAAACACATGAAAATTTAATTATAATTCCACAGAAGTTGAAGTATATCACACACAATTTCCAAGGCAAGACCTTTGAAAAATATAATTGGGCACGATGACACCAATGCTAATTCCGTCAAATAGAAGAACTACTAATTAAAAGGAAGCACTCTATCACGCGATCCTACAAACAACCTGAATCTCGTGGAGGTACGTTGTAACAAGATTTCACAACTATCATTACACAGTCTAATCAGAGTCATAATTATTTATCACTGAAAAAGGAGTCACATACCTTTGCAAATTCCCTATTTCATTTTATTCGACATTTCCTGGTAATTTCACTTAACAACGGTTATCACAAATTCCATATAAAGCTCTTAAATTTCTTTCATTGAAATTCTGACTTCTGTATATAATAAGTTGACTTTCACATTTCTACTTTTCCTAATAGTCATCATACCATAATGATTTCTTTCATAGTAGCAAATATTGATCTATTTCGTTTCTTGATAAAATTCACACATTACACATGCACTGTTTGTTGCGCATGTGATTCATTTGATTTATCAAGACCACAGGAGGGTTTCATTCTGATTTGTTATTTTATCCAAACTCAAAATATCATTCCACTCTTTGTACTGTGAACCGCATTATTACAAAACAATAACTCCTTGATTTCGAGTCAATAAATTTCTTGAAAAACTTAATTTTCGTTGGCATACATAGTTCTATTGTGACCATGTCCAAACTTTCTTATTAAAATTTATTTTGTTTAAATCAAGTTCAAATTATTTAATTCGCTCACATTACATATTCATTTCAAGATTCCATATGATGGATGGAAGCTATCATAATCAAAATAGTCCCAACAAGTACTTCATTTGTTTTGAACCATAATAGGCTTGTTTAGTCTTCGACTTCATTGAATCATTTCTTTACTGACATTTTCAAAATTTAAAGCTTGCACTAATCTCGTTTATATATATCATATACGGATTTAATTATTTATTTAATTATATATTAAATTGCTTTGTTGATAAAAGCCATCTTAACACAAATCGTGTGTTAAGATAATGATACACAAATTTTTGTCATATTTCAATGTATCTCTTAATGATTCTTACAACATCAATCTAGTCTTTCGTGATAATTATTGCTTTAACAAATCTTCAATCGAAAAACATTATATAAAATTTATTATATATGGAAACTTACATAAGTAATTACCTAATTTACAAAATAGTATTACTATATTCTTATTAAACCATTGAGGTGAAGAATTTATATTTATATATATATATATATATATATATGTATGTATATGTATAAAAATTATGTTTGAGTTATACTCTCATTTAAGTATATGTTTAGTTAATTATTTCTAATATCAGTTTTATTATTAGTAATTAAAATATTAATAGTAATAGTGTTAGTATTATTTTAAAATACTAGGGTTATTGTCAAGGGCAGATATTGAATAGCCTAGCCTTAATTAGGCATGGACTGGCCACCTATGCTTAAACAAGGCAGCACTAACCAATATCCAACCATGATAATGACTAGTTAATATATATATATAAATTAAGTCATCATACTTATTTAGCAAATTTTAAATATATATATATAAATATTTCTTTTATATATACTTTGTACTGTAAGAAGAAGATATATTTTCATAAAACAATACAAGAATTAGAGGGACGAATAAAATTATATAAATAATTATGTATTACATGTTTTGTGATAACCATGTACCGTAACGCTTTGGTAAGAAAATAACTATATAAAAATAATATACTACGTTGGATTAAGAGAACATTATAATATATATATATATATATATATATATATAGAAATAATTCCCGTTTTCACTTATTTACAACATTTATAAAATACATTTACAACGTTATATGGTTTCAAAATGAAAATAAGTAATCACATAGAATCGACTCATTAAGTGTTATATATGTACAAAAGTATTTGTACAAATATTTTGTACAATAAATATTTTACACCTTTAATTTTTATTTAACGTTATAAATAATAGTGATTTCTTTTACAAAATAATAATACTAAAATATTTTGTAATGAAATAACTTCATTGCAGTGTTTTGTAATATATATTACATAGTAAATATAAGTTATTTTACATAGTATAGTAAAATACCAAAATAATATTTATTTAAAAGTGGTGATCATTTACATATAGTAAAAATGTGTAACAAATAATATATAATACATAATATTTATATTTAATAAGATATGGTTCAAACAGGAACACAAATAATATATATTATATTTGCTTTACAAATATAATATAATAGTTGGTCATGCCAAAACAACTTGTTCTTATTATATTTTTTATCTCTAAAACATAGTATGAAAAATACGATCACTAAATAGTGTACTATCACATTGTTTCGCAATTAAAATAACTTGGAACTCTAAACAATGATACACTAACTCTATTGTCTTTTGGTGTATCTTTGCAATTCACTCATCTCAGCACATTGATTTTCTCATATTATAATTCAATATTTGACAAATCATTATCACGCTTTTATTTCATTTTGAACCTGTCGATCTTAAGTCTTCCTCAGTTGCCAATTCAAAGTAAGCTTTCTTTTGACAAAGAATTTTATTGATTCTAAAAATCATTCACATTCATTTTAAATATCTGTTGATCATATATCTTTTGGCTTGAACCTAGTCATCTTGAAAATTATATCATTTCATCTCATTTGTTTGTCATCAATTTCTTGAACTAACTCAGTTGAACCATTGAATCCTACTTAAGATACAACTTGTATTCACAAAATTCGATATTTTAAATTTGTGTCATCAACCTTAATATTATTTTTATTAACTAAAAGGTGACATAAGTCTAAAAGAAATATCATAACCCAAATACACTTAGGAGTTAGAATCTGAGATGAAGAAAAAGTATTCCTACTTATTCCAGTAAATCTCGAGGACGAGATTTTTATTAAGGTGGGGAGAATGTAACAACCCTCATTAAAAGTCCTATTTATTTTATTATTTTATCCAAGAGGAAACCCTAATTAAGACACCCAAGTGATTCTGCACAAACCCTAAAATTTTCAGAACAATCAGAATCAGGATCAGGGCCCAGGGGGGTATTTTCTACTCAACGATTATCCAAATAAAACGCTGTCTAAATATAATTTCGAGAATATGTCAACTCAGCAGACCTAGTCCCACACGTGGCAACAATATAGTAAAAATGTGACCCTTACGGACAGTAAGGGTTTATGCTTACGGTCCGTAAGCTAAGTAAAAATCGGGTATAAATAGAGGGCAGTGGCACTTGATTTCTGGAATTTGAGCGACCAACCAATTCGTAATACGCTCCGAGATATCTTCTGTTTATCACAATTAACACACACGAAACACTAATTAGTATAGCGGGGTGCTGCCGCAAACAGGGTATTAACCCGATCGCTGCTACGATTCAATGTCCGATCGATCTAAACTATCCAATGGATGTTTAAGCGCTATCCTTTGTCATTAGTTGTGATTCCGACAGGATGTTGAGTACCACCCGAATTGGGGGGAAAACTCTGTCCTTCGTTGTGAATCCGATGGATGTTTAAGTGATTGCACTTTGTCATTCGTTGTGAGGGTTTTAATCTCGTGAGTTGTCGTAAATGCTGTATTAAGTTACCTACCTAGTTCGTGTGCACTAGGTTACAAGACTAATCAATAGGCTAAGCTCTGCCTGTATAAATCTGCAATATATCAAGGCTTATCTGTAGACTAAACTTTGACCGTATGAATCTGCATGATTATAATGTGAGTCGTTCTCTTTTTATCAAATTTGTTTATAAAAGCATGTTATTTTCAAAGATTATAATTACAGTGATTAAGTTTATGTAATCACCAAGTTACAGCCGGTATGTGGGGTTTTGTATACATTACTTGATAACCGTCACTATTGGACAACGAGTTAGCCAATGAGTGATATGACCATAGTCACAGACACCATCGGGCAAAGAGGCTACCGATGGATGTTCGAGTGACAAGTACTGTGGGTAGTTGGTTGATATAGAAACATTGTAATCTCCCTTAATACTGTAATTTATAACAATGTTTTCTAGTTATACTTTGCAGTGATTAAGTCTTTGCCAATCTTTAAGAAGCAAATGTAAAAACTCTTAATGCTGTAAAATATAACAAATATGTTTTATTAAATAGAATGATTCACTCAGTATTTCCCGCTGACAAAACCTTTTTAAAACGCGTTTCAGGTTATTACAGTAGATTGGAGTAAGAGATGGATACGGCACTGAAAGGCATCAAGAAGTGGCTTATTTTATTAATTAAATCAAATTAAGAAATATTGTTTTATGTAATCAAATTTATCTTTATTAAAGCTACCTTTGTAAAACATGGATTTATTCCATCTATTTAATAAATAAAATCCGGTGTTTCCAAACTCTAATATTTTTCCTAACTCACGGTCCTGATGAAATTTCCGCTGCAACGTTTTCAAAATAATCACCGGTACCACTGGGCTGTTCGCGACTCCTGATTCCGTCCAGGGTGGGTCGGGGGCCGTGACACCCCAACCGATGGCGGAATCATCGGGGCGCGGCACTAGGCGAATCAGATTGCTCAAGAGAATCCATAACAACTATATTGCGACAGTATTTAATGCTTTCATTATCCCATACTAATAAACCATACAATCGCATAAGGTATTACAGATTTCTTGTCCTCTCGAACAATACAAATCCGACAACATAGATTTTAGGTGAGTTTCTAGACTTCCTAGCTTGATTTGATGTAGACTACGACTAAAACCTGCAACATACGTTAAAACAACGTCAATACAAAAGTATTGGCTAGTATACAAGTTTTGATAGAGTAGCGTAAATAGATAAAAAGTGCTGCGAATTACCAAATACATAAACGAGATACCTCAACATATCTGCATATAAGACCGATACTACCAACTAAGTCACTCGAGCTGCGATTGCTATTCATCCTAACTAGACCCCATCGGGTGCTATAGTACTATACTAGTTAAGGCGGGACCTCGCGAGTATAAGTCCTAACACATATGTAACTAGCATCACATATAAATATGCATAATAGTTATACGCAAGTGATAATTAGTTTGATGAAATAATTCGTTTTGATAAATTGATTTAATAAGAACGTATGTTACACCCAAAATGCGATAAAAAGGGGTTCGAGTATACTCACAGTTGGTGTTCAGCTAGTAAACACAACTTGGGTGGATTGAAGGGAGCGCGTCTGAGATCATCCTGGTTACAGATTGATAGCGTAAGCGTCGAACAATGCGTTAAACGATGGCGAGTGAACCAATCGTCAAATGGTAATCCGATTAGATGGCAATCCGATCGGATGGCCAGTCGATCGGGTGGCAATCCGTTCGGATGGTCATCCGACCGGATGGCCATTCGATTGAATTGTCACCTCGTTTGGTGAAGATGTGTTTGTGTATGGTGGTTGCCTTTTGAAGTTTTCGTTGTAGCATTTTGAAAACATTGAAGTATCTCTACCTTTCAGGTCGATCGATCGAACGGCGGCTCGACCGGGTGACGATCCGATTAGTAGGACACTTAGTGAGAACAAGTTCACAGCAGTTTGTCACTCGATCGGATTGCAATCCGATCGGGTGTCAATCCGTTTGGAACTGACTATGTATTGAAAATGCTGAAAATTGTTTAAGTGTCGAAGTCCCAAACATCACATGGTCGGGTGGTCGTTCGATCGGGTGGCAATCCGATCGGACGGCAATCCGTTCGACGTTCAAGACTTTGAAAAGTTGAAATGATAGTTTCAGTGAGGAACCAAGTGCAAGCCGATCGGACGACTGTCCGATCGGGTGGCTGTCCGATCGTGTGGTAATCCGATCGGACAGCATTCCGTTCAACTGCCTTGATCATCTCGACACTTGATTGTTTTGAAAGTTTGTGGTTTTGATCGAGACGATGTGATAACGTGCCAAACAACATAACTCCATTACGAACCAAAGTCTTCCGATTGAACCGGAATCACCCTGGTCCGATCAGTTAACTATCCGTAATGGTTGTTCATGCTTAACCCGAAATCGGTTGTCTCATAGATAGAATTCAGATCTTGAGCTGACACATCACTAAGAAAGAGTAGAGGATCAGAACGAGCTCCGATTCTATCGGTTTTGAGTGCATTGAGTGTAAAAGAGTTGAAAGAAAGTTGGAAAACCATCTTTCAATCCTTTTATCCATGATTATGTGTAGATCTATGCGAGAATGTTGTTTATTCTTGCGGAAATCCTTCAGATCTGAGTTGTTCTTGGTGGAATGAGGCCAACACTTGAAGTTCATAAGAACTCCATGATGACATCATCCTAGAACACCTTAAATCCATTGATTTCACGGTTAAAAGTTAAGATTCAAAAGAGAAAATGATGAAGAAGTGCGTGTAGATCATGGAAGTACAAGATTTGAGGTAGAAACTTACAAGAATCGCGAGAAATCGAGAGAAAATAGCCCCAAAGCGTGCTGGTCGAGTGAGAGCTGTCACATCACTGTTCAAGTGATGTGACAAGTGCTATTTATAGGTGAAGTGGAGTGAAGGGGAAGAAGTGCAACGGATCGGGTGGCTGTCCGATCGGGTGGCTGTCCGATCGAGTGAGGATCGGTGGTCTCCGGCGAATGGCGTTTCGATGTTTCGTTTTGTTCGTTAAGCGTCGCGATTGTTTGGTTACACGTTTTCATACCCATATTCATATATTTATAATAATTAGTCACGTTGGGTCATATATACATATCCATATTTCAAATCCTGCGATAATCGAGTTACGCGTGCCTGCGAGTGCGTTTTCTTGAGTATCGAGTTGCACTACGACACATCACGGCTATCAAGGAGGGTAGAATTGGTCCTCACTTGACATCTTCGTGGTTGTCAGCAAGTGCAATGTGATGTGATAGCGATAAAGTATGCGTAATATGCGAAAATACTGCGAAATAGCGATGTATGCGATATAGCTACATTATGATCCGAATCTCTGGTGCTAGGCGTAACGAGTGTAACGAGTAGTAACAACGCACGAACGTGCGGGTTGTTACACCTGCTCTGTTCCACAACCCCCACCGTCTCCTCCGCTGCTTCTTCACATCGCCACCGTTTCCTCTGCCTCATCTGCACCTCCACAACGCCACCGTCTCCTCTGCCTCCTTCACAACGACACCGCCGACGACCTCCTCTTTCTCTTCCTTCTCTGCTCCTCCACGTTGCCGCCGCCGGCCTCTTCCACACTGCCACCGTCCATCATGTTTGCAACTGTTTTAAGGTTTTGTTTATTGTAGGTTTCATCATTTTTGAGGTTTTATTTATTGAAACTTTGTGGCTTATGATAGTTTAGAATTGCAAATTTTATTCAGCACAAATTAGTTTAGAGGGGTAAAAATGTAATTTTACAGTCATTCAGATGTGCAACCAAACAACACTTTACTGGTTCAACACTTACTGATTCAGAGCCTCTTACTGATTCAGGCACAACAGTTCGGTGAGGTAAAACACGCTCAGTTCAAGGATCGAACTAGCAATCTCCACCTATTCGCCTATTCTCCCATCATCACCAGGTGCCGCAGAAAATAATGAGGATGACAGGAATCGAACTTAAGTCACTTAGAATACCAAGTCTCTTCCTTACCACTCCACCTCCACCTCTTTTGCGAGACAACAATAATACTAATTGTAGCTTTTAGCTTTCTTAACTTCAAATAACTAATAAATTAGTAGCAAATTGTGTCCACAAAACAATGTCTATGCACATGTAAATTGAAACCTTCAACATGGTTCAAAGTAAAACTACAAAAAGTAAAAATTGTTTTTTTTTTTTCCTTATTTAAATAGAAACGCCCCCCTTAAAAGTTTAAAACATTATTAAAATATATTTTAAAAGTTAAAAAAAAAAAAAAAAAACCCTTACGAGTGTCAGGATATGCTATAAAAAAGCAAGTCGGGGATACCATTTCCGTCTTCACTCTTCACTGCAATCTTTCACCATCGTCTTCCCATACACAAACCCTTCTGAGCTCTGTACTCTGCACCACTTTCTCTCTCTAAATTCTCTCTCATAAAAACACACACACACACACAAACACCTGCTGTACGCAGTACCACCCTCTTTCCATACCGGAAATAGTACAGTCAACCACAATCTCTTTCGCTATATTCCTTGATTCCTCCACCCTCTTTTCTCTCTCTCTCTAATTAACCTTTCTATCTCTCTTCTTTTTCTGCAACTTTGATACACTCTTTACTCTTTAATCTTCTCTCTCGCACGAGTATTCCAATCCCCTTTATTTTATTCCTCTATCGTTAACGAATCTCCCCACCTTTTCATTCACCATATATATTCCCTTCACCTTCAATGCCCGTTTGATCCCAATCCGTCATCTCATCACTATGGAAAACCCACCCGTTTGTTCTTCTTCTTCTTCTTCTTCAGTTAAGTTTACCCAACACAAAACCCACATTACAATGCTCAACAAAACGTCGTCGTTAAAGGTTGTCAGAATATCGGTTACCGACCCCTATGCAACTGATTCTTCCGGTGACGAAGATGAAGTGTTTTCTAACAGAAGAAGAGTGAAAAGGTTTGTTAACGAGGTTACGATTAACAACGATGTTGTCGGAAATAGGAGTGTGAACAAACCGGCGGTTGTTAGGAGGAAGAAAGGTGACGTGGCGGCGACGAAACGGTTGAAAGTTAACTCCGGTAAGAAGTTTCGGGGCGTACGGCAACGCCCGTGGGGGAAATGGGCGGCGGAGATACGAGACCCGACCCGGCGCGTGAGGTTATGGCTTGGAACTTACGATACTGCTGAAGAAGCTGCTATGGTGTATGATCACGCGGCTATTCAGTTGCGTGGTCCCCACGCGCTTACAAATTTTACTCTTCCAGTTACTGTTTCACCGCCGGTGAACAACAATGACAACAAAACGTCGTCGTTTGACTCTGGTTACAACTCAGGTGAAAAATCACCGAAATCTGTTCTCCGGTTTAACTCACCTTCGACAGACGAGTGCGTGGCTGAGTCGACTCAGTCTACTCAGTGCAGTCAGTTAAACGACGTCGTTAATGATTTTCAGCCGTTTGATGATCATTTCTCAACGTCAGATTTATTTAATTTCGCTGATTTTGTTCCGGATATTTACGACCCGACTAGCTTTCCGGATACCGTATTTCAAGGATCCGACCCGTCGGAAACATACATCGGCTCCGCCAATGACTTCGGGTTCGGGTTTGGGTTTGGATCCATGGTTGACGATTATCTTCAAGACTTCGGTGACATATTCGGGTCGGATCCTCTCGTTGCTTTGTAAAAAGTAACGGGTCGGTTTTTGTACGGAAATGTTATTATTTCGTAGTAGTTTAAAATTCGTTTTGAGTGTATAAATATACTCTGTTATAGTTAACGGACGAGTTAGAGAGTTTGGTGTAATATATTTAAAGCGGTAACGGCGTTAGGGTGTTATGTAATGCGTGGCACGTGGTAGAACACGTGACCGGCAAATGTTAACTACTATTAAATTAGGTGAAGAAATGAGTCGGAATGAATGCTACATGTTTTATCATGCATCCTTTTAGCTACATCTATTCAATGCTTAGAATTTTGTACCACATTTACTGCGTATGGTACAATACGTCTTTTGTTTTTATCACTATTTTAATTTAATTTAATTTAATAACTATATAATATCGAGACGAAAAATAGAAAAAAATGTTCAAAAACTATAATAATGTCAAAAATATATCATACGAAATGACTTGGTTACATGGGGAATTTGCCTTTAACAATAAACTTGTAAAATATCATTTATACAAGCAAACCTTTGTGTTTGTATAATTGTATATACATATGCCAGTTAGGGATGACAATAGATATCTGTATAAGACACGATTAAAACTGTTTACTGAAAAAGTACACTAATTGATTTTTTACTTTTTTAAAAATAAATAGAATTAAGAGGCTACGATCCATCATTTCTTCTTTTGGTACGTAAAACATATAGTTGTGTTATAGACAAGAGATATAAAGTAGTTAAACAAGTTTTATTCATGTTTGATACTTGTGTTATTCGCGTCGTCAGAGACCAGTTAAACCCGATAAGACACGATTTGTCAGCCCTATGCCTAGTTTAAAATTAGAATTATTCTTATACATAGAAGACTATCAAAATTAATTCAATAGTCTTGAATATATAGTGTTTGGTATATATGATGTAGGTTTTAAAGAGAATGAAATTAATAGGTATAACCATGTATAAGAGTTAAACTAAAATGTGCAAGTGTATGTTTTGCATTCAAAACTTACTTTGTATTTAACTAGTAGGAATATCCGCGCTACGCTGCGGGGTTTCGGTCGATATCTATTTTGGTTCAGTACACCAACCGAAAAAATATGCTCAAAAGAATATCGACACATGTTTTACATCGACCGAAAACCAATAAAATAAATTTAAATTAGACAGCAGGGCGAATTGATTTTAAATTAATTGTAAATGAAAACGTAAATATTATCTTAAATATAGCTCCAATGAAAAGAAACCTGAAACTAAAACACTAAACATAAAGAAAACTAAAAAATAAAAAATAATAAAGTCCAGAAAAAAATCTAGAAAGAAACAAAAAGTTAATAGGATAAAAACACTATCCATAAAACTTGCTAATTGTAATTTGCATTAAAACGTAGACCAACTGAAAACATACATAAAAATAAGCATGAAAACAAATTATATTTGACACATATTTCCGAAGAAAATTTACGTCGAATCGTAAACCAACTTAAAGTTATACCGACGCGTGCATAAAAATAAGCACGTAAGAAAATAGTTACAGCGTGTTGTGTCGGTGTCGAAACGTAAAGTGACTTGAATTTATAGCGTTTAATGAAAACGTATTATATTTTACTCGACGTGTTTCCGAACAAAATTTATGTCAAAACGTAGAGCATTTGAACATATACATAAAAATAAGCATGAAAACGTATTATATTTTAACCGGCTCTTTTATAGAAAATTTTTTTGCATCAAAACGTAAACCAACAGAAAATATACATAATAATAAGCATAAGGAATATATTATATTTGACCCAACTTATTTAAAGGGATAAAAGTTTAAAGAAAAATAATAAAGACGTACATAAAATAAACACGTAAAACTTGATTACTAAATTTTTAGAAAGTTAAGAGGTTAAAATTGTTAACACTGAAATTTAAAGGGATAAAAGTTTAAAGAAAAATAATAAAAAAAAGTCAAAAAAAAAAAAAAAAAATCTACTGTACATGTCCTTCAAAAATGTTAGGATATAGAATATGAACTTTGTCACACCCACCGACTTGCTGGGGTGATTCTAGTTTGCTATAATAAATTTTGCCTTGCCGCAAAAAGAAAATTTATATGAAGTTTCTATAGGTGTCCGTGTCGATACAAAATCAATAGGGCTGTAAACGAACCGAATGAACACGAACAAGGCCTTGTTCATGTTCGTTCGTTAAGGAAATAAATGTGTTCATGAACACTTACCGAACGAGATTTTATGTTCGTGTTCGTGTTCGTTCATTAAGTAACTGAGCGTGTTCGCGAACGGTTCACGAACACAAACAAACACAAATAAATTTGGCGAACGCGGCGAAGGATAAAGATAGATGGCCCAGAGAGTAGCACTCGAACTTGAATCCCTTATTGTAGAAAGGAGGTCGATCGTATTCGCCGATGTAAATAATGAGAAATGAAAGGGAAATGATGCATAAACAAGGTGAAAGTGGGTTTGTTAGGGTAATACAATAAATAAAAGTTTAATAAGTAATACAAAAAGTAGAAATAAAATATTAGAAAGTACAAAGATCCTACAACTAAAACACAAACATACGAACATAAACGAACACAAATCAACGAATGTTCACGAACACGTTCACGAACACCTTACCGAACGTTCACGAACACAATCGAACGAACGAGGCCTCTGTTCATGTTCGTTCATTTAACTAATCGAACGGAATTTCTTGTTCATGTTCGTTCGTTTATTAAACGAACGAACATAAACGAACTTCCGGCCGAACGGTTCACGAACTGTTCGCTGAATGCTCAGTTCGTTTACAGCCCTAAAAATGAATATTGCTTGCAAAAGATACATATGCTTGCGACATGTTTATTTTTATTTGGTTAATTACAAACAATTTGAAATGCACTACAATAATAATTAACTCAGGTCATGCATCAAACATGCACATTATATATGCATTGTTGTAAAGTAAAGCGCATTATGTACCTAATTTACACGTAGTGTCATATTTGAACAGCTTATACGTACATGCAACTAGTTTAGACGTAATGTTATAACTAAAAGTGTATCAACGTTATTTAAACATCACTCTTGGGGAAGAAATGGTACATGTAGCAATGTGATGAAAAAACTGTTGATATTATGGTATTAATTAAAAAAAAAAAACAGAAATTGAATTTAAACAATCCCAACTTTCTCAATTTTGCCGATAATAATCCCAACTCAGTTATTTACCGATAATAATCCGAACCGGTCCACCTTTGGCCGATAATAGTCCGCCGTTAAAAATAGCTTAACGGAGTTAAGTTTTTTCCGAATTACAAACTGAAGTTTTAGGGATTTTAATCAGAACGGTGACACGAGTCGATTTATGTAAAACCTTCCTCAAAACAGTGCTCCAAACGGCTTGATTTTTGTTAATTCAAAGTTTAAACACCCGAATTGAATCACCGTTTTCATCGTTTGAGGCAGTATTTCAAGGTAACTTTTACATCAATCAACTCGTATCCTCGTTCTAATCAAAAGCCCTAAAAAATTGGTTTGTAATTCAGAAAAAAAAAAACTTAACTCCGTTAAGCTATTTTTAACGCAAACTATTATCGGTCAAAAGTGAACCACTTCGGATTATTATCGGCAAATAACTAAGTTGAGATTATTACCCGCCAAATTGAGAAAAATAGGATTATTTAAATCCAATTTACCCTTAAAAAATAATAACAAAATTAAATAAAAGTTATTTGAGTTTGAAAAGGTTAATATATATCTAAGTATAATTTCATTTTTATTCAATTTAACCTCTAGCCACCAACTAAGGGGGTGTGTGGCTTAGCTCTTCAAACTTCTTTATGATTTTTTGGAAAAATAAATAAGTCACAATGAATGAAGTAACTTATTGATTTTTCCCGCACATACACTCTCAAACCTAAACATTATTTAACTTTTCAAAAAGTCAATAACTTACAACTTATAAGCACTCCCAAACACCCCCTAAATATTAACTATTAGTTACAACATCAACCATAGAATCCAATTCGTATACAAGTTTCATTTTTAAATTTTTCTCTTATATATCTATAAAGTTTGTTTTTTTTTATATATTTCACTGACGTGCATGATATATGGTCCGCCCATGTTTCGAGAGAATTCACGAGACAAAGGTGGTCCTCTCTGTGGTGTTGTTTGTTTGGTTGATTTCATGATCATGGCAGCAGCAGCAGCAGCAACACCACCCGACAAACCCAAGCCTCTATCCACTTCCATTTATCAAATTCTACCCCTACACCATTCGCTTATACTATATCACCTCATTTCTTCTTTTGTCAATAAATCAAACACTAAAGTAATACTAAGGGCAGTGGGGAACACGTGATGTTCCGTGATGACCAATGTTCAACGCGTGGAGAATGTAGATGACCACCGCCACCAAAATGATAACGCGTGATGTTCTTTAACCATTGATAAAATTCAAGCGTTATGGGGTATTATGTGATAAATGGATGTGAGGGGGTGTGAGGGTTTATTGTTGCGTGTTATGAGTGATGAACATTGCCACTAAAAAAATGTTGTGAGTGATGGAATAATGGTTGATGACATGGCGAAACTTGATTGGATATTGTGAGTGATGGAATTTTTGCAAGTGATGACCACCCCTCCCCTAATGGTTACCCCTCCCCTAATGGTGTACATATTACCACCCTTTAACAATATCACTAGTTCTAACATATAATGATTATAAAATATAATTTTTTAGTTGTAAATAGTATTTTAGTTATGGGATAATGGATTTAAATAACTTCAACTTTCACTAATTAACCGATAGCACTCCTAACTTTTGATTTGTACCACACCACTCTCAACTTTCAACTTATTTTCTTTTGATACTCCCAAACTAACGGTACACTAACCTAGTTAGGCTTCTGTTGATGTGGCACTTGTGTGGTGATGTGGCATCTGACATGGCATTTTTTGTGACGTGTCAGTTGACATGGCATCTGATTTTGGCTTTTTTATGACGTGGCGGCTGATTTGGCTTTTTGATGATATGGCACTGTTTTGGTAATGTGGCAGCTGACGTCAGCTAACTGGGTTAGTTTGGAAGTGATGTATAAAAATAAGTTGAAAGTTGAGAGTGGTGTGATACAAATCGAAAGTTGAAAGCGTTATCGATCAATTGATAAAAGTTTGGTTATTTAAATCAAATATACAAATGAAGCTAACATGGTGTAAATTTTTTAAGCTCCATACCATTTAAGACTAAATAATATGCTTGACGATAACTTTTACTTTAATGTTTAGTTAGTGCTAATGTTGCTAGTAGTCCTGTAATTATATTAACACCTAATTATTTTTTTACTATCTAAACCTCACCTTCTCTAACAATTTAGAATTTGGGGTTGTTAAAAGCACGAACGGGCAATAGGATTTATTCGTTTGATGAACAAGCATAGACAATCAAACTTATGATTCATATGGATTTTTGAACAAAGATGGTGGTTGATGTAACAAATCTTGCTATAGCGTTGGTTGTTGGTGGATAACGAACATATCTAATTAACTCAAGACCTAAGATAAACGAGCAACTCATCAACGACACCACAATTAGTAATTAAGGAGATAACCTATGCTAATATATAGTTAAGTTACACATTAAATGGTGTTTAATATCAATTAAATTATTTTTTTTAACAAAAACAAAGGTATTGTTTTAACTAAATCCTAATATTATAATTAAAATATTAAACCCTTAATTTACCTAAAATGAAAAAGTCTACTAGGGGACTGGGTGTGGTACGTGATGGGTAAACCATCACTCGTTGTGGACAATTGCACACCGCCGCCACTTCCGTCCATAACGCGTGAAAGAAACAACACGTGGAAAGAATCACGCGTTGAAAATGGAAAAAGGACCGTTTGGGGAAAATATGAACGTTGGGGGTATTTTTTTTTTTTTTTGAAGGTTTTTTATATAAAATCCATCAAACATTCCCCCCACTCACTCCAAAAAATCAAAAAATTCTCCATTTCATTTCAAAACATGGAAGGTTCAAGCAAGAGAGGTGCGAGTTCGAAAAAAGAGGTTCGGGTACGAAGAAAAATCCCGTAAGACCCAAGTTTCAAGCGAATCTTGGCGAGCCGACGGGCTTTAGGTTGCAAGACGATCCCGACCAAGTACCACATTTTCAAACCCAACAATATCCACCATTTCAAAGCCAACAATATCCACTCTTTCAATGTCAAACGTATCAAAACCAACCGTTCGTTCCACCGTTTCAACCTCACCAATTTCAACCCCAATTGTTTCCACACTTTCAAACCCAATCCCACCAAGTCGACCCACTAGAAGATGACACCCTCATCCATCAATTTGCACGTGCGTATCGTGAACCACAACCAAGTCTCGACGACGATGAAGATGATGATTACGTTCAAGAAGAAGAAGAAGAAGAAGAAAACGATGACGTTCAAGAAGTTGTCCCGTCATCTGTTCAGAAAAATTGGACGAGCGATGAGGAGGTCGCCTTGGTGAAGACGTACTTGCACATCTCCGAAAACAAGAAACATGCCAACGAGCAACGAAAGGATATGTTTTGGAGACGGGTCATTAATCATTTTAGCAAACTTCCCGGTTCAACAAAATGAAACATGGACCAAATGACGTCGAAATGGACGGATTTGAACGGGAAAATTAGTAAATTCAACGGTTGTTTCATTCAAAAGGTACATTTTTTTTTTCAAACAAAATTCTTTTTTTATAAAAAAAATTCAGAAAACAGTAATTAAAAAAAACAGAAACAGTTATTCTTTTAAAAAAACCAGAAACTGTTTTTAAAAAACAGAAAACAGTTATTTTTTTTAAAAAAATACGGGGAGCATGTTGTTCATTGCAAGGAGCCCCCTGGTTTCAAATACCGCCATGACTGGGTGAGGGATGTTTTGGGGGACATCTTGAGGAGAGCGGGGATTTCTGCCAAGAAGGAGGCCCCTGTGAATTTCCTTACAGACCCCATGGAAGGGAGATCTACATTGAGACCAGGGGACCTTCTCGTCTTTGGCTGGGCGGGAGAGAAACATGCTTGTGTAGATCTCACAGGAGTCTCTCCCTTAGCTGGGTTAAGGGAAAATGGGTTTGTAGCAGGACAAGCGGTAAAGAAAGCAGAATCTAAAAAGGTGGACAAACACGCTAAAGCATGTGCTGATAACCAACATGCATTTGTCCCCTTCGCCTTCGACACCTTTGGATCCCTGGCTCCAGAAGCTATCTGTTTGCTGACTAGGGTCCAACAGGTTGTCCACAGCAGTGGCTCATCAAGAGGGGGGCAGGGGTTTGTTTTTAATAGGCTAGGGTTTGCTATCCAGAAAGGGGTAGCGGCGCAGCTTGTTGCTCGCTTACCTGCGATATTGATGTAAAGTGCATTTTCTCAAGCAATAATTATAAGTTGTTCTTGCAAAAAAAAAAAATACTGAAAACAATTATTAAAAAAAACAGAAAACTGTTATTCTTTTTAAAAAAACAGAAACTTTTTTTTTTAAATACGGAAAACAGTTATTTAAAAAAAACAGAAACTGCTTTAAAAAAAAAGAAAACAGTTATTTAAAAAAAACAGAAACTTTAAAAAAAATAAAGAAAACAGTTATTTAAAAAAAATAGAAATTGTTTTTAAGAAAATTACAGAAAACATAAACTTATTTTTAAAAATTACAGAAAAAATAAACTGTTTTAAAAAAAATACATAACTTTTTATATTTTTTGTAGAACCGAAATCCACAAAGCGGAGCAAGCGAGGCAACTATCATGCAAACCGCCACCGAAGAGTATTGCCGACTCTACAATAAGAGGAGTTTTCCACACGTGGCGACATGGGAGGTTGCGAGACGTCACCCGAAGTGGGTACCGGTTGATTTGGTCGACATGGGTGGGCCTACGGCTCCTAAAAAAAGAAGAGGTCCGAAAAGATCAAAGACCTCCGATTCGGGGAACTACACGACTTCCGTGTCGGATAACTTGCCCCAAATGAATTTAAACGACGACCCCGTTGATGAACCCGATCAACCCGTTGACGACCCCGTTGAAGAAGATACACCTATAAGGCCGCGCTGCAAGAAAAGTGGTGAATCGTCAAGCAAAGGAAAGGAAACGGTGGCGGAGTCGATCTTCAGAATTGAAGAGGCAAAATTGACGGAAATAAGCGACTCCAAACAAAGAAGAGAAAAACTTGTGTCCGCAAAACTTGAACGCGAACACGCATACATTGAACACTTGAAAACGGTAGAAAGACAAAATGGTTTAAAAATCTTGTGTGAGCCGCACGCCCATCTCGACGAACCGTTTAAGTTGGTCGTAATTCAACAAAAGCGCGAGATTTGTGAAAGGTGGGGTTGGGAGATGCCACCCGTTTAATTTAAGTTTTTTTCCCCGATGTGTAGTTGTTTTTTATTTTGCTATGTAATTTATGTTTTATTTAAATGAAATTTATAATTTATAATTTTAGTGTTTTATTGTTAATTTCTAAAAAAAAAGAAATTAAAAAAAGTTGTGAGTGATGGAATTCCATCACTAGTGATGACCACCGCCACTAAAAAAAGGTTGTGAGTGATGGAATAATGGTAGATGACATGGCGGAAATTGATTGGATGTTGTGAGTGATGAGTGATGGCCACCCCCACTCTCCTTATGAAATAAAGTCAAAACCCAAGCATTAAGTGGTTACATAAGTCTTCTCTATTTTTTAATATAAATTTTACAGTTAATTTAGTTGTGTTTCATCGACACATAACCTATGGGGTTTCGACATCAACACTTTCCCGACCATGTTTGTCGTCTCAAAAAGTCCTTATACGGATTAAAATAGGCACCTCGGGCGTGGTACCAAAGGTTCACAGATTATGTGCTTACGTTGGGTTTCGTACAGAGCCGATGTGATGCCTCTCTCTTCATTCTTCATCATGGTACGGATGTTGCTTTTTTACTATTATATGTAGATGACATTGTTCGGGTTACATCTTCTGATCGTCTTCGACAAAGACTTATGGCTTATCTTGCAAGTGAATTCGCCATGAAGGATCTCGGGCCACTTAGTTTTTTTTCTTGGCATCTCCGTATCTCAATCACAAAGCTCTATGTTTCTATCGCAGCAGGCGTACGCATTAGAGATCATTGAACGGGCAAATATGACTCAATGCAATCCAGTCTCCACACCGGTTGACACAAACACCAAACTGAGCGCTTTTTCAGGAGATGATTTCGACGATCCGACTCTATATCGGAGTCTCGAGGGTGCTCTTCAATACTTAACCTTCACCCGCCCAGATATTAGCTACGCCGTTCAGCAGATATGCATGCACATGCACGCTCCAAAAACAGCCCACTGGCTTGCGCTGAAGCGGATTATTCGATACATCAAAGGTACGATCTCTTTTGGTTTGACCCTGGGGTCCGCAACCTCGCCCACTCTAATTGCTTACACGGATGCCGACTGGGCTGGTTGTCCGGACACGCGATGTTCCACTAATGGATATTGTGTATATTATGGTGACAATCTCATTTCGTGGTCATTCAAATATCAACCAACGATCTCACGATTATGCGCCGAAGCAGAACACCGTGGAGTAGCCAACGTAGTAGCCGAGATATGTTGGCTACGCAGTCTACTTTTGGAACTACACCGACCACTGGCACAAGCTACTCTAGTTTATTGTGACTACGTCAGTGCGATTTACTTGTCGGGTAATCCCGTACAACACCAGCGAACGAAGCACAATGAGCTTGATTGATGTGCGTTAGGTGTTATATATATTAGGTGTATATTTTAAGCCCTTTTTAACACTTTTTAGCCAAGTTTTAAATTTATAAAACACGATATTTACTAACACTAAACACACATATGGGCAAGTGCACCCATCGTGAGCGTAGTATAGTGTTGGTAAGATACCGAGGTCGTCCAAGGACACGAGAGCTTTTAGTACCGGTTTATCCTCAACGTCTAATCAAATCAAAAAGTTTAGAAAAAAGGTTTTAAACTAAGAAAAGTAAAAATCAATTAAAATGCCGAAAAATAAAAATAAAAGAAAAACAGATAAACAAGATGAACCACTTGGTTCCGACTCGTGTATAGTGTAACCTTTGATTATTTCCGCAATTTTGCACTTATTTAAGAGATTATCTTAGTTATTGTAGTAGGCCCCTCTTTTGAAGGTGACGTTACCCTCAACCCAGTAGTTTGAGTCAGCAAGGATACAATCCTAAAGGGTCGGATTATTGAAAGATAATTAATTAAGTTATTAATGCAAATTATGGTAGGCCCCTCTTTTGTAGGTGACGTTACCCTCGACTAAGTAGTCTGAGTCAGCAGGGATACAGTCCTAAATAGCCGGGTTATAGTATTAATAGTAGTTTAACTTATGAGGGGATCAAAGAGTTTGGACCCCCGCCATCCAATACCGTTAAGTATTGAAGGAGGTCCTACTAAATTTGACCCAGGTCCATTGCAGGACCTCTAAACGCTGAACAATGGCAAGACTCTTACCAAACCGTTCCCTTAACCCCTGACCAGGTAGCCAACATACCTCCATATAGACCGTGGAGATATGAATGGTGAAAATCTTTTATTTTATATAGACAGTAAAATAATGTCAAGACACCACGGACAAATGATAAGGAAGAATCACCTTCAACATAAGAAACTAGTTATTAAAGTCATTAATACAAAACCAAATAAAAAGTGCGAAAAGATTAGAAATAAAAAGTATTACACTAGACACTTGTCTTCACCAAGTGATGTAAGAGACTTAGGCAAACATGGCCTTGATTGTCAAGAACTCTTACGATCAATCTTGGATCCCAAGACGACTCACACACTCTATGATGGACAATGGATGATGGTGGTGGATGATGGTGTTATGGTGGTGGTGGGTGGTGGGTGAAGTGTGAGAGAGGTGGTGTGCCAAGGGATGGTTTGAGCTTGAGCCAAGCACTCCTATTTATAGGCTGAACAGAAGCTCGGGCACGACCCCATGTCCAGTGGGCACGGCCCCGTGTCCACATCCTTCTCTTTCTTCATTTAATGCAGCTTGTCTTATTAGTTGACCGCGCCCCCGTGTCCACTGAGAACGACCCCGTGTGCAGAAGAATCTTTGTACTATGAAGATTTGCCTGGATTGTGCGAATCTTATAGTTGACCACGGCCCCGTGTCCGCTGAGCACGGCCCCGTGGTGGGTAATAGAAGCTTCTACCACTTTGTCTTTTCTGCTGACACTTGGGCACGCCCCCGTGCTGGTTGAGCACAGGGCGTGTTCAGTCTTCTGTCTTCTTGTTTTGCTTGGGAAGATGCTATCGTGGGGTCGGGCATGTCACGTCTTGTTCATTTTCTTGTATTTATGTTAGATTTTGATGTCTTTTTGCTTCTTTTGTTAATTTGAGCTCATTTAATCCTGAAAATACAAAAGGAAGACAAAAGCACACTTTTTCCAATATTAGTACTAAAAAAGGGTTAGTTTTATGCCACAATTGATGTAATTTATATGTTGCATTTTGCACACATCAAATACCCCCACACTTGAATCTTTGCTTGTCCTCAAGCAAAACTCTTTAATATGTGGCTATTACACTCCCAAATGGAATGGGTAGAAAAGAAGGTTTTTGGGCTTGTCATAGAGTGTCGAGATTTCCAAGATTCTTTATTTAGTTTTATTTTTATTTATTTACAATCCTATTCGTCATGATTTATTTAAAACTTTTCATAAGATAAATTACTTATTAGGGCATAACATGCCTTTGTAAAATTCTATTTATATACAAGTTCACATACCTCACGGGGATCACTCAACACTCGGCCGAAAATGTATTTTTGTGGATCACTCGAGAGCGGCATGGAACTTACTCCTACCATAGGCTTGCCAAGCAATCAATCCTCCTCCTTTTTAACTTATATACCTTTGTAAATATCAAGAGGACTTTTTGGGTGAAGGGTTAGGCTTGGGTTAAAGGTAGGTGGTTGGGTTAGTGGTTAGTGGTTAGTAGAAAAAGGGCGAAAAGCGTAACAAGTATCGGTTTTCGTAAGACTTTCTATTTTTCAACTTTTATTTTTATGAAGCTATTTTTCAAACAAAGTCATTTTTGATAAACTTGTTTGTTTATTTGCTTTTGCTTCATAATCAACTATTTTTTTTTTTTGGAAAGTCATACGAAAAACCGAGCTAGTTACTAAAACAAAGGGTTAAAAATGAAAAAGGTTTTGGTGGGTAAAAGGGTGTTTGTTTGGGTTATGAAATGAAATGGTTTAGGCTCAAAGGGGCTAACTAGGGGGATTTTTGGGTAGTTGGTAAAAAAAAGAAAAAATAATGGTGTAGAAATAAAAAGGGTTAGTCCTAATGCCTCCATCATTTACTTACTCGGGTTTAAGTTGGTAAGGACCGGGAATGTATCGTCGTGGCAAGTTCTAGAGTCGTAAGAACCAAGCGGCTATTCACACAAGAAACGAAAAATGAGCATTTAGTTTAAAGATATATATTTGTATGCTCAATAAAGGCTCAAAACTCACTTTTGTGGGAATGACTTTTTATGTGATCAAGTATATATAATTAAATTTTAACTAAGCTTGTCATGCCTTTTCATAATTTTCTTATGTTGGTTCTTTTTATCACGACGCTATCGGTTGTAAATTCGTAAAAATATAACCTTTTTTAGAACTTGAAATTCCCGAGTTAAACCTAGACAAGTAAAAAAAATGAAAAATTTTTGAAAAAAAATTGGGGTGATTAGCGGTTCCAATAGAGTTTTGTGTAAGGCTTGTATTTAGGACTTGCAAGATTCAAGGTTTTAGCATCCCCCCCACACTTAAATTACACATTGTCCTCAATGTGTCCCAAAAATAAGTTTTTAGGTTGATTGAATGTGTAAAAAGGTGTGAAAAAGCAAAAATTTTGTGTTACTGGGCGCTGAACACGGCCCCGTGTTGTCCGGGCACGGCCCCGTGTTCAAGTGCCAGTAACAAAATTAAATCAAGGGAAACAGAAGCCTGGACACGGGGGCGTGTTGGGTGAGCACGGCCCGTGTCCAGTTTACCTAAACTGGGTATTTCTGCAGACTGTGCAGCACGGGGCCGTGTTGGGCGGACACGGCCCGTGCCGAACTTATTGTAAACGAAGAATTTTGTCGGACGGTCCTGTTTTTCTGCATGGGGTGCTGGTTTAAGCTTCCCTTGTATCCTTTGCCATCTCAAGTGTGTTTTATTCCTGAAAATTAAAACTAACTAGAAAACATGAAAATTAATCTAAACTAAACTAAGGATAGTTCCGCGGAATGCCTCCGTGGTGCGCCACGTTTATAAGGGTCCTTGGCTAGACCCAAAACCTGGTCATATGTTACCCAAGTGGGATGTATTGCTTCCCATGTTACACCGTCGGAGAGCGTCATCCAAGCTTGAGTCTATGACCTTCATGTAGTTGACCGGGTCTTCGTCCTCTACTCTCTTTCCACATTCAAACTTCACTTCCTTGTCCCCAAACTTCAATGTCAACGTTCCGTCATTCATATCCACCACTGCTTGGGCGGTGGCTAGAAATGGCCTCCCGAGGATGAGAGGGACATCGGTGTCTTCTTCCATGTCTAGGATGACAAAGTCGGTTGGGAAAACGAAGTTGTCAACCTTGACCAATAGATTTTCAGCGACACCTTGTGGAAATTTGACGGATCTGTCGGCGAGTTGTATGCTCATCTTTGTAGGGCTTGTTGCTCCTAGGCCGAGTCGTTTGAACATCGATGTGGGCATGAGGTTAATGCTAGCCCCAAGATCGGCTAATGCATTACGGACGGGAGATTCCCCGATCGAGCAAGGAATTGTGAAGCTTCCGGGATCAATTTTCTTTCGTGGGAGTTTTTTGAGTACTAAGGCGGAGCATTCTTCGCCTAAGTTAACTAATTGCAATGATTCAATTTTCCTTTTGTGAGTGAGGAAATCCCCCATGAATTTTGCATATTTAGGCATTTGGGTTAGGACCTCAATAAAAGGAATATTAACATGCAATTGTTTTAGTAAATTTTCGAACTTTGCGAATTGCTCATCGGTCTTTTGACGATTTAACCTACCGGGGTACGGAATTGGAGGAGTCTTGGTGGGCTCTTGATTTGGTAAAGAAGCCTTTTCGGGTTGGGGTGCGGGTGGAGTCGTGGTTTGGCTAGACTGGCTTCTTTCATCTGGCAGTAATGGAGCCTCCTCGGGACCCACGGTTCGATTTCTCAATGTGATGAGATGTACTTGAGCTTTTGGGTTGGTTTCGGTATTGCTAGGTAACGCGCCTTGTGGTCTCTCGGAGAAATTTTGAGCTATTTGATTTAATTGTTTTTCCATGTTTTGAATGCTAGCTTGTTGATTTCTAAAATTCGATTCCAATTGTTGAAATCGATCCGAGTTTTTCTTTTCGGTGTCGGAGATGAGGCGAGATACAGTATCTTCAAGCCTTTCTCTTCCACCTTGTTGTTGAGAAAAATTTTGTGGTTGTTGAAAGTTAGTTCGTTGGTTACTACTATTGTCGGGATCTCTCCAACCAAGATTAGGGTGGTTACGCCATCCTTGGTTGTAGGTACCCGTTGGTGGACCCGACGGCCTAGGTCTATTATCAATGTAGTTTACCGTTTCTGTTTGGTCATCTACTTCTTTCATACAACTCCAATTTTCATGTGGCCCACCACATCCTTCACAAGCCATAACCGAGGCCGTTTTTGTCATTTCTAGCTTTTTGATTTTCGAAGAGAGGGCCTCGATTTGGGCTTGTAAAGAGGTGTTTTCATCAACCTTATGGGCGCCCGGGGCAATAGATTTATTACCTCGGGGAGTGTGCCATTGAAAATTGGTTTGAGCAATTTCCTCAATTTGATTATATATTTCATTTGGGCGACGATTACCTAAAAGTCCCCCGGAGCTAGAATCAAGTGTTTGTCTTGTGTGTGGCAACAACCCATTGTAGAAAGTGGATACTTGTTGCCATACCGCAAGACCGTGATGAGGACACTTTCTTAGTAGCTCCTTGAACCTTTCCCAAGTTTCATATAAGGATTCCCCATCCTCTTGTGAATATGTATTAATTTCAGTCATTAATTTAGCCGTTTTAGCAGGAGGGAAATACTTATATAGAAACTTTTGGGCTAGTTCATCCCAGGTGTTTACCGAGCCAACTGGGAGGGTGTTAAGCCAAGCCTTAGCTCGGTCTTTTAGTGAAAATGGAAACATCCGAAGGCGAATGGCGTCGTTTGATGCTCCATTGATCTGAAAGGTATCACATATTTCCAAGAAATTAGTAATATGTAAATGGGGATCCTCGTCCGCAAGCCCATGGAAGGTTGCGGAGTTTTGAAGCATTTGTATCAAATGCAGCCGAAGTTCGAAGTTGTTGGCTTCGACATTCGGTGCATTGATAGCGGCGCTAGATTACCTACGGTGGGTCGTAGGTAATCCATGAGGGTACGTTGATCCGCCATTGGAAGTGGGTCCCCCGAAACTTTCTCTTGGTTTTTAGCTTTAAGTCTTTTTCTGAGAAAGCGTTCGGGTTCTTCTAGGGGTTCTTTTATGTCTCTACTAGAACTGGAGCTCATGCACTACGTAGGAAGTTCAAATGTGGCGCCTTGGTTCCAAATCCTGCAACAAAAACAGAAAAGAACGCTGGTCAGAATGTTCACCACGTCCCCGTGTTCAGTGAACACGGCCCGTGGTCGGAGATACAGTGATTGTTTTCCAGATCCCTGTTACTGGGGAGTTGGGCACGGCCCCGTGTAGCACCGACACGGCCCCGTGTTCAGCTCTCTGTAACTCGGAAAATAAAAACTGCCAGTAACAATGCTGAGCACGGCCCGTGTCCGACCTAGCACGGCCCGTGCTGAGTTCTGCAGAAGCTGAAAAACTAAAAAAAAATCCAAAAAAAAAAATGAAAAATAAGAAAAAACGATTAGGCCGTTGATTCCTAACTTTCTTAAAATCCTTGTGTCCCCGGCAACGGCGCCAAAAACTTGATGTGCGTTAGGTGTTATATATATTAGGTGTATATTTTAAGCCCTTTTTAACACTTTTTAGCCAAGTTTTAAATTTATAAAACACGATATTTACTAACACTAAACACACATATGGGCAAGTGCACCCATCGTGAGCGTAGTATAGTGTTGGTAAGATACCGAGGTCGTCCAAGGACACAAGAGCTTTTAGTACCGGTTTATCCTCAACGTCTAATCAAATCAAAAGGTTTAGAAAAAAAGGTTTTAAACTAAGAAAAGTAAAAACTAATTAAAATGATGAAAAATAAAAATAAAAGAAAAATAGATAGACAAGATGAATCACTTGGTTCCGACTCGTGTATAGTGTAACCTTTGATTATTTCCGCACTTTTGCACTTATTTAAGAGATTATCTTAGTTATTGTAGTAGGCCCCTCTTTTGAAGGTGACGTTACCCTCAACCCAGTAGTTTGAGTCAGCAAGGATACAATCCTAAAGGGTCGGATTATTGAAAGATAATTAATTAAGTTATTAATGCAAATTATGGTAGGCCCCTCTTTTGTGAGAGAGGTGGTGTGCCAAGGGATGGTTTGAGCTTGAGCCAAGCACTCCTATTTATAGGCTGAACAGAAGCTCGGGCACGGCCCAGTGTCCAGTGGGCACGGCCCCGTGTCCACATCCTTCTCTTTCTTCATTTAATGCAGCTTGTCTTATTAGTTGACCACGCCCCCGTGTCCGCTGAGCACGACCCCGTGTGCAGAAGAATCTTTGTACTATGAAGATTTGCCTGGATTGTGCGAAACTTATAGTTGACCACGGCCCCGTGTCCGCTGAGCACGGCCCCGTGGTGGGCAATAGAAGCTTCTACCACTTTGTCTTTTCTGCTGACACTTGGGCACGCCCCCGTGCTGGCTGAGCACGGGGCGTGTTCAGTCTTCTGTCTTCTTGTTTTGCTTGGGAAGATGCTATCATGGGGTCGGGCATGTCACGTCTTGTTCCTTTTCTTGTATTTATGTTAGATTTTGATGTCTTTTTGCTTCTTTTGTTAATTTGAGCTCATTTAATCCTGAAAATACAAAAGGAAGACAAAAGCACACTTTTTCCAACATTAGTACTAAAAAGGGTTAGTTTTATGCCACAATTGATGTAATTTATATGTTGCATTTTGCACACATCATTGATATTCATTTTGTTCGCGAACAAGTTCAACGAGGACAGGTTTGTGTCCTACATGTACCTTCACGCTACCAAATAGCCGACATCTTCAGCAAATGATTGACATGGATTCTATTTGAAGACTTTCGAGCCAGTCTCAGCATCCAGTCTCCTCCTGCTTCGACTGTGGGGGTGTAATAGCATAGAGATAATAATGTAAATATAGCAAATTGTAAACAGACTGAATGATTTTATTGTGACAAACTGATTCAATCCACAACTGTTAAGAGAACCAGAGACAATTCTGCTGTAATACAAAAAGACAAACAGAGAAGAAAGAACTTTAAGATGTAAGCAAGCTAGTTTGTAGATTGATGATTTAGAACGAGCAGAGAGCAAGCATATATATAGAGAGCCGTAGATGGGTCTTCTCTTTAAGCAATATTCGATAGCGAAGATCATGGCTGGTGTCACACCCCGATATTTCCACATATTACCGGTGGGCCCGGTGGGGAGTATCGTGACGTAGTTGATATCATCATTGTCAATACACACAATATAATAACACAGCGGAAGGCTTGGTAAATAAACTATTACAAACCATAATGTCTGAGTGTCCGAATGAAAGAATATACAGACTGGATTGTAATAAGATCCACAGGCGGATCATAAATAAATACAAAGAAACGAAATAACAGACTTCAGGTATCTTAGGGATTTGCATGATCCTCTTATACGACACCTAATAGCTCCAGCCTATTTACGAGAGGTACCTGTCAATCAGTCTTTAGAAAATACGTCAGTTTACACTGGTAAATACAATTAACTGACTCTTTTGAAAACATTTATGAAAATTGATTTAAATGCACATGGCACAAATCATTTATAACTTGGGAAAATTATTCAAAGATAATCTTGTATACAGATTTACATGTTTGTCTTACAATTGGGGCCGGTTGGAAGCCGGTCATGATTAACTGACTCACCACTTATAGTACCCACAAAGGAGTTATCCCCAACATGTGGGTTTATATTTTAGCATTTGCATCTGTCAGGTGTATGCCTACATTCCGCGCATAGGTCGTGGCCATTTTCAAATGAAATGAGCCAAGGATATCCAGGACACGGTCGAATTAACCCCCAATGTTTATGTTATCAAACAAGACAGATTAAAACGAGTTATGTAAATTTATTAATCATAATCCGATTAAATGATTTCATACCCGACCAAGTGGTATTATTATAATACCATATCCCAAGCCCGTATAAGGGAAAATAAGTTAAAAGTATACCTGAGCTAAATGTGAAAAGTAACTCAACCGTAAAATCCTAAAGCTTTATGATGGTACCTTCTACTGGATGCTACTAATATGTATAGAAGGTTTATTAACCTATTAGGATGCTAACGGGTCTTTAATTAAGTCAAAGACTTAGACCGGCTAGCTAGGAAGAAACTTTACGGTTCTAAACGCTAGATTAAGCGGAGACCGGAATAGAATGTGGTTTAGTCCCGACAAGCTTGGATACTTGTATAATATGGGTAAACTAAACATATTCTGGAATTTAAGGATTTAATGATAAGGTTAAACCCGTTTCGGCTATTTTACGTAAACTAGTCACATAAACCGATTCGAACGCATAAACACGTAACGGGTTACCAAATGAATTATATACAGGTCTTAAATGTTATTATGCTTAAAATATGTTAATACATCAGTAGGATGTTAACATATATGCCCAAAAAGTATTTAAAACCAATTCAAGTCCCGTAAGGGCATTTTGGTAATTTTAATGATTATAAAAGAGATTTCATAACAAACTGAAGTTCTGGTCTTTTGTAATCAGTAAAAATATTTAATTTATCTCATTACATCAGTAAGGTATTACATATATGTGAGGTTTACTATTTATGGCCAAACTATGCCCCGAAAGGGCATTTTGGTCATTTCACATATGCTTTTAAGGACATTTTTGGAAACCTAAGTTTATAACTTATACCTACTGTAATAATTATTGAAATTTGTTTAAAAATTCAGTAGGTAACTGTAACAACCGTAAATTTATTTAGCGATTTCCATAAATAATCACAATTACTGAGTATTTATATATAAACATTCACGCTAAAATACTGGTTTATTAACAACTTTTTCAATTTAAAGTGATACAATATAATGTGGTTTAATTTGCCGTTTTTAGAATAACGACGAAACAACATTGCGGAAGCTTCGTTTAACGTTTGTTCGGTTCTTGCTCGATGCTTGATCTTCATCTGGGACTCTCGACATTCACCTGTAATCAAAACCAACTTAAAAGTCAGTTTTGATAATTAAATAAATAGTACAACAAGGAATATTGGGTCGAATAATCGAATTAAACAAGGAAATCCAGAAATTCCACATTGATATCTTGATCCAGAAACAAAGACTTGAAACTGACCTCCACCGTAACTTACGGTGGGCACCGTAAGTTACGGTGGGCCCTGGTATAAAATACCCCCACCGTAAGGCAGGAGGTAACTGCCGTAATACTTTCAGCCCCCACCGTAACTTACGGTGCCCACCGTAAGTTACAGTGGCCCCTGTATTAGACCTTCCCATTTTGCCGTTTTTGACACGAAAACTTTCGTATCTTTCAATCCGCTTGTCCGTTTGACCTACCGTTTCTTCCTACATGATTGTAATTTGATCCTCCATCATATGGAGTTAAAATCCAACATCCTACATAATAAATTTTGAGACTTCTAAGCCTTCGACTTCTTGCCGTTTTACCGAATTTTAACCCGTTTATGCATTTTATCAAACAAACATATTTGTTTAGTCCTTATTTCACATGCACCTCTTCAAATTAATGTTATCTACCATGTTAGGTTCTAATTACAGGTTTCTCACACAATTTAAATATGTTTTCGCTCGTATGCTTATTTTGACCCGTTAAGGGTATTTAAGCACTTTAGAACTTGAACTCGCTTTCATACCTTTCTAGCATCTTATTCCTACATTTCTTATCAAGTAATCTTCCACCACAACTATATGTGTGTTGGATTTAATGTGGTTATCTATATGTTCCAAATTTTACCCTTCGGATTATCTTTTTACGGCAAAGACTCATATAAAGTCATTCGACCCAAGAATTTACATCTTTCACTATCTTTTCTTATTCTAAGCATTTATTTAATCATAAAACTCGTTTCCGAACTTCTTGCAAGGGTCGTTCGTTCGAATTAGCTTACAAGGGCAATTTGGTCAATTTTCATCCTTTCTTTACTACAAAGGGACTTTTAAATACTTGTTTGACCCAAAATCCGACCTTTTAACTATAATCTTGTTTATAAACCCATGTGCTTCTAAAACACCGAAATCATAACTCAATTTATTTAGTTTACCTAAAAGATAACCGAATAACTATATTTTAACCTTGTCTAACTCTTATAGAATCTCAAGTTCTACATGATGAGTTGAATCATTATACATACCTGGCTCGGATCAATATATTGACCCGTTTCAATACCTTGACTTAGTAGCCGCTAAGCAATAGCGATGTGCATATCCATTTGATATTTATTCCTATAAACATGTAACTCGACAAACCATTAGTCGATATTGTCAAAGGGTGATAATTTCACCTTTTGACCCGTTTTTTTACCTAGTGATCTTCGTCACTTCAACTAAATGCCAATTTCATGTATTATGCTAATTTAAAGTCTACTAGCGAAAATACGAAATCAAGCATAACGTAACGGAATCGTAGTTACGTACCTTTTAAGCATCCTTTTCAAACGCGTATTTCCACCGGCTTGTCCATTTGACGATCCGGATTCCTCGCCTAAAGAGTTCAATTCGCAATCCGTTTAGAACCCTTTTTCAATCATGTATCGCATAATTTACTAAATCATCACAATCATGCGTTTTAACTTTAAATTTCAATTTCGAGCCTTCTTTGGGGCATTTTTACAAACACCTTAAGGGCAGAATTTTAAATAATTCATTAACAAGCTCATAACTTGTCATATAACCCGAATTTTCATCATTCAAACTATTTAACACAAATATTTGCCTTTACAATTCTGAAATAACTTCACATATGTCAAATTACACTAGAACAACCCCAATTTTCCTAGTGTTTATCAAGTTCTACATAACCCACTAGTCACCTACAATGGTGACCATGGATTTCACTAGAATTTAGCATAATTTCAACATGTACTTGTCTAGGGTTTACTCCTAGACATTTTAATGTTCCTAATTCATCTACAATTCATACATGCATCATCAGATTTCAAGTTCTCTAAATTCATGAGAATTTCAGGTAGAGAATTTTTGTCAAATTTTACATACCTTATGATCTCCTTGCAATGGGGATCATTAATCTATGCTCGATTTTCGTTTTGGACTTGGTTTGATCCTTCAATTTGTGAGATTAGTGAATGTTAGGGTTTTGAGAGTGGGGGTCGCCCTTCTCCTGCCTGTGATCGAACCAGACCCTCAAATGGGGTGTTTGGTTTTTATTTTGTTAAACTTAATAATATAAGTTTCAATTTTAACAACATAGGCCCCTCCACTGTTATTTAGTTTATTACTTGATATTTTGTTCTTTCATTTAATTACAAGACTTGTACTAGGTTATTTATTTCCTAGTTACTTTATCTTGTTCACAACCCGTTTTATTTTAAGTCCCGTTAAATCTCGGGCCTTTTATATACTTTGTTTTCTCAAAGTATTTCTCATCCTTTTAATAAATATTAGATTTATTTATTTAAATCCTAAAATTTACCGGGTAAGTTTTACCACTAACTGTATTTTACCCGTCCTGTAGTATTAACGTGGTTTGATTACCAAACCCATTTTCGGGGTGTTACAGTAACAAGTCTTAGATGTTAAGTATGGTTTTAAACCATACTATGCACCTAAATAGTGTAAAACTCGCTAATTGACGATAATCAAGATGTTTTTGTAAATCTGAGATTTTGATAAGTTTTAAATGCTCAAAATAATTTATTTAATGTATAAAATCAGTAGGAAAAAGTTTGGCATTCAAATCATTTGTTAATCTCATTTTATGCATGAAAACGGTATTATCGTCATTTACCGAATTACACAAGAACTCTATTATTTAAACAGATTATAATCTGACCAAAAATTCTTAATATTCCTTAAAAATAATATCTTAATAGTAGGTAATGAGTTTTGGTTAAAAATCCAAGTTTAAACATGACTTATGCAAGATATCGCAATTTAATTAACAAAAAGCTTCTAATTACGATATCGGGCATAACTCCTATTTGGGACCAACAACTGATGTCAAATTTTCGGGACAAGCTTATATATCAGTAACAAAGGTTTTTGTCCTCTCACATTTCTAAAAATCTCATTTATGTGTCAAAAGGGCATTTACGGCATTTATAAGCATATTAACAAATACGAGCATATAATTCAAACCAATAAGGACCAAGCAATATAACTCCAGGAGGTTACACTACTATATAATATGGTCCTAATGGAAGCTTAAAACATGGAAGAATTAAGCTTAAACGGGTCAGAACTGAAAGTCAAAGCAAAAGTCAAGCTTTTGCGACTTTCGGTTATAAACTGACCTTAGACTGATAATTGTCGGGTTAGCCCTGGTTAAACATGTTCTAATACTAATTACCAAGTCATTAGAATATTAAAATATATTTTAGAACCTCTGTTTTATTAGTTTAAATCATTTTTAAACTTTTTGTCAAACTAGTTTGACCCGACAATTAACTAGTCAAACGAAATCATTAGGAGGTGCCCTTTTAAGGGTTAATCACCTACCTTAAGATGGTTCCATAACCACTTTCGTTTCGGTCAGTAGCTGGACCAATTATGATTAAACCGAAAGTCAAAGCTAAATTACGATATGTTTGACTTTTCGGTATTTAAGCTAATTAAAAGGACTAAGCAGAGATTAAGACTCTTACTTAAGGTCCTTGCTATCTTTTCTACACTTGAAAGTCTTCTCCTAATGCTTGCAAGCTCCAGAAGTGTGTGTTTTTGAAAGTTGTTGCAAAAGTGTGCATAAGAACAATGAACTAGAGTGTCTTATATAGGAGATTGCCAAGTCCCTAGATGATTACAGGTGTTTTGGATGTTCCTAGGATCACCCCAGGTGTCCTTGTGATAATAAAAATCCGTCTAACAGCCCCTAGTATCGATTGAATGAGGTTAAAGTCGGTTTAAAGCTGAAACCTGCACCTGGCAGCATGCTGCTGTGATTTTAGTGTCGTCGCGCTGCGCGACGGATGGCAGACATCAAGGTCGCGCCACGCGACCACCTGGTTAACCCGCCAAACAAGTTTCAACTTTGACCATTTCAGTCCCTGCACCTTTTCAAGCTCTAAATCTTTCATTTTAAGCACCTTTGGCCCTTATAGTTAGTTTGTAGAGGTTCAAGGGAGTATAACCAAACTCCGTTAGGCCCGGTTTCGTTAAATATCACTTTAAACACAAGTTTCATCACGTTGACACTTTTCACCCAAAGTCTTGAAAACTTACTTAACGACCTCGAAACCACGTGAAATTTATACCACTTATTCTTGAGAGTATATTTGAATATTTCGAAGCCTCGGGTTCGTTAAAAGGTCACCCAGAGGTAAGAATTAACATGTTGACACGTTTAACCCTTGTAAATTTATAATCTTCCGATTATTTTCATGAACGGCTTCTTATATCCAATTAATCACTCGTTTAAGAATATATTCTTCATGTATGGTCATTCAGAGGCACAAGTTTGGCATGTTGACACTTTTAGTCCCTTCGCATACATATTTTCACCGTTTGGCAACTTTAGTCCTTCAAACTCAACTTTTCACATATGTAGAGTTTAGGACACGTGTCTTTACATAATTAGACACGTTTTTACGTGCTGTTACATCCTCACCCCCTTAAAAGAAATCTCAACCTCGAGATTTACTCGAATAAGTGAGGGTATTTCTATCGCATAGTGGACTCAACTTCCCACGTATATTCGGGACCTCTACGGGCATCCCATTTGACCTTTACTATAGGCACATGCTTCCTTCGGAGCTTTTTAACCTGACGAATCGACATAGGTCTTTCAAAAAATCTCAAGCTTTCATCAATTTGTACGTCTTTTTGAGGCATAGCTAGCGTTTCATCGGCTAGACATTTCTTGAGATTACAGATGTGGAACACATTATGAATTCCACTCAGCTCCTCAGGGAAGTTTAGCTTATAAGCTACACTACCGACACATTCGATAATCTCGAATGGTCCAATATACTTAGGGCTTAACTTGCCCTTCTTAACAAAACGCATCACACCTTTCTAGGGTGATACTTTCAGTAAGACTTTATCGCCAACCTCAAACTTTAGAGGTTTTCGCCTCTTGTCAGCATAACTTTTCTGCCTATCCCTGGCAGCTTTCAGGCGATCGCGAATCTGGAAAATCTTGCCCGTCGTTTCAAGGACTATATCAGGTCCTGATAACTGAGCTTCTCCTACTTCTGCCCAACAAATCATCGTTCTGCATTTCCTACCATATAATGCCTCAAAAGGCGCAGCCTGAATACTAGTATGGTAGCTATTGTTATAGGAGAACTCAATCAAGGGTAGGTGATCATCCCAACTACCTCCTAAAACAATAACACATGCACGAAGCATGTCTTCCAAAGTTTGAATTGTACACTCACTCTGTCCATCTATCTGAGGATGGTAGGCAGTACTAAAATTCAAACGAGTGCCCAAAGATTGTTGTAAACTTTTCCAAAAGTGAGAGGTGTATCTAGTATCTCTATCAGAGATAATAGACACCGGCACTACGTGAAGAGACACAATCTTATCCACGTACAACTGGGCTAACTTGTCGGAGCTATGAGTCTCCTTGATGGGTAAGAAATGTGCTGACTTAGTCAGTCGATCAACTATGACCCATATAGTATCATTTCCATGCCTTGTTTTAGGTAACTTGGTTATAAAGTCCATAGTTACCATCTCCCACTTCCATGTGGGAAGTTCTGGCTGTTGAAGCAGACCCGATGGTTTTTGATGCTCTGTTTTAATCTGAGCACATGTCAAGCACTTAGCTACATGGGTGGCAATAGATTTCTTCAATCCTATCCACCAATAATTAGCTTTCAAATCCTGATACATCTTGTCACCTCTAGGGTGGACTGAATATTTGGAGTTGTGAGCTTCCTGGAGGATTACATCTCAAAGTCCTCCATGAATGGGAACCCAGATTCTTCCATTTAGTCTGAGAATTCCATCCTTGCCAGGTGTTAACTGTTCAGCAGTTACACCTAACTTTTCATCTGGAAGATTAGCTTCCAAAACAACATCTTTATGTGCAGCTAATAGCCTTTCATTCAGGCTATTCTTCAGTTCAATGCTCTTAGCATTAATCCTGATAGGTTTGACTCTCTCTTTTCGGATTAGGGCATCGGCGATTACATTCGCCTTGCCGGGATGGTAGCGAATTTCACAATCGTAATCATTTAAAGTCTCCAACCAATGGCGCTGTCTCATATTGAGCTCTTTTTTATTAAATAAGTGTTGAAGACTTTTGTGATCCGAATAGATCACACATTTTGTTCCATACAAATAGTGTCTCCATAGCTTTAGTGCGAATACAACGACACCCAACTCTAAGTCGTGGGTGGTGTAATTCTTTTCATGCACCTTTAGTTGTCGTGATGCATAGGCAATCAACTTCCCTTTTTGCATAAGTACACAACCCATACCGGTGTGTGATGCATCACAATAAACGACAAACTCTTCGATTCCTTCAGGCAATGTCAACACCGGAGCATTGCTCAATTTCTGCTTGAGAATCTCAAAGGATTCTTGTTGTTTTGGACCCCAATCAAATTTTACATTCTTACGGGTCAAAGAAGTCAATGGTGCAACTATTCTTGAGAAGTTCTCAATGAATCTTCTATAATATCCAGCTAGACCCAAAAAGCTACGAATTTCTGTTGGCGTCTTCGGTGCTTTCCAATTCATAATGGCTTCTATCTTGGCAGGATCTATTTGAATGCCACTCTCACTAACAACATGTCCAAGGAATTGGACTTCACGAAGCTAGAACTCACACTTGGAGAATTTAGCATACAATTTCTCCTGTCGAAGCAATCCTAAAATACATCGAAGGTGTTTCTCGTGATCAACTTGGCTACGAGAATAGATAAGTATGTCATCTATGAAGACAATGACAAACTTATCTAAGTAAGGTTTGCAGACTCTATTCATGAGGTCCATGAATGCTGCTGGCGCATTAGTGAACCCGAAAGGCATCACTAAAAACTCGTAATGTCCATACCTCGTCCTGAACGTCGTTTTAGGCGTATCTTCTGTTCGGACCTTAAGTTGATGATACCCAAATCTTAAATCAATCTTAGAGAAGAAGCTCGCCCCTTGGAGCTGATCAAATAAGTCATCAATCCTGGGTAAAGGATAATGATTCTTGATCGTTACCTTATTTAGTTCACGATAATCAATGCATAAGCGCATTGACTCGTCCTTCTTCTTCACAAACAATATTGGAGCTCCCCAAGGCGAAGAGCTGGGTTGTATGAAACCCTTTTCCAGTAAGTCGTCCAATTGAGTCCTGAGATCTTTCATTTCAGTAGGCGCTAGACAATAAGGAGCTCGTGCAATGGGTGCAGATCCTGGAAGAATGTCTATCTTGAATTTGACTTGCCTCTCAGGAGGTAATCCAGGTAATTCATCAGGAAAGACATCAGGGTACTCAGAAATGATTGGAATGTCTTCAATCTTGGGCTTTGGGTCGTTCACTATCACTTGTGCCATATAGATGACACATCCGCTCTTCAGACACTGCGATACTTTGAGAATGGACACATCGTCGGGCAAACCATACTGTGTATCTCCTTGGATGGTGACAGATTCACCAGAAGGGGTTTTGATAATAACTAACTTTTTATCACAGGCAATTTGGGCTTGGTTATGCGACAACCAATCAATGCCCAAAACTATATCAAACCCAACCAATTTCATTGGCAAGAGGGATAGCGGGATAGAATGATTCTTGATGGATATGAAACATCCATCAAGAAGAGTTGAAGCTGTTTCTAAGGTACCATCAGCAAGCTCTATCTCATATTTTATGTCTAGAGTCATAATAGGCAGATTCAGTAACTTACAAAACTTATGGTCTACAAAGGACTTATCAGCACCTGAATCAAATAAGACTCTAGCATAGTTATTATTAATGAGGAAGGTACCTGTTATGACGTTCTCGTCGTTCACCGCTTCCCTCGCGTTCATCTGAAAAACTCTCGCATTCGTTTTCTTCGCCTCCTCGGGCTTCTTAGCTTCTTGGGGCAATTTGTCTTGATGTGCCCATTTTCATTGCAATCATAACAGGTTGCGTCCTTGATGTTCCGGCACTCTACAGACTTGTGCCCTTTCTTTTTGCAAATTCCACATGGTTTGGCTTGTGGGTCTTGGTTGCACTTTCCAAAGTGCAACCGGTTACAGGTTTTGCACCTTGGCTTGTCACTGGACTGCCCTTTCTTAGAACCAAAGTTCCCTTTGCTTTTCTTGTTTGACTGAGGAGACTTGTCTTCCTCCCTCTTCCTCTTCCCATCATCGGTAGCTTTCTTTGCCCTACTCCTCACAACATTAAGAGTGAGGGACAAAGATAGATCCACAACAAATCTATAAGTGGCTGGCTTAGAAGCCTTAACATTCCCTTTCACTTCAGGGGCCAAACCACCGATGAAACGCGCAATGCGTTTGGGTTCAGGGGTGACCAAGTATGGTACAAGCCTTGACATCGAATTGAAGCTGGTCACATAGGACCTACAATCCAAATCCTTCATCACCAAGGTGAGGAAGTCAGTTTCAATCCTCTCAACTTCATGTTGAGGACAGTATGTGTCTTTCACAAGATCAACAAACTTGCTCCACGAAAGGTTATACAGATGAACCTTTCCAGTGGACTGTACTAACGCTTTTCACCAAGTGAGGGCATCGCCCTTGAAAGATTGAGATACAAACATAACTATGTCTTCCTTAGCACATCCACACATGTCAATCACAGTCTCCATTTCGTCTAACCATTTCATGCAGTCGATCGCTCCCTTCTCTCCTGTAAATCCCTAGGTTTACAAGAGACGAAGTACTTATAGGTACAACTCTAATTGTACTTAGGAGTTTGATTCAATACCACTTTCTGAGACTCAGATCTCTGCTTGGATGAATGCTGAGATTCATCCCTTTTTGATGCATGCGACTGTGACAAGGGTTTCGTATGAGTTTTGGACCGAACATTACTCGGTTCCTTGAATATCTTATCCACCGCTTGAGCGACCGTGGTGTCAATCATAGCTTGCAGTTCAGCGTTTGTAAGATTTATTCTGGCCTCATTATTGTTTTCTTCCCGCGGATGACTGTTTACTTCATCAGATCCAGCCATGATTTAGGTACTATATCAAACAATAATGTTATATTTAAATTATGTAATAAATCATCATATTGATGATTAGATGGTCATGGTATTATTAAACCATATAGACCATTTTAAGTAATAAATAACAATCAATGGAATATAATCCTTTATATTTATTAGACAGGGGAATATAAATCACATCTGTCAATGTCATATAAGACATTTTCATTTAGCACAAGGCTCGTCTAGAAGGACATTTAGATAGCGCAAAAGGCCATGTCACAGGGACGATTAGAATATAACCAATGATCTCTTGGATCGGTGATCCTTTAAAGTCGAACAAGGTTCATCACCTTCTTGACAAGAAGTTTATAAAATAAAACTATCATTGTCATTATTATACCTTTGCTTATAAGCATACATCACAATTGGATGTTTTAGGTATATACATCATATTGATGCTTATTAGCCATGATTCATACTGATCATATAGGCTATGGAAGTGACTTGGGAAGGTCCAAGTACATTTGGAAGCTTGTGTGGTTTCTCGTACCGCACAACCAGGAATGTAAACATGTTTTCAGATGTTAACAGGGAGTTATTTTCTTAAAAAGGTTGTACCATCATAGCCATTAATATTTTGGCTAGGTTATACCCTTAAGAATTTCTTTAACAGATCAAATAATATTTGAATGATATAGCATGATGATGTAATAAAATACATATTTAAAAATTAAAAATAAACTTCATTAAATCATAAAACTAGTACAAGGATGCCCTAAACGGGACTTGAAACAACACACTGCCCATGCAGGGGCTACAGAAATAGAAAATAAGTCCACGCAGGGACTTGGTACTGAAAATAAAGAAAATGTCCTCGCAGGGACTTGATTAAAAGACAAGACAAGACAAAATAGACAATTTCCTATTTCTTTTTGCCTTTGATGAGATTCGCAAGGCCCTTGAGAAAGCTGTTATGCTTCTTTTTGGTTTCATCTGCTTCACGCTCAACCCTGTCTAACCTCTGCAGTATTCTTGGGTTTGCTCCTGTTGAGGAGGAGGTTGCTGGTAAGGTGGGTATTGATACCCTTGCACCGGATATCCAGTTGGGTAAACTGGTGGGTAAGAAGAAGTATAAAGTGCATTATACTGTGCAGCAGTAAGATATAGATCATGGGTTCCATAAACCGTTGGATATCCAGATGGGTTATACCCAGATAAACCTGGGTATGTTGGTATTGGGTTGTCAAAACCCACTGGTGGTGGAGGTGGTGCATAAGAAACTAGCGGAGGATTGTCCTCTGGCACCACATGCGAGGGTCCACCCATTTGGGGGTCCTCGGGAATAGGAGGGTAAGTGCTTGAACCATGAGGGGAACTGAACTGTGGTCCCCCACGCACAGACATTCGTGCGTTCCTCCTTCGCCTAGGTGGCTCGGGAGGTGGTTGAGGTGGTTTCTCAACAGGAAGAGGTGGAGGAGTGACAGCTTGAAGGTAAGGCTCATTCAAAGGAGGTTGAGCCAGGGAGTTATGATATGAAGGGGTGAATTCCCATTCATACTTTGACCACCATTCTTTAAATGGATCGGTCCCTTGGTACGGCGATCCTTGATATGGAGAACCGCTCGAGATACTGATAGGGTGGCCCGGTGTTCCGGTTTGCATTTCTGGGTCAGGGTCGTCGTCCATTTCCATCTCTTGAGAGAAGTGATCTTCGGGTCCTAAGGGATTGAAATCAAAAAGATTGTTGACATAGTCATTGGGGTTGAACTGAGCTGGGGAATAAATGGAGTCGGAGTGATGGAAAGAATGGGAGTGTAAAGAGTGGTGAGATTGGTTTGAATGGTGTGATTCTTGAGAGTGATGGGAATGTTGGGGCTCGTCAGGAATGGGTAGCCCAAAGTATGTAGGATCGGATGGTGAGGATCCTAGTGAAACAGAATGCCTCGCCGGCTCGAAGTTATGACTCCAATGGTCCCGAGATTCGGAACTAGAGAAAGTCGCTGACGGGGTACGTCGATGGGAAGGTCCTGCGCGGCCTGATGGCCCTCCTCTCATTGGCCCCTTTCATTTGCCTCTTACACATGGCGGCATTTTCCAATTAGTTAACCTGTCAAAACAAGTAAATATAATATAAACAATAAAAGGAAAGTTAAGAATAAATCCTAGGTCATTAGCCTAGACTCGGAAGTCTAAGGAATGTGCTTATTGTTTCATTGAGAATAAACACAAAAGATTAGTGTTTAATTCACTCAATGTTGGCTCTGATACCAACCTGTCACACCCCGATATTTCCACATATTACCGGTAGGGAGTATCGTGACGTAGTTGATATCATCATTGTCAATACACACAATATAATAGCACAGCGGAAGGCTTGGTAAATAAACTATTACAAACCATAATGTCTGAGTGTCCGAAGAAAGAATATACAGACTGGATTGTAATAAGATCCACAGGCGGATCATAAATAAATACAAAGAAACGAAATAACCGACTTCAGGTATCTTAGGGATTTGCAAGATCCTCTTATACGACACCTAATAGCTCCAGCCTATTTACGAGAGGTACCTGTCAATCAGTCTTTAGAAAATACGTCAGTTTACACAGGTAAATAGAATTAACTGGCTCTTTTGAAAACATTTATGAAAATTGATTTAAATGCACATGGCACAAATCATTTATAACTTGGGAAAATTATTCAAAGATAATCTTGTATACAGATTTACATGTTTGTCTTACAATTGGGGCCGGTTGGAAGCCGGTCATGATTAACTGACTCACCACTTATAGTACCCACAAAGGAGTTATCCCCAACATGTGGGTTTATATTTTAGCATTTGCATCTGTCAGGTGTATGCCTACATTCCGCGCATAGGTCGTGGCCATTTTCAAATGAAATGAGCCAAGGATATCCAGGACACGGTCGAATTAACCCCCAATGTTTATGTTATCAAACAAGACAGATTAAAACGGGTTATGTAAATTTATTAATCATAATCCGATTAAATGATTTCATACCCGACCAAGTGGTATTATTATAATACCATATCCCAAGCCCGTATAAGGGAAAATAAGTTAAAAGTATTTACCTGAGCTAAATGTGAAAAGTAACTCAACCGTAAAATCCTAAAGCTTTATGATGGTACCTTCTACTGGATGCTACTAATATGTATAGAAGGTTTAATAACCTATTAGGATGCTAACGGGTCTTTAATTAAGTCAAAGACTTAGACCGGCTAGCTAGGAAGAAACTTTACGGTTCTAAACGCTAGATTAAGCGGAGACCGGAATAGAATGTGGTTTAGACCCGACAAGCTTGGATACTTGTATAATATGGGTAAAGTAAACACATTCTGGAATTTAAGGATTTAATGATAAGGTTAAACCCGTTTCGGCTATTTTACGTAAACTAGTCACATAAACCGATTCGAACGCATAAACGCGTAACGGGTAAC
Organism: Helianthus tuberosus; assembly: GCA_030545235.1. NCBI lineage: Eukaryota > Viridiplantae > Streptophyta > Magnoliopsida > Asterales > Asteraceae > Helianthus > Helianthus tuberosus. The sequence continues at coordinate 7,724,173 of CM060385.1, forward strand.
CAAATGAATTATATCAGGTCTTAAATGTTATTTAGATGAATTAATACATCAGTAGGATGTTAACATATATGCCCAAAAAGTATTTAAAACCAATTCAAGTCCAGTAAGGGCATTTTGGTAGTTTTAATGATTATAAAAGAGATTTTATTACAAACTGAAGTTCTGGTCTTTTGTAATCAGTAAAAATATTTAATTTATCTAATTACATCAGTAAGATATTACATATATGTGAGGTTTACTATTTATGGCCAAACTATGCCCCGAAAGGGCATTTTGGTCATTTCCATATGCTTTTAAGGACATTTTTGGAAACCTGAGTTTATAACTTATACCTACTGTAATAATTATTGAAATTTGTTTAAAAATTCAGTAGGTAACAAGTCTTAGATGTTAAGTATGGTTTTAAACCATACTATGCACCTAAATAGTGTAAAACTCGCTAATTGACGATAATCAAGATGTTTTTGTAAATCTGAGATTTTGATATGTTTTAAATGCTCAAAATAATTTATTTAATTTATAAAATCATTAGGAAAAGATTTGGCATTCAAATCATTTGTTAATCTCATTTTATGCATGAAAAGGGTATTATCGTCATTTATCGAATTACACAAGAACTCTATGATTTAAACAGATTATAATCAGACCAAAAGTTCTTAATATTCCTTAAAAATAATATCTTAATAGTAGGTAATGAGTTTTGGTTCAAAATCCAAGTTTAAACATGACTTATGCAAGATATCGCAATTTAATTAACAAAAAGCTTCTAATTACGATATCGGGCATAACTCCTATTTGGGACCAAGAACTGATGTCAAATTTTCGGGACAAGCTTATATATCAGTAACAAAGGTTTTTGTCCTCTCACATTTCTAAAAATCTCATTTATGTGTCAAAAGGGCATTTACGGCATTTATAAGCATATTAACAAATACGAGCATATAATTCAAACCAATAAGGACCAAGCGATATAACTCCAGGAGGTTACACTACTATATAATATGGTCCTAATGGAAGCTTAAAACATTGAAGAATTAAGCTTAAACGGGTCAAAACTGAAAGTCAAAGCAAAAGTCAAGCTTTTGCGACTTTCGGTTATAAACTGACCTTAGACTGATAATTGTCGGGTTAGATCTGGTTAAACATGTTCTAATACTAATTACCAAGTCATTAGAATATTAAAATATAATTTAGAACCTCTGTTTTATTAGTTTAAATCATTTTTAAACTTTCTGTCCAGTTTGACTTTTTGTCAAACTAGTTTGACCCGACAATTAACTAGTCAAACGAAATCATTAGGAGGTGCCCTTTTAAGGGTTAATCACCTACCTTAAGATGGTTCCATAACCACTTTCGTTTCGGTCAGTGGCTGGACCAATTATGATTAAACCGAAAGTCAAAGCTAAATTACGATATGTTTGACTTTTCAGCATTTAAGCTAATTAAAAGGACTAAGCAGGGATTAAGACTCTTACTTAGGGTCCTTGCTATCTTTTCTACACTTGAAAGTCTTCTCCTAATGCTTGCAAGCTCCAGAAGTGTGTGTTTTTGAAAGTTGTTGCAAAAGTGTGCATAAGAACAATGAACTAGAGTGTCTTATATAGGAGATTACCAAGTCCCTAGATGATTGCAGGTGTTTTGGATGTTCCTAGGATCACCCCATGTGTCCTAGTGGTAATAAAAATCCGTCTAACAGCCCCTAGTATCGATTGAATGAGGTTAAAGTCGGTTTAAAGCTGAAACCCGCACCTGGCAGCATGCTGCTGTGATTTTAGTGCCATCGCGCTGCGCGACGACTGGCAGACATCAAGGTCGCGCCACGCGACCACCTGGTTAACCCGCCAAACAAGTTTTAACTTTGACCATTTCAGTCCCTGCACCTTTTCAAGCTCTAAATCTTTCATTTTAAGCACCTTTGGCCCTTGTAGTTAGTTTGTAGAGGTTCAAGGGAGTATAACCAAACTCCGTTAGGCCCGGTTTCGTTAAATATCACTTTAAACACAAGTTTCATCACGTTGACACTTTTCACCCAAAGTCTTGAAAACTTGCTTAACGACCTCGAAACCACGTGAAATTTGTACCACTTATTCTTGAGAGTATATTTGAATATTTCGAAGCCTCGGGTTCGTTAAAAGGTCACCCAGAGGTAAGAATTAACATGTTGACACGTTTAACTCGTGTAAATTTATAATCTTCCGATCATTTTCATGAACGGCTTCTTATATCCAATTAATCACTCGTTTAAGAATATATTCTTCATGTATGGTCATTCAGAGGCACAAGTTTGGCATGTTGACACTTTTAGTCCCTTCGCATACATATTTTCACCATTTGGCAACTTTAGTCCTTCAAACTCAACTTTTCACATATGTAGAGTTTAGGACACGTGTCTTTACATAATTGGACACGTTTTTACGTGCTGTTACAGCTGGGATGAGCAGGAGACAATTGTAGGATCGATGTAGAATAAGGGAAATTAGGGCTTGATTTCTAAACATAATCTTCTTAATTAGACTTTCCATCAAAGGCCCTTCAAGATTGCATACTTGCCATATAACACATAAAACTGAAAAAGGAAATAGAAGGAATTATTTTACTGCTAAATTAGAAATAAAATATATAAAGTTTTAACACCCCCCTTAATTCAGACGGTAAATAAATCAATTAGATTTAGCTTGTTACCCAAAACCTCGTGTTGAGTTGGATTTACTCCCTTAGTCAGTATATCTGCTAACTGTTCTTCTGAATCAATTTTTTGGTTTTTAAAAATACCGGCCATAATTTTTTCTCTAATAAAGTGAAGGTCTATCTCAAAATGTTTTGTCCTATTATGGAAAACTGGATTAGCAGCTATTGAAATAGCTAAGCTACTATCACAAAAAAGTTTAACAGGTAGATTATATTTGATCTTCAAATCTGTAAGAATATTTAGTATCCATAAAACTTCACAGGCAACGGAACAAAGGGCTCTATACTCTGCTTCAGCAGATGATCTAGACACTACATCTTGTTTCTTACTTTTCCATGAAACAAGACTATTACCCAAAAAAACACAATAGCCTGTAACCGATCTTCTAGACCCTAGACATTTACCCCAATCTGAATCAACAAAACCTTTAAGCTCAAAAGAATTACCTTTGCTGATTAAAATACCCTTACCTGGAGCTTTCTTTAAGTATCTAAGTAGTCTCAAGGCAATCTGAAGGTGTGAATTTGTAGGTTTATGCATGAACTAACTCAAATACTGAACATAATAAGAGATATCCGGTCTTGTATGTGACAAGTATATCAATTTTCCAACTAATTTTTGATAACCAGTAATACCAGACAACAAATCATCATCAGACTTGCATTTAGCAGAGACAATATAACTTTGTTCAATAGGAACATTAATAGGTTTGCAACCAAGTAAACCAAAACCAGATAATAATTTCAAGCAATACTTTCTTTGTGACAAGCAAATGCCTTGCTCAGAGTAAAGAACTTCAATTCCAAGAAAAAACTTTAATTTACCCAAGTCTTTAATTAGAAAGTTAGAACTAAGAAACTGTTTAAATTTTTGGATTTCTTGTTCATTATTCCCAGTTACAATAATATCATCAACGTAAACCAATACTGCAATAAACACAGAGTCAACATCTTTTATAAACAAGGAATAATCACTTTTAGATTGCACAAACCCATTTTCGGATAACACGCAAGATAACTTTTCATTCCATTTTCTTGGAGCCTGTTTTAAGCCATATAGAGATTTGATTAACTTACATACTTTAGTTTCATTTTCTGAGAAATACCCCTCGGGTAGAGTCATATACACTTCTTCATCAATACTACCATACAAGAAAGCATTATTAATGTCCAATTGATATAGCGACCAATTATTTTCAACGGCTAAGCTCAAATCGCACCTAATGGTGACCATTTTAACCACCGGTAAAAAGGTTTCATCAAAGTCAACACCTTCTCTTTGATTATACCCTTTTGCTACTAACCTAGCCTTGTAACACTCAATCTCACCTGTGGACTTATACTTGATTTTATACACCCATTTGCATCCAATGGCCTTCCTATCCTTCGGTAAGTCAACTAGGACCCAAGTATTATTTCTATTCAATGCTTCCATTTCGCTATTCATAGCATTGACCCAATTACTATCTTTAACAGCTTCCTTATAGGTTTTAGGTTCAATACTTTTGTTAAGCAAAGATACAAAGCAAAAATTTTCAGAAGATAATTTTGAATAGTTTAACACCTTTTCCAAACCATATTTAACTTTCCCTTCAACAACACAGTCTGACAATTTTTTTGGCAAAGAGACAGATCTAGAAGATCTTCTAACCGTGCCCTCAGAAGGATTTACCTCATCACTAGGTTCGACAGTGTTGCTTGCCTCACTAGTAGTCCCGTTTGGACTATTAGAAGGTTGGCCTTCATTGTCAACACCTTGAGACTCCTCCTCGTCATCATCGGGACTTTCATTTTTAGAAACTTCGGAATCAAAATAAAAAAAAAATCAAACACATTTAGTTGAGTTATATTTTCATCAAAAACAGGGATTTCAAAATGAAAGGACTTATTTTCTTTAAAGGGAAACACATATTCATAAAACTTAACATCTCGAGAAAACAAAATTTGTTTTTTATCCAAAGTTTATAGCCTTTTTAACATTTGAATAACCAATTAAAACACATTTTTTGGCCTTGTGACCAAATTTGTTAGAATCATTTAAAACAGTACTAAAGCAAAGACACCCAAAGTTTCTTAAATGATTAAGGGAAGGACAAAACCCAAACATTAACTCATAGGGACTTTTGCCAGACAAGATAGAAGAAGGATGTTGATCAGTTCTGTTTAGACATAATGGAAAACATGAAAACTTACCTTTGATTGCATCAGTACAGGCCAGCAGAGAATCCAGATGGAGACGCAGCAACAGTGTTTGACATGATTGTCAGCTTGATCTGGTTCCTCCATAGGGTGCAATCTAATGATGGTGATGATGAGAAACCGACAAGGGAATCGGTTATGGAGAGGAGGTCGATTGATGATGTTATGTGAATTAGTTAGGTTATGTGTCTAACCCTGAAACCTCTACATTAGTCTCCTTATATAAGCACCCAGGAGGAAACCCTAATTAGTTAATAAGGGTAATTAGGCCCATCAACAATTACCAACTAATTATTTAATAGGATTGTTATATATTTTGATCCATATAATGTAAATGATTATAATGGCTACTAGATTAAACATAAAATAATATATATTTAATCTTACATTCTCCCACTTAGCCGAGTAATCATTTACTATGAGTATTAGATAAGCCTGATCAGGAGTTAACACTCATTTTAGCCTTAAACAAGTACTATAGCAGATAAATACAGCCGTTGAATCATTATGCGACTAAGGACCCCCATTAATCATACTATAGCCTTAATTTAAAACCTAATCGTTATGATCAAAATACGCATAAGCCCTTTGTTTGATTTGTAACTTTATTTGTCTATATGCCGTTATGTCGACTTGACATATTCTTAGAGACATACAAAATCAAACTGATGAGGAAAAATTAACTAATACTTAGTCATTCATAGTCCGATATGCAATTGCGCACGACCATTAATTAATACCCGTCTATGAGCTCTCTTAATAAGACTTATGGGTAATAGCCCTTCAGTTATAGGATCCTTAAGCATATCATGAATGTATTCGATACAAAACTTAGTTTCCTCAATTCGTTCATAAACGAATAATTAATTGCATATCGAAATTTAATGCAGCACCTCTTGAACTGTTACTGTTCAAGGAGTCATGGTAGCTGACTTTATCACACTAAGTCTTCAAAACATTAATTATATGGAGTTAATAAACTTATGAGTCCACTGATAAATTTCCAACAACATTTAGTGACTATATTATGTCGTTATAACTTAGGTTATTAATATCAGTGCATTATGACTCCTCCATGAGAAAGGTTTTGTCTGCTGACATAAGGATATACCCGAAATTACATTTTGTCATCTTTGAATATCACAAAGTTAGAGTAATAAACCGGTTTTAATTCTCATTTCTTCTTTAAATTGTAGCTTCTCGTTTCTTTTAAAGATATTGTAATACTCCATTAGATGCTTCACATTAATCTAGACATATCTAGTGTGTTGCAATGTGAGTAATATCTAAACGAGTATAGACTTAAACTTACATAATGTCACACCCCTTTCTGCGGCGGAAGCACGAGGTGTGATCATGAAAGGTTCTCATTGCATACGAAGAGTAAACATACCACATGCTCAAAAATAACTTCAAACATTACATTACTGAAAGCATATGTCAAGTGTTTACAACACGAGATAACATATTGTCTTAAAAGTCACAACTTTATTTAAAGATAAACAAAGCGACATCCACAAGCATGAGTAAGACCACGCGCACATCCATCCTAGTTACCAGAAATACATGTGAGTTTTGGAAAAACGTCAACATAATGTTGGTGTGAATTCATGCAGTTTTTGTATTTCACGTTTGTATACTTTGTATGAAAACATAGTTTGTGTCATGTATAAATCAAGTTTTCATATATAAATCAAGTATCCATGTGTACACCACGTACTCATGTATAATTCAAGTTTTTCTTGAGTACCCCACGTACTCAAGTATAATTCCCGTTTTCTTGAGTACCCTACGTACTTCAAGTATAATTCAAGTTTTTCTTGAGTACCCCACGTATTCAAGTATAATTCCCGTTTTCTTGAGTACCCCACGTACTCAAGTATAATTCAAGTTTTAGTATGGTATGAATGTTATGTAAATAAAGTATTCCTGTAAGTATCAGGACTGTTAATGGGTTGCAAAGCCATTAACATGTGACACGACATAGGAAGTCACCAAACCTTAGGCATTTAGTTGGCATATTCTGAGACAAAAAAGCACTACTCGATACTCGCCCTCACCGAGAGTGTGGCTGCCCGGCACCCGTCAGATCTAACCTTTTGTTCTGTGGTCTAGGTATATTGTTGATTAATGGTGCTTATGTACCCTATTCGTGACACGATTTCTAGTATCATTTCTCATAACGCATCATACTTGGTACTCGTCCTCACCAAGTACGCTTCTTGTATTCTTATATCTCGTCACACTAGGTACTCGTTCTCACCCAGTGTGCTTCTTGTTATCATACCATTAGTAAACATAGTAATATTTGTACATGTATTTCACCCCCGAAGTTATAAAACTGAAAACAGTTAAAAGAAAAGGGGGAGCATGAACTCACAACTTTGCGTTCCTTGCGTCGTAAACTTCTCCGGATTTGCTTAATTAACGTCGTAACCTATACGCGTTTTCTTAACGTTAGTCACTAGACTTGTATCGCACAAGTACCGTCACTGTCTTTTGTATATGTTTTGTTGTGTTAAAAATATTTTATATTTTTAACTAAGTATCTTACTTATATTATTTTCTCAAAAAATAATATAAGTATCTTGTGTTTAGCACTTTGCACCCGAATTATGCATCTTGTATGTTGTATGTGTATTTTTTTGTGTTTATACTTCTCATGAGTATTTAGTGTATTTTTAAGTCTTAATACACTAGCACGTATAACACATACTATATACACTTAGCATAAAAGTTGGTGATCAAATAATATATATTTTTCTCAAAAATATACGTACTTAACATAAATTTTAATCTTGAAGAAATCCTCATTTCTTATCACCAAAAATTAGGGAAACCTTGGTAACATTTTTAAATAAATTTTTAGAGAATAAGTTTCTCAAAAACTTATATTTTTCTAAGTGTCAAAATTTATAAAAATTTTGGCAGAGTTTCCCCTAAAAATGGAGGTTTCCCATGTTTTCAAAACATGTGTTTATTTTCTTTTAAAATCAACACAATATCAACAACATAACCTTTATTTACCAAACTTGTCAAAACAAGCATATACCACAAACTTATGAACTTGAAAGTTTGTAAAAATATGTAGTAACTTACTAGCACATTTAGTAAGTCTTGTTACCTTTAAAAATAAGTTTAGCTTCTTAAAAACTTTATTTTTAAAGAATATGAAGTTTCACAACTTCTTAGTCAAGATTCACAAAAATATTTCTTTGTTGAACTTCCTTGTTACACAAGTGTTTACACACTTGTTTATTTACTAAAAATGCTTTTAGTTCGGATAAGATCCGGGTTTTAACAAAACTAATATTTTTGCTTGTTTCTTCCGAAAAAACCACTTGTAGGTCTTTAGATCCACAAGTTTACAACTTCATTTTACAAGAAAAATTATTTTTATTCAAGTTTCAAGTTCATGGTGGATGGTTTCATCATCTTTTACATTTCTAATACTAACATACTACTAGTTCATGTTCTCGAACATAATCTAGTATGGTTAGATGATGATCCATCCCACTTCTAGTAACAAACAACACCACATACTCACAACTAGACAAGTTTCACAGGATTTACACAACTAGTTTCTCTTTATCCATCTAGTTCATCATTCTTTCAAGACTTTTAGTTTTGATCTTGTGTGTTCTTGAGTTTTAACCGTTAAATCTCTTATTAACCACTTTAAACAAGAACAAGAGGATGTTTAGAGGCACTTACTACTAGCACAAGGCTAGGGAAGAAACAAGATGTAAATGTGGTGGTTAAAAGAAATCGATGAAGGTCCTTCAACTTCCGAACACACAGAGCCTCGTGAATCGCCTTCTTACACCTTCAAGTGGGCTTGGAATAGATGAGCTTGGATTGAAGGTGGTGGTAGTATGGTGAGGTGGTGGCGGCCGTGACTAGAGAAGGAGGAAGGGAAGAGAGTGTTTGATGTTTGTTGTTGAGAAGTGAGAAGATGGTTATCTCTCATACTTATTTATAAACCATGTTTCAACATTATCCTTCATACAATATGTTTCATAATCCAACAACATTGGAATAAAATATTGAAAAGAAATGTGGGGGTGTCCCCATTCCACCAAAACCGTAGGAGGGGGGTATGGGGTTGGGATGTAATGAAATGGTAACTTTCTAGTTAGTTTCTAATGAGTTTAATTAGTGTATATAGTGTGTATTATAATATAAAGGGTGTTAGGGTGTACGGGGACCCTAACTAGCTTAGAAGAATAAAAACAATGCTTCTCGCATTATTTTGGTGTTCCGGGTAATATCCGGTTGTTCGGTTATATACCGGTTCGTTAAAGCGCTAAATTGCACCTTTTAGTGTCTTTTAAGTACCCTTTTGTAATACTTTCGATTCCCGGCACTTGGGGAAGTATTCTGGATAATAAAACGAAATTTCTGCATAATATTTATATGTCTAAAAGCTGATTAGAACTGAATTATATAAAATTATGCACTTAAAGTGCGTTTCGGGTGCTTTTTAGTGCGTATTTTAGCTTCCGTAAGGTATATATGTAAACCCTTGTATGTATTCTTGGGTTTTAATGTATTCTTGTCGTTGGACCTACACCTAGGCTCCAATTTTAATGTCTGACTGTCTTCTGCAGTTCTGTTGACACAAAGTGTCTTACCGGTGAGTTTACTAGTATAACTGACGCAACGCTCTCGTTTATGCATGAAGCAATATTTTGTAGTATACAACGTGCATGAATTCACTTGTTTAGTATGTGTTCAGACATTGCAGACAATTAAGCACATAATTGCAGTCATTAACTAATAGTTAAAGTGTACGGAAATTACCGGTTTGGTGCCAGTTGTCACAGTCTCCCCCCGTTAAAAGAATTTCATCCCGAAATTCAGGCTGAACTAACTCTCGCATGAGTCTTCTTGAATAGGTGGGGATACTTTTCTTTGAACTGGTCTTCACGTTCCCATGTGTACTCTGGTCCGTGCTTAGAGCTCCAACGTACTTTGACAAGTTTAACAGTGCTCCTCCTGGTTGTTGTAGTAGGCCGGACGGTTTCTGATATTCAGCCTTAACCTTAGCATAGGTTAGGCATTTTCCAACATAAACAGCAACATCGCTCTTTAGTCTCGGCCACCAATAGTATTCTTTTAAGTCTTGATACATTTTATCTGATCCTGGATGGATCGAGTATCTTGATTCGTGCGCTTCGTCAAGAATGACTTCTCGTATGCCACCATAGAGTGGAACCCAAATACGCTTCTTAAAGTATAAATCTCCCTCTTCATTTGGCACCATGTATTTCAGCATACCCCGAAGGTATTCAGCTTTACGGTTTTCTCCTTTAAGAGCTTCTTGTTGTGCATCACGAATGCGTGCAGTGAGGTTCGTTCGAATGGTCATTTCCAACGCTCGAACCCTTAGGGTCTTAACCCTTTCTTTTCGACTTAGCGCGTCCGCTACAACGTTTGCCTTTCCGGGATGGTACTTAGTCTCACAGTCGTAATCATTTAGCAGCTCGACCCATCGCCGCTGGCGCATATTCAATTCCTTCTGATCAAATATGTGTTGTAAGCTTTTGTGATCTGTGAAAATTGTACATCGAGTACCATATAGATAGTGTCGCCAGATCTTCAAGGCGAATACCACTGCGCCCAGCTCCAGGTCGTGAGTGGTATAATTCTTTTCATGTACCTTCAATTGTCTTGAAACGTAAGCGATGACTTTCTGGCGTTGCATGAGCACGCAACCCAAACCCTGTCGTGAAGCGTCACAGTATACCACGAAGTCATCAGTGCCTTTGGGTAATGATAGTATCGGTGCATCGCATAGCTTGTTTTTAAGTAGCTGAAAGGCTTCTTCCTGTTTGTAACCCCAGTCGTATTTCTTGTCTTTTTGAGTAAGGGTCGTTAGCGGTTGAGCTATTTTTGAGAAATTCTCGATGAATCGCCGATAATAGCTCGCTAAGCCCAAAAATTGTCGAGCTTCAGTTGGGGTCTTGGGAGCTTCCCAATTCTTTATTGCTTCTATCTTGGACGGGTCTACATGAATGCCCTTCTCATTCACAACGTGACCAAGGAATTGTACTTCGCGAATCCAGAATTCTCATTTCGAGAACTTTGCATAAAGCTTCTCTTTCTTCAGTAGTTCCAAGATGGTTCTGAGATGTTGCTCATGCTCTTCTTTTGTTCGCGAGTAAATCAGGATATCATCGATAAATACAATCACGAATTTATCGAGATATGGTTTGCATACGCGGTTCATCAGATCCATAAAGACCGCTGGTGCATTCGTCAGCCCGAATGGCATCACAAGAAATTGTAGTGCCCATAGCGTGTTCTGAATGCAGTCTTTGGTACGCTTTCCTCTTGGATTCTCAGCTGATGGTATCCAGATCGAAGGTCGATCTTGGAATAGTAGCTTGATCCTTGCAGTTGATCAAATAAGTCATCAATCCTCGGTAGCGGGTACCGATTCTTGATAGTGAGCTTGTTCAGTTCCCTGTAATCGATGCACATCCGCAGAGCTCCATCCTTTTTCTTCACGAACAATACCGGAGCTCCGCAGGGCGAGAAGCTTGGCCTTATGAATCCTTTATCCAACAACTCCTGGAGTTGTGTAGATAATTCTTGCATTTCGGATGGCGCAAGTCGATAGGGTGCCTTGGCTACAGGAGCGGCTCCTGGCACCAAGTCTATACAGAATTCGACTTGTCGTTGCGGGGGTAGTCCTGGCAGATCTTCGGGAAAAACATCAGGAAATTCCTTCACCACAGGAATGTCTTCGAGTTTCGGCTCCTCAGCCTTCTTGTCTACAACGTGTGCTAGGAAGGTAACACATCCTTTCCTTAAGCACTTCTGTGCCTACATGCAACTGATGATCCGAAGAGGTGCGTCTCGTTTTTCTCCATGCACGATGAGAGTTTCATCATTCGCCAAAGGGATGTGAATGATTTTCTCGTGACAAATAACTCCAGCTTTGTTCTTGGATAACCAGTCCATGCCGACTACTACATCAAAGCTACCCAATTGAATAGGTAAGAGGTCGATGCTAAAATTTTGTTCACCCAGTTCCAATGAGCAGCCTCTAACGACTTCGCCCGATTCAACAAGTTTACCATTGGCTAGTTCTATGGAATAAGGAATTTCTAATCTACTAGATTCTATTCCAAGCATGCGTTTAAATTCCACAGACATGAAGCTATAATCGGCGCCAGTGTCAAATAATATGGATGCAAAGTGATTGTTAATGAGAAACGTACCGGTGACCACGTTAGGGTCCTCGCGTGCGTTCTTTGCTCCAATCACAAAAGCTCGAGCCTGAGCATTGTTTCCCTCTGGGCAGTCCTTCATGAAATGATCATTGCTTCCACATCTGAAGCATCCTTGGTTCCACCCTTTCCCGTTACTATTCTTGTTACCAGCACCATTTCCATTCCGGTTCTTTCCTTTTCCCAAACAGTCTTCTGTTTGATGACCCAATCTACCACATTTGTCGCACCTTGGAATGCGACAAGCTTCTTCATGATGATACTTACATTTTTGGCATTTAGGCATGGAGCCTTGGTATGCTTTGGTTGCAAGGGTCTTCGCTTCCTGAGACGGGTTAGCGTCACGCTTCTTGTTGTTGAAACCTTTGTTGTTACGAGTTGCTTGATTTAGATTCGAATGCTTTCTCTTCTTGTCACCGGACGACTCAGCATGTGTCTCGGTCTTCTCCATTGGGTTCAGTGATAACTTCTTCATACGAACACAATCTTCAGTCAGGCTGACAGCCAGAGTTACAGCCTCGGTGATCGTTTGAGGTTTGGCCGAAGTTACCATGCCACGAAACTCTGGGGCTAGTCCCAAAATGTAGCGTTCAACGCGCTTGAATTCGGGTGTCAGCATGTAGGGAAGCACTCTAGACAGATCGTGGAACCTTCGAGTATAACCATTGATGTCAGCATCTTCCATGGTCAAGTGCCAGAACTCTGTTTCCAGCCTTTGGAGTTCAGCACGAGAGCAGTACTTCTCTCTCATTCTTTCCTTTAGTTCATCCCAAGTTAGGCCATAAGCGGCATCATCACCCAAAGTTTGGGCTTGCAAGTTCCACCAAGTCAGAGCTTCATCGACAAACAATCCAGTAGCAAAACTGACTTGCTGATCCGCGGTGCACTTGCTCATGCGGATAGTAGCTTCAGTCTTCTCCGTCCAGCGCACAAATGCTACTGCACCTCTTGTGCCGTCATAGTTCATCGGCTTGCAGTCGAGAAACTGCTTGAAAGTGCAGCCTGGAATTGATTCAACCAATTCACACGTGAGCAATCGAAGAAATAATGAAACAAAGACCTTTCATAAATTTCTCCATGCTTAGTACATTGTCTTAAGGTTACCTTGAACTGCATTGCCTCCAGACAAATCTCCATGCTCGTTACGTCTAGCATTGCTTGGTCCTCCACTGTCTTGAATACGGTTCGCCTCGTAGTGGGCGATAGCAGCGGAGATCCTTTCTTCCAGTAAAGCGTTCAGCTCTTCACCAGTTCTTGGCAGTGGGGGATGAGGAGGTTGATCGTCATTGCGAGCATTCACAACTTTCCTGGGTGCCATGTTCTGACAGAACATAACACAACAGGGTTAAACATTTGTTTGATATCGTCTTACTAGACAGTAGTAGTATACATATTCACATGTATATAGCACATAAGTGACATCAAAGAATTATTACTCTAGCAGAGTACTTAGTAGGCTTGCACTGAGGGAATCTATACGTGACAAGACTTGCTGTGGTTTCTGTGCACTGAATTCCATAATTATGTATGCATCCATAATTACGTAACTCCTTGCACAGTCCGCACAGTTCGTTTCATCCTCGTATTTCTTCCTTCAGATGGGCCATCGCTTTCAGATAAAGTCACGTATACTTGTGACATTCTACTTCTAGTATATGCTAATTATCACTCATAATTGCAGGTAGTTTCTAGTCAACGACAAGTGCTACTCAAGTGCACTCTAAGTCTCGTAGTGTCTTTTCTAGACTCATGTAGACAGTTTCAGGTAGTGGATGTCGCGGGACGTTTTATGCAATGAAAACTCTTTGAAAAATTGTTTTCGTGAAAGGATCCTAGAGATTGTAGGCTAGACTCGAGAAGGAATCCTGGTTCACTACAATCGCAGCTCTGATACCAATCTGTCACACCCCTTTCTGTGGCGGAAGCACGAGGTGTGATCATGAAAGGTTCTCATTGCATACGAAGAGTAAACATACCACATGCTCAAAAATAACTTCAAACATTACATTACTGAAAGCATATGTCAAGTGTTTACAACACGAGATAACATATTGTCTTAAAAGTCACAACTTTATTTAAAGATAAACAAAGCGACATCCACGAGCATGAGTAAGACCACGCGCATATCCATCCTAGTTACCTGAAATACATGTGAGTTTTGGAAAAACGTCAACATAATGTTGGTGTGAATTCATGCAGTTTTTGTATTTCACGTTTGTATACTTTGTATGAAAACATAGTTTGTGTCATGTATAAATCAAGTTTTCATATATAAATCAAGTATCCATGTGTACACCACGTACTCATGTATAATTCAAGTTTTTCTTGAGTACCCCACGTACTCAAGTATAATTCCCGTTTTCTTGAGTACCCCACGTACTTCAAGTATAATTCAAGTTTTTCTTGAGTACCCCACGTATTCAAGTATAATTCCCGTTTTCTTGAGTACCCCACGTACTCAAGTATAATTCAAGTTTTAGTATGGTATGAATGTTATGTAAATAAAGTATTCCTGTAAGTATCAGGACTGTTAATGGGTTGCCAAGCCATTAACATGTGACACGACATAGGAAGTCACCAAACCTTAGGCATTTAGTTGGCATATTCTGAGACACAAAAGCACTACTCGATACTCGCCCTCACCGAGAGTGTGGCTGCCCGGCACCCGTTAGATCTAACCTTTTGTTATGCGGTCTAGGTATATTGTTGATTAATGGTGCTTATGTACCCTATTCGTGACACGATTTCTAGTATCATTTCTCATAACGCATCATACTTGGTACTTGTCCTCACCAAGTGCGCTTCTTGTATTCTTATATCTCGTCACACTAGGTACTCGTTCTCACCCAGTGTGCTTCTTGTTATCATACCATTAGTAAACATAGTAATATTTGTACATGTATTTCACCCCCGAAGTTATAAAACTGAAAACAGTTAAAAGAAAAGGGGGAGCATGAACTCACAACTTTGCGTTCCTTGCGTCGTAAACTTCACCGGATTTGCTTAATTAATGCCGTAACCTATACGCGTTTTCTTAACGTTAGTCACTAGACTTGTATCGCACAAGTACCATCACTATCTTTTGTATATGTTTTGTTGTGTTAAAAATATTTTATATTTTTAACTATGTATCTTACTTGTATTATTTTCTCAAAAATTAATATAAGTATCTTGTGTTTTGCACTTTGCACCCGAATTATGCATCTTGTATGTTGTATGTGTATTTTTTGTGTTTATACTTCTCATGAGTATTTAGTGTATTTTTAAGTCTTAATACACTAGCACGTATAACACATACTATATACACTTAGCATAAAAGTTGGTGATCAAATAATATATATTTTTCTCAAAAATATACATACTTAACATAAATTTTAATCTTGAAGAAATCCTCATTTCTTATCACCAAAAATTAGGGAAACCTTGGTAACATTTTTAAATACATTTTTAGGGAATAAGTTTCTCAAAAACTTATATTTTTCCAAGTGTCAAAATTTATAAAAATTTTGGCAGAGTTTCCCCTAAAAATGGAGGTTTCCCATGTTTTCAAAACATGTGTTTATTTTCTTTTAAAATCAACACAATATCAACAACATAACCTTTATTTACCAAACTTGTCAAAACAAGCATATACCACAAACTTATGAACTTGAAAGTTTGTAAAAATATGTAGTAACTTACTAGCACATTTAGTAAGTCTTGTTACCTTTAAAAATAAGTTTAGCTTCTTAAAAACTTTATTTTTAAAGAATATGAAGTTTCACAACTTCTTAGTCAAGATTCACAAAAATATTTCTTTGTTGAACTTCCTTGTTACACAAGTGTTTACACACTTGTTTATTTACTAAAAATGCTTTTAGTTCGGATAAGATCCGGGTTTTAACAAAACTAATATTTTTGCTTGGTTCTTCCGAAAAACCACTTGTAGGTCTTTAGATCCACAAGTTTACAACTTCATTTTACAAGAAAAAATATTTTTATTCAAGTTTCAAGTTCATGGTGGATGGTTTCATCATCTTTTACATTTCTAATACTAACATACTACTAGTTCATGTTCTCGAACATAATCTAGTATGGTTAGATGATGATCCATCCCACTTCTAGTAACAAACAACATCACATACTCACAACTAGACAAGTTTCACAGGATTTACACAACTAGTTTCTCTTTATCCATCTAGTTCATCATTCTTTCAAGACTTTTAGTTTTGATCTTGTGTGTTCTTGAGTTTTAACCGTTAAATCTCTTATTAACCACTTTAAACAAGAACAAGAGGATGTTTAGAGGCACTTACTACTAGCACAAGGCTAGGGAAGAAACAAGATGTAAATGTGGTGGTTAAAAGAAATCGATGAAGGTCCTTCAACTTCCAAACACACAGAGCCTCGTGAATCGCCTTCTTACACCTTCAAGTGGGCTTGGAATAGATGAGCTTGGATTGAAGGTGGTGGTAGTATGGTGAGGTGGTGGCGGTCGTGACTAGAGAAGGAGGAAGGGAAGAGAGTGTTTGATGTTTGTTGTTGAGAAGTGAGAAGATGGTTATCTCTCATACTTATTTATAAACCATGTTTCAACATGAAACATATCATGTACTTCATTAAGTTCTTCCGGTAATTCCAACTTGTATGCCACGGTACCAATTCTTTCCAATATTCTTGAGGTTGGATACATTATAATGTATTCACATATACCACTTAACCTTATAGTTTAGAATTTTAAATGAAGGCATGCATCTTAGGAGTTCTTGTGATTATTCCGCAAATAATAGGTTAGTCTTAGGAAAGACTTAATCTGGAATAACTTTAGTGATAGCAATTATGTTAGAGGGATCTTGATTATCATGAGAGACATCATGTTCGATTTATCCTAATCATCATGCTCTAATTTTCTTCTGTAGTACTTATATCAGAAGAGAGCAATAGGATTATCATGTCTTAAGAGATAATCAAGGATTTAATTTAAGAGCTAATTCTTATAGAAACTTTAAGCAAAACATATTAGATTTAGGAATTAGAGTGGATGAGATATAGATTTATAGAAGAAAATTATAGTGAGTAAAAAATTATGGGTACTAAGAATAAGGCAGACGAAATGATCATAAAAAATTAATTAAGGATCATTAATATAAGGATCATTATGTGAAGAGGTTGTGATATGTCTATTACTAACATCAAAATAATAGACTATTTAAAGTTCTACTTAAACGAAGACAAATCAGCTTTGGCCAGAAGTGTAATCATTTAAGCATGTGTGCAAAGTATTTGTGACAAATCAGCTTTGGCCAGAATTGAAACAATCACTTTAGTTATGCACTCGTTAAGTATGCCATCTATGAAGGAATTAAATCAGCTTTGGCCAGATATTAAGACATTCATGTTTATGGTGCATACTTAACATAGCTTTCGTAATACTTGAACGATAAATAGATGCATCAAATCAGCTTTGGGCAGAAGTGATACATCAGAAGCTCATTCAAGTTAAGCCATTTTGGTTTTGTGAAACATTATTTGATCCTTATTAAATAACTAAGTATTTACAAAACCAATCATTTAATAGCAAACCACCTGTTAGCGCGGATCGAGTGATATCTCGACTCAGTTATGAGGTCTCGAGTGAGATCTCGAGTCAAGTCTCGACTCAACTTGTAAAATTATGAGGTCTCGACTCATCAAGGTCTCGAGTCGCAACCTCAGTCTCGAGTCGTAATCATGGTCTCAACTGCTATGAATTATGAGATCTCGACTCCTTATGAGGTCTCGAGTCACAACCATGGTCTCGAGTTGTAGCTTTATGGTCTCGAGTCGCAACCTTATGGTCTCGAGTTATGACCTTATGGTCTCGAGTCGAGACCTTTGTCTCGAGTTGTAAAGATTTAAGCCCTTAGTCAAAACCTCAGTGGTCTCGAGTCGAGACCTTATGATCTCAAGTCGAAATCATTGTCTCGAGTTATAAACATTTGAGAACACTTATGATTTCGAGTCGAGTTCTTGTGGTCTCGAGTGGTTAAAATTTATCTCGAAACTTCTGTTACGACTATTAATGTGAAAACATAACCGAAAATTCGAATTGTTAGGGATTTTGAGATATGGTTTCCTGTTTTAGTGATGATCTAATTTTATCATAACATTTCAAAAATTATAACTGTATATCCTTTAACAGTTTTCGAATAAACTTAACAGATTAAATTGGATCAAACAGGGAAATAACACTAAAAAATCCAAATTATATTCCAAAACATAAAGGAATTTCGAATTTTCCTAAGAACACATGATGAACCCTAAAAATAAAAACATGATTCTGGAACCCGAAACCTGAATTTTAAGGCTTTAAACAGATTTCGGTACAATTAAGATTTACCATTATGATTCCGAGTCATTTAAAAAACATTCTTTTCCCGAAAACATTGATCTCGGCACATATGACCCGAAAACAGCCGTGAGTTTTATTGAGTTTTCAAAACTTCTGTTTTCCAGATTTCAATCCCAGAATAATGGATACGAAAACAGAACTGACTAATCAACATATGCTCTGATACCACATGTTGATCAGTTCTGTTTAGACATAATGGAAAACATGAAAACATACATTTGATTGCATCAGTACAGGCCAGCAGAGAATCTAGATGGAGACGCAGCAACAGTGTTTGACATGATTGTCAGCTTGATCTGGTTCCTCCTTAGGGTGCAATCTAATGATGGTGATGATGAGAAACCGACAAGGGAATCGGTTATGGAGAGGAGGTCGATTGATGATGTTATGTGAATTAGTTAGGTTATGTGTCTAACCCTGAAACCTCTACATTAGTCTCCTTATATAAGCACCCAGGAGGAAACCCTAATTAGTTAATAAGGGTAATTAGGCCCATCAACAATTACCAACTAATTATTTAATAGGATTGTTATATATTTTGATCCATATAATGTAAATGATTATAATGGCTACTAGATTAAATATAAAATAATATATATTTAAATCTTACAAAGGAGTCCTGTTAATCAAGTACACAACAGTCAAAATACATTCAGACCAAAAATTAAAGGGAACACCCCCTTGAAACATTAAGGCTCTAGCAATATTCAAAAGATGACGATGTTTTCTTTCAACAATTCCATTCTGTTGTGGGGTATGAGTACAAGATATTTGATGAAGAATACCTTTTGAATTTAAAAAACTTGTCATTTGATTATTTACAAACTCGGTTCCATTATCACTTAGAAAATTTTTAACTGTTTTATCAAATCGAGTTTTAAGTAAGTTTACATAAGTTTCAATATTAGAGAACACTTCATCTTTTGATTTCAATAAAAACACCCAAACAACCCTCAAATAATCGTCAACAATAGTTAAGAAATACTTATACCCTTCCCTACTTGGAACCTTGTAGGGGCCCCACAAGTCAAGATGAATTAACTCCCCTACTTCTTTAGACTTGTGTTCGCTTAAAGGAAAAGGGTTTCTTGTTTGTTTTGCCTTGTGACACACATCACATGGCAAGGAGTCTTTAGATAGATTCAGTTTTACTTTTTCTTTTAAGATGGATAAAACCTGATCAGAGGGATGACCTAGCCTAGTATGCCATAAATTACTTTCAAATTGGCTACTAAAACACACCTTAGAACAATTTGGATTTTTTTTAAACACATAAAGGCCATCACTTTGCTCACCAGTCACCAGAATTCTCTTTGATTTCAAATCCTGAATGTAAAAATTTTCTTCAGTAAAAGACACCATGAGCTTACTATCTTTAGCTAACTTATGAACCGATAAGAGGTTAACACAATATTCAGGAACAACAAACACATCTCTTAGAATAACATTATCATTCAGTTTGAAATTTCCGATTTTAGTAACTTTAGCTTTAGTTCCATTTGGATGACCCACGGTTATATTTAATTCAGACACGTCAATTACATCAAAAAGATTTTTATCAGATATAAGCATGTGTTGGTTTGCCCCTGAATCAACAACCCAATTACTATTTGTACCCAAATCATATATACTCGCACAACTAAAGACAGAACTTGAACAAAAGAAATTACCTCCCATATTAGAGTTCTGATGTTCTGTAGTCGGCTTTTCATTTATCAAATTCATTAACTTTGTAATTTGATCTATTGTAAAAGGAGGAAAACTCGAAGAAGATGCAGTAGACATATTTTGTTTATTTGACATAAAACTATCCGAAGAGCCAGACTTTCCACTTGAATTTGTTTGTAACCTTTTTGACCCAGATGGATAACCAATAAGTTCATAGCATCTATCAATTATGTGACCAATCTTATTGCAATGAGTACATTTTAGATTAGGATTGGGACCTCTTTCATTTTTCTTTTTGTTTTCAAAAGACTGATTTGGTTTTGAAAAGAAGGCTACATTTTGTCCTTTTGAAGAACCACTAGTACCCCTATGAGATTCTTCCCCTGATACTATAGAAAAGGCTGTTTTAACTGATGGAAGAGGATCCCTTGTTAAAAGGCTGGTTCTAACAGGTTGGTAAACATTATCAAGACCCATAAGGAATTGCATAAGTTTTATTAAATGGTTAAAATCATTGAAATCTTTTGAAGCTTGACAAGTGCACGAGGGTAATTGAACAATAGCATCAAGTTGTTTCCACATGGTATTTAACTTGTGGTAATATTCAGACACGGAACTACCACTTTGACTAAGAGAATTTATTTTTTGATATAAATTGAAAACAACTGAACCGTCAACTTTATCATATGTTTCTTTTAGGTCTAGCCAGACTTCAGAAGTTAGTTTTGAAAAAACTTGACCCAGATATAATTCTTCTGATATAGAGTTTAAAATCCATGAAAGGACAACAGAGTTACATCTATCCCATTGTCTTGCGAGTGTTTCATTTTCATTTGATTTTACACATTTTCCGGTGATGAAGCCTGTTTTGTTTTTAACCTCTAAAGCCAATTTCATAGCACTTGACCAAACTGAATAATTTTCTGTGTCTTTTAACTTTATGTTTATAATAGACACATTACTTGAGTCACTTGGGTGTAAATAGAGAGGGTCTCCATAATCAAGTTTGCTTATTAGGGTCTTAGTATTAACCACAGAACTAGAACTACCATCAGACATGATTAACCAAATAAGCAAAAATAAGCTAACAGGCACACAGAACGAATAAAAAAATGTAATCAGCCAATGAAACATAGAGTAAAAAATAGGTTAAGGCAGAGAAACTTACAGAGTAGTCCATCCAAAAGTAGGGTAAAAAAGAACTCACCGTGAATGAGAGCAGAGAAATAAAGAGATCACCTTTAAGCAATTTTAATCGCTTGAACACCAGATTGTGAGCTCTGGGCTGATTAGAAAAAACCAAAAAAGAGAAGCACCGGATGATTAATGACCACACAAAGCAGAGTGACGGGTTCCTTAAAACCCTAATCGAACTGAACAACTCCCAATCAACAGCAGCCGCAGTGCACTACGAACTACTTACAACCCAACCAATTCAGACCAGAAAGGTTCCTTAGATACCCAAAAAAGAACCGATTTAAGAGACAATCGAGTTCAAAGACTGATATTAGAACCTAAGCTCTGATACCATGTAAACAAACTGAATGATTTTATTGTGACAAACTGATTCAATCCACAACTGTTAAGAGAACCAGAGACAATTCTGGTGTAATACAAAAAGACAAACAGAGAAGAAAGAACTTTAAGATGTAAGCAAGCTAGTTTGTAGATTGATGATTTAGAACGAGCAGAGAGCAAGCATATATATAGCGAGCTGTAGATGGGTCTTCTCTTTAAGCAATATTCGATAGCGAAGATCATGGCTGGGATGAGCAGGAGACAGTTGTAGCATCGATGTAGAATGAGGGAAATTAGGGCTTGATTTCTAAACATAATCTTCTTAATTAGACTTTCCATCAAAGGCCCTTCAAGATTGCATACTTGCCATATAACACCATAAAACTGAAAAAGGAAATAGAAGGAATTATTTTACTGCTGAATTAGAAATAAAATATATAAAGTTTTAACACAAATATTTTTCATTCCTTATATTTGCAAAACAGTTGTAAATCTCCAAAAATAGTGGAGATCTCATATATTATTTATACAGAATGAATGCTGGGAAAGGGATCATCGATCCTGTTCATATCTCTATTGCCTCTGTCACAAACGAATGCTTGTTTCTACTGTGATATCGTTGAGAAACTATACTGGGTTAAGGTTTATTGCCTCATGTCATCCACCTACAAACCGTGTCTATGCACGCTCTCATGCCCCTAACACCTCCACGTCAGCCCCCTTTTTCTCTCTTTCATCTTAGCCCACAAAAGTTCATGACGGATGGTCTTAGGAGTAGTCCTATGGAGTACCACATTACCATTGTAAGATCAAAACATAATGTAAAAATCCTGAAGACTTCAAATGATGACAGGATTTGGACTTCTTAAGAAAGTACAAGACTTCTGTCATTGTGGGTAATTAATTAATTATGGAATCTTGATCAAAAGCAATCTAGGTGACAACCATGAATTGTGAGCATGTTGAACAATGCAAGAATCAATTTTTTCAATGATTAATGAATTTCAAAATCAATATCTTTTTTATTCATGAACAATAAAAAGTGCCTATAATGATGTACATAGCATTTTCTTTATTATGTTCTCTATTCATCAAACCAATCATATAAAGTTATCTTTATTTTTTGCCATACAAAAAAAAAAAAAAAAACACCTTTAGATTTAAGGAGAAATGTTTTTTTATTTATCAAATTTAAAGATAAATGTAATTTTATTTATCAAAAAAGTTGTTAGTAATCTAAAAAAGACACATCTCCTTGCTATATATTTTTTTAAATATTCCAAAACCCCGAGAACAATCTAGGACTATATGTTATACATGCGGAGCGGAGGGATGAGCAAGGTTGTTCAGAGATGGAGTGTGCCCCCGACCGGGAACACTGCACCATGTGCGGCGGTACTGTAAACTCTAACCAAACGCAATACTGTAGCCTGACACGAGGAAAATGGACAAGGAAGGGGCATAGGCTGACGGGGATGGAGCCGCACCACAAGATGATGTGGATTTAGCCAAATTTCAGGGAGGCTTGTTCTTGTAGCAAGCGAGAGGCATAACATGCAGCCTAAGATTTTCTCTCTGCAAAGTTCGTCTGAGGATTTGAGCAAATTTTTTTAAGAAATGCTTGTTTTTAATTTAGAAAAATAAAAGTTATATACGTATTTTCTTACTTTTCAAATTAAAAATTCACTTTAATTATGTGATGGTAGATATTTGTTTTCTTTCCGTTATGGTAAGATCGTGGTCTTGGGTCCCCATAATCATTAAAAGTATATTTGAGTATATATTTAGAAGTAAAAATGAATCGTAAGGCTAGGGTTGTCTCAAAATTATCAATAT
This sequence comes from Helianthus tuberosus, assembly GCA_030545235.1. NCBI lineage: Eukaryota > Viridiplantae > Streptophyta > Magnoliopsida > Asterales > Asteraceae > Helianthus > Helianthus tuberosus. Next base: position 7,747,690 of record CM060385.1, read on the forward strand.
TTGATTTTGACTACTCATATAAATAATGTATATGCGAATGTCTAGTTGACTATTTATTTCTCAATAGTGTGAAATATAACTTGACATGTCGTTTAAAAAATTTAATGAAACCTTTTTTTCTATATGATAAAAAATTATTATTTTATATATCAAGAAGGCCATAATACGGTTCATTAAAATTCATTAAAATACACATTTATACTTACCTGTTTTAGAAGTTAATGGCCTATATGGGAGGCCCTATATACATGAATAGTACACGCATGCTATACACATTTGAAATTGTTTGTATTAATGGAAATTGGCATGTAATAATTCTAATTAGATTTCATTAGCCATTAAGAGTCCTACCTTTAAATATTTCCCCCATCAGTCCCATCTTTCACCTATTTTTCCTACATCGGTCCCCCGTTAAAAAAAACTTAACGGAGTTATGTTTTTTTTCCAAATTACAAACATTTTTTTTACAGTTTTTGATCAGAATGACGATACGAGTCCATTGATGTAATACTTAACTCAAAACGGTGTTCCGTTAAGTTTTTTTTAACAGGTGACCGGTGTAGGAAAAATAGGTGAAATGTGAGATTGGTGGGGGGGAATATTCAAAGGTAGGACTGTCAATCGCCAATGACATCTAGTTGGGATTATTACATGCCAATTCCACTTGAATTAAAGTTAATGGCCTAGTAACACGTTGTTGGGTGAATTGCCAGGGGTGGACCTAGCCTTAACCGGGGGGTAGCCTCCGCTACGGCTTGGCTCGGAAAAATTTGACGTTTTTAGTGTAAATTTTGGAAAAATTTGATGTTTTTTCGATTTCGTTACGGCTTATTTATAAAACGTTACGGCTTGGCGTGAATACTAGATCCGCCACTGTGAATTGCAATAGTTGTAGGTGTCTAATTTATAACAACAATGGCAAATACAATAATTTATTATTCATTGCATGTTTTTATCTATTTTTCACGTCCAAAAATTAATAATGCCATTACTTTAGTGTTCCATACATACTGGAACAATTTCAACACTTTATAGTGTACCGGATAATCACCAACGTCTGATTTAAACACTTTTATCGCTACGCGATAAATTTAAATTTAATGGATACCAAATACAATCCCATACATTTACCCGAACCTTGCTAGACGTTGTGGGCTCAATTAATAATTAATTAAGTATAACGCATGTAATTAATGCAAATCGGGATTAATTAAGATTTGTCGGGTGGCATAAAATTCTCACAATGGAAGCGCTCATCACAAAGGCATTGCACGTAATTTTTCTATCTACATGTTGGTTTATATGACAAGACTACAATAGAAAATTTTAATTGTATTCAAAGAAATGCTGTAAAAAATAGTATTTTAAAGAAAAATGATATTTAGTTTGAAACTTGAAGATCTTTCGATCCTGACATTTTAGTTTGTCCTTTTTTACTGAATGCATTTACTTTTTATGGTTGTATTCAGTTTTTTTGGCTTCCAAAATCCTTTTGGAGATTCGATTTGCATTCAATTTTTAACTACCGTAATTAGTTACCATTCAATACTCTAGACCTATTAATTTACCACAAAGTAAACATTGCAATTAATATATTGGTATGCCATTATTATTTGCATCAATCATGTAGCAGCAATAGTCATTAACATTTTTTTTAACAGCAAGAAACGACGTGCCAATCACCGTAACATTGGGCGTTGTGGCCAAGGTCGACTACTCGATCGCCGTCAGCCCCTTGGCTCTCCCCAGATGCGTGGAAACCCGACCTCCACCCGCCCGAAGGCACGACGGTGGAATAATCGGTAAAACCTCGCCTCTCATCCAAGTCGAACCGGCGCCACCCGTATTCGCTCTTCACCTGGATACCGCATAAAATAATGAAGAGAGTGGGAATCGAACCTGGGGTCATAAGAAACACCAATTATTTTCTCAACCACTCCGCCACTAACTCATTGGCAATAACATTTGTTTTAAAACAACTTGAATAAAAATTCTAATAACAACTTGAATAAAATAGTGTTGCTGCCGTTAAAAAAACTTGAATAAAAAAGTAAAATAGATTAAAATTTCTTTTTTAGATTTTTTTTTAGCAAACTAGTCCCTTATATCAATCAACGATATGCAGTTATAGGATTTAAACCATCCATCTCTAAAATAAAAAGAAAGCACCTTACAACCACACTAAGTCTCTTAGAGACAAATAGTCAACTTCGATGGTAGAAGGTTCATCAAGTGGTAGTGATTGAGTCCTATAATGTGATCATGAATTCAAGTGGTAGAACCTAATTTGTCATTTGCTTTTGATACTTTTGGTTTCCTAGCCTAGAGGCCGTGAAATTTTTGAACATGGTCCAGCAAGTCATGAATACTAATTTCTCGACCCTTAAAAGTCGGTTCGCCTTTGGTAGGATCAGTTTTCCAATTCAAAAGGGGGTTGAGACGCAACTTGTTGCCCGTTTACCTGCCATTTGTTTGTAATTCGTTGGTTTGACACTTTTATGATTAAAGGTTACAATTAAAGTTTATATTTAAAAATATATATATATGTGGAATGATCATGAATTCAAGTGGTAGAACCAAATTTGCCATCAATATATGTGGAATGATCATGAATTCAAGTTTATGTGTCCGTTAATTCAACTTAATTTAAGCCAATGAGGTAGTGGTGGAGTGGTTGTGGAAAGACTTAGTGTTCTTTGTGATCCAGGTTCGACTCCCACTCTCCCCATTATTTTCTGCACCTTCCAGGTGAAGAGCAAATAGGGTGGCGCCGGTTTGTCCTTGATGGGAGGCGAGGTTTTACCGATTATTCCACTGTCGTGCCTTCGTGCGGGTGGAGGTCGGGTTTCCGCGCATCTGAGAGAGCCAAGGGGCTGGCGGCGGTCGAGTAGTCAACCTTGGCCACAACGCACGTGTCACGATGATTGGCATGTCAATCCTTGCCGTTCAAAAAAAATTCAGTTTAATTTAATTTCTTATTATTTATTTTTTGGACAGCAGCATGATATTTGACATTTCATTGTTTTTTCAGTTATTCTTGCATAAAAACAAGGAAATGCTAGTGAGACAAGATACCAGAAAAGATTTGCAATTTCAACCCATTCCTAGTATGGTGTTGTTCCTTGTAAACTAACCAATTACAACTTTACACGTGTTCCTGTACACACACTACTATGTGTGGCTTTGGGAAGAGTTCCCTTTGGTCCCCTGGTTCACAAGACTCATAACCAGCTCACCCAACCGTGGGTGAGGGTCCGGGCCTGGTGCAGCCTTTCAGATGAATTGGTAGGAGCCTACCTCTTTTAGGAACCATTCATGTAGCAATCTAAAACCCTCATCTTAAACTTCAAAAATAACCATAAAATTATTTTAAAATTTTTTATCATAATGTCACTACTAGATGAGATATATGGATATATCACACCAAATTTAAACAAAATTTGGTTTTTATGTTGTGTTGCTATGCTTCAAAGACAGAGAACCTAACTAGTTTCGTGGTTAAGAAACGTCGCCCTTTTATGCCCCCAAAATGGGCATTCGAAAAATATATAGAACTAAATTTCGTCATAAAACCCGGTGGAGTTCTATATGTCCCTCCAAAAGAAATAGCACCTGATTTAACCTAAACGATAGTGCTTATCCTATATATATATATATATATAGGATTAGGGTTAACGTACGATGCGTACGACCAACGTGCGTGATTTTGTTCTATAACATGCGGACTCGAATTGGGTTCCAATTGGGTTCAATTTTCTTTTCGTTTCAATTCAAATTGGCCATTGTTCGGTCAATTTCATCAAATTGGGTTCAAATTCATCGTTGATTTTGAAAAGTTTCATCAAAACGACGACTCGAAATCAAAACAGTAGAACAGAGGATGAAGGAACATGACCAAGCTTTGATTCAAACCGTAGAACAGAGGATGCAGGAACATGACCAAGCTTTGATTCGATTGGAGTCAACGGTCAGTAACAATGGTATCAAACTGTAGAACAGGGGATGCAATTTTGAACTGGGGAGTTAGGGGCATGCGTGATTATGGGTATAACGTGCGTGATTAATGTTTTCAACATGTGTGATTAGGGTTTTTGAGTTTATAACGTGCGTGATTTTCAAATGAACGTGCGTAATTATATGTCGTACCGGTTGTACGTTAAGAGATATTGTACGTTAACCTTCCTCTATATATATATAACTCAGATTAACCTAAACAACCTGATAGAATGGAAACGAAAAACAAACATCAGTGAATGATTTTTTCGTATTGAAATGATTGAGAACTTGATATGTTTATAAAGAGACATTACAATGAAAATAATAATGATAAAGCTAACCAATTAATGATAACATATAAATCTTAGAACTATCCTACTATTCAAACTAGATAATGACTAACAAATAAGTTTAAAGATAAATCTTAAATCAAATAATTATAGTAATAACAATTGCTAACGACATTTTGGTGCATTGAAAACCCTATTACCTTCTAATGTGTATGTCATGGGTTCGAGTCTCGTCTGGAGTAAAATAATCTAGGTTAAGCTAGTGATTTTACCACAGTAAGGCCTTTGGGCGATGGGTTACCTCTGTAATTGTGGCGGGCCGGGTCACCCGCGTCATCTGCATTCGCGGGCATGGGTGAAATTTTCCCATTAGATTTACTCTGTCGATCAGGTTTTTGTTGGTTGTTGAAAAATAATAATAATGATAACAACTAGGATCCATGATAAAGTCGGTTAACGCTTAACACAACCAAGCTCTTTGTTAAAACCCATTTCAACACCTAATATGTTGTATTAAGAGAGGATGCCTCTAAAAGCTACAAAATATCACAAAAGTTTTTTTTTTCATTCACAATAGTTTCAATGCTACAAAATATTACAAAAAAACAATCATCAAAGTACAAAATAAGATAAAATGAGCTATTGGAAGAACATTTCCTTAACATGTGCTAATAATCACTATTTTATTACTATTTTGAGGTTGATTTGATTCACAAACAAAGATTACCTCCATTATTAGTTTTCGACTTTTCTTAGTGTTGGTAAAACAATCAGTCGATTACATCACGTGTCACAATAACGTGAGCCTAATATTTTTTCCACTTCTCTTGTTTTACCCTTTCATATTCTACTTTTTTAACTAAATTTTTTAAAAGGTTAATAAAAAACAATAGTAATGAAACATAATATATCAAATGATTAGTTAGTAACTTATGTGCTTGACTTTAACCCGTGTAATATATAGGTTTCTAACTCAACTAAATCTTATTGATAATAATGTTTTTTTTTAAACTATATGACTGAATATATTTAAGGGAGTTATGATCATAAAATTTCAAAAAATAAATAAATAAATAATTGCAGCCATGATGCAATTCATGTGAAGTGCTAATGGTTGTGCTGGGGCTTGGGGGACAGAGGTGACATATTTATGTCTTCACATATCTCATTATTTCTTAAGAGATATGATAGAAACATATATTAATGACCTTGCACCCCTACTTCTATTGACACAACTATATTCATGCATAAACAAGCTTGGCCGCTCATAAGCTACTCAGGTTGGTTTGTATAAAACATAAAACAAGCCGAGCTTAAACAAGGACCCAAACCGAAAGTAAAGCTCATTTAATAAACGAGTTTGAGCCCAAGCTTCACATACACAGCTTAACTAGCCTCAGGGCCTCATAAGCCTAAACAGACCTTTAATTTATATAAATACATTATTATTGTTTTTTTTATAACAAAAATATAATTGCACAATCAGTATTATATATAATATTATGGTAAAAGTAACAAAATAATATATATACAAATAAGTATTATAAAAAAACATTTAAATATTTAAAAATAATAAACAAGCTAAGTTCAAAAGCCCGGCACGATATTTAAATATACAGCTCGAAAAGATTCAACTAGAGCTCGAGTAAACTAGCACCTGGCCCGACAGCCGTTTACATCCCTTCAGAAATTACCTCTCATCATTATCAGTTTCAACTACCAAAACAAATGTAACTGATTTTGTAAGTTTAAACGTGTTGACTTTGAAAAGTCATATTTGAATGAAGTTTCACGAATATAGGAACAGGAGGCTTTGGATAGTCTGCCTCTAAATCTCTGCCCCTACGATTTACTCTACAGTCTAGAATATGTGGAAATCAAATATACGCGTAAAAAGTAGATGCGCGAAAAAGTTAGATACAGAACAAAAGTAAAGCGTAAGTCGATTTTATAAACTTGAAGTCATCGATAATAATAAGCGAACATAATACAAATATGCAATACTTCATTTAAATATTTCATGACTATAGAGTTACAAAATTTACTGTTTTATAACAACGCAACTTAAGTGTTATACTGCTCTAGGTTTATATACATAATTAAGAAGACGAAAACATGGATATGTACACAAACCTCATCATTTGGATGATCATCCAACTTTGATAGATGATATTTTCTGAACATTTAGCGACAACATGTCAGTCCGCCCCAAGATCAATAGTCGGTTTAAGACATCTGCTGATAAAAGATCTGTAACTTTTGATGCTCGATAAAGTTCAAATGACGATGAAGTTTAGCACATGAACTAATAAAGAGCCAAACCTGTGTGAAAACAAGAAAATGAAAATATGTTAGTTTTTCTTTATATTTTTTTTATGTTTAAAATTCAACTCAAGCGGTCAAACCTGTTTTGACCTATTGCCAGACCTACATGTTCTGTCAGGCTTGGGTTAAATTCAAGATTACTAAAAAATAGAAAAATGAGGTTTGGCCAGTTTTGCGACTTTCGTCCAAAGGTTTATTTTTTCCGCATCCGGATCCAAAAGGTTTGAAATCTTGCCATTTTCATTTGGCTCGTTAACTCCATCCATTTTTCTTCGTTAAGTCCGGGGAATTTTTGCCCATTATGATAAATGCTTGTACAATGTGAAAAAGACTGAATTGCCCTTTAAGTTAATAGAAAAGACGGATATACCCCTGACTTAGCGAAGAAAAATGGATGGAGTTAACGAGCCAGATGAAAATGGCCAGATTTCAAACCTTTTGGATCCAGATGCGGAAAAACAAACCTTTGGACGAAAGTTGCAAAACTGGCCAAACCTCAGGGACAAAAGTCGCAAAACTGGTCAATGAGCCGAAACAGTTACCAAGCGGTTCATCTGCCCGATCTTCCGGTAGATGCACTTCGTCATGATCTTTTCCACGGAACACGTGTGTTTGTACGCACAAAGAATTACCCATTTGCCACATGGCTGAACCTGAGTATGACTTTCGGAGTGGTGACATGACGTGACATCATCTATTGCCAGGTCATCTGTACCATAATTACAATGCTTACATACATAAAGCATCTACCTAGGTCCATTTACTAATTTTGTCTCGCCATTGACAACATATACAGAAAACGTCAACGTAAAAAATAGTATGCTAATGAATTTATTAACCTCAAAAATGGGAACTGTTAACTGTACAATTTTATTTATTCAACGCCCACGTTTAACAATTTCGAGATTCTATACGGCATATCACAATATACATGGAAATAACATATGAGGTGAAACTCGAGATGTACCAGCTACCACTAGATCAAAAGTCAACACCAAATCTTGAAGAGAAAAAAAAGTCAAAACCTTTGTTAGACCATCTGCAACAGTTTCAGACATCCGGTGGAGTTCGCCGCAACCACCATGTCGGATTTTTGTCTCCAGCAGACACTTGAAACAAAATGATTGCTTTCGCTTTCGGTCTCTTTACCCGAAACGGGATCGATAGATCCGAACTTGTGGGATGTGATAGGCATAGGCAATGATCTATAATAAGCAAACACCTGCAGACAGACACCATTAATAAGAAAATAAAGAGTAAAATGCCCTTTTCGTCCCTGAGGTTTGGTCAGTTTTGCGACTTTAGTCCAAAGGCTTGTTTTTCTGCATCTGGATCCAAAAGGTTTGAAATCTTGCCATTTTCATCCAGCGTGTTAACTACATCCACATTTCTCCGTTAAGTTAGGGGTATTTTCGTCTTTTTTTGTTAACTTAAAGGGCATTTCAGTCTTTTTACATAAAGTGAAAAGGACCGAATTGCCCTTTAAGTTAACAAAAAAGACGGAAATACCCCTAACTTAACGGAGAATAATTGATGGAGTTAACGAGCCAAATGAAAATGTCAAGATTTCAAACCTTTTGGATCCAGGTGCAGAAAAACAAACTTTTGTACAAAAGTCGCAAAATTGGCCAAACCTCAGGGACGAAAATGGTAATTTCTTGTTTGCTTATGTCCAAACAACAACTAAATTCTAACTAAATAGAGCATACCTCATTAGTTTCTGAGCCACATGCAATGTACCCATCAGCAACCGATAATCCAACAAAGTTCTGAAAGACGCAAAGTTAATAAAGAATGTCGTAAATGTAATAACGGTGCAGTAAAAATGTAAAATAGAGTAACATACCTTCTCGTTAGTATGGCCTTTAAGGGTTAAGACGCAACTGCTGGTCGATAAACAGCCAAAATCAGCTTTATTGAGGTCCCAAATTTTTAGTGTGTTGTCAGTTGATGCAGAAACGAGGGTCCCACTATCCAAGAATTTGACATAACTAACGGCTCTGTCATGGCCAGATAATGTACACAACGGTTTGGAAGCGTTTCTAAGATCATAGCAATACGTTTTATAATCAGCTGACCCCAAAGACAATAAATGAGTGGAGTAAGGGGAAAACTGAACACAGCAGACATTTGCAACGGTTTTGATTGTCGATAAGCTCTTCTTCTGCATATAGAAAAGACAACTTTATTTATTTAACTTGTCTAGAAGGTTCTTGACATATATTAAAAGTATGAGCTATGTAAGGTATACAGAAAACGTGAAATTTTTGGATAATTATCAAATATCTAACATACCCTGCGAAAAGAACCTAATTTAGTAATATACTAATATCTATTAATTTGTTACGATGATAATGGGGAATAATTTAACTCAGAAGCTTGCGAAGGAATGGTAAATCACATGCGTGGTTGTAAAAATTCCCGACTAGCCTCCAATTAATTTTTATCTAATCGGCCAATTAATCAGTAGGCGGTCAACAGTGGTCAAATCCAGTCCTAATTGGCCAAAAATCGGTGGTAGTCTAGCGATTCCGGTCAGATTCTTAAAAAAGGGTAATGCACGGTACCCCTGACCGCGGAGGGGATAACCCCTCCAAGGCCGCCACCCGACAAGCCTGAGCCTGGCAGTAAATACCCTTGCCGAGCCGACGCCTGAGGGTACTATGTTCGCCCCAAGAATCGAACCCGGTACCTCTTGGTAAGAGGTGGGTGTCGGTGGCCAACTGGGCTACCCCAGCCGGTTATTCCGGTCAGATTCTTGACCAACACCTGTAAATTCCGGCAATTAATCCTACTTACTTGAAATTATGGGTGGAAGAAGGTGTTAGTTATAACATGTTTACATAAATAATATATTTAAAAATGTGTGTATATACATATAAAACTGAAAATTACATACAATATCCCAATCCGACTAATCCCGATTTATTGCTAGTCTGTACTCCACCGGCCGACTAGCGCCTAGCAATTCTTACAACACCGATCACATGAGATATTACAGATTTCAAAGTTCATGACCGGTCTATCGAAGAAACAATTTTGATTTAAAAGTATAACTGGAACAAAAGGAAGGTAATTCTAGTTATAAACGGGAAGAAGCTTACCTCATTAATGCTCCATAATTTGACAGAACAATCATCACTTCCACTGGCTAATTTTATCGGGTCAACTCGAGAAAAGTCAACTGACCACGCCCTCCTTTCATGCTCAATATGATGTGATATTGCTTCACCAGTTCCAGCATCCCATATCTGGCCCATCCACAAACGTATGCAAGAAACATTATATGATAGTCAGTTATAAGAACACATAAAGTGCATATTCACCATTTATAAGCTTTAATGGTAATGAATTTTTGAACTTAATCTAATGTGTATTGTGTTCCTTTGATTAGAATATTTAACCAGGAGATTGTTAAAAGAGTAAATTGCCATTTTCGTCCCTGAGGTTTGGCCAGTTTTGCGACTTTCGGCCAAAGGTTTGTTTTTCCGCATCTGGATCCAAAATGTTTGAAATCTTGTCATTTTCATCCGGCGCATTAACTCCATCCATCTTCCTCCGTTAAGTCAGGAGTATTTTCGTCTTTTTTGTTAACTTAAAGGGCAATTCGGTTTTTTTTTTTTTTTTCACTTTATGGACATGCATTTAGCCTAATGTACAACTACTCAAAATACCCTTAATAAAAAAATACGAAATACCCCTAACTTAATGGAGAAAAACGGACGGAGTGAACGAGCCGGATAAAAATGGCAAGATTTCAAACCTTTTGGATCCAGATGCGAAAAAAACAAACCTTCGGACAAAAGTCGCAAACTGGCCAAACCTCAGGGACGAAAATGACATTTTACTCTTGTTAAAAGGACTAACCTTGACCACACCGTCATAGTCTGCCGAGGCCAGATAATTCCTGATATAGCTATTCCAACAAATGGAACTAAGTCGAGATTTGTTGGACATCTCAACAGCTGGATAATGAATGTCGACAGAATCATTCAACAAAGCATGAAAATCATATACTTTTATCTTTTTCGACACTCCGGCAGTTGCAAAATAATCCTCATCTCGGTCAAAACCAAGTGAACATATAACATTTCCCATACTACTAAAATCACCATTCCGTAAAACTCCCCGTACTTCAAACTTACTATAACGAGCATATTTGCACAAACCGTTGAAAAAGATCCCCAAACGATCCGCCGGCTTTTTACCCGCTTCCGTATTTTTCGTCACAATATTCTTTTCCCGACTACTTAACACTTCACGCTCCCCGGATTCGTTCATGTCAGAGTTCCCTATGGTGGATCGCACGGAAAAGTAGGCGTGTTCAATATGATTTATATTGTTTATTAAGCGTGATCCACCTAGACTAGAAAATGTAGTCGATTTTAACTTCTTCCCCGGAGTTTTACTCGGCTGTCGTGACTCTATCTCTAAAATGTCGGATTCTAAGCTTTTAATATCGTCAGCTAATTTTGCCGCACATGTCTGCTTTTGTTCATTTAAAGATGCGAGAAAATGCAACATTAAATCTGATTCGGCATCTTCTTGATCAATGGATGTTGACATTTGTTTCATAGATGATGTTTGTATTCCGTTTATAAGCTCGGACTGTAGGATGGCCCTGATAAAAGAAAGTTAATGAATGTTAGGTTAAAGCTGGAATGAAGTTTTCAAATCATAAAGGGAATGTTCACGCAACTCTTAATATACAATACAAAAACTACTTTTACAGCAATCCGTGACGCACTTAATTCAAACATAATTAGGGCTGCAAACGAACCGGACGTTCAGTGAACAGTTCATGAACCGTTTGGCGGGAAGTTCGTTTGTGTTTGTTCGTTTAATAAATAAACGAACACAAACAGTAAATCTCGTTCGTTTAGTTAAATGAACGAACTTGAACAGAGGCCGCGTTCATTCATTTATGTGTGTGAACGTTCGGTAACGTGTTCGTTTGTGTTCGATAGTTCATTAGTATTTCTAGTTTTTATATTTTTAAATACTTCAAAATATTGACAAATGAAATATTTAATCAGTATCAGTGTATATATATTATGTTTGTGAACGCTTGTTTGTGTTCGTTTGTTTCTATTTGTGTTCATGATTCATGAACATTAGTTTGTGTCATTTGTGTTTATGAACGTTTGTTGCCTAACGAACGAACACGAACATAAAATCTTCTTCGGTAAGTGTTAATGAACAGTTCATGAACATATATTTCCTTAACAAACGAACACGAACAAGGTCTTGTTCGTGTTCATTCGGTTCGTTTGCAGCCCTAGACTCAGATATATGAGGCAAGATTTCACACTAAACATGATTCAAACAATACCTAGTTGTTGGGCGTAATGACGGCTCAGGATGAAGCAGCCAAAGACAGAATCCTGTTTCCTTGGGATTCTCCAACATGAAACTAGGAGGAAGGATCCGCTGGTGTAGGTCCTTCATCGCGATAGCATGGGCTCTAGCCGATTCAAATGACCCAAGTAGCTCAAATAGAAGAACGCCTAGAGAGTAGACGTTTGACGATAACGTAGAGCACCTCTCTCCAGAATCCTCTGGACTGGCATACCACTGCTCTTCCAATGGATCACCGACGAAATTATTCACCAGTTGGGGTGTAGCGTATAACGGCTGACTGTTCGACATGTTTTGAATTGGATAGGTATTATTATTTGATGTAGCAAATAAGTGCTGACTGTTGGATATGTTTTGGATTGGATACGTATTATCTCTTGTAGGGATATTTTGTCCGTTAAATCCGTACCCGGAATCTTTGAAACCAGAATGTACCGCAAACTGAGGCCACCGACGAAACATGTTCCCTTGTTTTTGTCTTTTTGCGCTTTGGCTAGCACCGAGAAGATGACTGTGCTCCCCTTCTCGCTTCTTATCTCCGTTCTTTTCCAAATTGGAAACTTCTTTAGTCCCGATAACAGGCGAACCGATGTACAAAACTTGGTTTTGTGGCGTCAACTTGAAGCATGACGGACGTAACGCTTGCAACGGTTCTCCACGAGAATGAGATGCATCCATCAGATCCAAAATCTGCTTGAATATATCCATGTTTTTCGATTTGTCGACCTTGTTCTGACCCGCTTTAAGCCATTCTCTCAGACTCAAACCTTCATGAACAGTAGTTTCCGTAGTTGAATTAGGCGTTGAATTTAAACTAACCAAAGCAGCTTGTGGATGATTCGGACCACGAATACGACCAAGCGCTTCACGAGCTGGGCCCGGGCCACTGCATATGACACCTTTTCCCTTCAACGAACTTTTCACAAAATACTGAGAAAACCCTGATTGAGAAAGAATCTTTGTTCGAATCCCGTTAGGAGATAACAAAGTATTCAACGAAGCAGGTTGATTGTCCTCTTGCCGCGAACGTGAACGGTCCGCAACGTCATTTTGATTTTCAACTTGTGTATGTAAACTATTCATTTCATCCGGGAAGAACGTGTTCCAAACGTTATGCGAACTATGCATTTTATCTTTTACCCCCGAACCACCCGTCTCCAAGCTCCCACTGTCGAAATTTCTCACCGTTAACTCTTCAACCATCATCCCTGCTACATCCACACTACGAGGGCTGGTCCACGCGTGCTCGGTTGTGTCAACCCTAGCAACATTCTTTCCCTTGTAATCATCACCGGGTATCACCATTTCCTGCACATTCGAGCTTCCATGCTCCATTAAAAACCCACTCTCTTTCGCCATAAACCGTCTACCGTCAACCAGATTATCCGACGCTGCTTCACCGTCCACTAGTTCATCCATTTCCCCAAAAAGAAACCGCATTCAAATCGCAGGTGCGGTAGATCTGAAATTCATAACAAATAATCCATAAAAAAATGCTTTAGTTACTAACTAAAACATTAAATCTAGGGTTTTGAAAACAATAACACAAACAGATTAAACCAAAAATATAATTAACAACACAATTAATCCAAAACAAACAAAATCCCCAAAACATAAACTCAAATCATAACAAACCCTAGCTCAACTCAACTATTAACTTTCAGTTATCAATTATTAACAAACGCATCGAATAATCTAGAATTCAACTCATGAAAACTTCAGATTAAGCAAAATCTGTTGCTAAACTATAAATCAGAAAGTGTATAAGGATAAGGATGAAATCAAAATTAACCAATCAAATTCTGTACGAATCATATCATATCATATAATATTAATAATTAATAATTAAATATCAATGAATTCATACCTTCGATGTCGCAAAAAAGTAGAAATTGAACAAGAAATTATTGATTGATTCAGAGGAATTTAAACTATAAAAGTATAATAATATTCATCAAGTTTGGAAGCCATGGGGGGAGGGAGGGGGTTTATTGTTAGATTTTTTTTATTATTGTTATTTCTTTTTATATTATTATTATTATTTTTTTTTAATTGAATAATAATTGGCTTTCAATTATTTAACTATAGATACAGATATATTGTATAGTTTTTGTCTAGTAAGATATAGTATTGTGAATTGTATTTTTAAGCTTGGTATGGTTTTGTTATTGATAGACGTGGTGCGTGTTAGGAGTGGATACTCGTATTAGTATCAGATACAGTGGTGAAAGTTAAATTTACTTTCTTTTAATGAATCTAAGAAATGATAAAACTAGAGAATATCAATCGTACACGTAGTATAAATTTCATGTTATCAGAATACGGATGTAACCGACACTCGTCAAATAATGTAATGCGTATCAAATGAATTTAAAAAAAAAACAAATATTGAAAAAGCATAATTATTCATAATTGACTAGTGTTATGTACACATACCCAAAGTTCTATCAAGGGAGAGAATTTAGGAAATGTAATCCAGTACCAATATTTTTTATTTTAATAATAACAATTAAATATTACTGTTAAAAATTACAATAATATTGTAAAATGCTAAAGTGATCCATGAGTATAGGTCACTTTTTTCACTTCAATCAAAAATGAAACTTTTGTATCTGGGTCTTTAAGGTTTCATTTTGTGTTGTCATTTTCATCCAATTGACAAATTATGTTATAATTTTCTGTTAACTTCTCCCTCTTTTATCGGTTTCCTCGTTTAAATTAAGGATATAATTACCATTTTATGTCATAATATATTTTAATTAAATGAGAAAAACGACAAAAAAAAAAAAGAATTTTACAGAAAATTCTAACCCAGTTTGCCAATCATATGAAAATGAGAATAAAAAAGAAATCTTAAACACCCAGATACAAAAGATTTATTTTTTTACTAAAATGTCAAAAGTGAAATAAACTCAGAGACCATTTTAACATTTCATTCTAATATTATATTATATTATGTTATTTTATTTTATATTATAATTTTATTAAAATAAAGTAGCAAAATGAAAAGTATTTTTTCACTAAAATGGATAAATACAAATGGTTTTGATACTTTTTATTAAAGAAATGGTTTTAATACTTTTTTATTAGAGAAATTGAGCTGGTTGTGATGTGACCAAAGATTTTATGTGGTATCTGAAGGACGCACGTAGCCATCGTGACTATTTTAAAAACAGCCCACAACACCAGCTGGGTCCACTTCACATCCACTGACTGGCTGCACCCAATGATATATATCACAAACCACCCCAAAGAGGGAACAAACACAACACACCTACTTGATCTATTCACTTCTATACGTCACATAATAACAATTTTATAAATTCAGGCAGTACTTCCACTATTGTAAGGTACATTAAAAAAAATTACACAAGATACTATACACAATTTATAACAAGACTTAAATGTAATTTTACTTCATGTGGTTTGAGTTATTTTCCCAGTTTAGTTTAAAGGTTTCATTTTTCGACCATATAAAATGATCGAATTACCCTTCTAGCTAACATAAAAAATGGACAGAGTTAACCCAGTGCACTAAAATAACGACGTTTGAAACTATTTGAACTAAAATGGCAACGTTTCAAACTTTTGGACTAAACTGACAAAATGGCCCAAACTACAGGGACTAAAATGGCATTTAACTCCATATTTCAGAGGCTGTTTGGTAGTCTCCTAATGAATGGTCAGAGGAGGTAGAGTGTGTTTGATTCACTAAAAAACATTTTTAATGGTTCATGTAACCTCTTAATGGGTAAGTTCTAGAAACATGTTGACTCGTTAAAAGGCTACCTCTTAATCGGTCAGACATCTTAATGGCAGCACACGATTGCCAAACAGCCTCTACTTTTCTAATAAGAATCAATTTTGAAATAAGATTCAAAATCTTCAACAACAAATTTAACTTTCGAATGGAGTTAGATTGTTAGTTGAATTATTTCATTTAGCCCATAACTTTGAAGCCCACATAAAGTGAAGCCCAATAAATGTTAAATGTGAAGTCTAGTTTAGTGGGCCTATTTTTTAGCCCATGAAACTTTATACAGACTGCAAGTTTCAGAAGTCCATAACAAACATAAGTATCTATTTATACTTTCTATAAAAGAAGAAATCCTAATGACATAAGAAAAGTTGATGTGTCAGGAGGAGAGCATGTCTAACAAGGCTTTTCTTATGTCATTATTACATCATAATGCCTAATATTAAAAGACTAACAAATTCAAAGGTGGCCCACATTCATATTCCAAAGGCCTGTCATCAAACCACTGTCTATCTTCAAAATTTAAACCTATGTTATAAATTCAAACCACTGCCTTAAACCTCTGACGATTCAAAATTCAAAACCTCAAATCCAGTTCCCTCAACATTTGCCCTCAACATTTTATAATCAAACATTTGTTCTCAATTCAAAATTATGGCTCCACATTCAAAATTCAAAATTCAAACCATATATTCTAATCTTATAAATAAGACATAATTATCTGGCTCCACATTCAAATCTCTCTCGCTCATATCTGCGAGCGTGTCTCTCTCTCCCCCTCTCTCTCAAATGCATCTTTCTCGTGATTCAGCCGCTAATCTCCTATTACACTTCTTTGTTCGAATTTTGATGATTCTGTTTACATGTTATCGTTCCAATGTCATTGTTCCAACATCGTTGTTTCAATGAAGTTTCCCATCACACATCAACCTTCTCCATGTTATTTCATGCTCTCTTTTGAATTTCAGGTCAGTTAGCATGTTGCAGGTTTTGTTGTAATTAGTGTCATTGATTATGTCGACTTTTCTGTTTAGTTCTTCGTCTGTTCTTTGTTCTTTGGGAGACCACATGGAGAACTGTGTTTTAACATCGCTGGTGTCTGACCATTTGAAAAGGTTTTTGCATTAAAAGACTGTTATTGTGAAATATACATTAATATTTTTATATTAAATCTACACGTTTTCACAATTACAAATTTCAGTATATAAACTCATATATTCACTTCACCTGTTTTGTAGTAAATTTCAGGAAAGTCGAGTAATATAGTTTATTCAAATGGCGTCATTCACAAATGCAAAATCAGATGTTTTAAAGCAGCGATTTGTCAGGCAAATCGACGAACAGGTGTATGAAGATAGGGCTACTCTTCAAGAGCTGAAGAGATGTTTTGATGGATTGCAAGTTGGCTTGTTCACTAGAGAGCAGGTTTCGAGAGATCTTATGTGGATGCCTTCAACTCTTGTTCGTGAGCTTTGTGTTGTCAGTAATATAGAATACGGTGATAGAGACGTGGAGTTCATGGCGATGCTGAAGGACATACATCGAGAGGTTCAGCAATCGATGGAGTTGAAGCTAAAGTTTCTTAATTCTTGTTGTTATTGTGTGATTTGAACTTTGCGTTTTAGTTTTACTTATTTAGTGTTTGAGTTTCATTTAGATTATGTTGATGTTGAATTGTGTCTGAACATCTGTTTGGTAAGTCAACAGAAGTTTAATAGTATCAAGGGTTGGTTTGATGGTGAACAGATAATGTTGATGTTGAATTGTGTCTGAACATCTGTTTGGTAAGTCAACAGAGGTAATAGTATCAAGGGTTGGTTTGATGGTGAACAGATTATATTGATGTTGAATTGTGTTTGAACATCTGTTTGGTAAGTCAATAGAGGTTTAATAGTATCAAGGGTTGGTTTGATGGTGAACAGATAATGTTGATGTTGAATTGTGTCTGAACATCTGTTTGGTAAGTCAACAGAGGTTTAATAGTATCAAGGGTTGGTTTAATGGTGAACAAATTATGTTGATGTTGAATTGTGTCTGAACATCTGTTTGGTAAGTCAACAGAGGTTTAATAGTATCAAGGGCTGGTTTGATGGTGAACAGATTATGTTGATGTTGAATTGTGTTTGAACATCTGTTTGGTAAGTCAACAGAGGTTTAATAGTATCAAGGGTTGGTTTGATGGTGAACAGATGAGTGCAAAGATAAAACAAATGTTCAAAATTTGATCATTGATAGTAGTTTTTTGAAGAATCTGTGCTTCTGCAAATTAAGTGTTTGAACATCTGTGTTCCTGCAAATCTTGCTGTTATTGTTAGATTTGAAATTTGCGTGTTAGTTTTACTTATTTAGTGTTTGAGTTTCATTTAGATTATGTTGATGTTGAATTGTGTCTGAACATCTGTTTGGTAAGTTAACAGAAGTTTAATAGTATCAAGGGTTGGTTTGATGGTGAACAGATAATGTTGATGTTGAATTGTGTCTGAACATCTGTTTGGTAAGTCAACAGAGGTTTAATAGTTTCAAGGGTTGGTTTGATGGTGAACAGATAATGTTGATGTTGAATTATGTCTGAACATCTGTTTGGTAAGTCAACAGAGGTTTAATATTATCAAGGGTTGTTTTGATGGTGAAAAGATAATGTTGATGTTGAATTGTGTCTGAACATCTGTTTGGTAATTCAACAGAGGTTTAATAGTATCAAGGGTTGGTTTGATTGTGTACAAATTATGTTGATATTGAATTGTGTCTGAACATCTGTTTGATAAGTCAACAGAGGTTTAATAGTATCAAGGGTTGGTTTGATGGTGAACAGGTGAGTGCAAAGATAAAACAAATGTTCAGAATTTGATCATTGATAATAGTTTTTTGAAGAATCTGTGCTTCTGCAAATTAAGTGTTTGAACATCTGTGTTCCTGCAAATCTTGCTGTTATTGTTAGATTTGAACTTTGCGTTTTAGTTTTACTTATTTAGTGTTTGAGTTTCATTTAGTTTATGTTGATTTTGAATTGTGTCTGAACATCTGTTTGGTAAGTTAACAGAAGTTTAATAGTATCAAGGGTTGGTTTGATGGTGAACAGATAATGTTGATGTTGAATTGTGTCTGAACATCTGTTTGGTAAGTCAACAGAGGTTTAATAGTATCAAGGGTTGGTTTGATGGTGAACAGATAATGTTGATGTTGAATTGTGTCTGAACATCTATTTGGTAAGTCAACAGAGGTTTAATAGTATCAAGGGTTGTTTTGATGGTGAACAGATAATGTTGATGTTGAATTGTGTCTGAACATCTGTTTGGTAAGGCAACAGAGGTTTAATAGTATCAAGGGTTGGTTTGATGGTGAACAGATTATGTTGATGTTGAATTGTGTTTGAACATCTGTTTGGTAAGTCAACAGAGGTTTAATAGTTTCAAGGGTTGGTTTGATGGTGAACAGATGAGTGCAAAGATAAAACAAATGTTCAGAATTTGATCATTGATAATAGTTTTTTGAAGAATCTGTGCTCCTGCAAACTTACAGAGAGTCAATATTTGTAGTTGTAAACGGTCTGTTGTAGTTAAAGTTTGGTAAAAGAGAACATCTGCTGATGATGAAACAACTGTGTATGCTAACGCCTGTTTGATTTACCACTGTTGACTAAATGAATAAAATGTGTGTTATAGCTAAAGTCTGAAAAAAAAAGAGCATCTGCTGTTATAAAAGGTGTGTTTTCAGTCTTAAAATGTTTAACAGAGGATTTGATACTAACAGTGGTTGGGCTAATAGCAGATGTTGGACTTACGACTGTTGAGTTACACCGATTGAAAACAACTGTTTTTGAAACTTATGCTTGCCTAAAAATACATCCACTGCTAAATGGTACCGTCTGTTGTCATAATTTTTGTTTATCCTAATAACTGTTGATTTACTATACTGCTGACTGTCATCCATTATGACAACAGAGGTTCTGACGTGGACAGATGTTAGCTAAAAATTAAACAACTGCTGAAAGTTATCATCTGTTCCCATAACTTCTGTTTATCTAACCACTGTTTAACTCACGCTGTTCCCAACGACCAACGAAGGTTTCCAAACACATTTTGTTAGACATCTTTTAGACATGTAAATAACAAATTCAATAAGGGGTGTATGTGTAAATATTTTTCATTTGTTGAAAATATGGGAAACGAAAACACAACCGTCATTATTTCTTTTGCATCATTACACATCAAACATCTATCATCTGACTTCTTTCAAAAATCTCTTCTTCCCAGTCATTTTCTAGGGTTTAAACTTTCTTATTCTCCATCTTCTACACTTCAATCACTAGAGGTTTTATTGTTTTTTGTTCAGCAACTGGTATGTACATTCATATTGTAATGAACTTTATATTGTTTAACCGATTTTAATTCAAATCCTATCTTGCTACAAATACGATTTTAAACGTTTATTGCTATACATTCAAGAAGGGTTTAGTTAGGCGTTTGAATCATTTGTTGAGAACATATTAAAATAGTTATTATTTGCAGAAAATTTTTAACTCATGCTCTGTTTCTATGATTAATTTCAGTAGATACCCTGTTAATACAAAAAGTTAATGTTCATCTTCGAAGCCAACTTTTTAATTTCAATCTTTCAACATCTTTACTGATTCAGGTTTTATCATGTTTACTACATTTGTCAAGTTTCTTGATAACCCAGAATCTTTGAAATTGGTATGACATGTTTTTATATACATAATTTATTTTTATTGAGATATATATTTAACAGTTGTTATGGTTTATATTTTCTTACACTACTTAAAAATTATATACAGGATGTACCTATAGCCTTTGCTAATCAAAAGTGGGGAGATTGTTGGCAAAAAAATAAGTTGCGAATCTATCATGAGTCTGGTAAAAAATGGGTTGTGAGGGTCAGAACAGAAAATTCAACACCAATAATAACTGACGGTTGGGACAATGTTGTTAAAGATCTCAATCTGTCGAGGGATACTTTGTTGGTTTTCAAAGCGTTAGGTGATTTTGGGCTTGAACTTTCATGTTTTGTTGATGGCATGTGTGGTGAATCTTATTTCACGTTTAATCATTATGCAAGATTTGGTTTTACGGTATGACTATTGATCTTAACTTCAATCCTTTTGCATCTTAAACGTGTCAACACTTATTCTCATAAGTTACATACTTCACGTATAGTATTCATTATTTTTAATTTTATGCAGGTAATCGAAGACTGCTTCATTAAACAATTTTACGTAAACAGCCCACCAAGTGGCAAATTTCAAATCTGTTATAAGGTTTCCTATTGGAATGTTGAGGTTTCTAAGGTTGATACAAACTTTGTATTTGCTAGAGGATGGCCTGAAATGTGCAAAGATGTTGGGATACTTGAGGATGATTTGCTTGTGTTTAGCAGAATTGATGATGTTGTTTTTGAGGTAGTAGTTTATAGAGATGGGACTGAGATTTGCTTTTCGAAGAAACCTGAATCTGACGATGATAGTGTACTTGAGATATCGAAGGCTGATTATGTTGAGAATGCATTCAAGGTACGTATGTATTTAGCATTAGCAGTAAAAGTTTTAATTATTTTATCATTATATTAATTATTTCATTAATGTTGACCAGGACATCTATGAGGATGAAGAAGTTGTGTCTGTAGGTGAAGGAAGAACCATTACTCAGGTACTTACTAAATTATTAAAATTATTTATATTTATTTTTAATGTAACACATATAAGAATTTAATGTTTTTACAACTATTAGTAATGCTGTTTACTGATGTTACATTTATCCAATAATGTATTATTTAGAAGAAGTTACCAACCAATGCCGAATGCACGTCGAATAGACGCATGTCTTCACGATTGAATAAAACACAAGATGTAAGTTTACCATCTTAAAGATTGTTATATTACTATGGTTATTATAGTTACTCTATGACAACAGGTTAAGAAGAAAGGTAAAGTTACTTCTGAGAGGAAGGAGACAGTCAAGAATAGGACTAAGGGAAATGCTGACTTATCTGTCAACACAAGTGATCATATTGGATGTTCTTCATCTACTCACAAAGTTAAGGTATCTATACTCTCCACTTAATTAGTATATCTTATATAAACTGTTTTTTTTGTGTGCATATATTCAACATTCCTTTAATTCACATGTATATGTTTACTTTTTCATCAAGGGGAAGAGAGCCGCCAACGTTCAGAAAAAGCTTAACTGTAGAAATAAGATTACGAAGACTATAAAAAAACATTTTGGACATCTTCTTGACCCTGAGTTCTTTCATTTTGATCACAAAGGAGACTATAGTGTAACACCACGAAAAAACGTGTCCAATTATGTAAAGACACGTGTCCTAAACTCTAAATATGTAAAATATTGAGTTTAAGGGACTAAAGATGACAAACGATGAAACTATGTGTCCGGAGGGACTAAAAGTGTCAACATGCCAAACTTGAGCCTCTGAATGACCATACGTGAAGAATATATTCTTAAACGAGTGATTAATTGGATATAAGAAGCCGTTTGTGAAAATAATCGGAAGATTATAAAACTACAAGGGTTAAACATGTCAACATGTTAATTCTGACCTCTGAGTGACCTTTTAACGAACCCGAGGCTTCAAAATATTCAAATATACTCTCAAGAATAAGTGGTGTAAATTTCACGTGGTTTCGAGATCGTTAAGCGAGTTTTCAAGACTTTGGGTAAAAAGTGTCAACTTGATGAAACTTGCATTTATAGTGATATTTAACGAAACTGAGCCAAAAGAAGTTTGATTATACATCCTTGAGCCTCTACAAACTAACTACAAGGGCCTTATATGCCAAAAATGAGGTTAAAAAGGGTTTAAAATGGCCAGGGACCAATCCTGCCATGTTCAAAAATGTTTTAACCTGATCAGCAGGTTTACGCGGGGCGCGTAAACCCTTGCCTGACCCTTACGTGGCCCGACTAAAAGTCCCCAGCGCAGAAAAATGAGGACAGGTGCAGGTTTCCAGCTTTAACCGACTTAAACTCATTTGTATCGAATCTAGGGGTTGTTTGTTGATGTTATTAAACCACTAGGACACTTGGAGTGATCCTAGGGACCTTCTTAACAGGTGCAATCATCTAGGGACTTGGCAAATTACTATATAAGGGGCACTATTTCATTGATCTTATGCACTTCATTGCAACAACTTTCAAAACAACCATCTCTGGAACTTGCAAGGAATAGGAGAAGACTTAGAAGTGTAGAAAAGATAACAAGGACCATTAGTAAGAGTCTTAATCCCTGCTTAGTCCTTTTAATTTGTTTAAAAACCGAAAAGTCAAACATATCGTAATTAAGCTTTGACTTTCGGTTTAATCACAAATGGTCCAGCCACTAACCAAAACGAAAGTGGTTATGGAACCATATTAAGGTAGGTGATTAACCCTTAAAAGGGCACCTCCTAATTATTTCGTTTGACTAGTTAATTGTCGGGTCAAACTAGTTTGACAAAAAGTCAAACTGGACAGAAAGTTTAAAAATGATTTAAATTAATAAACCAGAAGTTCTAAATTATATTTTAACATTCTAATAACTTAGTAATTAATATTAGAACATGTTTAATTAGTCCTAACCCGGCAATTATCAGTCTAAGGTCAGTTTATAACCGAAAGTCGCAAAAGCTTGACTTTTTCTTTGACTTTCAGTTCTGACCCGTTCAAGCTTAATTCTCCCATGTTTTAAGCTTCCATTAGGACCACATTATTCAGTAGTATAACCCTCTAGAGTTATATTGCTTGGTCCTTAGTAGTTTGAATTATATGCTTTCGTTTGTTAATATGCTTATAAACGACGTAAATGCCCTTTTGACATACAATTGAGATTTTTAGAAATGTGAGTGGACAAAAACCTTTGCTACTGATATATAAGCTTGTCCCGAAAACTTGACATCAGTTCTTGGTCTCAAATAGGAGTTATGCTCGATATCGTAATTAGAAGCTTTTTGTTAATTAAATTGCGATATCTTGCATAAGTCATGTTTAAACTTGGATTTTGAACCAAAACTCATTACCTGCTGTTAGGATATTATTTTTAAGGAATATTAAGATTTTTGGCCAGATTATAATATGTTTAAAACATAGAGTTCTTGTGTAATTCGGTTAATGATGATAATACCCTTTTTAAGCATAAAATGAGATTAACAAATGATTTGAATGCCAAACCTTTTCCTACTGATTTCATACATTAAATAAATTATTTTAAGCATTTAAAACTGATCAAAATCTCATATTTACATAAACATCTTGATTATAGTCAATTAGCGAGTTTTACACTAATTAGGTGCATAGTATGGTTTAAAACCATATTTAACATCTAAGACTTGTTACCTACTGAATTTTTAAACAAATTTAAATATTATTATAGTAGGTATAAGTCATGAACTCAGATGTCCAAAAATGTCCTTGAAAGCCTATGTGAAATGACCAAAATGCCCTTTCGGGGCATAGTTTGGCCATAAATGATAAACCTCACATATATGTAATATCTTACTGATGTAATGAGATAAATTAAATATTTTTACTGATTACAAAAGACCAGAACTTCAGTTTATTATAAAATCTCTTTTATAATTATTAAAATGACCAAAATGCCCTTACGGGACTTAAATTGGTTTTAATTACTTTTTGGGCATATATGTTAACATCCTACTGATGTATTAACATATTTTAAGCATAATAACATTTGAGACCTGTATATAATTCATTTGGTTACCCGTTACGTTTTTACGCGTTCGGGTCGGTTTATGTGACTAGTTTACATAAAATAGCCGAAACGGGTTTAACCTTATCATTAAATTCTCAAATTCCAGAATGTGTTTAGTTTACCCATATTATACAAGTATCCAAGCTTGTCGGGTCTAAACCACATTCTATTCTGGTCTCCGCGTAATATAGCGTTTAGAACCGTAAAGTGTCTTCCTGGCTAGCCGGTCTAAGTCTTTGACTTAACTAAAGACCGTTAGCATCCTAATAGGTTATTAAACCTTCTATACAGATTAAGTAGCATCCAGTAGAAGGTATCATCATAAAGCTTTAGGATTATACGGCTGAGTTACCTATCACATTTGCTCAGGTAAATACTTTTAACTTATTTTCCCTTATACGGGCTTGGGTATGGTATTATAATAATACCACTTGGTCGGGTATGAAATCATTTAATCGGATTGTCATTAATAAATTTACATAACCCGTTTTAATCTTTCTTGTTTGATAACATAAGCATTGGGGGTTAATTCGACCGTGTCCTGGATATCCTCGGCTCATTTCATTTGAAAATGGCCACGACCTATGCACGGGGTGTAGGCATACACCTGACAGATGCAAATGCTAAAATATAAACCCACATGTTGGTGATAACTCCTTTGTGGGTTCTATAAGTGGTGAGTCGGTTAATCACGACCGGCTTCTAACCGGCCCCAATTGTATGACAAACATGTAAAGCTGTATACAATATTATCTTTAAATAATTGTCCCAAGTTATAAATGATTTGTGCCATGTGCACTTAAATCAATTTTCATAAATGTTTTCAAAAGAGTCAGTTAATTGTATTTACCAGTGTTAACTGACGTATTTTCTAAAGACTGATTGACAGGTACCTCTCGTAAATAGGCTGGAGCTATTAGGTGTCGAATAAGAGGATCTTGCAAGTCCCTAAGATACCTGAAGTCTGTTATTTTGTTTCTTTGTACTTTTATGATCCGCCTGTGGATCTTATTACAATCCAGTCTGTATATTCTTTCATTTGGACACTCAGACATTATGGTTTGTAATAGTTTATTCACCAAGCCTTCCACTGTGCTATTATATTGTGTGTATTAACTATGATGATATCAACTACGTCACGATACTCCCCGCCGGGACCACCGGTAATATGTGGAAATATTCGGGTGTGACAGGTTGGTATCAGAGCCAACATTGAGTGAATTAAACACTAACCTTTTGTGTTTAATCTCAATGACACAATAAGCACATTCCTTAGACTTCCGAGTCTAGGCTAATGACCTAGGATTTATTCTTAGTTTTCCTTTTTTATTGTTTATATTATATTTACTTGTTTTGACAGGTTAACTTATTGGAAATGTCGCCACGTGTGAGAGGCAAAGGAAAGGGGCCAATGAGAGGAGGGCCATCTGTCGCAACCCCCGATCCCTTATTCCCGGGAACGGGCGGACGCGATCTCAGTTGTGGTGGTATCAGGTTATTTAATCTCGCAGTGGAATTTTTCATCAGGACCATAGTTAGGAAATGTTTATCAGAGTAAAACCACCATATTTTATATTAATAATCACATGGGTAAAACCCAAGTTTCTTATTACAATACATTTATAGGGATAAACCCTATCTTATTGAATTTAAAACATCGTTTATTAGGTAACTTTTATAGCCACATTATCCCCAAGCCTTTAGTGCTCTCCAGCTGGCTTTCTACTAATTGGCTGCCACATTGGGTTACCTGAAACGCGTTTTAAAATCATTTGTCAGTCGGAAATACTGGTGAGTGAATCCCAGTTTAATCAAGAAATATTTTATCGATTAAAACAGTATTGAGGACGATTACGATGTTTATGTCTACACAATTACTCCATTTGGTACTATCAATCCACTGACTTGTGGGTCGTATTACACATTGGCTAACTCATTGTCCAATGGTAACGTACTGTCAACCTTGACTTACTACTCACAGTGTAGTAAATTTTGTATACAAAACCCCAACATACCGGCAGTAATTGAAGAACTACAAAGACTCAATCACCGCTTAATCACATTGTAAACCAATTAAGGTTTTGTAAATTATTCTAAAAACGTTAACAAAAAGAGGATAAACTCACTTTGCTATCTTAGGCTTCTTGTAAGGATTTCCTGGGTATAATCTATAATTTATACAAATGTACATTGGTTAGTATCATAACCCTTTGAAATTATTAATGATACCCTCCCCTAGACGGCATTCCAACAACTACGTCGGGCAGAACCACTTACGGAACCCTAAATCAATCGGGCAGCGTAACTATTACGAAACTGGGGTTATAATACTTACAACGGAGCAGAACCTCGCTAATTAGGGGTATAATACCTGACTATAATAACTTCTCTACAGAATTTGTGATTTGAGATTGAAATGTGAGCGACGAAAAACGTAAACTGATGAGTTCTATATATAGTGCTGATATTGGACTCTCAGGCGGCCCGCGTAAGGTAAGGCTAAGCCTTACGTGGCCCGCGTCAACACGCGGTCAACATATAGCTTAGCTGATTCGATACATAGGTCCGCCACGATGATGACACGTGTCATCACCGGGCTGGTTCGGGCTTGGTTTTCACATACGGGGTGTAATATAAGACATATTGGAATATTTTACAGTATACTAGAGTGTCATAATATTTATGAGGGTGTTGGTTTTACCGAGGGTTGTTACATTCTCCCCACCTTATTTAGAGCTCGTCCTCGAGATCTATTGAAATAAATGCGGGTATTTTTTTTGCATTTCTGATTCAAGCTCCCATGTGTATTCAGGTCCTCTTTTGGAGTCCCACTTCACTTTGACTAAAACTAGTCTCTTGTGTTTGAGATTCTTGACTTTCCTGTCTTCAATTTGTAGAGGTTTTTCTACAAACTTGAGTTGTTCATTTACCTCTATATCCTTAAGAGGTACTATCAATGATTCATCAGCTAAACACTTTTTGAGATTAGATACATGAAACACATCATGTATTCCTGCCATTTCCTCTGGCAGTTGTAGCTGATAGGCTACAGGTCCTATTTTTCTAATAATCTTGAAAGGTCCAACATACCTGGGACTTAACTTTCCTCTTTTAATGAATCTTACCACTCCTTTCCAAGGAGAGACTTTCAACAATACTTTATCTCCTACTTGAAACTCCAATGGCTTGCGTCGGTTATTGGCATAACTCTTTTGTCGATCACGTGCTGCTTTCAGTCGTTCCTTGACTTGAATAATCTTGTCAGTTGTTTCTTGCACTATCTCAGGTCCAGATAGTTGCTTTTCCCCAATTTCTGCCCAACAGACTGGGGTTCGACACTTTCTTCCATAAAGTGCTTCAAATGGTGCAGCATTGATACTTGTGTGATAACTATTGTTATAAGAAAATTCTATTAAAGGTAAGTGATCGTCCCAATTACCTCCAAAATCAATTACACAAGCTCTAAGCATGTCCTCCATTGTCTGAATTGTTCTTTCACTTTGTCCATCCGTTTGTGGATGATAAGCTGTGCTCAATTTTAACTTGGTTCCCATTGCCTTTTGGAAACTTGACCAAAAATGAGAGGTAAATCGACTATCTTTATCAGAAACAATTGATAAAGGAATACCATGTAAAGAAACAATTTCATTTACATACAATTTAGATAATTGTTCCATACTAATTGTTTCCTTCATTGCTAAGAAATGAGCTGACTTGGTTAGTCTATCTACAATCACCCAGATTGTATCATTTCCTTTCTTAGTTTTGGGTAATTTAGTAACAAAATCAATGGTTATTAATTCCCATTTCCACACTGGTATTTCTAATTGCTGTAACAAACCTGAGGGTTTTCGGTGTTCAGCCTTAACTTGTGAGC
This sequence comes from Helianthus tuberosus, assembly GCA_030545235.1. NCBI lineage: Eukaryota > Viridiplantae > Streptophyta > Magnoliopsida > Asterales > Asteraceae > Helianthus > Helianthus tuberosus. The sequence continues at coordinate 7,776,014 of CM060385.1, forward strand.
AAGTTAAACATTTAGAAACGTAGGCTGCTATATCCTTTTTCATTCCTATCCACCAGAAATTTTTCCTTAAATCCTGGTACATTTTGTCACTTCCTGGATGCATCGTATACTTGGACTTATGAGCTTCTTCTAATATACGATGGCGTAGATTTCCTAATTTAGGTATCCATATTCTCTTTTCATGGAATCTCCAAATTCCATCTGTTCCTTGTTTTAATTCTTTTAACATACCTTTTAACTTTTCAGTATCTTCATTGATTACTGATTCTTGTGCTTCTCTTATTTGATCATTTAAATCTACTTGCAGATTTAATTTAAGAGAACGTACCCTTCTTGGCTTTTCATGATACTTTCGGCTTAAAGCATCTGCCACTACATTTGCTCTTCCTTCATGATACTGGATATCATAATCATAATCACTAAGCATCTCCATCCAGCGTCTTTGTCTCATATTCAACTCCTTTTGCTTGAAGATATACATTAAACTCTTATGATCAGTGAATATGGTAAACTTACTACCATAAAGGTAATGTCTCCAAATCTTAAGAGCAAAAATTATAGCTCCTAACTCTAAATCATGGATTGAATAATTCTCTTCATGACTCGTAAGTTGTCTAGATGCGTAAGCTATAACCTTTTGTCGTTGCATTAATACACATCCATAACCTAGTTTAGAAGTATCACAATAAACTACAAAGTCTTCAGCTCCTTCTGGTAATGCTAGTATGGGCGTATGGGTTAATCTTTGCTTAAGGATTCTAAAGGCTTCTTCTTATTTTATTCCCCATTCAAACTTAACAGATTTACAGGTTAGCTTAGTTAAGGGAATGGCTATTCTAGAAAAATCTTGAATAAACCTTCTATAATAACCGGCCAATCCTAAGAAACTTCTAACCTCAGTTGGTGACTCAGGGGTTTTCCATTTAGTAATTGCCTCGATTTTTATTGGATCTACATGAATTCCTTCATGATTGACTAGGTGTCCAAGGAATTGCACCTGTTCTAACCAAAATTCGCACTTATTGAATTTAGCATATAGCTTTTCCTTTCTTAATAGACTTAAAAGTGCGTGCAAATGCTTTGCATGATCCTCTTTATTCTTAGAGTAAATTAGAATATCATCTATGAAAACAATTATGAATTTATCCAAATATGGCTTACATACTCGGTTCATCATGTCCATAAATGCAGCTGGGGCATTGGTTAAACCAAATGGCATGACAATAAATTCATAATGGCCATACCTTGTTCTAAATGCGGTTTTCGGAACGTCCTCTTCCTGTACCTTTAATTGATGATATCCTGACTTTAAATCGATTTTAGAGAAAAATCGAGCTCCTTGTAGTTGATCAAACAAATCATCGATTCTTGGTAATGGGTACCGATTCTTAATCGTGACTTTGTTTAATTCACGGTAGTCAATGCACATACGCATTGATCCGTCCTTCTTTTTAACAAACAGTATAGGCGCTCCCCATGGCGATGAACTGGGTTGTATAAATCATTTCTCCAACAATTCATCTAATTGTTTCTTTAGTTCTTGCATTTCAGCGGGTGCCAAACGGTAGGGTGCTTTGGCAATTGGTGCTGTTCCGGGTAGTAGATGAATCCTGAATTCAACTTCTCTGTCGGGTGGTTGTCCTGGCAATTCTTCTGGAAAGACATCTGAAAACTGAGATACTACTGGAATATCTTTTAGTTCTTTTCCTTTAGTGTTAGTGATTATGGAAATCAAATACACTATAGAACCTTTTCTTATACAACTTGCAGTTTTCATCACAGAGATGAATTTAGTGGATCTAAACGGCTTATCTCCTTTAATTGTGATCGTTTTACCTTTCGGTGAATTCACTTGTATTGACTTTTGATCACATAAAATATTGGCTTTATTGGCTATTAACCAATCCATTCCTAACACAACATCGAATCCTGCCAGATTCATGGGATAAAGATTTGCAATAAATTTCTGATTTGAAATTTCTATACTTGCTCCCTGCAAGATTTCAGAAATTCTAACGGTTTCTCCATTGGCTGTCTCTACTAGACATTCTTGTGGTAGTTTAGTTAATGACTAAGTTAGAATTTTGCAAAACGATGTATTAATAAAACTTTGGTTCGCACCAGAGTCAAATAATACTTTAGCAAATATATCATTAACTAAAAGCGTACCAGCTATAACATCTGGGATCATCTTGGCTTCATCTGCAGTCAGAACAAATGCTCTAGCATTTTTAGTATTCTTGTTGCTTACAACTGGGGCCAATTTCGGACAGTTTGGCCTGATATGACCTTTTTCTCCACAGTTGTAGCATAATCCATTACTGGATTTCCTCTTGCAATTTTCTTCCTTGTGTCCTGGCATCTTGCAATAATTGCAGAGATTGGAGCATTTTCCCGAATGCTTTTTCTTGCAGACCTTGCAGTATGGTGCAGAGGTAGAACCCATATTCCTACGATTGAAATTTCCAGAACGAAATTCTTGAGTAAGCCTTTGGGTTAGGTTTCTCCTCTGGTCTTCTTCTCTAGTACGGATTAATTCATCTGTCAAGGTATTGGCTAGTTCTACAGTTTCTTCTATAGTTTGAGGTCTAGCTGCCTTGACTACATGTCTAATCTCTCCAATTAATCCCCAAATATAACGGGAGATTAACACTGGTTCTGGTGAAGCAAGAGTTGGTACTATTCTAGCATATTCAAAGAATAACTTCGTGTACCCCTTACTATCCACACCAGTCATCCTAAGATTTAGGAATTTGTTTGCTATCTGCTCTTTTTCATTAGGAGGGCAGAATTTCCTTTCTACCATATTCCTAAATTCTTCCCAATCCATACTATAAACCCTATCACTTCCTCTAGATTGAAGGATAGTGTTCCACCATTCTAAGGCTGCATTCTTAAATAGATTGGAAGCAAACATTATCTTGTCCTCTTCCGCACATTTACTTATTTTTAGAACAGCCTCAGTCTTTTCTATCCAGCGTAGAGCTGCAATAGGTTCTTCATTACCCGAGAATTCTATTGGTTTACAGGACCAGAATTCTTTGTATGAACAACCGTAAGGCACGGTTTTTCTTCTTTTGGGAATGGGCATTTGAAGTTTAGGTCCATTGTTCACGCTATGTTCTGGTTCAATTGGTCGCTTACTGCTATGTTTACTTTTATTATTCACTTCTTGAACCGTTTGAAGAATAAATGGCATTGCGTCTATAATTCCTTGTGCCACTATATGTTGGATAGCACTATTATCCATCTGATTTCCATTGTTATTGATGCTTGGGTTTTCATTAACCACGTTAATGTTACTCCGATTATCGTTATTCAGATTTCCTTGATTTTCTTCGTCGGCCATCTGAATTTTAAACATTTACCCCATATTAATATCACAAATAATAATTAATATAGTAAATCACATGACACGCAATCTAGCCAAAAACGTCGATCATTGCGACTTATACTCTATTTTCATATACTATGCGTCTATTACACACTAGTACTTAAATAAAGGTTACAATACCAACAGAAAGAAAATTACACTAATAGTATTATGCATCCGTACACACATAATTTTTATTTTATTTTATTATTATTATTACTACCATCTCCTCCATTCTCACATTCACGGGTATGGATTCATCCAAAAATCCATATTGCGTTCATCGTATTTCCATACGAGACGCTGTCCCACCTGACGCATTCTCTCACTGCTTTCTAAAATTTCCTCCCCGAAAGTCCTAAGTTCTTGGACGTTTTCTGCACTCATTGGGGGTGCAGGTTCTAGGACTGGGTTTGGAATCTGGGGTGCTGGTTCTTGATATGGGGGTAAAAGTGACTGTAATCGGTAAGGATCCTCTAAGATTTCCCTGATGTAGTTATCATGGTAATAGGGATCTAAAGGGTGCATACCTGAGTAAGCTCCTATAGGTGTGTCTTCATGAATAGGATAACGTTGCACATAGTCCCTATTATCGTCCCACCAAGGGTCGTAATTTGGGTCTAGAGGGTTTGGTACAGGTACTCTAGGGATTTCTTTTGGGTTAAAGTCATGCATCTCCACTTGGTTTTCTATCTCCATGGGTTGTTCTGGGTTTTGTGGTTGTGGGGCTACTAGTTGTTCCAGACTTGGGTCAACAGCAGTTGTAGCTAAGATATGGAAATTAGCTAGTCTTCTATTACGCATATCCTGCGTATGGGCATCTGTCTCTCGCTTAATAGCTGCTAAGGCTCTTTGCTGTTGCAACTTTCGCATTCTCTTCCTACGAGCAAAAGCTTCTTTACTGAACCATCCTCGTTTCTTATTAGGATATGGCTCTTCAGATTGAGCTCTAAAAGCAAATATTCCATCCTCCTGATCAGCAGTATACCCTGAAAGGGCAGGCTGTGATGATGTACCTTCACTCCTAGGTGATTCAGATAACTGACGATTCATATCTGAGGGTTCTTGATCAATCATACTGTAACACCCCGAAAACGGGTTTGGTAATTAAACCCCGTTAATACTAAAAGACGGGTAAAGTACCGTTAGTGGTAAAATTTACCCGGTGGAATATTAGGATTTAAATAATTAATCCTAATAATAAACAAAAAATGAATAAAAGCTTTAAAGAAATAAAATGGACAAAAGGCCCGAGTTAACGGGGCCTAAAATAAACTTAGTCATAAATATTTCCGAACCCGCTAAGTTAACTAGGAATATTAAACCTAGTTAATAAGTGAGAGTATTGTTGAAAATAATTAGGTTGTGACCTAATTAATAACTAACCAAACACGAGGGACCAAAGCCGGGTAACTTGAAACTAGAATTATAAACTCAAAAATAAAACACAACACACACACAAAAAGTGTGTGTGCGTGCGTGAAGTAGTCCAGGAGAAGGAGCAAGAAGCTCCAAACCCTAGCTCAAACAATCTCAACAAATTGAAGGGGCAAATCAAGTCCAAATCAAAATCCGAGTATGAATTAGTGATCTCCATTGAAAAAGGAGTCACGAGGTATGTAAATTTCTTGAAAAATCTCTAGTTGAAATTCTGAGCAAACCTAGAGAATTCGAATCTGAGCTGGCATGTTTGTTGTTTGGATGAAATTAGGGATGAAACTATGTCTAGTAGTAAACCCTAGCCATGTATTTGTTGAATTGATGTTCATTGTTGTGAATTCATAATCACACACTCATGTGTCAAGTGGGTTTTGATTATGTAGAAAAGATGATAATATAGTTGTGTTAGAAATCATCATAAGTGATAGTAGATGCAAGATACTTGAACAATTTGCAAGTTTGAGTATTTGATCATACATGATAATGGTTGAATCTTGATGTTAATCTTGGTAAAAATGACTAATTATGAACTAGTTAGCAAATGTGTAGAATCATGCCCATTAGGTGTTTGTTAAAATGCCTAAATGAGAACTATAGTGTTGAAATTCGAGTGAAACGCGTAATTGGCTAACTTGACTAATTACACGAGATATGGGATAAAATGGTTTCTAATCATAAGATTGAATTGCCTTGATTGTGCATATTATATGAATAAAGGTAGTTGATTTTAGAAAGTCGAAATAACCAATGATGAAGTGGAATAGAAGTTTCGACATAAAATCCGTAAGATGAAACAGTCATAATAATGATGACTAATCTAACCGTCTTACGAATTATGATGATAGTTTGACTCTTAACAAGCTAGATGGAGGCTTGGGAAAGAAGCGGGCCAAACGAATCGTGTACGCGAAAAGAGCATAACCGGATGCAAGGTAAGTTAAAACTTACACCTTTTATTTGATATCTATTGGTTTTATAGATTTTGATTAATCAAAAGTCACATTTTGACTTATGATGTTTCGACCCGACGTGCGAGGTTCGAAACAAAAGACAATAATGATAAACCATGTTGAATGGTTAAAAAGAGCTAATAAGGTCATTTAGTCATGTAATGACTAATAAATAACGAGTTTTGAGTGATTTACCTTATAAGGTAAATCAATACAATTAATAAGGGTAAAACGGCAATGTAGTCACTCGTTGACGATAACCGTTAGTTTTGAAGGACACTTTATGGCGTAAGATATAAAGGGGTCAAAATAATCAATAAATAAATTTGTAAGTAAATTGACCGTATGGTGTAAACCGGTACAAGTTATGTAGACGAGATGATAATAAATCCATCTCGCAAAAGTAAATGGTCATATAGACCAAACGGGTCAAATGGTGAAAATACCACCCTTTGACAATATCGGCTAATGTTTTGTCGAGTTGCATGATTACAGGAATAAATATCGATTGAATGTTGTCATCGCTATTACTTAGCGGCTACTAAGGCAAGTTATCAAAACGGGTCAATATATTGATTCGAGCCAGGTATGTATAATTGGTCAAATCATCATTAGAACTTGAAGTTCAATGAGGGCTAAACAAGTTAAAATGGACATTGGGTTATCTTTTAAGTAAACTGAATGATTTAAGTTATTGTCATTGTGTTTAAAAACATGATGACTATTTAAACAAGATCCTAGTTTAAAAAGTGGAATTTTGGTCAATTACGACATAAAAAGTCCTTTGTTGTAAAGAAAGGGTTTAAGATGACCAAAACGCCCTCGTAAGCAAAATCGAGTAAATGAACCTTAAGATTCGTTTAAAAACAAGTTATATGATCAAGCAAATACTTTGAATAAGTATAAAGAATGAAAAGGGTAAATCTTGGGTCAAATGACTCAATATGGGTCTTTGCCGTAAAATGATAGTCCAAGGGATAAAACTCGGAATATATGTATCTCCATATTAAATCCACCACAAATATAGTTGTGGTGGAAGACTACTTGGTAAGAAATGTGAAAATATAACGTTAGATACAAATGAAAGCGATTTTAGGCTCGAAAGTGCTTAGATACCCTTAACGGGTCAAAATAAGCATACGAGCGAAAACGGGTTTAAATTGTGTAATAAACCTATGATTAGAACCTAATATGGTAGGTAACATTAATTTGAAGAAGTGTATGTGATATAGGAATCAAACAAATACGTTTGTTTGATAAAATGCATAAACGGGTCAAAATTTGGTAAAAGGGCGATAAGCCGAAGACTTAAAATTCTGAAATTTTATTATGAAGGTTGTTGGATTTTAACTCCATAAGATGGAGAATTAAATTACGGACGCGTAGGAAAAAGAATCGGGTAAAACGGATCAATAACGAAGAAGTTATGGCCGTTTCCGTGAAATCAGATCGTGCAGGGAATATGCAGCAACATTCTGCTGAAAAGGGGGCCTAGCGTCACGCGACGCCCCCAAACCCGGAAAAATGATATTTTTTGTCATATTTAACCCCTGTACTTGTTAGAACTTCATATTTAACCCCTGTAATTGTTTGAACTTCATATTTAACCCCTGTACTTGTTTGAACTTCATATTTGACTATCAAAACTAACTTTTAAGTTGGTTTTGATCATAGGTGATTGTCGTGGGTGCCCGGATGAAGATCAAGCGACGAGCAAGAACCGAACACGATCACGAAATAAGCTTCCGCACTATGTATCGTTTTTATGTTAAATGACGAATGTCGTTTCATTGTTTCTTTTAAGTGACGAACTTAATTACATTATGTTCTAAACTTTCAAATTGTAAAAAGCTTTTAGTAAACCCATTTTTCCGATGGGTATGTAATCTTAATTACATGATTGTTTTCGTAAATAATACGCTAAACATTGATTTATAAGAACGGGTGTTACAAGTTGGTATCAGAGCCTTGGTTTAAGAGATTCAAGTATGGTGGGGAAAACCGTGCTTGGACTTAAACCTTATGCTCTTAATAAAGATTGGTGTTCGGTTCGAGGCTTGATCGCAAATCCGGTAAGTACATGTATGTTAATAGTTTAGCATGCTAAGGTGTTGTAAACAACACATAGGGCTATCGTGTGATACACGTTACCCCAATTAAAATGATTGATATAGTAGACGAAAATACGCGCGTTGACGCGTATAGTGGAAAAAGCCTTGTATTATAATACGGGCGATTATTGAAATTGATGTTACTAAATTTTGCGAATGTTTTAATTGAAGGACACTCGCGTTTGAAGACGACGAGAGTCAAAGGAATTGTGGATACGATGATGGAACGGTCCGAAGCATGACAAGAGGAGCATGCTCACCGAGGACTAAATCGCGTAACGACCGCGAACAAGGTTAATGGCAAAGAACGCCCGTCGGGGCAAACATTATCAGGTGCACATTTTAAATAATCGCACAAATAGTAACATGCAACAAATAAGTAGAAATTAAAAGTTGCATATGTAGATTAAAAACTTGGAAAACCCCGAATAGAAAATGTATTCGGGATATTGTTTCCAAGAGAAACAAATAGAGGCGTTACTTACATAGGGCGTGATGTGAAAACTATAAAAAGATCATGTGTGTCATGTGTTAATCGCTTACTCTGGCCAAGTAAGTAGTGGCATATGATACCATGAACTTCTTATGGCGGACACGTTTACATCCGATGTAGTAAGGACGGGGTGAATGGGACTAACTTAAAAGTACCAAAATGAATCAGATAAGCAAAATATTTGATAATAATGTAAACGCACAACCGGGGACGGAAGCGTATTACATCAGGATAATGAGCCCGAGTGAAGGGACAAAGAAGCATGAAAAATGATTTAGACAAGTATTGGGAAGGAGTGTACTTACACTCGAACCCAGAAAACACAAGCATGAAAAATGATTTAGACAAGTATTGGGAGGGAGTGTACTTACACTCGAACCCAGAAAACGCAAGCATGTAAAATGATTTAGACAAGCATTGGGAGGGAGTGTACTTACACTCGAACCCGGAAAATGCAAATATGTCCCTTAACGGGTCGTTTTTGTAAAACGTCAAACTTAAAGACAAAGTCGGAATATAAAAATGAAGCGAGGTCTTAATGCATACCGGGAGGGTTGCAATAATAATGACTTCGGTAAAACACCCGGTTGATGGGTAAGAATTAAACACATGCGTAAACTAAGAGACGTGAACGCGGGTTGAAAAATCAAAGGACTTGGATTACGAGATATGACTGTAAAATCTCGTATATAGAAATTGTGAGTAAATATGTTCAACTATTCGAAGTCGAATGGGTTGAATAAAGAATAAAGTTGATTGTTTATAAGTGATGGATTTCACGTTAATAGGTCAAAAATGTTGAATACAAAATAACCCCGAATGGCACAAATGAGCGCTAACCAGATAAAGGTAGCGTTAAATGCAAGAGAATAATGAGCCCGGTAATGGGATATAACCAAATAAGAATAAATTATGGACTGTCAATATCCTGGTATGGATAATTGACAAAAGTTAAAGAGAAGATCCTAAAACTAAAACTTCGGTTTTAGTAGGAAATAATGTTTTTACAAACATAAATTCTGATAGGAATTTAAATAGTAAGCATGAAAGATACAAGTCTTGACACTGATAGGCGCAAGACGATATATTCGAAAAGTGATATTTTCGAAAATGAAATTTTGATATAAATTAAACATGGTGTAACACAATCACGGTCAAGAAATGTAATGTGAAGTAGAATCACATTATAACCAAGCAAGCGGTAAAAAGTAACTGGACTAATAAGTCTAACTAGTGAGACCCGTCAAGGTCATTTAAATAAAATTGGTTTGCTTGTAAGCGGTAGGTTCGGTATGACTGAACCGAATAAATAAATTTGAAGACAAAAGAAATTGCTGCTAAAAGTGAAAGATTTCATTAAAGACCTTTAAACGGGTCAAAATAACGGATTCATAAAGAATTCGATAGTATATGAAAGCGATGGATATCGCTAAGTTAACCAACTAGCGGAAATAACGAGATTACGTTATTTCGAAGTTACACTATGTCGTATGAGATATGTAGACAATTAGTAACCAAAAAGATGTTACCGTACTTTTCGGACAATACTAACGATTGGTTAAAAAGTATAAGTAATGTTTAAAAGATTTCTCGGCTCAAATACATTGAGTTTAAACTCAATGAATTATGTAAGAACAGGTTTCGAGGACGAAACCTCTTTAAGGGGGGTAGACTTGTAACACCCCGAAAACGGGTTTAGTAATTAAACCCCGTTAATACTAAAAGACGGGTAAAGTACCGTTAGTGGTAAAATTTACCCGGTGGAATATTAGGATTTAAATAATTAATCCTAATAATAAACAAAAAATGAATAAAATCTTTAAAGAAATAAAATGGACAAAAGGCCCGAGTTAACGGGGCCTAAAATAAACTTAGTCATAAATATTTCCGAACCCGCTAAGTTAACTAGGAATATTAAACCTAGTTAATAAGTGAGAGTATTGTTGAAAATAATTAGGTTGTGACCTAATTAATAACTAACCAAACACGAGGGACCAAAGCCGGGTAACTTGAAACTAGAATTATAAACTCAAAAATAAAACACAACACACACACAAAAAGTGTGTGTGCGTGCGTGAAGTAGTCCAGGAGAAGGAGCAAGAAGCTCCAAACCCTAGCTCAAACAATCTCAACAAATTGAAGGGGCAAATCAAGTCCAAATCAAAATCCGAGTATGAATTAGTGATCTCCATTGAAAAAGGAGTCACGAGGTATGTAAATTTCTTGAAAAATCTCTAGTTGAAATTCTGAGCAAACCTAGAGAATTCGAATCTGAGCTGGCATGTTTGTTGTTTGGATGAAATTAGGGATGAAACTATGTCTAGTAGTAAACCCTAGCCATGTATTTGTTGAATTGATGTTCATTGTTGTGAATTCATAATCACACACTCATGTGTCAAGTGGGTTTTGATTATGTAGAAAAGATGATAATATAGTTGTGTTAGAAATCATCATAAGTGATAGTAGATGCAAGATACTTGAACAATTTGCAAGTTTGAGTATTTGATCATACATGATAATGGTTGAATCTTGATGTTAATCTTGGTAAAAATGACTAATTATGAACTAGTTAGCAAATGTGTAGAATCATGCCCATTAGGTGTTTGTTAAAATGCCTAAATGAGAACTATAGTGTTGAAATTCGAGTGAAACGCGTAATTGGCTAACTTGACTAATTACACGAGATATGGGATAAAATGGTTTCTAATCATAAGATTGAATTGCCTTGATTGTGCATATTATATGAATAAAGGTAGTTGATTTTAGAAAGTCGAAATAACCAATGATGAAGTGGAATAGAAGTTTCGACATAAAATCCGTAAGATGAAACAGTCATAATAATGATGACTAATCTAACCGTCTTACGAATTATGATGATAGTTTGACTCTTAACAAGCTAGATGGAGGCTTGGGAAAGAAGCGGGTCAAACGAATCGTGTACGCGAAAAGAGCATAACCGGATGCAAGGTAAGTTAAAACTTACACCTTTTATTTGATATCTATTGGTTTTATAGATTTTGATTAATCAAAAGTCACATTTTGACTTATGATGTTTCGACCCGACGTGCGAGGTTCGAAACAAAAGACAATAATGATAAACCATGTTGAATGGTTAAAAAGAGCTAATAAGGTCATTTAGTCATGTAATAACTAATAAATAACGAGTTTTGAGTGATTTACCTTATAAGGTAAATCAATACAATTAATAAGGGTAAAACGGCAATGTAGTCACTCGTTGACGATAACCGTTAGTTTTGAAGGACACTTTATGGCGTAAGATATAAAGGGGTCAAAATAATCAAGAAATAAATTTGTAAGTAAATTGATCGTATGGTGTAAACCGGTACAAGTTATGTAGACGAGATGATAATAAATCAATCTCGCAAAAGTAAATGGTCATATAGACCAAACGGGTCAAAAGGTGAAAATACCACCCTTTGACAATATCGGCTAATGTTTTGTCGAGTTGCATGATTACAAGAATAAATATCGATTGAATGTTGTCATCGCTATTACTTAGCGGCTACTAAGGCAAGTTATCAAAACGGGTCCATATATTGATTCGAGCCAGGTATGTATAATTGGTCAAATCATCATTAGAACTTGAAGTTCAATGAGGGCTAAACAAGTTAAAATGGACATTGGGTTATCTTTTAAGTAAACTGAATGATTTAAGTTATTGTCATTGTGTTTAAAAACATGATGACTATTTAAACAAGATCCTAGTTTAAAAAGTGGAATTTTGGTCAATTACGACATAAAAAGTCCTTTGTTGTAAAGAAAGGGTTTAAGATGACCAAAACGCCCTCGTAAGCAAAATCGAGTAAATGAACCTTAAGAGTCGTTTAAAAACAAATTATATGATCAAGCAAATACTTTGAATAAGTATAAAGAATGAAAAGGGTAAATCTTGGGTCAAATGACTCAATATGGGTCTTTGCCGTAAAATGATAGTCCAAGGGATAAAACTCGGAATATATGTATCTCCATATTAAATCCACCACAAATATAGTTGTGGTGGAAGACTACTTGGTAAGAAATGTGAAAATATAACGTTAGATACAAATGAAAACGATTTTAGGCTCGAAAGTGCTTAGATACCCTTAACGGGTCAAAATAAGCATACGAGCGAAAACGGGTTTAAATTGTGTAATAAACCTATGATTAGAACCTAATATGGTAGGTAACATTAATTTGAAGAAGTGTATGTGATATAGGAATCAAACAAATACGTTTGTTTGATAAAACGCATAAACGGGTCAAAATTTGGTAAAAGGGCGATAAGCCGAAGACTTAAAAGTCTGAAATTTTATTATGAAGGTTGTTGGATTTTAACTCCATAAGATGGAGAATTAAATTACGGACGCGTAGGAAAAAGAATCGGGTAAAACAGATCAATAACGAAGAAGTTATGGCCGTTTCCGTGAAATCAGATCGTGTAGGGAATATGCAGCAACATTCTGCTGAAAAGGGGGCCTAGCGTCACGCGACGCCCCTTGGCGTCACGCGACGCCCCCAAACCCGGAAAAATGATATTTTTTGTCATATTTAACCCCTGTACTTGTTTGAACTTCATATTTAACCTCTGTAATTGTTTGAACTTCATATTTAACCCCTGTACTTGTTTGAACTTCATATTTGACTATCAAAACTAACTTTTAAGTTGGTTTTGATCATAGGTGATTGCCGTGGGTGCCCGGATGAAGATCAAGCGACGAGCAAGAACCGAACACGATCACGAAATAAGCTTCCGCACTATGTATCGTTTTTATGTTAAATGACGAATGTCGTTTCATTGTTTCTTTTAAGTGACGAACTTAATTACATTATGTTCTAAACTTTCAAATTGTAAAAAGCTTTTAGTAAACCCGTTTTTCCGATGGATATGTAATCTTAATTACATGATTGTTTTCTTAAATAATACGCTAAACATTGATTTATAAGAACGGGTGTTACACATACTGTAAACTAACAAATAGTAAAATAACACATAACAAATAATTACAGTTATGCATATATTTTCATTATTTCCTAACACAAAATTTAAAACTTAAGTGTCAGCAGAACACTTCTTTGGCTCAGACCAGTGGCTAGGCTCTGATACCACCTCCTGTCGCAACCCCCGATCCCTTATTCCCGGGAACGGGCGGACGCGATCTCAGTTGTGGTGGTATTAGGTTATTTAATCTCGCAGCGGAATTTTCATCAGGACCGTAGTTAGGAAATGTTTATCAGAGTAAAACCACCATATTTTATATTAATAATCACATGGGTAAAACCCAAGTTTCTTATTACAATACATTTATAGGGATAAACCCTATCTTATTGAATTTAAAACATCGTTTATTAGGTAACTTTTATAGCCACATTATCCCCAAGCCTTTAGTGCTCTCCAGCTGGCTTTCTACTAATTGGCTGTCACATTGGGTTACCTGAAACGCGTTTTAAAATCATAACCCTTTGAAATTATTAATGATACCCTCCCCGAGACGGCATTCCAACAACTACGTCGGGCAGAACCACTTACGGAACCCTAAATCAATCGGGCAACGTAACTATTATGAAACTGGGGTTATAATACTTACAACGGAGCAGAACCTCGCTAATTAGGGGTATAATACCTGACTATAATAACTTCTCTACAGAATTTGTGATTTGAGATTGAAATGTGAGCGACGAAAAACGTAAACTGATGAGTTCTATATATAGTGCTAATATTGGACTCTCAGGCGGCCCGCGTAAGGTAAGGCTAAGCCTTACGCGGCCCGCGTCAACACGCGGTCAACATATAACTTAGCTGATTCGATACATAGGTCCGCTACGATGATGACACGTGTCATCACCGGGCTGCGCCATGTTTCTTGATCTATCGCGGCCCGCGTCAACTTAAACGGTATCTCACGCGGACCGCCTTAACTAAAGAAGTCAACGGGGTCAATTCCAGTATTGATAACGCCCGCGTGAGATGTTGGGGTGGGTCTACGCGGCCCGCCTCAACTCCATTTTTCTTATTTTTGATTTATTTTATATGTTAAAACATAATTCGGGCTTGGTTTTCACATACGGGGTGTAATATAAGACATATTGGAATATTTTACAGTATACTAGAGTGTCATAATATTTATGAGGGTGTTGGTTTTACCGAGGGTTGTTACACCATCAGGCCACGCGGGACCCTCCCATCGGCGTACCCCGTCAGCGACCTTCTCCAGCTCTGACTCTCGGGACCATTGGAGTCATAACTTTGAGCCGGTGAGGCATTCTGTTTCGCTAGGATCCTCACCATCCGACCCTCCATACTTTGGGCTACCCATGCCTGATGAGCCCCAGCATTCCCATCACTCTCATGTTTCACATCATTCACAAGATTCCCACCAATCCTACCATTCTTTGCATTCCCATTCTTTCCATCACTCGGATTCCAGCTACTCTCCAGCCTAATTCAATCCCAATGACTATGTCAACGACTTTCTGGGTTTCAATCCTCTTAGACCCGAGGATCATTTCTCCCAGGAGATGGAAATGGATGACGACCCGGACCCAGAAATGCAAACCGGAACACCGGGCAACCCTATCAGTATCTCTAGTGGTTCTCCATATCAAGGATCGCCGTACCAATGGCCCGATCCATTTAAAGAATGGTGGTCAAAGTATGAATGGGAATTCACCCCTTCATATCACAACTCCCTGGCTCAACCTCCTCTGAATGAGCCTTACCTTTAAGCCGTCACTCCTCCACCTCTTCCTGTTGAGGAACCACCTCAACAACCACCTCAACCACCTCCCGAGCCTCCTAGGCGAAGGATGAATGCACGAATGTCTGTGTGTGGGGGACCACGATTCAGTTCCCCTCAAGGTTCAAGTTCATACCCTCCTATTCCCGAGGACCCCCAAATGGGCGGACCCTCGCATGTGGTGCCGGAACTTAATCCCTCGCCAGTTTCACTTGCACCACCACCACCACCAGTGGGTTTTGACAACCCAATACCAACATACCCAGGTTCATCTGGGTATAACCCATCTGGATATCTAACGGATTATGGAACACATGATCCATATCTTACTGCTGCACAGTATAATGCACTTTATCCCTCTTCTTACCCACCAATTTACCCGACTGGATATCCGGTGCAGGGGTATCAATACCCACCTTACCAGCAACCTCCTCCTCCTGAACAGGAGCAAACCCAAGAAATACTACAGAGGTTAGATAGGGTTGAGCGTGAAGCAGATGAAACCAAAAAGAAGCATAACAGCTTTCTCAAGGGCCTTGCGAATCTCATCAAAGGCAAAAAGAAATAGGAAGTTGTTTATTTTATCTTGTATTGTCTTTTCATCAAGTCCTTGCGAGGAAATTTTGCTTTATTTTCAGTACCTAGTCCCTGCAAGGACTTATTTATGTTTTTGTAGCCCCTGCGTGGGCAGTGTGTTCTTTTCAAGTCCCGTTTAGGGCATCCTTGTACTAGTTTTATGATTTAACGAAGTATTTTTTATTTTTAAATATATATTTTATTACATCATCATGCCTTATCATTTCAATTTATAATTGATTTGCCAAAGAATTTCTTAGAGGTATAACCTAGCCAAAATGTTAAATGGCTATGATGGTACAACCTTTTTAAGACAATAACTCTCTGTAAACATCTGGAAACATGTTAACATTCCTGGCTGTGAGGAATGTACTTGGATCTTTCCAAGTCACATATATATAGCCTATATGATTATTGTGAATCATGGCTAATAAACATCAATATGATGCATACACCATAACATCCATTTGAGATGTATGCTTATAAGCAAAGGTGTAATAATGACAATGATTGTTTCATTTTATAAACTTCTTGTCAGAAAGGCGATGAACTAGGTTCGACTCTTAAAAGATCAATGATCCAAGAGATCATTGGCTATATTTTAATCATCCTTGTGACAAGGCCTTATGTGCCATCTAAATGTCCTTCGAGACGAGCCTTGTGCTATATGAAAATGTCTTTCATGACATTGACAGTTGTGATTTACATCCTCTGTCTAATAAATATCAAGGATTATATCCTATTAATTGCTTATTATGGTTCTGTTGTAACCTAGGCAAATCATGATTAAAATGATTTTTATTTAAAATGGTCTATAGGGTTTAATAATACCATGACCATCTAATCATCAATGCAATGATTCATTATATAATTTAAATATATCATTGTTGTTGATATAGTACACGAATTATGGCTGGCTCTGACGAAGCAAACAGTCATCCCGTGGAAGACAACAACAATAACAGGATCAATATTACTGCTGTTGAATTGCAAGCGATGATAACCGCAGCAGTTGCTCAGGCTGTGGATAATAAGTTTAAGGATCCGAGTAATGTTCAGTCCAAAAATCCTTCAAAGTCCCATTCTCATTCGCATACACAGAAGAAAGATGAGTCTCGACACTCGTCTAATCAGAGAAGTGAACCACAGAGGCAGATTGTCCTTGAACCGACTCCCATGTACACCAAGGGTTGTACCTATAAATACGTTGTCTCCTGTAAACCGAGGGATTTTACAGGAGAAAAGGGAGCGATAGACTGTATGAAGTGGTTAGATGAAATGGAGACTGTGATAGACATCAGTGGATGTGCTAAGGAAGACATAGTGAAGTTTGTGTCTCAATCTTTCAAGGGCGATGCCCTCACTTGGTGGAAAGCATTGGTGCAAGCCACTGGAAAGGTTCCTTTGTACAACCTTTCATGGAACAAGTTTGTTGATTTGGTGAAGGATATTTATTGTCCTCAACATGAAGTTGAGAAAATAGAAACTGACTTCCTCACTTTGGTGATGATGGATCTGGATTGTATATCCTATGTGACCAGCTTCAACTCGATGTCAAGGCTTGTACCCTACTTGGTCACCCCTGAACCCAAATGCATTGCGCGTTTCATCGGTGGATTGGCCCCTGAAGTAAAAGGGAATGTTAAGGCTTCTAAGACAGCCACTTATAGATCTGCTGTGGATCTATCTTTGTCCCTCACTCTTGATGTTGTGAGGAGTAGGGCAAAGAAAGCTACCGATGATGGGAAGAGGAAGAGGGAGGAAGACAAGTCTCCTCAGTCAAACAAGAAAAGCAAAGGGAACTTTGGTTCTAAGAAAGGGCAGTCCAATGACAAACCCAGGTGCAAAATCTGCAACAAAAGGCACTTTGGGAAGTGCAACCAAGACCCACAAGCCAAACCATGTGGGATTTGCAAAAAGAAAGGGCACGAGTCCATAGAGTGCCGGAACATCAAGGATGCAACCTGTTATGGTTGCAACGAAAAAGGGCACATCAAGACCAACTGCCCCAAGAATGCTAAGAAGCCCGAGGAGGTGAAGAAAACCAATGCAAGGGTTTTCCAAATGAATGCAAGGGAAGCGGTGAACGACGAGAACGTCATAACAGGTACCTTCCTCATTAATAATAATTATGCTAGAGTCTTATTTGATTCAGGTGCTGATAAGTCTTTTGTAGACCATAAGTTCTGTAAGTTACTGAATCTGCCTATTAAGACTCTAGACATAAAATATGAGGTAGAGCTTGCCGATGGTACCTTAGAAACAGCTTCAACTCTTCTTGATGGATGTTTCATATCCATTAAGAATCATTCTATCCCGCTATCCCTCTTGCCAATGAAATTGGCTGGGTTTGATATAGTTTTAGGCATGGATTGGTTGTCGCATAACCAAGCCCAAATTACATGTGATAAAATGCTAGTTATTATCAAAACCCCTTCTGGTGAATCGGTCACTATTCAAGGAGATACACAATATGGGTTGCCCAACAATGTGTCTATTCTCAAGGTATCGCAGTGTTTGAAGAGCGGATGTGTTATCTACATGGCACAAGTGACAGTGAATGATCTGAAACCCAAGATTGAAGACATACCAATTATATCCGAGTATCCTGATGTCTTTCCTGATGAATTACCTGGATTACCTCCTGAGAGGCAAGTCGAGTTCAGGATATAGACATTCTCCCGAGCTCCTTATCGCCTAGCGCCTACTGAAATGAAAGAGCTCAGGAATCAATTGGATGATTTACTGGAAAATGTTTCATACAACCTAGCTCTTTACCTTGGGGAGCTCCTATATTGTTTGTGAAAAAGAAGGATGGATCAATGCGCTTATGCATTGATTATCGTGAGCTAAATAAGGTAACAATCAAGAATCGTTATCCCTTACCCAGGACCGACGATTTATTTGATCAGCTCCAAGGGGCGAGCTTCTTCTCGAAGGTTGATTTGAGATCCGGATATCATCAACTCAAAGTTAGAACTGATGATGTGCCTAAGACGATATTCAGAATGAGATATGGACATTACGAGTTTTTAGTGATGCCTTTTGGGCTCATTAATGCACCAGCAGCATTCATGGACCTAATGAATAGAGTCTGCAAGCCATACTTAGATAAGTTTGTGATAGTCTTTATAGACGACATACTTATCTACTCTCGTAATCAAGATGATCATGAGAAGCACCTCCGATGCATCTTAGGATTACTCCAACAAGAGAAACTGTATGCTAAGTTCTCCAAGTGCGAGTTTTGGCTTCGTGAAGTCCAATTCCTTGGACATGTTGTTAGTGAGCGTGGCATCCAAGTAGATCTCGCCAAGGTAGAAGCCGTAATGAATTGGGAAGCACCAAAGACTCCAACAGAAATTCGCAGCTTTCTGGATTTAGCTGGATATTATAGAAGATTCATTGAGAACTTTTCAAGGATAGCTGCACCATTAACTTCTTTGACCCGTAAGATTATAAAATTTGATTGGGGTCCAAAACAACAAGAATCCTTTGAGATTCTTAAGCAGAAATTGAGCAATGCTCCGGTGCTAACATTGCCCGATGGAATTGAAGAGTTTGTCGTATATTGTGATGCGTCACACACCGGTATGAGTTGTGTACTTATGCAAAAAGGCAAGGTAATTGCTTATGCATCACGACAACTAAAAGTGCATGAAAAGAATTACACCACCCATGATTTGGAATTGGGTGCCGTTGTATTCGCACTTAAGTTATGGAGATATTATTTATATGGAACTAAATGTGTGATCTATTCTGATCACAAAAGTCTTCAACACTTATTTAATAAAAAAAGAGCTCAATATGAGACAGCGCCGTTGGATAGAGACTTTAAATGATTACGATTGTGAGATTCGCTACCATCCCGGCAAAGCGAATGTAGTCACCGATGCCCTAAGTCGAAAAGAGAGGGTTAAACCAATCAGGATTAATGCTAAGAGCATTGAACTGAAGAATAGCCTGAATGAAAGGCTATTAGCTGCACAGAAAGATGTTGTTTTGGAAGCTAACCTTCCAGATGAAAAGTTAGGTGTAACTGTTGAACAGTTAACACATGGCAAGGATAGAATTCTCAGACTAAATAGAAGAATCTGGGTTCCCATTCATGGAGGACTTCGAGATGTAATCCTCCAGGAAGCTCACAACTCCAAATATTCAGTTCACCCTGGAGGTGACAAGATGTATCAGGATTTGAAAGCTAATTATTGGTGGATAGGGTTGAAGAAATCTATTGCCACCCATGTAGCTAAGTGCTTAACCTGTGCTCAGATTAAAGCAGGGCATCAAAAGCCATCGGGTCTGCTTCAACAACCAGAACTTCCCACCTGGAAGTGGGAAATGGTAACTATGGATTTTATAACCAAGTTACCTAAAACAAGACATGGAAATGATACCATATGGGTTATAGTCGATAGACTGACAAAGTCAGCACATTTCTTACCCATTAAGGAGACTTATAGCTCCGACAAGTTAGCCCAGTTGTACGTGGATAAGATTGTATCCCTTCATGGAGTGCCGGTGTTTATTATCTCTGACAGAGATACTAGATACACCTCTCACTTTTGGAAAAGTTTCCAACAATCTTTGGGCACTCGTTTGAGCGTACGATTCAAACGTTGGACGATATGCTTCGTGCATGTGTTATTGATTTGGGAGGTAGTTGGGATGATCACCTACCCTTGATCGAGTTCTCCTATAACAATAGCTACCATACAAGCATTCAGGCTGCGCCTTTTGAGGCATTGTATGGTAGGAAATGCAGAACGCCTGTTTGTTGGGCAGAAGTAGGAGAAGCTCAGTTATCAGGACCCGATATAGTCCTTGAAATGACGGACAAGATTGTCCAGATTCGTGATCGCCTGAAAGCCGCCAGGGATAGGCAGAAAAGTTATGCTGACAAGAGGCGAAAACCTCTAAAGTTTGAGGTTGGCGATAAAGTCTTACTAAAAGTATCACCCTGGAAAGGTGTGATGCGTTTTGGTAAAAAGGGTAAGTTAAGCCCTAGGTATATCGGACCATTCGAGATTATCAAATGTGTCGGCAGTGTAGCTTATAAGCTAAACTTTCCTGAGGAGCTGAGTGTAATTCATAATGTATTCCACATCTGTAATCTCAAGAAATGTCTAGCCGATGAATCGCTAGCTATGTCTCATAAAGACGTACAGATTGATGAAAGCCTGAGATTTGTTGAAAAACCTATATCGATCGAGGATCGTCAGGTTAAAAGGCTCCGAAGAAAACACGTACCTATAGTAAAGGTCAAATGGGATGCCCGTAGAGGTCCCGAATATACGTGGGAAGTCGAGTCCACAATGCGACAGAAGTACCCTCACTTATTCCAGTAAATCTCGGGGTCGAGATTTCTTTTAAGGGGGTGAGGATGTAACACCACGTAAAAACGTGTCCAATTATGTAAAGACACGTGTCCTAAACTCTAAATATGTAAAAGATTGAGTTTAAGGGACTAAAGATGACAAACGATGAAACTATGTGTCCGGAGGGACTAAAAGTGTCAACATGCCAAACTTGAGCCTCTGAATGACCATACGTGAAGAATATATTCTTAAACGAGTGATTAATTGGATATAAGAAGCCGTTTGTGAAAATAATCGGAAGATTATAAAACTACAAGGGTTAAACGTGTCAACATGTTAATTCTGACATCTGAGTGACCTTTTAACGAACCCGAGGCTTCGAAATATTCAAATATACTCTCAAGAATAAGTGGTGTAAATTTCACGTGGCTTCGAAATATTCAAATATACTCTCAAGAATAACTCGTTTTAATCTGTCTTGTTTGATAACATAAGCATTGGGGGTTAATTCGACCGTGTCCTGGACATCCTCGACTCATTTCATTTGAAAATGGCCACGACCTATGCACGGGGTGTAGGCATACACCTAACAGATGCAAATGCTAAAATATAAGCCACATGATGGGGATAACTCCTTTGTGGGTTCTATAAGTGGTGAGTCGGTTAATCACGACCGGCTTCCAACCGGCCCCAATTGTATGACAAACATGTAAAGCTGTATACAAGATTATCTTTAAATAATTGTCCCAAGTTATAAATGATTTGTGCCATGTGCACTTAAATCAATTTTCATAAATGTTTTCAAAAGAGTCAGTTAATTGTATTTACCAGTGTAAACTGACGTATTTTCTAAAGACTGATTGACAGGTACCTCTCGTAAATAGGCTGGAGCTATTAGGTGTCGAATAAGAGGATCTTGCAAGTCCCTAAGATACCTGAAGTCTGTTATTTTGTTTCTTTGTACTTTTATGATCCGCCTGTGGATCTTATTACAATCCAGTCTGTATATTCTTTCATTTGGACACTCAGACATTATGGTTTGTAATAGTTTATTCACCAAGCATTCCGCTGTGCTATTATATTGTGTGTATTGACTATGATGATATCAACTACGTCACGATACTCCCCGCCGGACCCACCGGTAATATGTGGAAATATCGGGGTGTGACATATAGGCTGGTATACCATTTTTTATAATAAACTAATGATTTATGTTTATTTGTCTGACTATTATTTTTTTCTACACAATACATGTAGCGTCTTCCTGTTGAAGTTGCCAGACGAGCAGGTCTTTCTGTTGATCTTCATCCTTTGAAAGTTCAAAACATGGTTGGAGTTGTGGAGGTTTATGATGTTAAGTCGGAGTTAAATGAATTGAAGCCACATTATGCGTTGCATGGTTGGCGAAAGTTTATGACTGAGAATAACTTGAGGTTTGGTGATATGTTGCACTTCACATATGTGTCTTCGCAACAGAAGATCGTATTAAATCAAGTTACCTCACTTTAACAACGACATTTAAGTATGTTATGATATCAGATATTATAACTATGAATTTTTTGATGGTGATGTTGTATGTTTTTTTTTAAATTATTAACTTGATATTTTGTTGCTATGTATAGCTAACATGATAAAACACTGTTATTAGCTCTTTATGTTTTATATATAGATGATATCATGCTTCTTTTTTATAATAGTAACTGCAATTAGTAGAAACTTGGTTTATTAATCGCAAATGTGACATTCTTCTGCATTTATGGGTTTATGAATTTAGAATAATGGATGGATATATATAACTGTATTTGGCATGATGATGTTGTGTTTCATGTTGTAAAAACCAGGGAATTGTCAGATAATAGGTTTCTTTGCCCGATTAGATTATGTGTTAAATTATAATTCTTTAAGTCATTGTTTCGTTTTCTTGAATTTTATGTAATTTTGTAAAGAAGTACAATAACAAACAGTGGTTTGAACCCATATTTGCCTTTTGATCAATAGTTAATGGAAACCCATGTTAGGTTCAACAGTGTTTTGAAGAGGAAAACTGTGTGAGAAGACAGTAGATCTGATTAAGTTAAACATCTGTTCAGACTTAAACAAATGTTTGGCCTTAAACAGATGTTTGGCCTTTTATATAAGAGGTTTGGACTTAAACAGTTGTTTGACCTTAAACAGATTTTTGGCCATAAACAGATGTTTAGCCTTCTATATCAGATATTTTACCTTAAACAGATGTTTGGCCATAAACAGATGTTTGGCCTTAAATTAAACATATGTTTAAGGTCAACATCTGTTTGACTATTGGTCAATATCTGATTGACTTTTGGTCAACATCTGTTTGAATTTTGGTCAACATCTCATTTAGTATTCAACAGAACTTTGAATAACTCAACATCTGTTTAATTCGTTGTTTCGTTTTCTTGAATTCTATGTAATTTTGTAAAGTAGTACAAAAACAAACATTTTTACAAAATCCCAAATCACCCTATCATTTAAGTTCATTGAAGTAAAAGTGGAAATGATGTTATTCATGTGTTATGCATGGTTTTCTAAGAAATGACCCGTGTTTGCATATAATAGATGTCTTTTAGCTATAATAGATGTCTTTTAGCTATAATAGATAACACGTTTTGGTACAATATCTATACACATATGTATATGTTCTATCAATATGTGTTATGCATGGTTTTCTAACACATGTTGTTAATAACATTATTCTCTTAATATCTGTTTACTAACCTTTGTAGTTTCTGTTGACTGACCTTTTTAACATGGGTAGACTAACATCTGACAGTTACTATCTATCCATCTGGCAAGCTCTGTTGGAGATAATGGATGACAGTTCTTATTAAAGTCTGTTGGAAAGCAACAAAAGTTTTTAACAGTTAATAGGTAACAGTAGTTTGCTATCAACATAATGGAATTGCTGTTGAATAAACCTAGGGCTGCAAACGAACCGAACGAACACGAACACGGCCTTGTTTTTGTTCGTTTGTTAAGGATTTCATGTGTTCACGAACAGTTCATGAACACTTACCGAACGAGATTTTTTGTTCGTGTTCATTTGTTAAGGAAATGAACTTGTTCGTGTTCGTTTGTGTTCGTTTGTTAATTTAGGTACCGAACACAAACGAACGTTCATGAACGCACACGGACGCAAACGAACACAAACAAACGTTAATGAACATAAACAAACACAAACGAACATATATTTACTTTCGAAGATGATCATAACAAAAAACACTAAGTAGATCCACCCAAAATATACCAAGCTAATTATCCAAACTTGAGTAGCTTAATGTGACAAAGAAGTTATTTCTATAAATGCATCAGCTATTTAATCTATTTATATAACTTAACTTGAATGGAAATAATGTGACAAAGAACCTTACATGAGTGGGAACGGTGTTGAACGATGGTGATTGACAGAGGAACGACGGAGGGAGCGGAGGAGAGAGCGGCGCTTGGTCGATGGCGGAGAAAATGGGATCCAGATTTTTGTACTTTCAAACTTTCAATTGTATATTCTGGTAGACCTTAGGTGATAATGAAATATCTAACAAATAACCAATAAAATATAAGTTGGACCATACAATATAATATAATATAAGTTGGCTAATAAAATATTATATATATATATATATATATTCCTATACACAAACGAACACGAACATACAAACGAACACAAACGAACGTAAACGAACACATTACCGAACGTTCATGAACACAAATGAATGAACACGGTCTTTGTTCATGTTCGTTCATTTAACTAAACGAACGAATTTTTTTGTTCGTGTTCGTTCATTTATTAAATGAACGAACACAAACGAACTTCCCGCCGAACGGTTCATGAACTGTTCGCTGAAAGTTCAGTTTGTTTGCAGCCCTAAATAAACCTATTGACCATTAGTGTATATCAATTTTATAAGTTTGTACTAATTATTTTTTTTACTCTCTGTCAATATGGGCTATGCATGGTTTTCTAAGAAACGACCCGTGTTTGCACACGGGTCTTACCACTAGTCTACTATAATAAAAGAAACCAATATTTGGACACTTGTCATTCATTGAAGGTATTCTCAAATCTATACTTATCTTATATTAACTAAATAAATAAAAAATAAATTAATATTAAATACTTTAATAAAATATTATCCTCGAATCTAAATTGTTAATTTAATATATTTTAAAACAAATACATCTATTTCCTACTTATCTTATATTAAATAAATAAATAATAAATTAATATTAAATGTTATCCAAATTTATTAAAAATATACTTTTTTTATTATTTGGTACACAAAACTATATTATTCAACTTGTGTAAAATGCGGGGTTTTTAAAAATAATTTTTTTATTATTTACTAATTCAAAGTTACATTTATATAACCTGTGTAGTACACGAAGTTTTTAAAGATATAATTTTTTATCATTTGCTATGTAAAATTAGATTTATTCAATACGTGTAATACACGGGGTTTTTTAAGGATATAATTTTTTATTATTTGGTAGATTTTTCAACCCGACTATACGTGGGTTTTTTAAAGATACGACGTTTTTAGTATTTAATATACAAAATTATATTTATTCAATCTATGTAATACACATGGTTTATAAAGATATAACTTTTTAGATCTATTCAACATGTGTAATATACGGGGTTTTTAAGGATGTAATTTTTTTATTATTTGGTAGATTTATTCAACCCGATTATACACGAGTTTTTTTAAAGATACGACGTTTTTAGTATTTGGTATAAAAAATTACATTTATTTAATATGTGTATACACATGGTTTTTTAAAGATATAATACATTTTATTATTTGATATATAAAATTACATTTATTTAACCCGTACAATATACGTGGTTCATAAAGATATAACTTTTTATTATTTAATATATAAAATTATATTTATTCCACCCGTGTAATACATGAGGTTCTAACCTAGTGCTATATAAAAAATAACAATGCTTATTCAGTTACTTGGGTTATTCGAATTGAATTGGGTGTGGGATTTCAAATTCGAATCGAATCGGGCCGGATTTGAATAGGCCGAAATTCAAAATTGATTTCATTAGTTGAATTTAGTTTGAATTCATTTTCGGGTTATTCGAGTCTGAATCGAATAATGAACACTCTAGCCTCACCACATTTTCATTTATCGAACGTCTCCACCGCACCGTTGATGTATCCTTCAAGTACATTGTGATAGTGACGTGATGTCGTGGTCACAATCAAATTTAATCCCAATAACAACTATATAGATAGTGGCAAGTGGGTATCGAACACAGGGAGTTTGTGGAATGTGTGTTATTTGAAAGTTTATCTAATTTTAACTAAATTAATCTAATTGCAAAAGAAATAAGATTCGAGAGTTTATGTGAGTGAATTGGTTTTAGACTAAATTAAACTAAGTAAATTGCAAGAGAAAAGTTTGGTTGTAAGCAAATTAGAGACAAATGACCATCCTAGATTTCCGGTTTGTTTCGACATTCATATTATCATTCCACTAGAAAGAACTACATAGACATAGCTCATGCGTGATTACTTGCAGTGATGAAAGGGAACTAAGTACTCAGATTCCTAGAACGTGAGGTTGTTACCCGATGATCAATCAACCCTTACCCAATCCTAATTCTACCCATGATATCTCGATTGCCAACGGCACCAAGAACGTATGGTTTCAAACTAGATTACCATAAGAATTAACAAGTTACTAACAAACAATCACACACCATAACAAACCAACCATAAAGATAAGGATTGCTATTCTAGAAATTAGGAAATCAAATACAAAATGTCTCAAACAAACCTTCAATCTAGGACGATCATAAAGTGTTTAGCCACACATGGCTTGGACAAACATTGTAGCAAAATAAGATGAAATTGTTTAATACAATCCAAAACAACAATACTAGATGGATAGTAAATGATAAGATTGTGTTTTTTCTTCCCAAAGTCTCCAAGATTAGCCAAAATTCGTCCACCAATGTTATGTAACCGAAAACCCATGATAGGAGAGCATAAAACATCATCAAGTGGCCCATTAATGCATGAGTTACAATTTTAGAACAGTCGGCGCCGTAAGCTACGGTCCTGGCCGTAGCTTACGGCAGGCTTCAACATGAAAACTTGTTTTCAGCATAACTTTTTCGTTCCAACTCCGTTTTCTTCACCATTTTCGCCTACGTTCTCGTAATTTCATCCTCTATCATGCTATCCCCTTAATTCTTCAATTCCAAAAATTGATTTTTTTCATTGATGCTCCAAATTACTTCCCTTTTAAGCTCCATTTGCACCTACACGTCCAAACAACTAGTAGTTACCAAGTTCAAACAATTAAACGTGTAAAGCATGGGATTTTAATCTTTTTAAGGCACTTAAGGGTTGTCCTACGGACCACCCGTCACATCCCCACACTTACCCGTTGCTTGTCCCAAGCAACTCATTCACTAACCATTTCAAAACCCCAAGCGATCAACATGCAAACCAAGCTAAAATGTAACATCCTTTTACAAACCTTTTATCAAACCACAAGACACACCCCTCACAACAACTCTCGGTGACAAGTAATATTAGCAACATTATGCTAACACGCTCAATGCAAGTGTGTGATTGTGCGACAATAAGCTTGTATACAAATCAAGTTTCCTCCTATCAAATACCTAGCATGCTTATGAATCAAAAGGACATTCGGGTTGTAACGGGCTATGTGTAAAGGTAGGAACATGGTGGAATATATATGCAAATAGCTAATTGATTTGACCCGGTTTTTATTTCTACTACTAAACAAAGCAAACATCAACTATATACACAACTTCTTCAACATTCTCAACTACTATTGCAACTAAATACCTTTTTTTTTCATATTTTTCTCTTTTTCTTTTTTTTTTCTCTTTTTTTTTTCATCATTTTTTTTTCATTTTTTTTTCATAACACATCAAACTCAACAATATATACAAGAACATCAATACTACATACTAAATCTCCTAAACCGGGTCATCTCAATAGGTAAAATTTTGTAGGAAGTAGGTTTGGGTCACAACCGAATGGTATAAGGCTCAAACATGGCTTTCTAAAGACCAAACCCCCACCCCTCACAATACCAAGCTCATATATGTAACGTATGAGGTCCAACCCCTAATTCCCACACTCTCACACATCTAGACGAGGCTACCTAAAAATCCCCTATCATTTTCAAAAGCATGCTAACTCTAGGATTTAACAAGAATTCATACACAAGTTCTATTAACACAATACACACATCGCCACTCAAAACTAAGAAATATCTATAATAATCATATGTGGCTCAAACTCTCACCAATAAAGGACTAGAAATGGGTGTCGGTGTGTCAAGTGGAACAATATCAAGTTTTCAAATTTTGACAATTTTCGCTTGGCTTCACAAAAATTTTTAAAATTCTCAAAAAAATTCCCCTCATCCCCACACTTGGGATACATTGTCCCAATGTATGGTTTTGAGGGAAAGATCGCTTCTAACCAAAAACATTAGCTTTCGCTAATACTCTCAAATCCCAATTTTTTTTTTATTTTTTTATTATTATTTTTTTAACAACTAATACCAATATTTTAATACTAAAGAACATAACAAGACTAAGGAAAGAGTACATTGACCTGGTGAAGTTTGAAACAACAGATGTTGTAAATAATCCGACTTCCTATCATCACCTTCACGCAACTCTCCGCACATCTTCCCCACACTTATCTAAAAACACCTTGGGTTGCCTCCCAAGCAGCGCTAAAGTTTAGGTCTTCAGCCCGACTGTACCTGATATGTCTCAAGGTGGTCTCAATGCACATTTACCTTTTTCGTTGCTAATGTAAGCACGGTGTTTGATTCTTCTATTGTGTGTATGCTTTGTCACGTCCCATCTTTCTTTGCAAAATTCTTTAAATCCACATTTTCCTATCGAATTTCCAACAAATGCTCGGTAGTTTACTCTCCACTTCACTACTTCGTTTTCTGTGCCCAACAAATCCAAACTCTCCCATAAACATAACTTATGAATGAAATCTCCCACATCATGAAGTGCCACCTTCCTAGTTTCTAAACATGCATCCTTAACACTCTTGGTTTCCATAACCACCACAGCCGGAGAGTTGTAATCAACTTTGATTGGTTCATCAAGTAAAAGGCCCTCAACTTTGCTCTCCATAGGTGGTTCCTCCACAATAATTTCAATTGTATATTCCTCATTTGGCCCTAATAATTCAGTTTCAAGTTCGGGAGGACTCGCAACCTTTTCTTCTACATCACCCATAGGTGTCATTTGTTCAATCTGCACATATATCCAGTGTTGTTTTGCTTGACGTTTTTCCAATATCGACGTCCCTGGCCTCATCTCTTTCACCTCTTTTGGTAACAAATCATATTTCCATTCCAAAAGTTCTACTCGTTCTTCCATTGACAAATGAGGTTTTGTTAATTCTTTTTCAACATGAACCATGTGTCTCTTTCTCATCATCTCGTCAAGACTTTCAGATTTATGTGACTGATAGTGCAAAGTAGGTTGTTGAGTTACACATTCATAACCATACTGATCAAATGTATACTGAGCATGATAATAATCTTGATCGTACATCTGAGGGCCTTCATATGAAAGTTGGGAATATTCATCATAATAATCACCGTAATCGTACTCCTCTTGGTAACTCATTTCCGGATCAAATGCCAAAGGTGATAGCTTGTGAGAGCTCCTAGTACGCATGCACCTGTCAATACCTGCACACTAACACACCCAGCGTAAACCAGAAAAATAACAAACTTAAAAAAAAGAAATAAAATAACACACGTTGCGCACTACTCCCCGGCAACGGCGCCAAAATTTGACGTGATGTCGTGGTCACAATCAAATTTAATCCCAATAACAACTATATAGATAGTGGCAAGTGGGTATCGAACACAGGGAGTTTGTGGAATGTGTGTTATTTGAAAGTTTATCTAATTTTAACTAAATTAATCTAATTGCAAAAGAAATAAGATTCGAGAGTTTATGTGAGTGAATTGGTTTTAGACTAAATTAAACTAAGTAAATTGCAAGAGAAAAGTTTGGTTGTAAGCAAATTAGAGACAAATGACCATCCTAGATTTCCGGTTTGTTTCGACATTCATATTATCATTCCACTAGAAAGAACTACATAGACATAGCTCATGCGTGATTACTTGCAGTGATGAAAGGGAACTAAGTACTCAGATTCCTAGAACGTGAGGTTGTTACCCGATGATCAATCAACCCTTACCCAATCCTAATTCTACCCATGATATCTCGATTGCCAACGGCACCAAGAACGTATGGTTTCAAACTAGATTACCATAAGAATTAACAAGTTACTAACAAACAATCACACACCATAACAAACCAACCATAAAGATAAGGATTGCTATTCTAGAAATTAGGAAATCAAATACAAAATGTCTCAAACAAACCTTCAATCTAGGACGATCATAAAGTGTTTAGCCACACATGGCTTGGACAAACATTGTAGCAAAATAAGATGAAATTGTTTAATACAATCCAAAACAACAATACTAGATGGATAGTAAATGATAAGATTGTGTTTTTTCTTCCCAAAGTCTCCAAGATTAGCCAAAATTCGTCCACCAATGTTATGTAACCGAAAACCCATGATAGGAGAGCATAAAACATCATCAAGTGGCCCATTAATGCATGAGTTACAATTTTAGAACAGTCGGCGCCGTAAGCTACGGTCCTGGCCGTAGCTTACGGCAGGCTTCAACATGAAAACTTGTTTTCAGCATAACTTTTTCGTTCTAACTCCGTTTTCTTCACCGTTTTCGCCTACGTTCTCGTAATTTCATCCTCTATCATGCTATCCCCTTAATTCTTCAATTCCAAAAATTGATTTTTTCATTGATGCTCCAAATTACTTCCCTTTTAAGCTCCATTTGCACCTACACGTCCAAACAACTAGTAGTTACCAAGTTCAAACAATTAAACGTGTAAAGCATGGGATTTTAATCTTTTTAAGGCACTTAAGGGTTGTCCTACGGACCACCCGTCAGATAGTCATTGAAGATTCTTGATTCTCTTTTGCCAAAAAAAACCATTGGTCGATTTGGGATCTCAACCTTCAACACGGTACTTTCAATACTAACTCCTTTAACCACCGCCTTCAAGCAAAACACATGTTTGTTAAAATATATGTAATTATTATGTCATTAAATGTGACTATTCATATGAAATAGAGAATAGGTCAACCATTGTAATCTTATATACGTTGTTGAGATATGGAATGCGTAACAAGGGATTCCTGCGTTCTTTCATGGTATTAGAGATATCGCTCACTTAAAGCAATTAACAATCAACAAATTTTACTTTAGTACAATCTAAACACAACCCGCTTACTAAACAAACCTGAAGGGGTAAGGTCCCAAAAAGTCGCGCAGACCAATCATATCGCGCGATGAACTATACTCCTTATTCACCAAACCGATAAATTTACAAACCCCGCGCGGGCTACTTAAGGAATACCTAAACTGCGCGCGAGGTCCAAGCAAGATGTAACATCAGTTGTCACACTTAGCATCCTGAATAGGAGCCCTCAATCCCTGAACCTTGCGCCGGCTAGTTTAACACACATCAAGGGCACACAAGGGTAGCGGCGCATGACCATTTCAGGAAACATCAAAGGTACAAGTGGCAGAAGAATGAGCCAATCAACGTCCAGCAGACTGTACCTTATCGTGCTCCACGATCAACAATCGTGCAGGAGGCAAAGGGTACACAAGGATGCCTGCGTGGCACCAATCAGGGTGTCACACCCCGATATTTCCACGTATTACCGGTGGGGAGTATCGTGACGTAGTTGATATCATCATAGTCAAACAACACAATTTTAAATGCACAGTGGAAGTCAAAAGCGAATATATTTCAAACTGATTCAAAATTAACTTCAATGTTACAAACAGATTGTAAGGTGGATCCACAGGTGGATCTTAAAACAGAAAGATAAACACTGTTCAACAGACTTTAGGCATCTAGAACTTGCAAGATTCCCTATTAACGCCCTGAGCTCCCAGCCAATTACGTATAGTACCTGTCACTTAACCTTTTTGGAAAATACATCATTTTACACTGGTAAATACAATTAACTGACTCATTTTGAAAAGGTTTAAGAAAATTGATTTGAATGCACAAGGCACAAAATATCTTTTATAACTTGGGACAATTATATAAAAATAATCTTGTATACAGATTTACATGTTCGTGATACATTCAGGGCCCGATGTTAGAAACCGAGTCAAGATTAACAGACACGCCACAAGTATAGGCCCACAAGAGAGTGAGATACCGTTTCCCTTATGCAACTGTCAGGTGTATGCCTACACCCCGTGCTTAAGACGTGGCCATTTTATTATAATGATGCCAAGGATATCCGGGACATGGTCATTAACCCCTAAAGGCTTTTATTTCAAACAATACAGATTAAAACGGGTTACCTCAATAATTTAATCACCATACGATTAAACATTCAATACCCGACCAAGCGGTATTATTATATTACCGTATCCCAAGCCCGTATAGGGAAAATAAGTTAAGAGTATTTACCTGAGCTTAAAATGCAATTTATACTCAGCCGTATACCCTAGTCAGCAAGCACAAGTACCTCTACTAGGGCTCTTAATCTGGAATGAAGGTTTTATTAACCTATTAGATTCCTAACGGGTCTTATTTAAGTCGTAACTTAGACCGGTTAGTTTTAAGGAAAGGTTTACGGTTCAAAACGCATTATTAAGCGAAGACCGGAATAGAAGGTGATTTAGACCCGACAAGTTTGGAGACTTGTATAATATGGGTAAACTAAACACAATCTGGAATTTGAGGCAAAAATGATAAGGTTTGACCCGTTTTGGTCAATTTATGCAAACTAGTTACATAAACCGATCCGAACGTGAAATGTGCGTAACGGGTAACCATAAGAGTCATATACAGGTTTCCTAAGTTAATATGCCTTAAATATGTTGTGATATCAGTAAGATACCTTCCATTATGCCCAATTTGGATTTAAACACAAATTATGCCCCGTAGGGGTATTTTGGTCATTTTAAAGGCTATAAAAGAGATTAAATATAACTCTGAGGTTCAGGTCTGATTTGATCAGTAAAAATACTTAATTTAATAAGTTACATCAGTGGGGTATTACATATATGTGAAATTTATTGTTTATAACCAAACTATGCACCTAAGGGGCATTTTGGTAATTTCACATAAGGTTTAAAGGTCAAATCTGGAAAGCTGAGTTTAAAACTTTTGCTTACTGTTAAAGTATAAAAATTTACTAAAAATATCAGTAGGTATCAAGTCTTATATGATAAAAATAGTTTTAATACATACTATGCGTTTAAAAAGCGTAAAAAGACGGTTTTAAGCGATTTCCGGGTTTTATAAGAAAAGCTGATATTTTTATCATTCCAGAAGGCTTAAAATATTCTATTTATCATATGAGATCAGTAGAAAAAGGTTTGGTATCAAAATGATTTGTAAAACTCATTTTATAGGCCAAAAGGGCAAAACCGACAATTACCGAATCAAAGCTAGAACCCTATGTTATGCTCAGCCTAAAAATAAATAAAAATCTTTAAAAATCCCAAAATATTATATTATATCAGTGGGTAAAAAGTTTGGTATCAAAAAATTGGGTTTAGATAGGCTTTATGCTAATTACGCCATTTAATTAATAAAAAGCTTTCAATTTACGCTATTGAGCATAACTTTTAATCTATACCTTAAACTGATGTCAAATTTTTAGGACATGTTTATAATTCAGTAATAAAGGTTATTGTCCTCTTACATTTTCAAAAATCTCGTTTTAAGGTCAAAAGGGCATAAATTTTAATGCTTACATAAATTTTTGGATGTCCGGATATATTCAGAATGTGAGATATGCGCGAAAATGCAAACTTGTGCACTTTTTGACACTTTTAGTCTCTGCATGACTTAAAAGTTTATTTTTGCGCACCAAACACCTCTAAGCCTATATCCAAGATATATAAAGAATAATTAGGGCATGTTTAACTCATGGTCATTTTCCGGAAAGTCCGATAACATACGAATCGACATACTTTTGCAGTTTGACGTAAATAGTCCTTTAATCGCACAAAGTAGCGCGAAATGTCGTTTAATGATATCCAAGCCTTCCGTGGCCCATAATGGGCATTTCCAAGCATGAGTTTAATTATTGCTATGCTCTTGATCGCATAAATGGTCACCAAAAGGCGTAGATTCAAAAGTTGACGCTTTAGGTCCCTATAATGCGCAAACTTGCGCATATCATCGTTTAATAGCCTTGAAGCCTCATCTAATCCATATTAGGCATTCTTGAAAGTATTATTAAACATCACGATGCTTCGGGTTCGCTAAAAGATCATTCAGAGGTATAATTAAACATATTGACACTTTTAGTCCCTCTAACTTGCAAAGTTGCGCGTATCTTTACTTATAGGCATAAAAACCTTAGACGACCAATAATTGGCATTCCCGAGAGTATAATCAAATATCATGAAGCTCCCAGTTTGTTAAAAGGTCACTCAGAGGTAAGAATTAACATGTTGACGCTTTTAACCCTTCATTGCGCAAACTTTCAATTAATTACGCAAACGGCTACACTCGATCAACAAGTGGCTCATTTGTGAATATAAATATCGTACGAGGTTATTCAGAAACTTATTTTAGGTTTGCTAACACTTCCAGTCCTTTCATAATCAAATTTTTTCGATTTTTCGAAAAATTAGTCCCTTAAATTCAATATTTGACTTCATGAGGGTTTATTACATGTGTCAATACATTATTGGACGTGATTTTACGAGGTGTTACACAGGGGGTAGCGACAACTGCCCCACGATCTCCACTCACCTGCTGATGTCAGAGAGACAACAAGGACGACAACCCGGACACGTGGCTCCAATCAAGGTGCGCCAACACCGAAGAGCTTCTAGAAGACACTAACGGTCGACGCCCCAGGGACAGATCGGATATTCCTTGTTGTCATCTTCAGGCCCAAGGCCCATCAGCCCATCTCCTCCTACACCATTCCGGCTATAAATAGGGACCTTCATACACAGGTTAAACATTCCGTTCTCCATTCTCTCACTCTAAACACACACTTATCTCCTCAAAAAGTTATTTATTATCACGCCGGAGAGTGATTAAGAGGGAAACCTCCATATTCCCCTCTTAACGAGCTTAACGGGGTGTTATTGTTTTGCAGGAAAGGATCACACTCAAGCTCAGAAAGAATTAAGAAGATTAACCCTCATGTTTGAAACATAAAACCAACTAATAAACCTAAACTAAGTTACAACTTTCGATGCTTGATGTATAACTATAAACTATGCAATAGAATTATGATTTAGTAGCATTTGGGCCATGTCTGGATCAAATTTTATTCATACAATCCATTGAACCAACCAAACTTTACACCAATTTTATGGAACATTGGGACAATTTCAGCCACAAACCAATTTTGTGGAACATTGGGACAATTTCAGCCACAAATAAGCCCAACACGAGCGCCTACACTTATAAACACACTTCATAAGTTACATCGCATTGCATAAACATTTTTGTTTCATTCCAAAAATAAAACTTTTTTATATCTGGGTCATTAAGGTTTTATTTTTGATTTTCTGTTGCCATTTTCATCCAATTGACAAATTAGGTTACAATTTTTTGTTAACTTTTCCTTTTTATCGGGTTTCTCATTTAAATTAAGGGTATAATCGTCATTTACGCCATAATATACTTTAATTAAATAAGGAAAACGACAAAAAAAAGAGAAGTTAACAGAAAATTCTAACTCGGTTTGCCAATTTGATGAAAATGTAACAAAAATGAAACCTTAAGAACCCAGATACAAAAAATTTCATTTTTAAACTAAACTCAATAACCATTTTAGCATTTTAATTTTTTTTCTTTTCTTCTCATTTTACTCCATTTGCGTAAACCTTTTTTTTTTTCCTGTTTTCACTCCATATTATATTTTTATAGTTTGAGTAAATTACATTTTTAGTCCCTATGGTTTCTCAAAAATTACTATTTCAGTCTATTAGTTTAAAAATTACCAAAACATTCCCTGTAATTTCACTTTCATAACTATTACAATCCATCTTTACTAACGCCATCCAGTTATTCTGTTAGTTTATTTGAAATAACCATAATGGCCCTATTATTATTAAAATTAAAATAAATAAAGAGTTAGTTATGTTTTTCGTCCTTGTGGTTTGTTAAAAATAACCATTAAAGTTCATTAGTTTTTAAAAATTGCCAAAACAGTACCAATGCTTTCACAACTTCCACCTTCAACTCACTCCCAACAATGGCGCTTAACAGGTTCTCATTTATCTACTATCCTTTACTCTACTATTCACTCTCTCTATTTCCTCAAATCCAGCTGGAAGATCACCTACTTCTGCTCCTGCTCCACACCATTTCTACTTCATCTATCTTCAACATCTCCCACTACCACACACACATACCTGAACGGTGACCACCTCCACCACCCATTATGCTCGCCACCGTCATTAAACTACCACCCATCCTTACCCCCACACCCCATGGCCATTCTCTTCAACCAAATAATTGGCTAACTCCTTTTCTACCTATGAATTCTGCCAATTTTGACCACTACATAAAGCACCGCCTATACTTCATCTTCACCCCTCAAGTTTTTTAGGTAGGCCTCAAGTTTTCCTACTGACGTCGATTGTGATGGGGAAAATTAGGTGGCCGGATGAGTGAAAAGTAAAGTGAAGGATGTTGGTACTGTTTTCGCAATTTTTAGAACTAATGGACTGTAATGGTTATTTTTAACAAACCACAGGAACGAAAAACGTAACTAACTCTTTATTTATTTTAATTTTAATAAAGGGGTATTGTAACAATCTTAAATAAACCGACACCCTCGAATTATTTCTGACACCCTAATATATTTTAAAATATCCTAATATGTCCCAAAATACACCCTATACGAGAAAACGGGCCCCAAATACATTAAATAGTATTAAAAATAATTAAAAAACTGAATTTTTAAGTTAAGGCGGGCCGCGTAAGACCCATCCCAACCTCCACGCGGGCCGCGAGAGGATTAGGGCTGGCACGTGGCCCAACACCCAGCGAGTCTATAAGCTGACCCAGTTAAGCTACGCATTGACCGGAGGTCAACGCGGGCCGCGTAGGCTCTGTGCTTGTGTTACGCGGGCCGCGAGAGAACCAGTTTCAGCAACTATAAATAGATGGCCTCGGATCTTCATTCTGTTCGTCCCATTTTCATTTCTCAATCTCAAATTCTGAATATTAGGCATAATACTCGGGTATTATACCCCCCTAATTAGCGAGGTTCTTCTTCGTTGTAAGTATTATAACCCCTGGATACGTATTAGATACGCTGCCCGATTGATCTAGGGTTCCGTAACGGCGATCGTGGTTCTGCCCGACGTAGTCGTTGGAATACTGTCTCGGGGAGGGTATTACTAATGTTAAAATGGGTTATTGTACTAACACGTGTGCATTTGTGTAAATTATAGATTGTCACCAGGAAACCCTTACAGAAAATCTAAGACAGCAATGTGAGTTGATCCACTTTTTGTAAACCTTTTGTTAACTGTTTTTACAAAACCTTAAATACTTTTCCATGCGAATAACAGTTATTGAGTATTTGTAAGAATACAATTATGATGAGTGTGTTGGGGTTTTGTATACAAAATTTGTTACCACCTGGTCAAGGAGTAACATTTCAACAAGTCGGGTTCGACAGTACCATGGATGTTAATTGATATGTCTTGGAAACAAATATAATTGCGAGATCGCCCTCAATACTGTACACTGGGTTTTACTTAAACTTGATTAAATTGGGATTCACTCACCAGTATTTCCCACTGACAAATGTTTTTAAAACGCGTTTCAGGTAACAAAATGTGAAAGCCAAATAGAAGCCAGCTGGACAGCACTGAAGGCTTGAAAAAGAGGCAATAAAGTTACCTAAAATAAATGTGACATCTGTGCTTGTAATCATTGTAAACAATTCAGTTGTCAATGAAATAAAGTTATTTGATCCCAATATTTGTTTGTTTATGTTTTACATTTTTCATGTTTTGACATTTATTCACTTTCAAACTCTATATCGCTTTCTTGAGAATTATACGCAAACTGGTGCGTAAACGTAGTCAGTTTAACGCGAAAAATACTCCGAAACATCAATTTATGCTTAACATACCTTAAATAACCTTTACATAACTTAGTAATAAGTTTTGAAGGCTTTGGTATGGCAAAATCAAGTCTATTCGCTAACAGGGACTAAAATTGACAAACTGCGAAAGTATGCCAAATTGAACAGTAACGAACATTCTGGAACATGATCATAAGTTAAACACACCCTAAACATCCTTTACATAGTTTAGAAATAGGCTTTGAGAGGTTCGGTGTGCTAAAATAAACTTTATGCTCATTCAGGGACTAAAAGCGTCAAAAAGTGCATAAGTTTGCATTTTCGAGCATAACTTACGTTCTGAATGCATCCGGACATCCAAAAATTTACGTAAGCACTAAAATACTTTATTTTAGTGTTCAGCATAAGAAAAATCCATTCGTCGCGCAATTTGGATAGTTTTTCGCGCTTATGCGCATTCCGTCGTAATTAAGCAAACATCGCGATCGTACGACCAAACGAACCGACATCCGGCATATTTTTTGAGCATGTTTCACGTCCAAAATGTTTAAGCATCATTTTAGGGCCTTAAAGTTGGCTTAACGAGCCTTAGAAGTGTCGGAAATGGCCTTAAAACACAACAGGGACTGAAACTGTCATTTTGGAAACCTGTTTCTGATCTGTACTGCACAGGCGGCCCGCGTAGACTTCCTCAGCCTCTTACACAGCCCGCGTGGCCCTCCCAGATATGCAAAAACTGTGTTATAGCCTATTTCCAGCTGTTATACCTTCATTCTCCACTTGCAAACGGTGTTTGAAACACCATGGGCCATTTCTATGGGCTCTAATGGTATTAGAAAACAAGGGGCACACTTGGACGGCCTAGATCGAAGCTCGTTTCCCGATAAACGATCCTAACGGTTCTAGTTTTCCTATAAATACCCCTCACCCATTTCACTTGCAACCCACTTGATATCTGAGATTTTCTCTAAGTTGAAGTGTGCAACACTTCATACCTGAGAAATACTTGGATAATCAATCTTGCGGGGACCCTTTGTAAGTGTTCCTTCGTTCTTTTTATGCGTTTTTAGCTTGAAAGTCAAACTGCGTTTGACTTTCTGCATTGACCAGTTTATGGTCAATGCGAAGTTCGTTTGAACTTCATAACGTGAGCGTAATCACGATGGTCATAGTCCCTAGTGACTATACCTACTGATTACCACGTTATCTAGGCTCAGTGACGAGTCGTAGTTTCGGGCAAAATGCGTGTTCTTGCGTATTTTGTAACCAAACTACTCTAGGGTATCAAAACCGTTTGTTTTGATATCAAAATCCTGTTTTCTAACTTGACTAAACATGTTCTAGCATGTTTAGCTCGTCACTTTTAGATTTGTGCTTGTTTAGGGTCGTAAGGGTAAGCGATCTAATCAATCGCTTATGCTTTCGAACCCGACCCATTTGGTCGATCATTAGGATCCGACCAAACACTTTAGGTGACCATAGTTGTATAGGGAATAACCTTCCGAGGTTATACCTTATGGTCACAAT
Source organism: Helianthus tuberosus (assembly GCA_030545235.1). Taxonomy (NCBI): domain Eukaryota; kingdom Viridiplantae; phylum Streptophyta; class Magnoliopsida; order Asterales; family Asteraceae; genus Helianthus; species Helianthus tuberosus. The sequence goes on from CM060385.1 coordinate 7,815,743, forward strand.
GTTTAGTTAGTTGTATGATAGGTAGTATATATGCCTTAGGTAAATTACCAAAATGCCCTTTTTATGCCAAACTTCATTTTAAGCATATGTAACATAACTTTTGACATCTAAACTAATTTAGCAACAATATTAGACTTGTTAAGGCATATGTTAGTTGTCATAGGACTAGTTAGGCGGTCCGAACGCGTTTTACGCGAACGACGCGTTAAAGTAGCATAAGCAACCTAAACGGGCCGTAACGGGTCAAAAACACTTAGGATAAGTTTCGGTTTAGTGTGTAGGCTTTGTTAAACCATATTACATGAGTTCCTACACTCATTTGGTTTACAAACCCTCATACTACCCGATCCTCCGAATAGGTCCGTTTATTAATGTAGTTACCTATATTAGGTGCCGTTTGATTCCGTAACCTTCTAGCTTTGCTTGGTGGATATCTAAAGTCTATTGAGCAATCTCAAGTGAGTACATAGACCCCTCTTTTAATGTTTTTCAAACATTTTGGGGTGAAACACATGTGCCTACTTGTTATTTTCATGCTTTCCATGTTTTCATATCATATACTTGCTATGTTCATTAGTACACTTATAGTACATAATTTCATTGTGTTTTTGCTATGTATGTTCTTTGTAGCATACTTAGTACATCGTTTTACATGACATTTTATGCTATGTATGTTCACCATACTTAGTGCATTTGTTTTTCATCACATGCTATGTATGTCCGTTTTGCCACATACTTAGTACATTTTCATCACATGCTTACATTTTGATATGACATTTGGTTTGTTAAGTGGGACCATATACATTCATTAACTTTGATCACGCCGCTCGTTAGTAGGTAATGGTACCATAGGTATTGACAACTCCCATTCCTGACATCCTAGGTATGTTTGGATGAAAGGAATGACCGAATCCGATAAAACATAACACAGATCGACCTTTAATTTGTTTAAGGGCTTATCACCGCAGTCACAAGGCTTGGATGTATGCATTTTTAACAATACCGCATAAATGTTTGTATTCAGTATAGCATGCATCTCCTCAAGACATAGCGTTGATTTAAACCACGTTTTACTTCAATACATTGTTTTGTGCATTTCTATCTATGGCTCAGTAGACACATATATATATATATATATATATATATTTCACTTGCCATACATGACATTTTGTTTACACATTACATATTTGACATTTGACATAGACATTTTGATATTGATATACATATTTCATGGACTGCATTTTGACATGGTTTACACAAAGACATTTGACAAATGGTTTAGACATGGGCAATTTACATTGGTGGTTTGTTTGGGTAAAATGATTTGAGTAACGAGGCGTGTGTAATATGATACAAGCATGGTGGATACGCCGCTGGTACTTCCTATATATAAGTGCTTGTATGGTATTACATATCGTAGCGTTATTTGAATCATTTCAAATTAGACATATAACATTTTATACAAATAACATATTTTTTTAAAGACATCGTTTTACAAACAACTTATTTTATATAAAACTCATTTTACTCGGTTATTCATTTAACCTCACATTACTCTTTCACATATCATCTACTTTATCATCGCTTTTCAAAAGATTTATAAAACAAAACAATTAACAAGGTTCATGACTGACTTTTGTTAAACAACTTTTTCTTAAACTTAAGTCATGAATCCTATTTTTACAAAAACCTATGTATCTCACAGGCATTTTTATGCTGACGTACCTATTTTCACATGTGTTTCAGGAGCTGTTGCTTAGGATGATCGTGACACTAGGGCGGACCTGTGCCTTAGAGACTTAAAATAAAGATAGTCTTAGTTTAATTATGTTGTGTACTCTTTGGTTCTTGTTTTGAAACAATATATATTCCACCTTTGGTTGTTGAATAAAATATAATTTTAATTACCATGGTTGTGGAACAATAATTCTGTTACAACACTCCCCGACGTTTCCGCATTGATTTGATGTTTTACGTGGTCGGGGTGTGACAGAAGAGTTGGTATCAGAGCCAATGGTTATAGGGAATTAGGTTATTAGTAATGCTTTGACCTAGACTATAACATTTCTAGGACCCCAACACAAGTTGTCTTGTGTTTAGATCTTAAAACATGCACTTCACCTATCCTTAGGTGATCACCAAAACAAGAACCCAAGATATGGAGACATTACATATACGGTACCAGGTGCCAGGTGCACCATTTATACCGATCACAGGAGTCTCGAGCATATCTTCAAGCAAAAGGAGTTAAACATGCGTCAATGTCGATGGGTTGAGCTATTGAATGATTACGAATGCGCGATCAAGTACCATCCCGGCAAAGCCAATGTTGTGGCTGACGCCCTTAGTCGAAAGGACACTACGCCTAAACGCGTACGAGCTTTACAACTCACTATCCAATCTAGTCTTCCTGCACAGATACGAGATGCTCAGGTAGAAGCATTGAAACCAGAAAACGTCAGGGCTGAAGCCCTACGTGGCTCAAGGCAACGGTTAGAACAAAGAGAAGACGGTGCTTACTACGTAACAGGACGCATTTGGGTCCCACTTTATGGAAACTTACGCGAACTTGTGAAGGATGAAGCACACAAGTCTCGTTACTCAGTACATCCTGGTTCAGATAAGATGTACCACGACTTGAAAACTACGTATTGGTGGCCTAGCATGAAAGCTCACATAGCAACCTACGTTAGTAAATGTTTGACTTGTGCGAGAGTCAAGGTCGAATACCAGAAACCCTCAGGCCTACTTCAACAACCAGAGATACCACAATGGAAATGGGAGCAAATTTCCATGGATTTCGTTACTGTCCTGCCTAGATCTCAACGTGGAAATGATACTATTTGGGTGATCGTGGATCGACTCACAAAGTCTGCTCACTTCTTGGCTATCAAAGAAACGGATAAGTTCTCCACTCTAGTAGACGTATATCTTAAGGAAGTTGTCTCGAGGCACGGGGTGCCCACCTCTATTATCTCTGATCGTGATGCACGTTTTACTTCTGAACTGTAGCAAGCAATGCACAAGTCCTTTGGCTTACGTTTAGATATGAGCACAGCTTATCACCCGCAAACGGATGGGCAGTCTGAACGCACCATCCAGACCCTTGAAGACATGCTTAGGGCATGTGTGATCGATTTTGGCAACGGCTGGGAAAAGCATCTCCCATTAGTGGAATTCTCGTATAATAACAGTTACCACACCAGCATTCGGGCTGCTCCGTTTGAGGCATTGTACGGGCGTAAATGCCGATCACCTCTTTGTTGGGCAGAGGTGGGGGATAGTCAGATCACTGGCCTAGAACTTGTGATAGACACAACAGAAAGGATTGCTCAAATACGACAACGAATGGCGGCAGCTCATGACCATCAGAAAAGCTACGCCGATAAGGGCAGGAAACCACTCGAGTTCCAGGTTGGGGATCGAGTGCTACTCAAAGTCTCACCCTGGAAGGGTGTTGTTCGTTTTGGCAAACAAGGCAAACTTAACCCACGATATGTTGGACCATTTGAAATCATCGAGAAAATAGGCAAAGTGGCCTACAAACTGAACCTACCAGCAGAACTCAGTGCAGTTCACAACGTTTTCCACATGTCGAATCTGAAGAAGTGTCTGTCAGATGAGACCCTCGTAGTTCCTTTGAAGGAGCTCACTATCGATGAACAGTTGCGATTCGTCGAGGAACCAGTTGAAATCACGGACCTAGATGTTATGGTCCTCAAGCACACCAGAATTCCTCTCGTTCGAGTTCGTTGGAACTCCCGTCGTGGCCCAGAGTTCACTTGGGAAAACGAAGATCAAATGAAACAAAAGTATCCCCAATTGTTCGCAAACAGTACAACCACTACGGAGGCTGAAGCTACTGCGTCTAGATCAACGGGGGAAGGATGTGACACCCCAGGACAACCAGGAAAACCATGCAACTTAACTAGCTTCCTCAGTGAGTACGTACCAAATTTCGGGACGAAATTTCTTTCAACTTGGGGATAATGTGACAACTCGTATTTCGGAACCTATCTTTGTGTTAATGTAACGTATGTGAATCCTATGTGATTACATGAACCTTGATGATCAATGGAATATTATGTTATTATGTTATCTGATTTATGTGAATGCATGTATGTATGTAATATTATCACACAAAAATAAACCGATCACACAGCACTTGGCCGATCGCACAAGCCCATTCGGGCTACACTTGTTGTACTCGAAACCCATAAAGGGCAGCCCATTAGGAGGGTTCGGCCCACTCCATCAACTCGCACAACACCTAGGGTGTTGGTATAAATCCCACACTTTACCTAATCACACAAGTTTACAAACCCTACTCTCTTTCTCTCCTCTCAAACTCGACGGCAGCCACATCCCATCTCTCTCGAAGCTTTCTAGTTCGGATTCCTCTTCATTCTACCGTCTAACCGGTTAGTGTTTTGTTATTGATTGCTTGTTGAACGATGTTATGATTTATATGATTCTATACATTGATTTGTAAATGATACATGAATAGTTATGAATGATGAGATTTGTGTTCATAAAATCGGCTCACAAGTGTACTCGATAATGTTCATATGATTTGGAAGTGCATGATATTAATCAAGAACCGAATGTATATTTACTCGGCTGTGATGAGTTTATGTTTAGATTGACTTAGAGTTGATGATTTGGAACTGAATAGATATTAATCGGCGGTTATGTTTCTGCCTTTCGGATTTGTTTGTTGATGATGTTGTAAAGCCTTAAGTCTGATAGTTTGAAGGTTTTAAGTTGTTGTTATGCCTGAAACATGATTAGGGTTCATCGAGATCTAATGTTAAAACCCTTGTTTGATCGATCTATTTGTATGAATGGAAACTGTTAGTTGTTGATTGATATCTACATAAATGGAAACAATATAACTGATTGCCATGATTTCGGATATTATACAACAAATCACACAAGTTTGTCGGTCGCACAAGATCAAGTCACACAAGACTTGATCTGATCGCACAAGCCCCAATCGCACAAGATAGGAACAATCACTTAGAGCATGGTGTACAAACAGGTTATGCATGATCGCACAAGAGTTGTGGATCGCACAAGACAAGTGTCGATCGCACAAGTCTTGGGCCTTACACAATATTTGGACTTAACATATTATTGGACCGAATGGCCCAAATCTCGATCGCACAAGTCTATCTGGATCGCACAAGACTTCTGTTTATTGGTTGGGCCGTATATGTTATTGGGCCGGGTATATGTTAGCTCGCACAACATGTTGTGGGTCGCACAAGGTTATGCTGAACGCACAACACGTTGGGTTGGGTATTATTGGGCTTTGTTATTTATTTATCTGATATTGCTTTACGTGTATGTCGTGTATACCATGTGTTCGTAACTTGCTATCTCTGTGTAAACATACGTGCTTTACTTGAACCTAGACCTGACTTGTACGGTAACCATGTTAGGACGTAGTTGACCTCTAGCAGCTCGATTGACCTTTACTTATCTGCCGAGCTAACCTAAGGTGAGTTCACACTTTCTACAAAGCATGGGATTCCCAGGGGTTGGGAATGGGTTAAGGAATATGGATTCCTCGTCCTTCTTGGGTAGGACAGTACGGGTTCAGGAATATAATTCCTCGTCCTCATGGACAGTTAAATTTCACTAGACCAAAACTCTATCACGAAGTCCCTTCTTTTTATATCGACTTTATCGCCGGGCCAATGGCGAGTGGGTCATTAGTTAGATAGCGCTATTTAGGTCTGACAAGCCTCACACCGTAACGCAGAGGACGGGCGTGAACTAATGGATCTGGGCACGTCAATGATGATAGACATTGACAGTTCAGGGCACATAAACATGACTACAGTCAGCAGTCGATATGGTAACGAGTCTAGTAGTATATACATGGGGTAGCCCCCACGGTCAGAGAGCCAGATAATTAAACATGGGGTAGCCCCCACGGCTGGACAGCCAGAGTAAACGGGATTTAAACAGAACACGTTTTTCAACTATGGGGTAACCCCCACGGCAGGGATGCCAGTTAAAGGAAACTGTTTTTGGAACAACTTAAAACGAACACCCAACTGTGAACTCGCTCAACATTATTGTTGACTCGTTACTACATGCTTTGCAGGTCAATAGGTACTTAGCTGGAGCTTGCATGGGGAAGAGTTGTTGTGGGACACGGACAATTGTGTGCCACGTTAAACATTGAAACAATTGAACTTATATTTTGTTTTAGATTTAATCGTTATGCTTCCGCTTGCAACTTAAACTATGTTTTGTTTGGACACCAATTGTATTGGTTGGATTTTTATAATTACTTACATGCTTGTTCAATATGATTGGTGGTTGGATCCTGGTAAGTCACGCCTCCAAGCGGTGATACTCCGCATGTGGATTTTGGGGGTGTGACATTGTGCCTTCCAAGTTTTCAAAATCTCGTCAAAGTTTTGGGTTCTAAATAGTGTGAACACGTGCAAACTGGAAGAGTGAATGCCTGTACCCTGGGTTTTCTGTCTAAGGCTAGAGTGTTCGTACAAATCCACATAATCGGACCAGTCATTCTTACCTAGGAACTCTTGGGGTGAGTGTTCACTTATAGGCGAGCATGTCTTCGCGAAGAATTATTTTTGACCCATTTACTTTGATTAGTCACTGTGTGCCGTTTGTTTGCTTTGTGATACGAACAAATGACCACCATCTTTGCTTTCGACGATTTTGTTTCATCTTATTCTTTTCACCTAATCGTCTCACTCGTTCCTTTCATGTTTCCTCTTTTAGAATGCCTGCTCGACGCGAAAATCCACTACCAAATGCCGAACTGGCAGAAATCATCGCACAACAAATGGCTGCTGCGTTCCCCAATCTTATTGCTCAGTGGAACCAAGCCAACAACACCAATAATGCTCCATGCAATTTCAAGAGTTTTAACTCGGCTAAACCACTCAAGTTTAGTGGTACTGAGGGAGCAACCGGGCTTCTTCAATGGTTCGAGAGCATTGAGAATACTTTCTGTCACGTTCAGTGTCCTGACAATCGCAAAGTCGAGTTTGCTTCCAGTGTGTTTCAGAAGAGGGCGCTTACATGGTGGAACGGGGTTATGAGAGATCGTGGTGCTGAGGTTGCTTTAGCACAAACATGGGCTGAACTTAGGACTCTTATGATGAGGGAGTTTTGTCCTCGTCATGAGCTGCGAGCCCTAGAAAGGGAGTTTGACGATTTGAAACAGGATAGTGGCGAGCACCGGGCATATACTGATAGGTATGAGGAGCTGAGTTTGTTATGCCCAACAATGGTTACCCCACCCGAGAAGGCTATCGAGAGGTATATCGATGGCCTACCTGACTCCATACAAGATACCGTTACTGGTTGTAACCCTACCACAGTCCGTCAGGCAATCGAGTTATCTGCAACATTGACCGAGTCATAGGTTCGAAGGGGTAAGCTGCATAGAAAGGGTGACAAGGGTAAGAAGCAGGCGTCTGATCAGAATGAGAGCAAGAAAGGCAAAAACAAGAAGGGTAAGGAACCAGGTTCCTCGAAGGGTTCTAGGAAGCGTAAGGCTTCCCAAAATTTCGCCGTTACTGCACAAGCAGCACCAAATCAGCCAGCGCAGCCTCCAGCAAAGAAGCGGTATGAAGGGAATGCACCTTTGTGCAATAGGTGCAATAGTCACCATCAACAGCAACTTCCGTGTTGTTTCTGTACCAACTATGGGAAGTCTGGACACCTTGCAGAAGTTTATCGTTCTGCTCAGGTCGCTCGAAATCCAGCTCAACAGGTAGCTCAACAACCTGTTCAACAGCAAGCTGCACGACCTCACTATCCTCCTGGCTCGTGCTATAATTGTGGAGACCTGACCCATTATCGAAACTAGTGTCCAAGGCTGGTTAATGCGAATCCGAATCAGGCTCCAGCTCGAGGTCGAGTTTTTAACATGAATGCACAGGAAGTGCAAGCAGATAATGAAGTGGTTAACGGTACGCTCTTTGTTAATAACCAACCCGCATCTGTTCTTTTTTATTCTGGTGCTGATAAGAGTTTTGTGTCATTATCTTTTGAGTCATTGCTTCGCGTGTCTAGAACGAAACTAGGTAAGCCTTTGACAGTAGAAGTTGCCAGTGGTGAACCCATTATTCTTAATTATGTCCTTCGCAACTGCCAGTTGAACCTTAACAACCATCTTTATCCCATCGACCTCACGCCAATGCAACTGGGAAGCTTCGACATTATAGTGGGTATGGATTGGTTAGCCAAGCATCGCGCAGAGGTAGTTTGTTTTGAGAAGATCGTTCGTGTACCGCTTTCGTCAGGTGAGATCCTACAGGTTCGTGGTGAGAAACCTGCTAATAGCCTCAAGCTTATGTCTTGTTTTCAAGCTCAGAAGTATCTGCGAAAGAACTATGTGGCCTTTTTGGCACATGTTACAGCAGATAAGGGCAAAGGTAAGCCTATTCAAGATATCCCATTATCCGGAGCTTTTTCCTGAGGAGTTACCTGGATTACCCCCAGCGCGCCAAGTTGAGTTTCGTATTGATCTTGTACCTGGTGCAAATCCCATTGCCAGATCTCCTTATCGTCTTGCACCGTCGGAGATGCAAGAGCTGTCTAAGCAGCTTCAGGAGCTTTCTGACAAAGGATTTATTCGCCCTAGCTTTTCACCTTGGGGTGCTCCTGTTCTTTTTGTCAAGAAGAAGGATGGATCCTTCAGAATGTGCATCGATTACCGTGAGCTTAACAAGCTTACCATCAAGAATTGATATCCCCTACCTCGCATCGATGATATCTTCGATCAGTTACAGGGTGCTTCTTATTTTTTGAAGATTGATCTACGTTCTGGGTATCATCAACTTCGCGTGCATGAAGAAGATATTCCCAAGACAGCATTCCGCACTCGTTATGGGCATTATGAGTTCACAGTTATGCCATTCGGTTTGACTAATGCTCCTGTTGTTTTTATGGACTTGATGAATAGGGTTTGCAAGCCTTATTTGGATAAGTTCATCATCGTCTTTATTGATGACATTTTGATATACTCTAAGACGCAAGCTGATCATGAGCAACATCTTCGTCTTACTATGGAACTCCTAAAGAAAGAGCAACTTTTTGCCAAATTCTCTAAATGCGAATTTTGGCTTAAAGAAGTTCAATTTTTGGGTCATATTGTCAACGAACAGGGTATTCATGTAGATCCCTCCAAGATCAGTGCGATTAAGGATTGGGATATGCCTACTACTCCTACCGAGGTTCGTTCTTTTCTTGGTCTCGCGGGTTATTACCGCCGCTTCATCGAAAATTTCTCGAAGATTGCAGTTCCCCTAACTGCTCTAACTCAGAAAAACAAACCCTTTGAATGGGGTTCTAAACAAGAAGTAGCGTTTCAGACCTTGAAGCAGAAGCTTTGTGACGCACCTATCCTATCTTTTACTGAAGGCAATGATGATTTTGTCGTGTACTGCGATGCATCCAAATTGGGTCTTGGCTGTGTTCTGATGCAAAGGAACAAAGTCATAGCATATGCATCGAGGCAGTTGAAGGTGCATGAGAAAAACTACACCACTCATGATCTTGTGTTGGGTGCAGTTATGTTCGCTCTTAAGATCTGGAGACACTATTTGTATGGCACAAAATGTGTGGTTTTCACTGACCACAAAAGTCTTCAGCATATCTTCAATCAGAAAGAACTCAACATGAGGCAAAGACGTTGGGTTGAGCTTCTAAACGACTATGACTGTGAAATTCGCTACCATCCTGGTAAGGCGAATGTCGTGGCTGACGCTTTGAGTCGTAAAGAACGTGTCAAGCTGCATTGTGTTCGTGTTCAATCTGATATTCAGGCACGCATTTCTCAGGCTCAACATGCTTGTGTTTCACATGACTTGATGGGTAAGGAATTACCCTATCACATTAAGCCTGATCTTGAACTGAAGGACAATGGATCGTATTATTTCATGGACCGTTTGTGGGTCCCAAGCCACGATGGTCTTCGCACCTTGCTTATGGATGAAGCTCATAAGTCTCGTTATTCTGTCCATCCTGGCTCAGACAAAATGTATAAGGATCTTCGTACTCAGTATTGGTGGCCTGGTATGAAGAAAGACATTGCCTTGTACGTTTCAAAATGCCTTACTTGTCTTAAGGTCAAGGCTGAACACCAACATCCTTCTGGTTTATTGGAGCAACCAGAGATCCCAGTTTGGAAATGGGAAAACATCGCTATGGATCTCATTACTAAACTTCCGCGCACTAAGAAAGGTCATGATGCCATTTGAGTAGTTGTTGATCATCTTACTAAGTCAGCGCATTTCTTACCGATCCGTGAGGATCTATCTGCTGACAAACTGGCTAAAATCTATGTGGATGAAATCGTATCTCGACATGGTGTTCCTTTGGACATTATTTCTGATAGAGATGCTCGTTTCTCTTCTCGTTTTTGGAGAACCATGCAATTTGCTATGGGGACCCAACTTAATCTGAGCACTGCTTATCATCCGCAATCTGATGGTCAATCTGAAAGGACAATCCAGACTTTGGAGGATATGCTTAGAGCTTGTGTGATCGATTTTGGTGGTTGTTGGGATTCACATCTTCCATTGATTGAATTCTCCTACAACAACAGTTATCACTCCAGCATCAACATGGCTCCTTTCGAGGCTCTCTATGGTCGAAAATGTCGTTCACCAGTCTGCTGGAATGAGATCGGTGAGGCTCAGCTTACTGGACCTGACCTCATTCTAGAGACAACAGATAAGGTTAAGAAAGTTCGTGATAACCTTCAGACAGCTCGAAGCAGTCAAAAGAGTTACGCGGACCAAGGACGCAAGCCCTTGGAATTTCAAGTCGGTGATCGAGTATTACTTAAGGTCTCACCTTGGAAAGGTGTGATCAGATTTGGAAAGACAGGAAAACTTGCACCTAGATATGTTGGACCATTCAAGATCATCGAAAGAATCGGTAAGGTAGCCTACAGACTTGAGTTACCTCCTGAACTTGGAAACGTTCATCCAACCTTCCACGTGTCCAATCTCAAGAAGTGTTTAGCTGATGAGAACCTCCACATACCACTTGACAAAATTCGTGTTGATAAGACACTACATTTTGTTGAGAAACCTGTGGAAATCATGGACCGGATAGTCAAATGTCTTAAACGCAAGCGCATTCCTTTGGTTAAAGTTCGCTGGGAATCTAAGCGTGGACCTGAGTTTACTTGGGAACGTGAAGATCAAATGAAGGCGAAGTATCCGCATCTTTTCTCACGAGTTTCCTCAAAACAAATTTCGGGACGAAATTTCCACAAGTAGGGGAGACTGTGACATCTGTGCTTGTAATCATTGTAAACAATTCAGTTATCAATGAAATAAAGTTATTTGATCCCAATGTTTGTTTGTTTATGTTTTACATTTTTCATGTTTTGACATTTATTCAATTTCAAACTCTATATCGCTTTCTGGAGAATTATACGCAAACTGGTGCGTAAACGTAGTCAGTTTAACGCGACAAATACTCCGAAACATCAATTTATGCTTAACATACCTTAAATAACCTTTACATAACTTAGTAATAAGTTTTGAAGGCTTTGGTATGGCAAAATCAAGTCTATTCGCTTACAGGGACTAAAATTGACAAACTGTGAAAGTATGCCAAATTGAACTGTAACGAACATTCCGGAACATGATCATAAGTTAAACACACCCTAAACATCCTTTACATAGCTTAGAAATAGGCTTTGAGAGGTTCGGTGTGCTAAAATAAACTTTCAGGGACTAAAAGCGTCAAAAAGTGCATAAGTTTGCATTTTCGCGCATAACTTACGTTCTGAATACATCCGGACATCCAAAAATTTATGTAATCACTAAAATATTTTATTTTAGTGTTCGGCATAAGAAAAAATCCATTCGTCGCGCAATTGGATCGTTTTTCTCGCTTATGCGCATTCCGTCGTAATTAAGCAAACATCGCGATCGTACGACCAAACGAACCGACATCCGACATATTTTTTGAGCATGTTTCATGTCCACAATGTTTAAGCATCATTTTAGGGCCTTAAAGTTGGCTTAACGAGCCTTAGAAGTGTCGGAAATGGCCTTAAAACACAACAGGGACTAAAACTGTCATTTTGGAAACCTGTTTCTGATCTGTACTGCTCAGGCGGCCCGCATAGGCTTCCTCAACCTCTTACATGGCCCACGTGGCCCTCCCAGATATGCAGAAACTGTGTTACAGCCTGTTTCCAGCTGTTTTCCTAACGGTTCTAGTTTTCCTATAAATACCCCTCACCCATTTCACTTGCAACCCACTTGATATCTGAGATTTTCTCTAAGTTGAAGTGTGCAACACTTCATACCTGAGAAATACTTGGATAATCAATCTTGCGGGGACCCTTTGTAAGTGTTCCTTCGTTCTTTTTATGCGTTTTTAGCTTGAAAGTCAAACTGTGTGTGATTTTCTGCATTGACCAGTTTATGGTCAATGCGAAGTTCGTTTGAACTTCATAACGTGAGCGTAATCACGATGGTCATAGTCCCTAGTGACTATACGTACTGATTACCACGTTATCTAGGCTCAGTGACGAGTCGTAGTTTCGGGCAAAATGCGTGTTCTTGCGTATTTTGTAACCAAACTACTCTAGCGTATCAAAACCGTTTGTTTTGATATCAAAATCCTGTTTTCTAACTTGACTAAACATGTTCTAGCATGTTTAGCTCGTCACTTTTAGATTTGTGCTTGTTTAGGGTCGTAAGGGTAAGCGATCTAATCAATCGCTTATGCTTTCGAACCCGACCCATTTGGTCGATCATTAGGATCCGACCAAACACTTTAGGTGACCATAGTTGTATAGGGAATAACCTTCCGAGGTTATACCTTATGGTCACAACGTTTAGTTAGTTGTATGATAGGTAGTATATATGCCTTAGGTAAATTACCAAAATGCCCTTTTTACGCCAAACTTCATTTTAAGCATATGTAACATAACTTTTGACATCTAAACTGATTTAGCAACAATATTAGACATGTTAAGGCATATGTTACTTGTCATAGGACTAGTTAGGCGGTCCGAACGCGTTTTACGCGAACGAATCGCTAAAGTAGCATAAGCTACCTAAACGGGTCGTAACGGGTCAAAAGCACTTAGGATAAGTTTCGTTTTAGTGTGTAGGATTTGTTAAACCATATTACATGAGTTCCTACACTCATTTGGTTTACAAACCCTCATACTACCCGATCCTCCGAATAGGTCCTTTTATTAATGTAGTTACCTATATTAGGTGCCGTTTGATTCCGTAACCTTCTAGCTTTGCTTGGTGGATATCTAAAGTCTATTGAGCAATCTCAAGTGAGTACATAGACCCCTCTTTTAATGTTTTTCAAACATTTTGGGGTGAAACACATGTGCCTACTTGTTATTTTCATGCTTTCCATGTTTTCATATCATATACTTGCTATGTTCATTAGTACACTTATAGTACATAATTTCATTGTGTTTTTGCTATGTATGTTCTTTGTAGCATACTTAGTACATCGTTTTACATGACATTTTATGCTATGTATGTTCACCATACTTAGTGCATTTGTTTTTCATCACATGCTATGTATGTCCGTTTTGCCGCATACTTAGTACATTTTCATCACATGCTTACATTTTGATATGACATTTGGTTTGTTAAGTTGGTTTGTTAAGTGGGGCCATATACATTCATTAACTTTGATCACGCCACTCGTTAGTAGGTAATGGTACCATAGGAATTGACAACTCCCGTTCCTGACATCCTAGGTATGTTTGGATGAAAGGAATGACCGAATCCGATAAAACATAACACAGATCGACCTTTAATTTGTTTAAGGGCTTATCACCGCAGTCACAAGGCTTGGATGTATGCATTTTTAACAATACCGCATAAATGTTTGTATTCAGTATAGCATGCATCTCCTCAAGACATAGCGTTGATTTAAACCACGTTTTACTTCAATACATTGTTTTGTGCATTTCTATCTATGGCCCAGTAGATATATATATTTCACTTGCCATACATGACATTTTGTTTACACATTACATATTTGACATTTGACATAGACATTTTGATATTTATATACATATTTCATGGACTGCATTTTGACATGGTTTACACAAAGACATTTGACAAATGGTTTAGACATGGGCAATTTACATTGGTGGTTTGTTTGGGTAAAATGATTTGAGTAACGAGGCGTGTGTAATATGATACAAACATGGTGGATACGCCGCTGGTACTTCCTATATATAAGTGCTTGTATGGTATTACATATCGTAGCGTTATTTGAATCATTTCAAATTAGACATATAACATTTTATACAAATAACATATTTTTTAAGACATCGTTTTACAAACAACTTATTTTATACAAAACTCATTTTACTCGGTTATTCATTTAACCTTACATTACTCTTTCACATATCATCTACTTTATCATCGCTTTTCAAAAGATTTATAAAACAAAACAATTAACAAGGTTCATGACTGACTTTTGTTAAACAACTTTTTCTTAAACTTAAGTCATGAATCCTATTTTTACAACCACCTATGTATCTCACAGGCATTTTTATGCTGACGTACCTATTTTCACATGTGTTTCAGGAGCTGTTGCTTAGGATGATCGTGACACTAGGGCGGACCTGTGCCTTAGAGACTTAAAATAAAGATAGACTTAGTTTAATTATGTTGTGTACTCTTTGGTTCTTGTTTTGAAACAATATATATTCCACCTTTGGTTGTTGAATAAAATATAATTTTAATTACCATGGTTGTGGAACAATAATTCTGTTATAACACTCCCCGACGTTTCCGCCACGATTTGATGTTTTACGTGGTCGGGGTGTGACAATAAAATAGATGTTTTTATTAAATAACATAGGATTTATTCCTATGAAAACGTGTGTACTATGAACTTGGGTTTTATCCCATGTGTTTAATGTTATGAAAATGTGGTATTTTACTCTGATCAAATATTTCCTAACTACGGTCCTGATGAAAAATTCCGCTGCCAATATTGAATATACACGCGATACCACTGAAACTGGCTCGCGGCCGCCCGTTCCCGGGGATCAGGGATCGGGGGTTGCGACAGAAGGTGGTATCAGAGCTAAGCCACTGATTCAGCTACAGAAGTGTTCCGCTGACATCAAAATTTAATGTGTCAGGAAATAAATCATGGGAATACGTGCATAACTGTATTTAATTGTTATGTGTTACTTGACTATTTGTTAGTTTACAGTATGAGTGACCAAGGACCATCTGACGCGTACCGCCAATTGTCTGGTTCGCCTAGAAGCGAAGGCACCTCCTCTTCTCAGCCTGCCCTCTCGGGGTATTCTGCTGATACGGAAGAAGGAATCTTTGTGTTTAAGGCCCAGTCAGAAGAGCCATTTCCTCAGAAAAAGAGGGGATGGTTCAGTAGAGGGGCACACGAGCGTAGAAAACGTATGAAAAAGTTACAAGACCAGAGAGCCCTAGCAGCAGCCAATAGAGAGACAGATGCCTATGCCCAGGATATGATCAATAGGGGAATAGCCAATATCCATATCTTAGCAACCACTGCAGCTGACCCTAATCTGGAACAAATAATAGCACCCCAACCACAACTACCATTTCCTGATCAACCCATGGAGATAGAAAACCCTGAAAATCAAGTAGAAATGCATGATTTCAACCCGGAAGAAATACCTAGGGTACCAGCGCCAAATCCCTTAGACCCAACTTACGACCCATGGTGGGATGATGTTAGGGATTATGTGCAACGTTACCCGATACATGAAGACATCCCTATACCGAATTTAGGAGCCTACCCAGGTTTGGACCCTCTCGATCCCTATTATGATAACGATGCATATATTAGGGAAATTTTAGTAGATCCTTACCAATTTCAGGCACCTACACCTCCATATCAGGAACCCGCACCCCAGATTCCGAACCCAGTCCTAGAACATGCACCCCCAATGAGTGCAGAAAACGTCCAAGAACTTAGGACATTTGGTGAGGAAATTTTAGAAAGTAGTGAACGAATGAGACAGGTGGGAGAGAGATTCGTCTGGAAATACGACGAGCACAATATGGATTTCTGAATGAATCCATATCCATAGATGTGATGGTAGAGACGGTAATAGTAATAATAATAATATAATAAAATAAAATATGTGTGTACGGATGCTTACTATTATTAGTGTAATTTTATTTCAGTCGGTATTGTAATTTTTATTTCAGTACTGGTGTGTAATAGACGCATACTATATGAAAATAAAGTAAGGTCGCAATAAAGTTACCTAAAATAAAATAGATGTTTTTATTAAATAACATAGGAATCCTATGAAAACGTGTGTACTATGAACTTGGGTTTTATCCCATGTGTTTAATGTTATGAAAATGTGGTATTTTACTCTGATCAAATATTTCCTAACTACGGTTCTGATGAAAAATTCCGCTGCCAATATTGAATATACACGCGACACCACCGAAACTGGCTCGCGGCCGCCCGTTCCCGGGGATCAGGGATCGAGGGTTGCGACAGGTATTATGGTCATTTCAAATAAACTAACAGTATAACTGGATGGTGTTAGTGTGGGTGGACCGTAATAGTTACGAAAGTTAAAAACTGTTTTGACAATTTTTAAACTAATGAACCGAAATAGTAATTTTTTTTGGACGAAAAGGGACGGAAAACATGATTAACTGAGATCGCCGGAGGAGACCTTACCACGGCGAATACTTATTATTTATTTCCGGTAAGTTCCGGTGGCATGGCGTCGGAGGATGTGGTAGGGAAGACAACCGTTACAATCGCAAATCTCGCTGAAGAAGCAAAGATCGCTAGTGAAGGTGTCAAGGCTCCTAGCCGCCACGCTCTTCTCAGCATCTGCAAATCTCTCGTCGCCGGCGGCGTCGTCGGTGGAGTGTTAGTTCTCTCATCTCTAGTATTTTCAGTTTTATCGATCCGTTATCAATCACTTATTTCTGTTAATTCGAATTTGATTCATTTTTAATTGATTGATTTTATTGTTCAAGAGCCGGTTATTTATACATTATAACTCTTTTGTTTGTTTTTTTATACTTGAGGTAAAATTATCCATTTAACATTGCTATTAAGATTGAAATGTATTTGTAAAGAAGTTATTATTGTATAGATGTATGCATTCTCTTATCTTAGTGATCTAACAGTCTACTCTTTCTATACAAAATCATCCTTGCAAATAATGGTGTATGATCCCTTAAAAGTTTTCTTGTGTAAAATATCTGTTTGATCTACTCTACATACTTGCTACATTGCTCTATAATCGGTCCCGGCCATACGAAATAATCACGAAAATATTACGATAGATCATGTCTGCCAAAATTGACTTGGGAGTTGGGAGGGGAGATTGAGATGGTTAGGGGTGGTTACTAGACTTTCATCTCTGTGAGGACATGGTCGACACTCGACGATAGTTCTTAGAGACGTAAGATTAAAGTTAAGGACTTTTAGGAGGATAGTACGGTTGGAATTAGATTCTTGCCTTACAAGCTTTGTACGTGTGTGTGGGTGTTGTGGCCTTTGCATGTTATCACTTGCGTGTGTGTTTTATGTTTTCTCCGATTGCGTGTTTGGTAGCCTACGTAGAATCTTTTAGTATTTGAGTTCCTACGGGCCTTTATTTGTTTTTATCTGACTCTTATGTTTTGGAGCTGGGGGCCTCATTGGAAGCAATCTCTCTATCCCCGGAGATAGATGTAAGGCTTGCATACATCCCACCCTCCCCAGACCCGACCAATAGCTTGTAGGCCATGGGTCATGGGTGGGATTACAGTGGGTATGGTTGTTGTTGTATGTCAGCCAAAATGTTGTGGTGCAAGAAACCAGTTATAACTTATAAGTCATAGAAAAGAGCCTTTCATTTTCTTAAGTCTTGACCTAAATACCTATGTTAGTACGTTGTACCTCTTGGTTTATAACTAGCTGTTTGTTTATTTGGTTATATTATGTTGCAGATCAAGAACTGCTGTTGCTCCTTTAGAAAGACTGAAAATATTGCTTCAGGTAGATTATCCATCTAATTGTTTTACTTTGTTTCTGTGGACAAGTAAAATCATTGATTGTCTTTTTATCTCAAAATCGGCCTAATAAGTAATAATGGATCCCTCTCACTAAATCATTGTTAAGCAGTCTTAAACTCTGAATGTGGTGATAGTGCAAAAATTCATATGTACTTATTTTCCCATCTTTAAGTTTTCCTCCTGATAGGAACATAGCCTAGCTATTGATCTCTCGGATAGATATATGACCAAACTGAGATAACCTTTGTCTTTATTTTGCAGGTGCAAAATCCTCATGCAATCAAATATAATGGTACTATACAGGGATTGAATTATATATGGAGAACAGACGGTTTTCGTGGACTATTTAAAGGAAACGGCACTAATTGTGCTCGTATTGTTCCAAACTCTGCTGTCAAGTTCTTTAGCTACGAGGAAGCCTCAAAGTAAGTGACATCGCTACATTTTTCGTTTTTTGGTTCCATTAACCAATGGGCACTCCATACAAAATATAACTTGTCATATTTCATTATGATTTCTTTAGTTTGTCTAGTAAGTTGAGGCATCTTTTTTGTTTTGTCTAGTAAGTTGGGTTATCTTCTTTGTTTTTTTACCATTTTCATATACCAACTATGTTTGAACAGGGGGATTTTGTGGCTATACCGACAGCAACCTGGAAACTGTACATCAATTTCATCTTTTGTATCTTCTTACATCACTGAGTTAACTAATATCTATTCACACATGAAAGCTGATGATTTCTTATATGTATTTTCCAGAGGATGCTGAACTCACCCCTGTCTTATGCCTCGGAGCTGGTGCGTGTGCCGGAATAATCGCCATGTCAGCAACCTACCCCATGGACTTGGTTCGAGGCCGCCTTACCGTGCAGGCATGGTTCAAAACTTTTCGATATTCAATGTTTTAATATTTTTAGTAGTCTGTAACAAATTACAACTGCTTTAATGTTTACAGACTGATAAGTCTTCTAGCCAATATCGAGGAATTTACATGCTCTTAGAACCGTATTACGCGAAGAAGGTCCACGTGCATTGTATAAAGGGTGGCTGCCTTCCGTCATTGGTGTTGTAACTTGTAAGTAATAAAGTCTAATATGTTGTAATAATGGCAATGATGTAAATTCGTTGTTATAGTAGAGCTCTAACAAGTTCTCATTGTTTTGTGGTGACATGCAGGTACCATATGTGGGTCTTAATTTTGCGGTGTATGAATCTTTAAAAGATTGGTTGGTTAAATCAAGACCATTTGGGCTAGCCGAAGACGCGGAGTTGAGTGTGACAACCAAGCTTGCATGTGGGGCTGCAGCTGGAACTGTGGGTCAAACTGTTGCTTACCCTCTTGATGACATCCGCCGACGAATGCAAATGGTTGGTTGGAAACATGCAGCTTCCGTTGTGACCGCAGATGGCAAGTCAGCACTTGAGTACACTGGAATGGTTGACGCGTTCAGGAGAACCGTTCGTTATGAAGGTTTCGGGGCGTTGTACAAGGGTTTGGTTCCTAACTCAGTTAAGGTAAATATCAGAGTATTCTTTTCCATTTTTTTTTGTATTTTTTTTTAGTAAAATGCCATTTTCGTCCCTAAGGTTTGGCTAGTTTTGCGACTTTCGTCCAAAGGTTTGTTTTTCCGCATCTGGATCCAAAAGGTTTGAAATCTTGCCATATTCATCCGGCTGATTAACTCCATCCGTTTTTCTCCGTTAAGTCAGGGGTATTTCCGTCTTTTTTGTCAACTCAAAGGGCAATTAAGCCTTTTTCAGGGGTATTCGGTCTTTTCACATAAAGTGAAAAAGACCAAATTGCCCTTTAAGTTAACAAAAAGGAAAGAAATACCCCTGACTTAACGGAGAAAAATGGATGCAGTTAACGAGCCGAATGAAAATAGCAAGATTTCAAACCTTTTGGATCCAGATCCAGAAAAACAAACCTTTGGACGAAAGTCGCAAAACTGACCAAACCTCAGGGACGAAAATGACATTTTACTCTTTTTTTATGTAAATTTTGTAATAAGAATTTAATCTGTGGGAACAGGTGGTTCCTTCGATAGCGCTTGCGTTTGTGTCGTACGAGGTGGTTAAGGATCTACTAGGGGTGGAGATGAGGATATCTGATTGAAAAACATCCTAGTTATAACAATAATGTTGTTGAATGAACGAATATTCATGTCATTTTTGTGTGCAGAAGAGAAAGTAGAAGGTATATCTTATGGAGGTCATAGATTCTTTTTGTTGTCTTCTCTCTTTCGGTTAATCACTCCCCGAGAGGTATAGAAGTTGTTAGTGTTGTATGTAACGATTTAATGACGTTACGCTCATAAAGATGTAGCAGGAGAGATAAATATCGCCTTATGTATCACATTTAAAATAACATATACATTGTAGTTATGTGGTTTACATGTTGGTTCCGTTTTAACACACCCATAGGCGATATATACATGAAACACTCATATATACAAGTATGAAGGATCCTAACAATGTAATGAATGCCAATTTCTCTTAAGAAAGTGTCTTACAATTTACAAAAGAACTCGGGTTCTGATGTTTAGTTTCTAACACGTAACTAGGCTTCGGGTAGGGATCGACTGAACCTAACACTTTGAACTTAACACGATCTTTGGCATCTAGCAACGAGCTCAAAAAACGCCTTTTTAAGAAAATCAGACCGACTACGATGATGATCAATCCAAATACACAATTGCCTAATTGCTTCCCTTTTCTCCTCTTTTAAAACAATCATGGCCTCATCATTCTCCTTCACAATCTTCTCCAAATCCCTTAACTTGTTCTCTAGTTTCAATGCTTTTTGCCTTGACCAAAGTATCTCCTCTTCTTTATCACCCAACTGAACCACAAGTGCATCAAAATCTTCCTTAACTTGTACCAATGCACCATTCTTTCTTTTCACCCAATCCCTAACAAAATTTATCTCACACGACACTTTCGACACACGGTTATTGAACGCCTCACAACATTCTGCAAACCGAAGTCCAAACGTCTCAGACACACTTAACGTTTCACTCACTCCCGACATTATAATCTTAATGCTGTGAAACGCTAAATCGTTGTCCTTTTTGTCTTGCTCGTGTTGTTCTCGCGTCTTTTTGTACCAGTCTCGCGTTTCATTGTTAAGCTGTTCCGACACACAAACTCTTCTGTTCAAAATACGCACACTATCCTCCGAATTCTTTCTAAATTCATCCATTACTTCTCCCATTTTCTTAACCATGCCTTGGAGACTACATTTTGCCTCGGGGTTTAATTTGTTCGCTAGCATGTCTCTTTGCTCGTCGTTTTTGTCTAACGATTCAAACTTTTGCTGGAGGGATTTCATTTTGTTTGAACAATCCTTGACACACTCCGTTCGTGATTCAGCAGCTGAAATTTGAGAATCTTGAAGTTTTTCCTCCAACTGCGAAACGGTTTTCCTTTGATTCTTGTTTTCGTCTTTCGACAAACGATTCTCATTGCTTAAACATTCAATCTTGGTCTCCAAATCTTTGACTTGTTCTTTCAAGTGGTTTCTTTCTTCGACGAGCCCCTCTTCGTTTGTGGTCTTTTCCTTTAGTTTTTCTGCTAAAGTTTCTTGCAAGTTAAGCGAATCCGATACTTCTTTAGCCTTCTTCTCGAGCTTGATCTCCGATTCTTGGTTCTGAATCCTTAATATCTGGAGCTCTTTCTCTTTTCCATATAAAAAGTTTTTCAAATTCTCGACACGATCCATAGACTCTTCAACTTTATTATTGAAAAACTTCTCACACTCGTCGACTTTTTTCAAAACGTTCTCATCCTTTTCTCTAAACGCCGACACAAGCTGCAATCCTATAGTTTCTTGCAATCGTTTATGAAATCTATCATGTCGGCCTTTAAACTCTTGTTCATGATCACTCTTCTGACAGTTTAACGTCTCAATCTCGAGCTTCAACGCACTAACTTTGTCCTCTAACACCTTCATCTTAAAGGGTGACTTATCAACACTTAACGCTTCTAACGAATGACACGAGTTCTCAGATCTCATGCTTTGACCATCTTGTGTTAATGCCACTTTTGGTGGATCAATATTTGGTGTTTTTGATCCACTACCTGGTGAATAATATGCTGCTGATTCCATGCCTAATGAATTTGAAGATGAAATGGACTCATTGTCTTCTTTATCTTCTTCATTGTTGCATTTTCTCTTGACACCTTCTCTCAAATCTTCATATAATGCACACATTGCTTGGTATTGTTTGTAGAAATCCTCAATCAGACTAATGACTTCGGATCGTTTCCTTTGTCTTGTTTCTTTCGTGCCGGAATTTAGATTTTTAACGAGCTTCACGATTCTGTCCACCTTAGCATCCGTCTCTGCAAACCGAATTTGTAAGACCATACATGATTTATAACACGTAAAATCACCAAAATAGACATGTTGACCACCTTATAAGCCAAAATAGACACCGACTTTCAGCAGACTCTATATTAAAAATATTCAAAAGCAATCAATAAGAAAACGCCACATAAGCTAAGTCAGCTAAGAAGACTTTAGTTTAGCCAGCACAAAAAACCTTAAAAAGTACTTCGGGGTCCACAAAACAACCCTACAAATCAATACACATGTAAAACAAAGGCTCAAATTTAGACAGCGGTTCCTCAAAAAGGCTAAACTTTAGCCTTTGAGGAACAACAAGCTAAATTTTAGTTGGTGTTTTACACGTGTATTGATTTGATTGGTTGTTTTGTGGATCCCGTAGTACTTTTCAAGTTTTTTGTGCCAGCTAAATTCAAATGTTCTTAGCTAGCTTAGCTTATGTGACGTTTTCTGATTGATTGCTTTTAATATGTTTATTTTTTAGCGTGCTAAGCCTAAAAGTCAATGTCTATTTTGGCTTAAAAGGCGGTCAACATGTCTATTTTGATGATTTTCTAAAGGTAACTAGACGAATGTCTTGGATCAAGAGATGTTACCGATTATGATCTGTTTACGTTGTTCCTCTTTATCTGGATCAACATGATCCCGGAACATATTCATGGATTCATTCCACCTGAATTTAGTCATTCCTATGCCCCCTTCTCACCCAAACGCATGCGATCGCGAACCTAACCAACTACAAGTCATTAATATTATTAACAAAAACCTTCAGCAATATGAAATGTATGAACAAGTTTCATGAAGAATGCATAATTATATAAAAACAGGATTTTCGACGAAAAAATACCTGGAATTCGGAACACAAAACATCCATATGCATTAAGAAATTTCAAATTAGGGTGGTGTGAAAATTTGATTCAGATTTGATCACAACAGCGGTCACATGTGGTTGATAATGAAAGCCGGTGAAAACGGTTAAATCAGTTTTCTGGTATGTCTAGTAACTTAAATCTATTTAAAATTAAATATAAAATATGGCTTTAACCTTAACCGGCCCAAATAGCAAAAGTGTGAGGAAGAGGTGCATGATGTTTAAGAAAAGTAAAGGTGCATAAAAATTTAAAAATAAATAATAATAATAACAACAACAACAACAACTAGAATTACGACCCGCCGCAACGCGGTGAGGATTCTTTAGTTATAATTAAGTCGATTTAGGGCGCGCACGTTATGTTGAACCTATCAAACCGGAAAAAAAATAGACGATGTAAAAACGTTCACCCACACACGCACGTTGTGTCGTGTTAACTCGCAAAATTTAGAACGAAACGTAAAAACATTAAACCAAAGACGCACGTTGCGATGTGTTAAGTCACAAAATTTAGAACGAAGCATAAATCGAAAAATTTGCGGAAAATGAAAACTATAAAGAACCAAAGTTGAAAGTAAAAAAAGTTGTGAGAATAGATTGCAAAAGATAAAAAGTTTTGTGTTAAAAGTAAAAAAAAAAACAAATGGTTTTGGATTAAAAGTAATTTATGAAATACTTTCGGGTGAAAAGTAAAAAAAATCTATTTTTTTTAAAAACCCCCCAAGCCAAGGTTACAACAACCATATGCATAACCATTTTTTCTTTGAAACACATGAGTAAAAAAAACCAAAGTGGTTAAATCGCAAAAGATGGAAACTTTTGAATTAGAAGTGAAAAATCAAATTAATCAAAGAGGTTAAATTGTATAAGATGAAAACTTTTGAATTAGAAGTGAAAAATCAAATTAATCAAAGGGGTTAAATTAACAAAGATTAAAACTTTAAATTTAAATTGTCAAAGATTAAAACTTTAGGGTTAAAAAGGAAACAAAGATTAAAACTTTAAACTTAAATTGTCAAAGATTAAAACTTTAAGGTTAAAAAAGAAAATTCCATTTTTTTGACAAACTCTCAAAGTTAAGGTACAACAACCTTAAGCACAATTAAGTTGCTTATTTATAGGTTAATAATAATAATAACTGGTTCAGAAACTCGAACCAATAAAAAATGAGGAACCGGATATTGCTAGAAATCAGGTATCAAGGAACCGGTTTCATACCCAACCCTACCTAGTGGTTATACATCGGGTTGTAACCCTATGACTTGAAACTAGTTTAAACATGGTTATACCCCATTCGAACTGATCAAAATCCAGAACAAAAACGATACTAAAAGTCTGAAACTGAACCGATCATTTTCCTCTCACAAATTGATTACGTACCCGCAATTATTGACCTGTTGAAGAAGCGGAACTGGTTTAAAGAGAAAATCGATTTTATGCACCTCCACAGTGAGTTCCACTTTGTAATCGAGTTTTACATGCATATTTTTATATACGTGTCATTATATATTCAAGTTGGTTTACGTTTCAAAGTAAATTTCTTTTAAAAAATAAGTTAGGTCAAATATAATATGATTTTTTTTTCTTATTTTTATACACATTTTCAGCTGGTGTACGTTTTAACGTAAATTTTGTTTGAAAACAAGTCGGTTACATTTTCATTGTTAAAATACATATTTAGGGTGAGCGGGGCGTTCACGGTGACCCCGTGCGGGGACCGATTTCGCCGAGCGGGAACACCCCCGCCATCCAGGCGGGGACCCTAATCGGGGACCAAATCCGGGGGGCTCTCACCGAAGAAGAAGGAGGGAGGAGGTGGGGCCAGCCATCATTTCAACCAATCACTGATTTTCTTTTTTTTTTTTTTTTTTTTTTAATAAAAAACCAAGAGGGGAGTGCCGCCATCAATTTAGGGTGTTAGGGGAGTTTAAGAGGGGAGTTGACGTGGCACACGAGGATTGGTTATGCGTAAGAGAGGGAACTCCCCTCTTAGGGGAGTGCCCCCCTCACCCTTATGAAAGTATATAATAATATGAATAGATCAAAATTAAGTGTTGTCTGCCGTCACATGGGTCGACGTCAAGAAAAGGGTCATGTAGTTCTTGACCTAGTCCATCGTATGACCTTTTCAATCAAGTAATATATCCTTGTCACTTGATGCCATTTGTCCATTTAAAACTTACTTTAATGTACACTTATATTAAACGTTTTCATTGGAATTTGTTTAGCTATAGGTTATTACTTTGAAAAACAATGTATTTGATCTCATATGATGTTGAAATGGCCATTACTTTTATGTGGAATAACCATAATACCGCAATATTAAAATAAAGAACATAAAATGATAATATATATATATATATATAGAAAACAATAAGTTACCCAACTTATGTGGTATGTTCATGAATGTTTCATGAAGATACCGGTATAAAAAATATTGTTTAACATTTAAATACCAAAATCTATATATAAAACATATTGCTCTTAAGGTGTATAAAAACACTCTTAGGACATCTTGCTGAATTTTATAAAGTATAATCACCACGTTGAGATTTATTGTAGGCTTAGCTCCTGATTTTACGCGACGATGCATTTCTTTTATATACTATAAAATCATCAGTTGTAGCTCATGTTTCACGATATTTGTGAATATAACATAAAAAACTCAATGAAATCATAAGTTGTATTGCATTTATGTCGATTATTTATGTTACTCATATAGTGTTTTTAGCGTCGAAATATGAGTATATGTCTTATTTTACATACACTACTAGAAAACTGTTGCTATTCTCACGTCAATTTCCGTGGGAAATCCGTGGGTAATTGCGTTTACCCACGAATTTCCCACGAAAATGGGCTGTGGGAACTCTCCTCGTGGGTAATTTTTCTGACGCAGTTCCTACGGATTTTCCTACTCCTTTCCCACAAAAATGTTTCGTTAGAATTCTCCTACTTATTTCTCACGGAAATAATTTTCTTAACTTTCCGACGCATTTCCCACGGAATATTTATTTTTTAAAATTTTGTGTTTAAAACAATTATATTTATATTTATTATATAATATTTATTAATTTTTAATTTTCTTACACAATTCCTACGAATTTGTTTTTTCTTCCTACACAATTCCAGTGGAATGTATTCGTTTTCCCTACACAGTTCCTACGAAAATGTTTTTTTTTCCTACACAATTCCAACTGAATGTATTCATTTTTCCTACGCATTTCCTACAAAACTAGTTTTGTTTTCCACACAATTCTAACGGAATGTATTCCTTTTTCATTCTAACGGAATGTATTCCTTTTTCCTACGTAATTCCAACAAAATTGTTTTTTTTTTCCTACACTTCTAACATAATGTATTCTTTTTTCTTACGCATTTCCTACGAAACTATCTTTTTTTTCCCACAGAATTCCAACGGAATTTGACAAAACCTGTTGAATCTTTTTCCTACACATTTCCAACTATATATATACTGTCTCCCTTTTATTATATATCTTAACCAATATATCACTCAAAGAATATTTTTAAGGACACAGAAACACCATTTACATCTATACTTTAGTTAAAGAAACTCTTTCATTCATGTCTTCACCTTCATCTTCCCATTCGCCAATTTCATATTTACTTTGCAAAATGTTGTCTTCTTCAAGGACTCAGAAACACCATTTACATCTATACTAATTACCTTGATCAGCGAAGATATGCAACATTGTGACCTTATGTTTAATTTAAGCAAGTCGAGAATATGTAAATTATAACCGCAACGAAAACTACAGGATAAATAAGATGTGCAACATCATGACAATGCATCGTGACATTCAATACATAAATACCGTAAAAACTTATGTTCTATTAATCATATGCGATAATCGTTGGCATTCCAAGTACTGTTCTATCACGCTCTTGAGTATATAAAAACCATAGTTGAATAAACTTCGCATTAAAATATTTAAAAAACAAAAAGGTTTTAAAAATGTATAAAGTTCTCAAGAGTAATATTAAACTGAATTTAGTAGGTAAAAGTCACTTGTTATAATACCTAGTCTATTATACACCATTACACTCCATCAAAATGACAATATGTACAGCTTTTTATAGGTAAAAATATATGATAAAAGAAGTTTTGACTGGTTCACATTCACTACAAGTTACTTGTCACAAAACACCATTTCAACTTGGTAAAAACTTTTGTTTTAAGCGATGACTCTGTATAACTTATAAATTATTAATTAATTCTTTTTTCATATTTATTTTTACAAATATAATATTTTTGGAAACTAACATCATACCTAACAATTGCAAATATATTAATTAACTAAAAGATAAGATTTCTCAATTCTTTTATAAAAAAATGTATAGAATAATGTAACTTAAAATCAAACACCATAGCTATATATGTTCAAAAATACTGTGTAGTCTCTCTCACTTTGCTTTTGCTACCAAAGAAGCTTATAAACCACAGAAAGCACTTCTTCCCTGTTCTTTTGCTTTTGCTTTATCAAAGCAACTTTCATTTAAGCAGAAATAAAGGACATTGGTGTGTCTATATGGTACATATTCATAAAATAATCTTAACTATGTTAAAATGAAATGGCTTAGTATTTTTCTATAATGCTTCAAATTTCAATTATGCTTATCTAGTTAGTGAATTTTTAATAAATGAAAAAAATATAGTTCTCTCTCTCCTTTCTACTAGATTTTGTTTTCTCAAGATTCATTCTCATGTAACAAACATATCCTCTAAAATCTTTTAAAAAAATATGCATTTGTGCATGAAATAATAATCACATATATGCATAATGAGTTATGTTCAATAGATAACTAATTAAGACATAACGGTCTGAGAATCAGACACTTATACATATTGTCTTAAATGTGACATATAATTCGTTTTTAACCGACTCTCTCTTTTATCACGTGTGATTATCTTTCGTACATTGAGTATAAATGTTCGCAATTCTCACATAAACTTAGTTATGCATTAAACACGTCCATTATATAGCAAAAGTTAAGAAAGTAAAAAATTATATAAGGCTAAGCGGTATGGGGACCGGCCTAGGGCAAGCACACCGCCCCCTAGGGCCGGCCCCGTCGTCTCCGGCAACTTCTCGACGCCCAAGCCAAAAATATCCCACACACACCTATACATACATACATACATACATACATACATACATACATACATACATACATACATACATACATACATACATACATACATACATACATACATACATACATACATACATATATATAAAGGGGCTCATCCCCCACACCCTATATCCATCCCCTTTAGACCCATCCTCACACCCGCTTACGTGGACGCCTAAGTTCATCCCATTTGAGGACAACCCTCCTCCACACCTCATAGCCTAAATAAAAAGAGAATATGGTTGGAACAAAATACCCATAATATCCTTATTCACTTAGTTCATTGATACCAAAAAATAAAAATATATAGCATATAGCATATATATACAGGTATCAAAATAATTGTCATTTAACATGTTTTTTTGTTTGTTTAAAATTTAACTTATTCCTTTGTATGTACATTAGAAATGACATCCTGCTCTACCTTTTCCATGTTAAACCACCTCAAATCACCATTTGCCTTGATCCACTTTGATCAAATAAGAACCTGAATGGGCCCCAATGTTATTCCAAACCAAACTCTCTCTTTTCTTGAAACATGTAAATTATCATGTCATCACACCCTCTTTTCAGTTTTCACCATTTCATCTCTCAACACCAACTTTTTTTTGTTTATTGGCCTCTTATTTAAAAATCCCACAAAGAAAGTTTCAATTTTAGAGTTAAATACCATTTTAGTCCCTATGATTTGGGCTATTTTGTCAGTTTAGTCCAAATGTTTCATTTTTCGTCTGTGGGTCCAATAATGTTTCACCATTGCCATTTTAGTTCACTGGGTTAACTTCATCCATTATTTTTGTTAACGAGAAAGACAATTCGGTCATTTTATATGGCCGAATTGCCCTTTTAGTTCACAGAACTACATATAAAATGACCGAATTGCCCTTCTCGTTAACAGAAAAAAATGGACGAAGTTAACCTAGTGGACTAAAATGGCAACGATGAAACTTTTTTGGACCCACAAGTGAAAAATGAAACCTTTGGACTAAATTGGCAAAATAGCCCAAACCACAAGGACTAAAATGGAATTTAACTCTCTTACATATATTATTACAGTTTTCTGTTAATTACATATTTCAATTTTCAGTCTCAATCCAGAAAAAAAAAACCAACTTTTTTTTATTTATTTTCCTGTTTTTTCTTCACTAGCTTCTCTTATTTAAAAATCCCACAAAGAAAGTTTCAATCTTTACATATTTTATTACAGTTTTTTGTTCATTACAATGTGTTTTGAACCAGTCTTTCATGTGGGTTTCTTGTAATTTTACCAAGTTCACATTTTTTTGGTAAATTTGATGTGGGTCTGTTAGAAAACAAATATTAAAAAAGAATGGAGGAAGAAAGTGTAGCATTGAGATTGGTTCGTTGCCCTAAATGTGAAAATGTTCTTCCTGAGCTTCCTGAGTATTCTGTTTACCAGTGTGGAGGTTGTGGTGCTGTTCTTAAAGGTATTGCTTTTGATGGATTATTGTGTTTTGTGTTGTTTGTTATGTGTTATGTGTTATTGTTGCATGTATTGGATGTTGACTTTTGGTGGTCAACTTGGTTAGAGTTTAACATCAAGAATCTGCAAGAATTGGCTGAATTGGTGCAAGAAAGTTGTTGTTTTCATTGTTTTTAGAAATATGTTTCTTGTTAGAATTTAGAACACATTTTGAGATAACACTGTTTAAGATTGTGAATTTGGAAAATACTAGGTTTGACTTTTGCCATGTCAAAGTAGAACTATGTTATTAGGATCATAACATGGAGATCATTTTATTTGGGTAATAAAGTAAAGATTTTTTCTTCTTCTTTTGTCTTTTGTAAATCATGTTGGTTTGCATTATGGTGTTTTTTTTTGTGTAGTTGATGTTGATTTTGCATACTTTTATAGTTTTATTCACATTTATGATCTATACATGCAAGACAATTTTCTTGATAGAATTATGTATGAATATGTGATGCATGTTACATTTGTTAACAAATCAGGAAAACAATTGACTCCCACAAGCGAAAAACGATCGTTAGAAAACTCCGATAACGAAAACGTTACAAGGGTAGAACCGTCCACGAAAGAAGAAGTTATGTTAGAGTCTAGTTCTCAAGTTAAAAAAGAAAGTGATGAATTTGAAGTTGGTAGAAGGCAGAGTAGAATGGTCCATGAAAAAGTTCCAAACTTGACCCCTAGTTCTTCATCAAGAAAAGAAAAACGCGAATTTTTTGCAGATTCGGATAAAAGTAGGCGAAGGCGGCTTGATTTCGGGCCCATAAGGTCAAGATCTGGTGGATTACATAGAAACGCTAGTACAATCGAAAAGGGTAGATTTGGAAATTTACCATATTCGAACGAAGGTCCCTCGAGTTCGAACTTAAGTAGTTTTAACTCCTTTGGTGACCATGTTACACATGTTACAAACAATATTGGTTTAAATGAGTACTCAAAGGTTCAAGATTTGGAAAAAGATCGAACCGAGCTTCTTAAAAAGCTCGATGAATTGAGAACCCAACTTAGCAGATCATGCAATGTAACCGAAAGCCCAAATGGACGATTAAACGGTTCGTATCCTTGGCCACATCATCCACCACATCAGACGCCACATCATCAATATACACCTCCAACGTTCCACAGCCCGTTTCTCGACTACAATCAACGCGACACCCTTCTTCACCGGCCCTCATGCGCTTGTTCGCAATGCTACAACATAAACTGGCAACCGCTTCCTCCAAAGGTCCATCCGTTTTCATCGTATACCAGTCACGAAACCAGCTACCCGTTACCCGAACCTCTGCATTATGGTCCACGTCATCTGCCACATCATGATGGTTTTGGTAGAAGATATCCAAGAAGACGCGTAATTCTAACTCATGGAGGTGAACGTGTATCGTTTCCTATATCGGGTGGAGCCCCGTTTATAAGCTGTTGTAACTGCTTCGAGTTGCTGAAAATTCCGAAAAAGGTTACATTTTCGGGAAAGAACGATCACAAGACGATAAAATGCGCAGTTTGTTTCGCGTTGATATCGTTAAGACTCGAGGATAACAAAATTGTTGCTTCATTTTGTTCAACTGTTGGTCAACAAAAAGTCAACAATAGAAAGTCAAACAGAAGCCCTCATAGCTCTGTTGATTATGATGAATGTGTTTATAATTTCCAGTTGACCGACACCGAACAAAATTCATCTGCCGGTGGAGCTGAAAAGAAAGAAGATCATTTGCCAGTTCCAATTTTAAAAAGTCAAAATGATGTGTTGACTGGAAGTCTTTTAAACAGTCAAAATGATGTGTTGACCGAAAGTCAAAGAAACAATCAAGAAAGAGTGATTATTGATCATGATAACAAGAAATATTTAAAAGATGCATCGGTGGCAAGTGAGATAGATGTATCGTTAACGGATTATTCAAACAGTGATGTTAGCAAAGAAAATGACCGATCAAAGAGCAAGAAAGCGGGGAATGAATCGTTTTTCGCAGGTTTGATAAAGAAGAGGCTTAGAGATTTTTCGCGATCTAGTAGTGGTGTAGACAAAGTGCGATCGAATGTTTTTGTTAACGGTCAACTTTTGACCAATCGTGCGGTTAAAAAGGCTGAGAAGCTAGCAGGGCCTATTAATCCTGGAGAATACTGGTTAGTTTTGACTTTAATGTTCAAACGTGTTCGTTTGTAGAATCAAAATACGCATTGATTCTATGAGAAAATTAACACCATCGTTCTAGCGTTTGTATTTATTTGTCACAAACTTTGTTTGGCCATCATATTTTTGTCTCAGTTTTAAAGAAAATGTCTTAAATCATCTATTGGAAACTGGTGTGTTTGACTTTGACTTTTAAACTCAGATTGCAACTCCTTTTGACCTTTTTTTGTAAAAATCCCAATCTGATTAATCCTTGTTAGTCCCGATTAATTGCTAGTCGGTACCCTAGCGGCCGACTAGCGCCTAACGATTCTTACAACACTGCACAAAACCAGTCCTTTTGACCTTTAAAGTCAAACATTAACTCTATTTTCACACTAATTTATATGCCCAATATAAATTTCCTCTTATTCAACCAGGTATGATTCCGTAGCGGGATTCTGGGGTGTGATGAACCAGCCTTGCCTCGGCATTATCCCGGTAAGATCGAATTCTATTTATCAACCTTTTAAATTCATATACATTCCATGTGGTCTGTTTGACCTCAAAAGTCAAATCCAATTGTTACCATTTTGCAGCCATTTATAGAAGAGTTTGACCACCCAATGCCCAAAAATTGTGCGGCTGGGAACACTAGCGTTTTTGTGAACGGTAGAGAACTTAACCAGAAAGATTTAGATCTTCTTGCTGGCAGAGGTTTACCGACAACAAAAGATCGGTCTTACATTGTTGAAATTTCTGGGAAAGTTGTCGACGAAGATACAGGCGAAGAACTAGATGCTCTTGGCAAGCTTGCGCCAACGTATGGTTTGACATTTTATCGCGTTATACTTTGACTTTTTTTTTTCTTGAATGTGATTTGTGTAACATGTTTTTGTTGATCAATATGAACAGGGTTGAAAGAGTGCAGCATGGGTTTGGCATGAAAGTCCCAAAAGTTGTTGCAACATGAATCAACTTGTTGATGTTAATGCAGTTTTCGGTTTTTATAAGTGATCTTAATATCTTATTATGTTTTCAGTGTAAACTTGTGATATTATTAATTACTTTGTAAAAGTTAAATATGTGCAAAAGTCAAGCCAAATTTGCTATCACTAAGGCTCGACGGTGTGGGGCGCCACCCCCGCCAGCTCACCATGTATAGCGCCCCATAGGGCTCCATCACCACACCCTCCATTTTAAGAGGGGGGCCCATCTTTACTTCGCCACCATGGTAACGCCAAAGTTGAAAGGTTTAGGTGGGGCCCACTTGTTTTGCACCAATGAAATCTTTTTTTTTTAATTTTGTTTAATATGGGGCTCCATCCACACCATGCAAATTAAAGGGGGCTCCATGGCTGGGGTGGATCCTAGGTGGCGTTGATATGGCCTGATAAAGCCCCTAGAGGGCTCCAACCACACCCTCCAGCCTAATTAACTTTCAATATTATATATTTGCATTTTGAATAAGAATGATTCTCTTTAAATTGCTTAAGAATCAAAACATAGGTAAAGCATATTTTGTATTTATTTTCAAGGTTTAATTAATATTAATAGTATTATTAAACATTAATCATTGAAAGAAAAATATTTGGAAGAAGGCTTTAGCCAAACGTATCTCTCTTCATTACTTGTTAAACTATTTCCAACTCAAAATCTTAAAAACACTAGTAAACGTGTTCGGTCAGCTATCAGATAAGATTTTCATTCATCTTTCAAACTGATGTGATAGCTGACTAAACGCATTTGTGGTAGTCTAGGTTTATAAAATGTGAACAATTATAGGGATAATGATGAGGACTTTGGATTTATATTTTCATAATTATACATATTAATTCAAAGTCTCCATGATTAGTAAAATAAATATTGTATTCAACCTTTTTAAAATTTTTCGATTTCAACTCTTATGCTTTAAATAATATACGATGTTAACTCATTTAGTTTTTATTACATTTGATTTTCTTTCGATAACTCGCGTTTTTTAAAAGTTGAATACGTGATCATGTTTAATAAATTTTTTATCTATATTTAGTATAACCTTTGTTGAAAAAAGAGTTTTATTCAAGACAGTACACTGACGAACCAAACCAATACCGGCACTGGTATTGTTGTTATTATTAGAACCGATATCGGTATTCGTTTTTATGGTTTTTCATCGACATCAGTAGCAGTATTGTTATTATTGGAACCGGTACCGGTTTTTGTTTTAATGGTTTCAGTGTAAAACACATTTATTTGTGCATACCATTGACTTTAAACTGAATGCCGGTACTATAATAATACAGTTACGAACCGTACCGTACCGACCAAATTCCCGCCACATCATGTGCGGAATATATAAATTATGAACTATGATGAATAGTAACATAAGTTTTTTATGTTATTATATTAAAAAAATTATGTTCCAGTTTTACCCGTTATGCTTTAAATAATATACGTTTTTAACCAATTTGTTTTTTATTTAATTTGATTTTCCTCGAATAACTCGCGTTCAATATCCTTTTTAAGATGAATATGCGACTCGGTCTAATATTTATTTTCTCGGCGTTCATGTATGAACACTGTTGAAAAAAGAGTTTTATTCAAAATAGTATAGTGACGAATCGAACCTGTGCTTACATTGGTACCAGTATAGTTATTATCAGAACCGGACCTGGTCTTTGTTTTTATGGTTTTTATTGACATCGGTACCGTATTGTTATTAACGGAACCGGCATTTGTTTTTTTCAAGGTTTTCGATATAAAACGCATTCTTTTACGGTATGATTACTTTAAACCAAGTATTGATGCCATAATGATACCGTTACAAACCAAGTGAGTTTCCGGCGAAACGCGCAGGAAAATCTCGCTAGTTTATATTAAAATTCTCTTATTTCACTTTTCCGTTTGTTCTACTGAACACAGGGTAGAAGGAACCTGTTTAAGCACATAAACTTATGAATATGGTCCTGTCATCTAAGTGTTGTCACTATAGGTGGTGGTTTTGACCCATTAATCTATATATGGACCAAGGGATGCAAACGAACCGAACGAACACGAACAATACCTTATTTGTATTTGTTTGTTAAGGAAATATATGTGTTCATGATCACTTACTGAACGAAATTTTATGTCCGTTTCATTCGCTAAGGAAATGAGTGTGTTCGTTTGTTAATTCTACATAACGAACGTTCATGAACACAAATGAAAATAAACAAACACAAACAAGAGTTTATGAACATAATTTATAATACACTGATACTTATTAAGTATTTTATTTGTCAGAATTTTGAAGTATTTAAATAAAATATAAAAACTAAAAACACTAATAAACTATCAAGCATGTTACCGAACATTCAAGAACATAAATGAACGAACATTGCACCTATAACTGCGCGGACCTTGAGCTACGACTCTTCACCTCGTACCCGCGCACCGTCACACGTGTCAATCGGTCATGTGAGTGGGAGTCGGTAAGAACACAGGAGTAGAGATGCTCATCAAAGTATAAGTGCCTTAGTTATTATGATATTTCAATGTTACTTATTAGTTGTGTGAACCGTCATGATAATAAAACTACCTTAGTTATATAAAAGAATATTTGTATTGTTTTTATTATTAGACAACTATAGGTTATATTGTTTATAACCCTAGTTACGTTAATATTTATTTGCATGTGAAAAGAAAACAAAATCGATTCACAATGGCTCTTCTTCTATCAGTCTCCCGGCGTTTCATGTCGAAATTACAAGAATTCCCTTCGATTCATCGTCGTTGTTTTCTGTCAAAAGGTATCTATATCTATCTATCTATCATTCGATTCTTTGTTGACGTAGTAATCAGGTAGGTGTATTGATATAAACCAGTAGTAGAAAGTAGAAACCCTAATGATTCTTCTAACAACATTCTGTTGGTTGATTGATTGATTTTGCTGTAATTAAACCTAATCGGTTCTTGATCTACTGATCTTTTTTGTTTGTAAATGAAACCCTAATCAATGATTCATCATATAACTAACCTAATCGATTTACGATATCAACATTCTGATTGATTTTTGAGTTTGTTTGTTTGTTTGTTTGTTTGTTTGTTATCTTGGTATAAACCTATGTGTGTAAGTAAATGGCCAGTAGCTTGTAATTGAAAACCACCAAATCACATTCTACTATATATTCTGCTATTCTGTTGTTGTTATAAGTGAAAAGCTTGGAACTTGAATGAAATTGTTGTTTCTTGATAGCAGCAGCAGCATTCTCCACCACGCCCACCGCCTCTGATGAGGATGAACTCAAGGCTATGTATGAGAAATACCTGATTGACTTTGGCAAAACCGACTACATGCCCCCGGAAGAGAAGGAGCAGAGGTTTGAGCTTTTTAAAGAAAATCTCAAGTTTATACAAGACTACAACTCCACTCATCCTCCTTTCAACAAGCTAGGACTCACCTCTGTCGCAGATTACTTCCCTCATGAGATTTGCGGTTTGGTCATCCCACCTGAGGAGCCTTTGACTCCAACCAACGACGATAACCTTTTACCAGCTTATTTGAAGTTCCCGCAACAACAACATCCTCCCATTGTCTTTAAAGAGGGGGACCGATGGGAATACTATGCCCCCCCCGAAGATGAAGAAGAAAACCGCGGTTAGTTAGTTAGTTATTTCAAATTCCATCAATAGTATGATGATACTTATTTGGTTTATTACTTTAGAAACATTATTTTAAGTTAACGGTCCGTCCTACATACATGAGCTAAACCATTCTACCTTGGTTAATGGTCGTCGGGGATCATCAACATTACACTGCTAAGCTAACAACCTTAGTTCCACAACTCCAACAAAACAATTAAACCAAAAAATAAAAGAGAAAATTTATTATCAAGGAAGGATAGGTTAATAAATTATATTGATGTTTGCAGAAATCCAAAAAAGATCTATAGTTGCACCAATGTTGCCTTAGAAGAATGTTCCATTTATCATAAAATTTGGTTTCAGTTTGACTTTATATGATCTGC
Organism: Helianthus tuberosus; assembly: GCA_030545235.1. Lineage (NCBI taxonomy): Eukaryota > Viridiplantae > Streptophyta > Magnoliopsida > Asterales > Asteraceae > Helianthus > Helianthus tuberosus. The sequence goes on from CM060385.1 coordinate 7,852,737, forward strand.
ATGCATGTTTAGTCTCTTATACAACATGGTTTTGTTTTGTGTAGAAAGAATTTTTTATTGGTTTTTAAGACTGAGTGAGTTTATGCAACTTATTATGTGTTTGAGTCGTTTGACTTCTTGGCTCATTATCAAGTTGCTAGAGGGTATGGTGATGGTCCTTCAAGGGAGAATGATCCGTCACGTAGGCGCCACGTCATAGTCCTCCCAAGGATGGTCCATACCACAAAACTAGGGGGTATGGAGGATGGTCCTAGATGATCATACCCCACCACTTTTATGTTTTTTTTATCTTCTACTTTTTTTTAACATTTAACAAATAAACTAACAAAATATTTTGGGTATATTCCATCGGCTAGGTATATTCCATCGGCTAGGTAGTAACCTCGCCTGTATTCCACCCCTGAAACCGTAAAACTTGTGTCTGGACCTGTACCCGTGTAACACCTCGAAAATTCACGTCCTATAATGTATTGACACGTGTCATATGTTTGAACGTGTGAAAGAATGTTATGTAAGGACTAAAGTTGACAATAATGAAAAGTATGTGAATATACGAGTTTTAAATGTCAACAGTGAATAAATATATTGTACATTAAACCTACATGATGCTCATACCTTCAAACGAATAAATCATGGATCATACGAAGCTAAAACTGAGAGATTACAAACTACAGGGGTTAAATGTGTCAACATGTTTAAATTATACCTCTGAGTGACCTTTTGACAAACCCGAAGCTTTGTAACGGTTAAATATGCTCACTAGAATGCACGATATAAAATTCGTAAAGTTTCGTTATCGTATGAGAAAGTTATGATCAAATTCGTGTACAAGAGGTTAAAGCGTCAACGTTGAAAGTTAGGACTTTTCGGGTAACAATAAAGTTAACCGGGGGCCTAACAAAGTGGGTATATGTCTTGAAGCCCTTATACGCCAATTACGAGGGCTCAAAATGCAAGAAAATAAGGTCTAATCAAAGTTTGAAGAGCCAAGGACCAAAACTGCAATTAAGGAAAAATATGTTGGCTGACTCCTCATACTCGCGTAGCGCGAGCAACATGGCTGAGGACGTCGCGCTACGCGACTGCCTTACCAGATCAGCTTTTTGATTTTCTTTGATCTCTTGTCTACCATGGCCTTGTGTCCTCCATTAAATCGAATTGCCTCTCCATGCTTGGCCCCTAAACAACCCCTAAACATCTAGGGACACTTGTTAGTGAGTTGTGGTGGGTTGTAGACTTGTGTGTCAATCTTTTGTGGTGATTAAACCACTATATAAAGGCCTCTAAGTTGCAAACATGCTTCACACATTCATTCTTGCAAATCTGATCATTTGGGGAGCACAAGAGCACTTTCCAAGCCTTCCTAGTCGACCATTAGTCACTTGTAAGTATGCTTAACCTTCTTTAATCGAGTTTAGCTTAATTATTTAGCTAAAAGTTAAACCGTCGTAATTAACGGTTGACTTTAAGATTAATCACTAATGGCTCAGTGATTAGTCGAATTGAAAGTAGTTATAGGTTGGTAATTATGTGGGTAATAAACCCTTAAAAGGGTTCCCCCTGATTCCCACTCTAACTAGGTCAAATGTCGGGTCAAACTTGCGAATAAAAAGTCAACAGGATACTTATTTTCTAATTTATGCATGATTAGCAATGTAGAACACATACAACCTGTTTGATCATTAATATAACTTGTTAATTAGTGTAAGAACATGTCTAAACATGTTTAACCCGACAATTTCCTGTTTAGACCCGGTTCGGAACCGAAAGTCGCATAGTTTGACTTTTACTTTGACTTTCAGTTCTGACCCGTTATGGTATGTTTTAGAAATACCTAAGAGCTTCATTTGGACCATGTTACATGCTAGTATAACCCTCTGTGATTATACACCATGGTTCATTAGTTAACCGATTAATACGCATGATTCCGTTAATTGCCCATATGTTGACCATTATGCCCTTTTCACTTTAAAACGTGATTTTTGGAAATGTAAAAGAGTAAAAACCTTTCCTACTGATATTTAACTTGCATAAAAAAATTTGACATCAGTTTGAGGTGTAGGTTAAGAGTTATGCTCATTAGCGTAAAATGAAAGCTTTATGTTAATAAAACGGCGTAATTAGCGTATAGCCTAGTTAAGTCTACTTTTTAATATCAAATTTAATACCCACTGATGTAATATATTATTTTGGGATTTTTAAAGATTTTTAATTAATTTTAGGCTGAGCATAACTTATAGTCGTAGGCTTAATCCGGTAATTGTCGGTTTTGCCCTTATGGGCCATAAAATGACTTTTACATATCTAAACGACTCCAAACCTTTTGCTACTGATCACATATGTTAAATAAATTATTTTAAGCCTTCTGGAATAGTAAAAATATCAGATTTAAGTATCGAACCCGGAAATGGCCTCTAATCGCCTTTTTAAGCGTTTTTAACGCATAGTATGTGCTATAACTATATTAAACATACAAGGGTTGATACCTACTTATATTTGAGGCAATTTATAATATTTTAACAGTAAACAAAGGTTGTTAAACTCAGACTTCAGTTTTGAGCTTTACGGCTTATGTGAAATTACCAAAATGCCCCTACGGTGCATAGTTTGGTTATAATTGATAAATTTCACGTATATACTTTACCCTACTGTTATAACTTAGTAAAATAAGTATTTTTGCTGATTACATCAGACCTGTAACTCAGGTGAATACTTAAACTCTTTTATAACCTTTTAAATGACCAAACTACCCCTACGGGGCATAGTTTGTGTTTAAATTCGTTTCGGGCATAATAAAAGACATACTACTGATGTCACAACATATATGAAGCATATTAACTTAGGAAACCTGTAAATGGCTCATATGTATACCCGTTACGCTTATTACGCGTTCGGTTCGATTTATGTAACTAGTTTACATAAATTAGCCTAAACGGGTCAAACCTTATCGGTTTTATCTCAAAATCCAGAAGGTGGTTAGATTACCCATATTATACAAGTCTTCAAACTTGTCGGGTCTAAAACACATTCTATTCCGGTCTTCGCTTAATCATGCGTTTGAACCGTATCTTTCAGTAAGACTAACCGGTCTAAGCTTAGGCTTAATTAAAGACCCGTTAGCATTCTAATTGGTTATTTATACCATCATTCCAGACTAGAGCCTTCCGGTAAATTGTACCTACGCTTACTTAAGTGAATACGGCTGAGTTATAGTAATTCTTGCTATTTAAGACAGGAGCTAGCTCAGGTAAATACTCTTAACTTATTTTCCCTATTACGGGCTTGGGATACGGTAATATAAATACCGCATGGTCAGGTATGGGATTCAAAGACCAATAAGTTGGGAAATCCAAATAACCTGTTTTAATTCGTATTGCTTGACTGAAACATTGGGGATTAATGCGACCGTGTCCTGGATATCCTTGACTCATTAAATGCAATGGCCACGACTTAAGCACGGGGTGTAGGCATACACCTGACAGATGCTATATGCTAATTAATTAATTATACCCAATAAGGGATTCCCAATAAGGGAATAGTGGTGTGTCGGTTAATCATGGACCGGCATAGATCCGGGCCCTGTATGTAGAGCAAGTTATGTAAAACTGATAACATGAGATATAGTTTGTCCCCAAGTATAAAAGATTAATTTTGCCTCTGTGCATTTTAATCAAGTATAAAAGATTAATTTTGCCTCTGTGCATTTTAATCAAGTATAAAAGATAAATTTTGCCTTGTGCATTTTAATCATTGTGTCAAAATATTTACATACCTTGTGCACCTAAACCAATTTTCTTAAAGTCTTTTCAAATGAGTCGGTTGAGTGTATTTACCAGTGAAAACTGACGTATTTTCAAAAGTCTAAGTGACAGGTACAAGTACGTAATAGGCTGGAAGCTGCTCAGGACGTTAATAAGGAATCTTGCAAGTTCTAGGCGTCTAAAGTCTGTTGAACAATGTTTATGTTTTAAGATCCGCCTGTGGATCTTTTACCTTCCATTGTAATACTTGATATTACTTTATATTCGGATTGTAATATATTTATCTTTTGCTTCCGCTGTGCATATATATATATTGTGTTGTTTGACTATTATGTTGCCAACCACGTCACGATACTCCCCCACCGGGCCCACCGGTGACACGTGGAAATTCGGGGTGTGACAGGTTGGTATCAGAGCCAACATTGAGTGAATTAAACACTAGTCTTTGGTGTTTAATCTCAGTGACACAGTAGCACATTCCTTGATCTTTTGAGTCTAGACTTAACATAGGAATAATCTCAATCCTAATCCAGAAATTTTTGCTTCCAAATTTTTATATTGGATATGCCGCCAAGCGAAGAAGCTGTAATAAGAATTCTCCACATCTGGAGCCTTGTAATGCTGAGCTTCGTACCGCGACCCGGATGAAACGTGCAACCAAGGAGAAAGCATTCAGGAATTGAATGAAGAAGAAACTCCTTTGCTGAAGATCGTTTCCTCAATAGTCCTTATAAGGACATATTTATCCTTTCAGTCCCTTCGAGGACAACATTGTTCCTTTCAAGTCCCATTTAGGGCAAACCTGATTTTTAAATTTTGTAGTGGAATGATTAAATTTAAATTTTCATTCTAAACATGAAATATGAAATAAATGAAAAATAACACTCTTTTATTAGATCTACCATTATAAAATGGCAAAATCTAAGAAGGACAAAACCTAGCCACGTGTCATTTTAAGACCGGGCCAAGATGGTAGTTCCATAATTAGGTTCAGATCCATAATTTAACATCTCAAAATAGGATTGCTCTGCGTTAAATATTAAAAGAATCTTAAAGGTAAAACCTAGCCTAAATGTCAATGCAGACATGGCCAATATGGTAAAACCTAGCCTAAATGTCAATGTAGACATGGCCAAAATGGTAAAACCTAGCCTAAATGTCATTTCAGACATGGCCAAGACGGTAAAACCTATCCAAAAGATTCCAATCCCTATTAAAATCTGTAAGTATGTTAACATTTTTGGCAAACTGTGAATCGTTAAAGTCACACAGGCCACAGGGGTTAATCTAAATTCCCTTATTTGAAATAATCATCCTTTAGTGATGTTTTGCCTACGGGCTATAATGTATTGTCCATTTGAGACATTGACATTGTGATCTTTATGATTCCTTGTCTAAGGTGGTGAGCTATGCTCAAGCCTAATAGTCTATATGATCAATGTGATCATGACTAATATCATATAACATCCTAGTGATGTTTTGCCTACGGGCTATATTATATGTCCATTCGTGACAAAGACAATTGTGATCTTTTATGATTCTCTGTCAAAGGTGGTGAGCTATGCTCAAGCCTCATAAATCTATATGATCAGTGCGATCATGACTAATATCATCAATATGATGATCAAACTATTAACATCCTTAGTGATGAAGTACCTATGGGCTATACTTTATTATATTGTCAATACGACAATGACAGTAGTAACCATTAACGGTCCCTGTCTAAGGTGGTGGGCTATGCCCAAGCCTCATAATCAATATGATCAATACTATCATGACTACTATCATCAGTGCGATGATTATTATTTTTCTTAAAGCATCGTTTAGTAATGTCAATTGATTTGCCTACGGGCCATATTGTATCGTCAATTATGACAACGACAGTTGTGGTCTATGACTCCCTGTTCAAAGGTGATGAACTTGGATTCAAACCTTAATGCCTCGATTCTCCGAGATCGTGGCTTATAAATTAAACTTGTCTACGCGACTAGGCCATTTGTGCTACTATTAACTTGTAAATTAGGATTTATGATAAAAAAAATCCTGAGTAAAATAAATATCCTTCCTTCCCTGCCAGTATACATATGAATAAGAATCTTAAGAGTGAAACCTAGCCTGAGTGTCATTATAAAGACCTGGCCAAGATGGTAAGACCCGTTTAAAAGATTCGTATCCCTGTTAACATATGAAAATATGTTAACACTCCGGGCAGACGTAATTCATTAAAATCACACACGTCATTCTTATATGAGGATTCTTCAAAAGATTCCTAACCCAACTTAATGATCTCTACATCATGGGTTTAAAATCATCAATTAAGATGATCATATTTTGACCATGCATTGGTAATATAGTGCCTACGGGCCTTGCTCATTCCTACATGAGCCAAAAGACAGGGGTAGCGATGACTCCCTGACTGAAATAGGTAATGAACTATGATTCAAACCTCGATGCTTTGATTCGCTGAAATCATAGCTTATAATTTATAAATGTCCATGTGACTAGGCCTTTCGTGCCACTAGTAAAACTATTATTGTTTTTATAATTAGGATAAGCTATAATATAAATCCTAAATAAATGTGATTAATAAATTAACCAAATATGGTCTCCGTTACCATGGTTAATGAATTGCCATAAAAGACAATTCCACAATAAACTCCCAAGTAAACTATTGTCCTTGTTCTATGTAACAGTTCAATCAAATGGCTGGCTCAGATGAAATTAACAGTCACCCAAAAGAGAATATTGACAACGCCCGAATTAATCTAACGGGTGCTGAGTTAAAGGCGTTAGTAGACGACGCCGTTACAAAAGCCTTAGAGCGGCAATATGAAGAGTATAGTGGGACTCGAAGTAGGACCCTATCAACACCGCATGCAAGGCCACCTCCCAATAAGGATGAACCCAAGAAAGAAGATGACGAGTGTCACTCTTCTAATCATCACAGTGATCCGTCTCAACAAATCATACTGAATCAAAGACCCCGTGATGAGGGTTGCTCCTACAAGTACTTTGTTTCATGTAAACCCCGGGATTTCACTGGGGAGGAAGGAGCTGTAGATTGTATGACATGGTTAGATGAAATGGATACAGTGGTGGATATCAGCGGATGCGCTGAGAGGGATGTGGTCAAGTTCGTGTCGCAATCATTTAAGGGTGAGGCCTTAGCCTGGTGGCGATCGTTAATTCAAGCCACCGGGAAGATCCCTTTGTACAACATGACTTGGGATCAGTTCGTTGCTCTTATCAAAGAAAATTACTGTCCTCAACTTGAAGTTGAGAAGATCGAGACCGAATTCTTGACACTAGTCATGGAGAACTTAGATTGTCAAGCATACCTTACAAGTTTCAATACCAAGTCTCGATTGGTTCCTTATTTGATCACACCGGAACCAAAGCGAATAGCTCGCTTTATTGGGGGTCTAGCCCCAGAAATAAAGGCCAGTGTGAAAGCATCGAGACCTACTACATTCAGGTCAGCGGCAGATCTGTCGCTATCTCTCACACTCGATGTGGTCAGAAACAAGGCTGCTAAAGCCTCTGAAGAAGGGAAGCGTAAAAGGGAGGAGGATAACTCCCAGAATCCTAAGAAGAGCAAATCCAAGCTCAATAATGACCAACAAGATTCCAACAAGAAGCCTACGTGCAAAACCTGCGATAGGAGACACTGGGGACAGTGTCGATCAAACCAGAAGATAAAGCAATGTGGCATCTGCAAAAGAACTGGCCACCAGTCCCACGAATGTAGGGACATAAAGAATGCAAACTGTTTCAGCTGTGGCGAAAAGGGCCACATCAGTACTAATTGCCCTGAGGCCGCTAAGGAAAGAGCAGCTAAGTCTGGGAAGGATAAGGAAGGAAAAGCCTGAATTACCGATTGAAGGCCAGAGACAGTGCATCTCAATAATAGCATTAGGTACGTCTTTACCTTTTAGCATCGATTGTATCTGTTCAGTATTTTACGTTAATGCAAAGGTTGCTAAACCTTTAAATAAACCATAAGCCTAGTAAACTCTTGATTGCATTCATAAGAATTCAGATATTAAAAATAAGGTATAATTTACCAATAATGACCCTCTCTCCCAACCTCGGAGACAAATCCTTTCATAAGAATCTGGAGTACTCTTCCCCAGAAGGAGTACGACAATATATATTATTTTATTCTATTATTTCCTCGTTATTTTATATCGCCTGCGAATGCCAAACTATGTTTGATAAGAGTGCCATATGAGGATTGGCGTATCCTAGTGTGTCCCATAGATTGCTTCCATGCCTGATCAGTATGGAGGTTTAATGCATGGAACCCCTGAGATATCCCAATGGTCATATTGTACTAAAGTCGGCTAGTAGTATTCAAAGAAGATATCCAATATAAAATGTCCTTATGAGTATCTCTACTTAGGGCATCCTTGCATTTGTAAAGAGGATGTGTCATTTACCTGACACCCCCATAGATAGATGTGTAACGCCCCGCGTTTTCCTACTTTCTATATTTAGAAACCATCGTTCGTAAAACTATTTTTGGAAACTTCGTAGTCTTGTAATCATTCTTTCATTAAAAGCGATGTAAGATCCGAGACTTGGATTATGAATAAAACTCGTATTTTGTTAATTACATGATACATATACTTTATATAGGCTCATACATTCGATTTCGTAGAACAATTGATACTTATTCGTAATTTTTGGAAACAATGTGCTAAACTTGTAAATACATGAAACTTACGCATAAAACGGGTTTTGAACGAGAACGACACTTTATTTTGATGCTTATACGCTTAATTACACTTGGTTTATATTCCTCATACTTAAATTTATCCTAAACTATGTTTTTGTGGCATTTATAGTCCTTAAAAGACCTAAAAGCATCAAATAAACAACTCTAGGGGTCAAATTGTAATTTTTGAAACTTATACACGAATCAGTAAGGCCGGGCGGCCCGCCTGAACTTACCCTGATCTGTTACGCGGGCCGCATGGACATCAGGTTCGCAGAAAACAAACACAGCTGCATTTTGACGCGAATTTGGCACAAAATCCCAACATCTAAACTCACCCAATCACCTCTAATCCACCTCTAAACACCTCCAATCACCTCTAACCTCTTCCACTATAAATATAACTCTTCTCCAAGCATTTCTACACTTTCACAACCCTCAAATCTCTCTCAAACACTCTCAAGTTCTTGCAAATTTCAGAAATTCGGACAGATTCATACACCTTTACAAAAGTGAGCATAACTTGCTCATTTCTCAACGAAATTACCCGATTCTTCTTCCTACTTGCTTGGATAATCATGGAGTTTGATTCCTTGACTTCTCCTGGGAGAAATCAGACCTGGAATTGCTCCAAAATTGTCCACAAACTTTCTGTTTTGTTTCAAGTACTTCAAAAGTTGTTTAAACTCATCCAACTTCTGTCTAACACATCTCACACCTATGTCCTAATGCTTACAACCTCTCTTATGGTTGGTTAAGCTTAAAAACAAGGTTGAGACACTATAAATCAGAGGTTAAAACCTCAAATTACTTTCTGTTTTGTTAGGGTATTTAACCCACAAATCATGTCAAGCTTAGATCTTGATGAATGAGTGATTATGGAACAACTTGGGTTGTCCTACATACAATCCTCACATGATTTGATGATTTCTCTTTAGTTAGGTTGTTTATATTATTGTGTTAATCCTAGTTCGTGACCCTCCTTGGTTGTTTTTACATCAAGTGAAGTGGTGAACATTCAAGGGGTTCCTAAATGGAAGCATGTTCTTCCTACCCCATACATGACATCTATGATAACTCGAGGTGCCTAAATGAAGATCCTAATCTTCTACCTCCTACTTGAATTATTGGACTAAATAATATGTAATACTTAGCCTAAATATATATATATATATATACACTCATTCGAACCTTTAATGTTGAACATGTGTTTATATGTTAAAGTAGTAGAAGATCCTCTAAGACCTAAACCTTGTTGTGATTCTTATGGGTGTTCAACTCATGAAAACATTATCATAACCCTTGAGGTTACCAAGTGTCATACAAGTGTTATGTGTTGAAAATGATCATTTTCACATGATATTCTCATAATTTATTTTTATGTTGTTTTAAATACCGAATCTCGACTCTAAGCATACTTGAACTTTAACCCTTACACATTCAACCTTTTAACCTCATCAACTCGTCAATAATTGGATAATTGGAAAGCATATGCAAACTTTGTGAGTATACTCGTATTTCCCCTTTTTACTTTTACCACTTTTGGGGTGTAACATGTTTACTTATCAACAACTTACACATGAACATTTTGCTTAAACACATGAACATTCCTATAACATGCTTGTATACGTGATTGCTTGATACTTTAAACTTGGGTGAAACTTTATGTGTTGAACTTATCATTAACTTCGTACGAGCCTAACCGTGACATATGTAGCGCTATAGGATTGACGCCCCGCCCGTAGACTTGTGGTTATGTCATGCAGCATCTCGCGTCTCTTTTGGGTTGATTTGTTAGACACATGCCAAATTTATTGTTTATCTTGAATCACACGCTTGCTATGAGGAATTGTTTAAAACTTATCTTTTGTTATGTACGTACCAAACTTGTATACTCGCCTTTGCTTTTGCATTGAACTTTATTTTAAACATGTTACAGGTTGAGGATGATGATGCCATGAAATGAAGTAGCATTGATACCTAGATACACATTAGACGTTTAGATTAAGTACGTTGTATAAATGTCATATTTGTTGTCATATTGTCCTTTTTGTATTTAACATGTTGTATTTCAAATTTCATGTATTGTAACATTTATTTATGAAAGAAATCAATTTATCTTAAATTCCATTGTCACAATTTAGCGTTATGTGTGATGAGCAATCTTTCTTCGTCTCACTCCGATGTTTCCGCCATCGGTTGGGGTGTGACAGATTGGTATCAGAGCCATAACTATAGGGAATTAGGAAAAGTAGGAATGCTTTTACCTAGTCTATAGTTTTAGAGTCTTATTCGTATATTTTGCTCGAACTACTACATGATACTTTATTTGTTTCTTAGTTATGCTATTTTAAACATGTACATCACTCGTGAGTAATATTCGACATGATATTCTTATGCAATAATGCTTGTCTTATTGTGTGTTAATACTTGTTCCATTGTTCGATTCTTTATGTGTTACTCTAAACATATTTCTCTATGTGTTAATACATGCTTTATCATTTCGTTATCTAAGCACCATTCTTGATATGCTTTCTTATGTGTTTATACTTGTTTATGTATTTCCTTTGACATACACTTCCCTCATGCATTTTACTCGATTATTCTAAATCCGACAACACTCATATTACAAAAAGGAGACGACCTCACCAAAATAGGCGTGAAACCCACAATTTGGTGAATGACTCTCGATCCTTCTACTTTTCTTTTCTTACACGAAATTCACCACCAAGTTAGGAGTGAAATCCTTACCTTGATGGAGAAATTCAAATTTTGAATTCTAGTGGACCCTCGTCAAAGTGTTGAAATCTAATTTTGACCCGACGGGTACCAACCACACTTAGGATACTAAATCGCCAAGTTAGGGGTGAAACCCGCACCTTGTCGACTAGTTCCATTCTTTGACTTTCATTAATCCCGCCAAGTCTCGAAATTTCAATTGAATTGGGGACATGTAGTAACTGGAAGGGTAAATACCGTTAACCGACTTGTCGGCAAGAGTATTTCACCTATTAGGCCAAATCATGCTCCTCAAATTCGAAAGACTTTTCGACCACTTTGGTTAGTCAACGTTCCGTTATGGAACCATCCAAATTTTGATCAAACATGTGTTTCTATTATTCATTTTATACGATGCAATCTTTCAAATTCGAATTTACTTTCGATATTCTCTTTTCACGCACACAACACATTGAATCATTTACATACACTTATACATATACATGATTTCATATAATTTAAACTCATATTTCTTATAACGAAAGGTGGAGACATATCATCGAGATAGGAGTGATTTCCTTACCTTGACAATTAACTCCACTCCCCTTTTCTTAAAACAACATCACCAACGAGTAGGGGTGATTCCCTTACCTAGGTGATCGTTACCAAAACGTCTCTTCAAAATATCTTACTATGCAAACTCGACCATGTTTTATACCTAAATTATTTATCATTATTCAAAATAAATGCGTATACGATTTTCAAAATACATTGTTTTATCAAGCGTACTTTCTATCCTACAACCTATTTTCACTTAACTCTTATACACGAGATTCTTAAACATATCTTAAACGTTTTACTACACAAATTTTCAAACCTTACGCAATGCTACCTATCAATTTAGTCGGTCCAAGGAATCTCTTGCCCATAAACTTCATATTCGGCTTAGTCACTAAAACGCACTTATGACATAAATCACCAAACTAAAGACTTTCATTCTCAATCGGAGGATCAAACCAACCTTTCTTTCACACCTATAAGATCTTATGGATGTTATATGATCGTTTTACCAAAGACTCTTTTTTTTACATCAACAAATCATTTGTTAGAACTTTTAATAATCACTAAGTCCTTTTGCTAAAATTCTTTTCTAAGGATCCTCGTTTTCACAAGAACCTCTTAAATTCATAATTTCTTGTTTAATGAAACGAACTTACTTTTATCGAAAACCTTTTCCTACACCAATTTACAAACCACGTGGGCAAGAAGACTTCACGAAGACCGATGACCTTCAATATACGTAAACTCTCTTAAAACAAAGTAGCATTTCCATTCACTACAAAATACATTATGCTTAACCAATGAGTACTTCATATCCTCTTACATATGTAAACTATAGTCTACCTTTCAACCCAAGATCAATCTAATTTTGATTCGATGAACGCACCGTTTCGTTTAAACAACTACACATGCATATCAACATACACGTTTTAGTCGTTGCATCGTGACAATTTCATTTATATCGTTTGTACTTACATGCTCAACCTCTTGAGCACTTTTACTTGCTTAACTTTTGTTATAATACTATATACGCGATCATTAGTATTCGTACTCACACTCACACTCATATTCATAACAGTACATTTTTATACTTATAATCGTATTCATACTTGTACGCATACGTTTCATGTATATTTTTTTCTACACTCATATGTTTCGTGTTCTTACTTATACTCATACGTTGCATGCTTATACGTATACACATACGTGTTATGTTGATACCCATACTTGCGTGCTTATTCATACTTAAACTTATACTTATACTTATGCTCATACTCTCGTTCATACTCATGATCCATGCATTCGTACCCATACGCGAGCGTAATCCGAGTGATTCGCTTACGTGGGCCCTATACATACTTAAGCATGGACTTGCTTACATACTTTATTCTTATATGCACACATTCTTATTTTTTTTAAAGTATACCTACCCAAATTCATACACAACTAGTACAAGCTATGCGGATCATGCGACGATCAATATAATCACGGGTGCACACGGGATTATAGTGATAGGCGTATGAGAACCATAGAGTGTACTACTGTGTATGGTAAGACACGGAACGTAACATGACACCGGATGCGAAACGGAAGTATTGTGGTCAAAACATGGTGGATACGCCGCTGGCACTTCCTATATATAAGTGTTTTCACCACGCTACCAAACTTTCGTGAAACGTGTCATGAGAAATTCAGTGTTTTACAGACCTTTTTAGACCTAATACAAACTTTATACAACCCACAAACGCATTATATCCGATTATCTATGACGAGACTTCATCCTTAACACACTACGTTCATCTATCCAACACTTATGCTATTCTTATACTTGCACTCCGTAAGAGTCATTCGTTCATTCTATACTCGTATTATTCTCCTTATCCTTTTCATTCACACAAACCTCGTTCGCAATCAAGCTTGTTTAAACATTTGAGTCCTAACTTACCTCGTTACCTATAAAATAGTCTTCCTATTCTTGATTCTTGTGTAACTATACCTAGTATACCTTTATTGCTTTATTTAAAGTACCAAACCTTCTCGTTTCACTCAATAAACAATCTTCTACAAATGTGATTTGGTTACCACGTCCCATCAAGATACAAACCGTTTGTCAATATCTTCTTTCTTAATACGTCACTTTTTTTTTATTATTGCGTCACCTTTTTAAATACGTCGCCAATTTAAGTTATTCAAACTTGCTTAGACTCACTGCACCTATATACGCACCTACATGTTTTCAACTATGTTAGATACCTCAAATTATTTTAAACAATGAACTCACTCACAAATTTACCTTGTCACTCTTCAAAGTTTTGTGCCTTTCAAAATGTTTCAAAATTTTCAAGTCTCAAATTTTACTAAAACTCTTCAAGTCTACCTCTTGAATAAATTTCGGGACGAAATTTCCTAAAGGAGGGGAGACTGTAACGCCCCGCGTTTTCCTACTTTCTATATTTAGAAACCATCGTTCGTAAAACTATTTTTGGAAACTTCGTAGTCTTGTAATCATTCTTTCATTAAAAGCGATGTAAGATCCGAGACTTGGATTATGAATAAAACTCGTATTTTGTTAATTACATGATACATATACTTTATATAGGCTCATACATTCGATTTCGTGGAACAATTGATATTTATTCGTAATTTTTGGAAACAATGTGCTAAACTTGTAAATACATGAAACTTACGCATAAAACGGGTTTTGAACGAGAACGACACTTGATTTTGATGCTTATACGCTTAATTACACTTGGTTTATATTCCTCATACTTAAATTTATCCTAAACTATGTTTTTGTGGTATTTATAGTCCTTAAAAGACCTAAAAGCATCAAATAAACAACTCTAGGGGTCAAATTGTAATTTTTGAAACTTATACACGAATCAGTAAGGCCGGGCGGCCCGCCTGAACTTACCCTGATCTGTTACGCGGGCCGCATGGACATCAGGTTCGCAGAAAACAAACACAGCTGCATTTTGACGCGAATTTGGCACAAAATCCCAACATCTAAACTCACCCAATCACCTCTAATCCACCTCTAAACACCTCCAATCACCTCTAACCTCTTCCACTATAAATATAACTCTTCTCCAAGCATTTATACACTTTCACAACCCTCAAATCTCTCTCAAACACTCTCAAGTTCTTGCAAATTTCAGAAATTCAGACAGATTCATACACCTTTAAAAAGTGAGCATAACTTGCTCATTTCTCAACGAAATTACCCGATTCTTCTTCCTACGTGCTTGGATAATCATGGAGTTTGATTCCTTGACTTCTCCTGGGAGAAATCAGACCTGGAATTGCTCCGAAATTGTCCACAAACTTTCTGTTTTGTTTCAAGTTCTTCAAAAGTTGTTTAAACTCATCCAACTTGTGTCTAACACATCTCACACCTATGTCCTAATGCTTACAACCTCTCTTATGGTTGGTTAAGCTTAAAAACAAGGTTGAGACACTATAAATCAGAGGTTAAAACCTCAAATTACTTTCTGTTTTGTTAGGGTATTTAACCCACAAATCATGTCAAGCTTAGATCTTGATGAATGAGTGATTATGGAACAACTTGGGTTGTCCTACATACAATCCTCACATGATTTGATGATTTCTCTTTAGTTAGGTTGTTTATATTATTGTGGTAATCCTAGTTCGTGACCCTCCTTGGTTGTTTTTACATCAAGTGAAGTGGTGAAGATTCAAGGGGTTCCTAAATGGAAGCATGTTCTTCCTACCCCATACATGACATCTATGATAACTCGAGGTGCCTAAATGAAGATCCTAATCTTCTACCTCCTACTTGAATTATTGGACTAAATAATATGTAATACTTAGCCTAAATATATATATATACACTCATTCGAAACTTTAATGTTGAACATGTGTTTATATGTTAAAGTAGTAGAAGATCCTCTAAGACCTAAACCTTGTTGTGATTCTTATGGGTGATCAACTCATGAAAACATTATCATAACCCTTGAGGTTACCAAGTGTCATACAAGTGTTATGTGTTGAAAGTGATCATTTTCACATGATATTCTCATAATTTATTTTTATGTTGTTTTAAATACTGAATCTCGACTCTAAGCATACTTGAACTTTAACCCTTACACATTCAACCTTTTAACCTCATCAACTCGTCAATAATTGGATAATTGGAAAGCATATGCAAACTTTGTGAGTATACTCGTATTTCCCCTTTTTACTTTTACCACTTTTGGGGTGTAACATGTTTACTTATCAACAACTTACACATGAACATTTTGCTTAAACACATGAACATTCCTATAACATGCTTGTATACGTGATTGCTTGATACTTTAAACTTGGGTGAAACTTTATGTGTTGAACTTATCATTAACTTCGTACGAGCCTAACCGTGACATATGTAGCGCTATAGGATTGACGCCCCACCCGTAGACTTGTGGTTATGTCATGCAGCATCTCGCGTCTCTTTTGGGTTGATTTGTTAGACACATTCCAAATTTATTGTTTATCTTGAATCAGACGCTTGCTATGAGGAATTGTTTAAAACTTATCTTTTGTTATGTACGTACCAAACTTGTATACTCGCCTTTGCTTTTGCATTGAACTTTATTTTAAACATGTTACAGGTTGAGGATGATGATGCCATGAAATGAAGTAGCATTGATACCTAGATACACATTAGACGTTTAGATTAAATACGTTGTATAAATGTCATATTTGTTGTCGTATTGTCCTTTTTGTATTTAACATGTTGTATTTCAACTTTCATGTATTGTAACATTTATTTATGAAAGAAATCAATTTATCTTAAATTCCATTGTCACAATTTAGCGTTATGTGTGATGAGCAATCTTTCTTCGTCTCACTCCGATTTTTCCGCCATCGGTTGGGGTGTGACAAGATGAACCAAAGCTTGAGAATGCAGACATCTCTAACACCTCTGTGTGTCATAATTATCGTCTTTATAAGAATTACCATGTTTACCTCCTGAGAGGCAAGTGGATCTTAGGACAAACATCCCGCTTAGGGCTGCAATTATTGTGAAAGCCTTATATCTGTTAGTACCCAACGGAATAGGAAGAACTAAGAGTCAAATCGATAAGTTTTTAGAGAAGGTTTCAAAAAGCCAAAATTCAAAGTTCTAAGAACTCCGATTTATAAAAATAGGAAAGACGGATCATCTTGCTTATGCATTGATTACCGCAACCCTATTTAGGCAACAATTAAGAATCGCTATTACCTGCCCAGGATCGTCGACTGGTTCGACAAGCTGTAAGGATTAGCTATTCTTTTAGATTAGTTAAGCAGT
This sequence comes from Helianthus tuberosus, assembly GCA_030545235.1. Lineage (NCBI taxonomy): Eukaryota > Viridiplantae > Streptophyta > Magnoliopsida > Asterales > Asteraceae > Helianthus > Helianthus tuberosus. Next base: position 7,869,787 of record CM060385.1, read on the forward strand.
GGTTGGAATAACCATCTCACCATAAAATAAGTTTTTATAGCAATTACTATGTAAGTATCAAGGCTACTCCTTTAGAGACCTTGTATGGGTGGAATGTTAAACATCTAGTGTTAAACCGAGAATTGGTAAGTCCAATTATCAAGATCTGAAAGTTGCATTAGAAACAAAGAATAAGATCATCACCCCAAATTATCTATAAGTTGCCATTATTTCGGCAGAAAAGCAAGGATTAATGAAGTTAGCAAACCTCCTAAATCCTTGCTAAGGAATAAAGTTCAACAATAGATATCACCCTGGAAGGGTGTGCTAGATTTGTTAAATCATCACGCTAGTTAAGCTCCGAGTATATAGAATCATTCGAAGGATTTGAATGTATCAAGACTAAATAGCTTACGAGCTAAGACCTAATTAAGGGGCTTGGTGGAACGCGCAATGTGACCCACACTAATGATTTAGCGACGTGTCACCAATAAGTCGAAAAGCGCTATCACATAATGATATGCAGAACTATGATAGTATGAGCAACCTGTGTCGATTAAGGATCGACAGGATTAGAGGCTCCAAAAAGATACATGTGCCTATTATAAAGGTCAATTGTAGTTCCTTAGAGACTCGAAGGTACTGGGAAAGATTAACCCCAATATAAGGCAGAAAATACTTCCTTACTGTAACAAATCTCGAGGTCGAGATTTCTTTTAAGGGGGTGAGGATGTAACACCTCGAAAATTCACGTCCTATAATGTATTGACACGTGTCATATGTTTGAACGTGTGAAAGAATGTTATGTAAGGACTAAAGTTGACAATAATGAAAAGTATGTGAATATACGAGTTCAAAATGTCAACAGTGAATAAATATATTGTACATTAACCCTACATGATGCTCATACCTTCAAACGAATAAATCATGGATCATACGAAGCTAAAACTGAGAGATTACAAACTACAGGAGTTAAATGTGTCAACATGTTTAAATTATACCTCTGAGTGACCTTTTGACAAACCCGAAGCTTTGTAACGGTTAAATATGCTCACTAGAATGCACGATATAAAATTCGTAAAGTTTCATTATCGTATGAGAAAGTTATGATCAAATTCGTGTACAAGAGGTTAAAGCGTCAACGTTGAAAGTTAGGACTTTTCGGGTAACAATAAAGTTAACCGGGGGCCTAACAAAGTGGGTATATGTCTTGAAGCCCTTATACGCCAATTACGAGGGCTCAAAATGCAAGAAAATAAGGTCTAATCAAAGTTTGAAGAGCCAAGGACCAAAACTGCAATTAAGGAAAAATATGTTGGCTGACTCCTCATGCTCGCGTAGCGCGAGCAACATGGCTGAGGACGTCGCGCTACGCGACTGCCTTACCAGATCAGCTTTTTGATTTTCTTTGATCTCTTGTCTGCCATGGCCTTGTGTCCTCCATTAAATCGAATTGCCTCTTCATGCTTGGCCCCTAAACAACCCCTAAACATCTAGGGACACTTGTTAGTGAGTTGTGGTGGGTTGTAGACTTGTGTGTCAATCTTTTGTGGTGATTAAACCACTATATAAAGGCCTCTAAGTTGCAAACATGCTTCACACATTCATTCTTGCAAATCTGATCATTTGGGGAGCACAAGAGCACTTTCCAAGCCTTCCTAGTCGACCATTAGTCACTTGTAAGTATGCTTAACCTTCTTTAATCGAGTTTAACTTAATTATTTAGCTAAAAGTCAAACCGTCGTAATTAACGGTTGACTTTAAGATTAATCACTAATGGCTCAGTGATTAGTCGAATTGAAAGTAGTTATAGGTTGGTAATTATGTGGGTAATAAACCCTTAAAAGGGTTCCCCCTGATTCCCACTCTAACTAGGTCAAATGTCGGGTCAAACTTGCGAATAAAAAGTCAACAGGATACTTATTTTCTAATTTATGCATGATTAGCAATGTAGAACACATACAACCTGTTTGATCATTAATATAACTTGGTAATTAGTGTAAGAACATGTGTAAACATGTTTAACCCGACAATTTGCTGTTTAGACCCGGTTAGGAACCGAAAGTCGCATAGTTTGACTTTTACTTTTACTTTCAGTTCTGACCCGTTATGGTATGTTTTAGAAATACCTAAGAGCTTCGTTTGGACCAGGTTACATGCTAGTATAACCCTCTGTGATTATACACCATGGTTCATTAGTTAACCGATTAATACGCATGATTCCGTTAATTGCCTATATGTTGACCATTATGCCCTTTTCACTTTAAAACGTGATTTTTGGAAATGTAAAAGAGTAAAAACCTTACCTACTGATATTTAAACTTGCATAAAAAATTTGACATCAGTTTGAGGTGTAGGTTAAGAATTATGCTCATTAGCGTAAAATGAAAGCTTTATGTTAATAAAACGGCGTAATTAGCGTATAGCCTAGTTAAGCCTACTTTTTAATATAAAATTTAATACCCACTGATGTAATATATTATTTTGGGATTTTTAAAGATTTTTAATTAATTTTAGGCTGAGCATAACTTATAGTCGTAGGCTTAATCCGGTAATTGTCGGTTTTGCCCTTATGGGCCATAAAATGACTTTTACATATCTAAACGACTCCAAACCTTTTGCTACTGATCACATATGTTAAATAAATTATTTTAAGCCTTTTGGAATAGTAAAAATATCAGATTTAAGTATCGAACCCGGAAATGGCCTCTAATCGCCTTTTTAAGCGTTTTTAACGCATAGTATGTGCTATAACTATATTAAACATACAAGGGTTGATACCTACTTATATTTGAGGCAATTTATAATATTTTAACAGTAAACAAAGGTTGTTAAACTCAGACTTCAGTTTTGAGCTTTACGGCTTATGTGAAATTACCAAAATGCCCCTACGGTGCATAGTTTGGTTATAATTGATAAATTTCACGTATATACTTTACCCTACTGTTATAACTTAGTAAAATAAGTATTTTTGCTGATTACATCAGACCTGTAACTCAGGTGAATACTTAAACTCTTTTATAACCTTTTAAATGACCAAACTACCCATACGGGGCATAGTTTGTGTTTAAATTCGTTTCGGGCATAATAAAAGACATACTACTGATGTCACAACATATATGAAGCATATTAACTTAGGAAACCTGTAAATGGCTCATATGTATACCCGTTATGCTTATTACGCGTTCGGTTCGATTTATGTAACTAGTTTACATAAATTAGCCTAAACGGGTCAAACCTTATCGGTTTTATCTCAAAATCCAGAAGGTGGTTAGATTACCCATATTATACAATTCTTCAAACTTGTCGGGTCTAAAACACATTCTATTCCGGTCTTCGCTTAATCATGCGTTTGAACCGTATCTTTCGGTAAGACTAACCGGTCTAAGCTTAGGCTTAATTAAAGACCCGTTAGCATTCTAATTGGTTATTTATACCATCATTCCAGACTAGAGCCTTCCGGTAAATTGTACCTACGCTTACTTAAGTGAATACGGCTGAGTTATAGTAATTCTTGCTATTTAAGACAGGAGCTAGCTCAGGTAAATACTCTTAACTTATTTTCCCTATTACGGGATTGGGATACGGTAATATAAATACCGCATGGTCAGGTATGGGATTCAAAGACCAATAAGTTGGGAAATCCAAATAACCTGTTTTAATTCGTATTGCTTGACTGAAACATTGGGGATTAATGCGACCGTGTCCTGGATATCCTTGACTCATTAAATGCAATGGCCACGACTTAAGCACGGGGTGTAGGCATACACCTGACAGATGCTATATGCTAATTAATTAATTATACCCAATAAGGGATTCCCAATAAGGGAATAGTGGTGTGTCGGTTAATCATGGACCGGCATAGATCCGGGCCCTGTATGTAGAGCAAGTTATGTAAAACTGATAACATGAGATATAGTTTGTCCCCAAGTATAAAAGATTAATTTTGCCTCTGTGCATTTTAATCAAGTATAAATGATTAATTTTGCCTCTGTGCATTTTTATCAAGTATAAAAGATAAATTTTGCCTTGTGCATTTTAATCATTGTGTCAAAATATTTACATACCTTGTGCACCTAAACCAATTTTCTTAAAGTCTTTTCAAATGAGTCGGTTGAGTGTATTTACCAGTGAAAACTGACGTATTTTCAAAAGTCTAAGTGACAGGTACAAGTACGTAATAGGCTGGAAGCTGCTCAGGATGTTAATAAGGAATCTTGCAAGTTCTAGGCGTCTAAAGTCTGTTGAACAATGTTTATGTTTTAAGATCCGCCTGTGGATCTTTTACCTTCCGTTGTAATACTTGATATTACTTTTGTAACACCTCGAAAATTTCGGGTTCAATAATAAAACGACACGTGTCATGTCAGACAAAACGCGTCGTAAACCCGGATTTAATAAAGATGATTCGGCAGGATTAAAGTGGCGTCATGTTAAACTGTTACCTCTGAACGACCTCAATTATAAATCCCAAGACCCGATTAATTGTTATACACATCTTTTATGCCCTCAATGCAGAGAATTATCGTTAATAATGGAATTGATAATGCATGACTTGATCCCACGAATAAATTGAATGGTAAACCGATGTTTTCGGGTTTTGAAAATGCATTCAAATGGGACAAGTTCATAAGGTAGGGTATTATACAGGATCATACACTTTGTGAGGGTCCTAAGTTGATAATTGAGGCCCCAAATTCGTGCAAGTGGGATTCCTTTTCGAAACTTCAACAAACAACATGAACTTAGCCTCTGAGAAGGGGTAGCGCACCGCTACATTTATAGCGTAACGGTGCGCTACCACACAAGGTCAATTGGCCCAAAGTAGCGGGCTAGCGCACCGCTACCATATACATGTAACGGTGCGCTAGGGGTGCCCAGATGCAGCAGAAACCTTCTGTTGGCTGTTTTACGCGATTATGACCTATTGCACCGGTTTTTCTCATTATTTAAGGACCCTAAACTATCCTAGAAGCACTAGGACAAGTGTTGGATGTTTGTGGTTAATCCTAGAGTGAGTTGTCAACCAATCATGGTGAGATCTTCACTATATAAAGCCAACATGTTGCAACATTCATTCTTACACTTGCAACTGATCTTTGGAGCATTCCTGGAGCTAAGGAACTCTCCCTTCTGATCATAATTTGTGCATTGGACTATTGTAAGTCTGCTAGTTATTATTTGATTGTGTTTAGCTTAGTTATTTAGCTAAAAGTCAAACCGTCGTAATTACGGTTTGACTTCGAGATTAGTCACTAACGACTCAGTCATATCTCGAATTAAAAGTAGTTATAGGATGGTATTTATGTGGGTAATAAAACCCCAAAAGGGTTTCCCCTGATCACCATCCTAAGCAGGTCAAATGTCGGGTCAAACCTTTACTTAAAAAGTCAACATAATGCTTAAAATGTCATTTATGCATAATTAGCTATCTAGAACATATATAACCTGTTTGATTATTGTTATAACTTAATAATTAGTGTAAGAACATGTCTAAACATGTTCAACCCGACTATTTCCTGTTTAGACCCGGTTCGGAACCGAAAGTCCCATAGTTTGACTTTCACTTCGACTTTCAGTTCTGACCCGTTTAGGTATGTTTTAGAAATACCTTAGAGCTTCATTTGGACCAGGTTACATGCAAGTATAACCCTCTGTGATTATACACCTCGGTTCATTAGTTATCCGATTAATAAGCATGATTCCGTTAATTGCTCATATGCTGACCATTATGCCCTTATTACCTTAAAACGTGATTTATGAAAATGTAAAAGTGTAGAAACCTTAGTTACTGATATATAAACTTGTATGCAAAGTTTGACATCAGTTTGACTTGTAGATTAAGAGTTATGCTCATTGTCGCTAAATTAAAGCTTTATGTTAACAAAATGGCGTAATTAGCGTATAGCCTAGTTAAACATAATTTTTGATATCAAATCTTTTACCCACTGATGTAATATATTATTTTGGGATTTTTAAAGATTTTTAATCAATTTTAGGCCGAGCATAACTAGTAGTCGTAGGCTTAATCCGGTAATTGTCGGTTTTGCCCTTACGGGCCATAAAATGAGTTTTACTTATCTAAACGACTCCAAACCTTTTGCTACTGATCACATATGTTAAATAAATTATTTTAAGCCTTCTGGAAATATAAAAATATCAGATTTAAGTATAGAACCCGGAAATGGCCTTTAATCGCCATAATTAGCGTTTTTAACGCATAGTATGTCTTAAAATCATATTGGACATACCCGGGTTGATACCTACTGATATATGAGGCAAATGATGATATTTTAACAGTAAGCAAAGGTTGATTAACTCAGACTTCGTTTTTGAGCTTTTCGGCTTATGTGAAATTACCAAAATACCCCTACGGGGCATAATTTGGTTAAAGATGATAAATTTCACATATATGCTTTAGTCTACTGTTATAACTCATCAAATTGAGTATGTTTGCTGTTTACATCAGACCTGTAACTCAGTTAAACATTTAAACTCTTTTACAACCTTTAAAATGACCAAACTACCCCTACGGGGCATAGTTTGTGTTTAAATTCGTTTCGGGCATAATGAAAGACATCTTACTGATGTCACAACATATTTGAGGCATAATTAACTTAGGAAACCTGTAGATGGCTCTAATGAATACCCGTTACGCTTATTACGCGTTCGGTTAGGTTTATGTAACAAGTTTACATAAATTAGCCGAAACGGGTCAAACCTTATTGGTTTTATCTCAAAATCCAGAATGTGTTTAGTTTACCCATATTAAACAAGTCCCTGTACTTGTCGGGTCTAAATCACATTCTAACCGGTCTTCGCTCAATCATGCGTTTGAACCGTATCTTTCGGTAAGACTAACCGGTCTAAGCTTAGGCTAATTAAAGACCCGTTAGCATTCTAATAAATTATTTATACAATCATTCCAGACTAGAGCCTTTTGGTAAATTGTACCTACGCTTACTTAAGTGAATACGGCTGAGTTATTAATTCTTGCTATTTAAGACAGGAGCTAGCTCAGGTAAATACTCTTAACTTATTTTCCCTATTACGGGCTTGGGATACGGTAATATAAATACCGCATGTTCAGGTATGGGATTCAAAGACCAATGAGTCGGGAAATCCAAATAACCTGTTTAATTCGTATTGCTTGACTGAAACATTGGGGATTAATGCGACCGTGTCCTGGATATCCTTGACTCATTAAAAGCAATGGCCACGACTTAAGCACGGGGTGTAGGCATACACCTGACAGATGCTATATGCTAATTAATAAATTATACCCAATAAGGGATTCCCAATAAGGGAATAGTGGTGTGTCGGTTAATGATGAACCGGCATAGATTCGGGCCCCGTATGTAGAGCAAGTTATGTAAAACTGATAACATGAGATATAGTTTATCCCAAAGCATAAAAAGATTAATTTTGCCTCTGTGCATTTTAATCAAAGTGTCAAAAGGTTTTGTGCCTGGTGCATCTAAATCAATTTTCTTAAACTCTTTTCAAATGAGTCGGTTGAGTGTATTTACCAGTGAAAACTGACGTATTTTCCAAAAAGGTTAAGTGACAGGTACTAAACGAAATTGGCTGGAAGCTCAGGGCGCTAATAAGGAATCTTGCAAGTTCTAGGCGTCTAAAGTCTGTTGAACAAATGATATGTTTTAAAGATCCGCCTGTAGATCCTTTACTTTCCGATGTAATACTGGATATTACATTATATTCGGAATATAATAATGATTATCGTTTGCTTCCGCTGTGCATTCATATATATTGTGTTGTTTGACTATTATGTTGCCAACCATGACGTCACGATACTCCCCACCGGGCCCACCGGTGACACGTGGAAAGTCGGGGTGTGACAGGTTGGTATCAGAGCCAACACTGAGTGAATTAAACACTAGCCTTAGTGTTTAATCTCAGTTACACAATTGCACAATTCTAAACTTCTGAGTCTAGACTTAACTTAGGAATATTCTCAATCCTAATTTTAAAAATTTCCGCTTCCAAATTTTTATATATTGGATACGTCGCCAAGCGAAGAAGCTGTAATAAGAATTCTCCACATCTGGAGCCTTGAAATGCTGAGTTTCATACCGCGACCAAGATGAAACGTGCGACCAAGGAGAAAGCATTCAGGAATTGAATGAAAAAGAAACTCCTTTGCTGAAGATCGTTTCCTCAATAGTCCTTATAAGGACATATTTACCTTTTCAGTCCCTTCGAGGACAACATTATTCCTTTTAAGTCCCGCTTAGGGCAACGTTATACTTTTATTTTTATATAGTGGGATGATTAAGTTTAAACTTTCATTCTAAATAAGGAATATTAAATAAATGTAAAATAACATTTCTTTTATAAGATCTACCATTATTATAAAATGGCAAAGTCTAAAAAGGACAAGACCTAGCCATGTGTCATTTTAAGACCGGGCCAAGATGGCAGTTCCGCAATTTAGATTCAGATCCATATTTACACCTCAATTTAAAATTTGTTCTGCGTTAATTATAAATTAAGAATCTTAAATGTGAAACCTAGCCTTCGGGTCAATTATAAGACCGGGCCAAGATGGTAAGACCTGTTTAAAAGATTCTAATCCCTGTTAACATCTTAAAACATGTTAACACTCCCAGCAGATGTGATTCATTGGGAATCACACACGTTATTAAGGATTCTTCAAAAGATCCCTAACCCAGTTTAATGATCGCTGAATCCTGGGTTTAAATCATCAATTAAGATGATCATATTTTAACCATACGTGGTAATATAGTGCCTACGGGCCTTGCTCATTTTTACATGAGCCAAAATACAGTGGTAGCTATGACTCCCTGTCAGATAAAGGTAATGAACTAGGTTCAAACCTCAAATGCTTTGATTCTCCGAAATCCTAGCATAAAATTTATAATTGTCTACGTGACTAGGCCTATTGTGCCAATATACTTTCATGCTTTGATTCTCTGAAATCATAGCTTATAAATTATATATGTCCTTGTGACTAAGCCAGTTGTGCTAATATACTTAAAGGCCTTGATTCTCTGAAATCATGGCTTATAATTTAAAAACTGTCCTTGTGACTAGGCCTTTTGTGCTATTAAATAAAAATGTTATTGTTGCTTTGATTCTCTGAAATCATAAGCTTATAATTTATAAATGTCCATGTGACCAGGCCATTGGGTGCCACTAATAAAACTGTTAATGTTTTATAATTAGGATAAATTATAATAGAAATCCTAAATAAATATGATTAATAAATTAACCAAATATGGTCTCTGTTTACCATGGTTAATGGATTTCCCTAAGGGGCAATTCAGTAATAAACATCCCTTAGAAGGGAAGTGCCTACGGGCTATAGTTAATGTCCTCTGAGACTCAAGACAGTGGTAGCCTACAACTCCCTGTCAAGAAAAGGTAATGAACTTTGATTCAAACCTTAATGCCTAGATTCTCTAAAATCATGGCTTATAAATTAAACTCGTCTACGCGACTAGGCCATTTGTGCTATTATTAAACTTATGAATTAGGATTTATGATAAAAATCCTGAATAAAATAAATATCCTTCCCTCCCTGGCAGTATGCATTTTAAAAAGGGAATCTTAAAGGTGAAACCTAGCCTACGCGGCCAAGATGGTGAAACCTACTCAAGGGATTCAAATCCTTGTTAACACCTAGGAATGTGTTAGCACTCCTGACAAATGTGATTCGAGAAAATCACAACAGTCATCCTTATATTGGATTCTTCCAATTCTCAAATCTAGCCTAGTGATCTAGGAATCATGGCTTATATCAGCCTATAAGATGATCATATTATAAACATCCGTTAGTGATGAAGCACCTACGGACCAAACTTGTTGTTCGATAAGACAACGACAGTGGTGGTCTTTGACCTCCTGTCTAAAATGTTGGACTATGTCCAAACATAATAGTCTATGTGATCAATGCGATCATGACTAATATCATCTAATACGATGATCATATTATTTAACATCCTTTAGGGATGTCTTACCTACGGGCTATAATATATTGTCCATTTGAGACATTGACATTGTTATCGTTATGATTTCCTGTCCAAAAGTGAAGAACCACGTTCAAACCTTGAAGCCCTAATCTAATAAGATTGCGGCTTATAAATTTAGGTCCTTGGTGATAGACCATCAAGTTATGTTTTAAAGTCATTCATGACAAGCCTATGTGCTATAATAGGTCATTCATGACAAGTTAACATATTAAATGTCAACATTCCTGGTAACATGCCTTTGTGCCAGATTTGATGAATGTCCTTATAACAAGGCCGTTTGTGCCATATCTAATTGTCCTTTGTGACAAGGCCTTCGTGCCGTATAATCATTTATGTCCTTCATGACTATGCTTTATGCCATATTTTCTACGTCCCTCGCGACAGGCTTCTATGCCATATATGTAAAAAAAAATATATATATATATATATAACCGAAGTCATGAAAGGCTAGCCTTTGAGCTATTTATAATCGTACTTGTGACAAAGACAGTTGTGACATTTTGGTCCCCTGTCAAGCAAGTATTGGACTCGCTCCCAATTTGGAATGCCATTGATGGTCCTGTTGTGACCTAGGCTAAATATAATGGAAATACGTCCAAAATAACATTCACTATGAATGTTCGGAACAAAATAGCCCATACGGTTTGTGAATGCCATGGCTAACCTAAGTCAGGTCATCAGGATGATGACTAATAATGGTTAAATCTTGGTGATTGGTACCAAGTTTCGAGTATGGAAAACTCGGATGAGGTAGACGAAAGTCGCAATACTAATAAGGCGACGAAAGTTAATAAAACTACAAACGTAAACCTCAATATTAATGGAGTTAATCTTCAGATAAAAAAAAAAATGGTGGAACTGGCCGTCCCCGGATTCGAACCTGGGTCTAGGCCGGCCGCACCCTTTCGCGCGCCTAACCAACTGAGCTAGGTGCCTAGTTTGTGAAAATCTCCATTCTAATTAAATATAAGCACTTGTACAATAAAGTTCCTTATCATTTATCAATAATAATTTCTGCTAAGTGTCCTGTTTTTAATACAGGCAATAATAAATCTTCATGAACCATAAACTTAGCAAAATTTTTATTATCATCCACAAGGTATAACTTACCAAGGAACCCATAGTAAACGATGCTTCTAGTATCGGCAAGAAATCCTTCCGAAAATCTAAGAGTACTCTTTCTTCGCATAGAGTACGACAACATATGTTATTTTAATTACTTTCTCATTGTTTTCTATCGCCTGCGAATGCCAAACTATGTTTGATAAAAGTGTCATATGAGGATTGGCGTATCCTAGTGTGTCCCATAGATTATTTCCATGTCTGATCAGCATGGAGGTTTAATACATGGAACCCTAAGATATCCCAATGATCATATTGTACTAAAGTCGACTAGTAGTATTCAAAGAAGATATCCAAAAATGGAATTTTTTTCCAAGTAAATGTTCCCGATTAAGGAATTCGGGGACTTATAACATAAAGGTGTCACTCATTTGACACGAATAATGATGGATGAATTGGAGCCTGAGATATGGAAAATCTCTGTAGCCTCCTTGTATCTTAATTATTTTCTCATAAGTTTTCCCTGCTTGCCTCCTGGAAGGCAGGTAGAATTAAGATTAGCATCCCGCTGTGGGATGGAGTATTGTGAAAACTCCATATTTAGTCAAAACCTTGATTAAGTAAGTTTTAAAACATAGGCACATAAAGCCTGACTCAATATTCTGAGGGTTTTATGTTATTAAATAAGAAAGACGGTTCATATTGCTTATGCATACATGCCGCAACCCTAATTAGGCAACGATTAAGAATTTCCATCAGCTACCCAGAATCTAAGGGCAAATTATTGGTGGATAGGCTCGAAAAAGTCCGTAGCCACCCATGTAGCTAAATGCTTGACATGTGCGCAAGTCAAAGCCGAGCATCAAAAGCCGTCAGGCTAGCTACAACAGCCTGAACTTCCTACGTGGAAGTGGAAAATGGTAACTATGGATTTTATTACCAAGTTACCCAAGACGAGGAAAGGAGTAATGCGGGTTGGTAAGAAAGGCAAACTAAGCCCGAGATATATAGGACCTTTCGAGGTTATTGAACGTGTCGGGTCAGTTGCCTATAAGTTGAACTTACCGGAAGAGCTCAGTGGAATTCACAATGTGCTCCACATCTGAAATCTGAAGGAGTGTTTCGCTGACGAATCACTGGTTATACCACATACAGATGTGCATATAGACGCGAGCTTAAAATTTGTGGAAAAACCTGTGTCGATTGAAGATCGACAGGTAAGGAAGCTTCGGAGAAAGCATATACATTTTGTTAAGGTCAAATGGGATGCCGTAGAGGTCCCGATTTCACGTGGGAGGTTGAATCCACGATGAAAGAAAAGTACCCTTACTTGTTTCAGTAAATCTCGGGTCGAGATTTATTTTAAGGGGGTGAGGATGTAACACCTCGAAAATTTCGGGTTCAATAATAAAACGACACGTGTCATGTCAGACAAAACGCGTCGTAAACCCGGATTTAATAAAGATGATTCGGCAGGATTAAAGTGGCGTCATGTTAAACTGTTACCTCTGAACGACCTCAATTATAAATCCCAAGACCCGATTAAATGTTATACACATCTTTTATGCCCTCAATGCAGAGAATTATCGTTAATAATGGAATTGATAATGCATGACTTGATCCCACGAATAAATTGAATGGTAAACCGATGTTTTCGGGTTTTGAAAATGCATTCAAATGGGACAAGTTCATAAGGTAGGGTATTATACAGGATCATACACTTTGTGAGGGTCCTAAGTTGATAATTGAGGCCCCAAATTCGTGCAAGTGGGATTCCTTTTCGAAACTTCAACAAACAACATGAACTTAGCCTCTGAGAAGGGGTAGCGCACCGCTACATTGATAGCGTAACGGTGCGCTACCACACAAGGTCAATTGGCCCAAAGTAGCGGGCTAGCGCACCGCTACCATATACATGTAACGGTGCGCTAGGGGTGCCCAGATGCAGCAGAAACCTTCTGTTGGCTGTTTTACGCGATTATGACCTATTGCACCGGTTTTTCTCATTATTTAAGGACCCTAAACTATCCTAGAAGCACTAGGACAAGTGTTGGATGTTTGTGGTTAATCCTAGAGTGAGTTGTCAACCAATCATGGTGAGATCTTCACTATATAAAGCCAACATGTTGCAACATTCATTCTTACACTTGCAACTGATCTTTGGAGCATTCCTGGAGCTAAGGAACTCTCCCTTCTGATCATAATTTGTGCATTGGACTATTGTAAGTCTGCTAGTTATTATTTGATTGTGTTTAGCTTAGTTATTTAGCTAAAAGTCAAACCGTCGTAATTACGGTTTGACTTCGAGATTAGTCACTAACGACTCAGTCATATCTCGAATTAAAAGTAGTTATAGGATGGTATTTATGTGGGTAATAAAACCCCAAAAGGGTTTCCCCTGATCACCATCCTAAGCAGGTCAAATGTCGGGTCAAACCTTTACTTAAAAAGTCAACATAATGCTTAAAATGTCATTTATGCATAATTAGCTATCTAGAACATATATAACCTGTTTGATTATTGTTATAACTTAATAATTAGTGTAAGAACATGTCTAAACATGTTCAACCCGACTATTTCCTGTTTAGACCCGGTTCGGAACCGAAAGTCCCATAGTTTGACTTTCACTTCGACTTTCAGTTCTGACCCGTTTAGGTATGTTTTAGAAATACCTTAGAGCTTCATTTGGACCAGGTTACATGCAAGTATAACCCTCTGTGATTATACACCTCGGTTCATTAGTTATCCGATTAATAAGCATGATTCCGTTAATTGCTCATATGTTGACCATTATGCCCTTATTACCTTAAAACGTGATTTATGAAAATGTAAAAGTGTAGAAACCTTAGTTACTGATATATAAACTTGTATGCAAAGTTTGACATCAGTTTGACTTGTAGATTAAGAGTTATGCTCATTGTCGCTAAATTAAAGCTTTATGTTAACAAAATGGCGTAATTAGCGTATAGCCTAGTTAAACATACTTTTTGATATCAAATCTTTTACCCACTGATGTAATATATTATTTTGGGATTTTTAAAGATTTTTAATCAATTTTAGGCCGAGCATAACTAGTAGTCGTAGGCTTAATCCGGTAATTGTCGGTTTTGCCCTTACGGGCCATAAAATGAGTTTTACTTATCTAAACGACTCCAAACCTTTTGCTACTGATCACATATGTTAAATAAATTATTTTAAGCCTTCTGGAAATATAAAACTATCAGATTTAAGTATAGAACCCGGAAATGGCCTTTAATCGCCATAATTAGCGTTTTTAACGCATAGTATGTCTTAAAATCATATTGGACATACCCGGGTTGATACCTACTGATATATGAGGCAAATGATGATATTTTAACAGTAAGCAAAGGTTGATTAACTCAGACTTCGTTTTTGAGCTTTTCGGCTTATGTGAAATTACCAAAATACCCCTACGGGGAATAATTTGGTTAAAGATGATAAATTTCACATATATGCTTTAGTCTACTGTTATAACTCATCAAATTGAGTATGTTTGCTGTTTACATCAGACCTGTAACTCAGTTAAACATTTAAACTCTTTTACAACCTTTAAAATGACCAAACTACCCCTACGGGGCATAGTTTGTGTTTAAATTCGTTTCGGGCATAATGAAAGACATCTTACTGATGTCACAACATATTTGAGGCATAATTAACTTAGGAAACCTGTAGATGGCTCTATTGAATACCCGTTACGCTTATTACGCGTTCGGTTAGGTTTATGTAACAAGTTTACATAAATTAGCCGAAACGGGTCAAACCTTATTGGTTTTATCTCAAAATCCAGAATGTGTTTAGTTTACCCATATTAAACAAGTCCCTGTACTTGTTGGGTCTAAATCACATTCTAACCGGTCTTCGCTCAATCATGCGTTTGAACCGTATCTTTCGGTAAGACTAACCGGTCTAAGCTTAGGCTAATTAAAGACCCATTAGCATTCTAATAAATTATTTATACAATCATTCCAGACTAGAGCCTTTCGGTAAATTGTACCTACGCTTACTTAAGTGAATACGGCTGAGTTATTAATTCTTGCTATTTAAGACAGGAGCTAGCTCAGGTAAATACTCTTAACTTATTTTCCCTATTACGGGCTTGGGATACGGTAATATAAATACCGCATGTTCAGGTATGGGATTCAAAGACCAATGAGTCGGGAAATCCAAATAACCTGTTTAATTCGTATTGCTTGACTGAAACATTGGGGATTAATGCGACCGTGTCCTGGATATCCTTGACTCATTAAAAGCAATTGCCACGACTTAAGCACGGGGTGTAGGCATACACCTGACAGATGCTATATGCTAATTAATAAATTATACCCAATAAGGGATTCCCAATAAGGGAATAGTGGTGTGTCGGTTAATCATGAACCGGCATAGATTCGGGCCCCGTATGTAGAGCAAGTTATGTAAAACTGATAACATGAGATATAGTTTATCCCAAAGCATAAAAAGATTAATTTTGCCTCTGTGCATTTTAATCAAAGTGTCAAAAGGTTTTGTGCCTGGTGCATCTAAATCAATTTTCTTAAACTCTTTTCAAATGAGTCGGTTGAGTGTATTTACCAGTGAAAACTGACGTATTTTCCAAAAAGGTTAAGTGACAGGTACTAAACGAAATTGGCTGGAAGCTCAGGGCGCTAATAAGGAATCTTGCAAGTTCTAGGCGTCTAAAGTCTGTTGAACAAATGATATGTTTTAAAGATCCGCCTGTAGATCCTTTACTTTCCGATGTAATACTGGATATTACATTATATTCGGAATGTAATAATGATTATCGTTTGCTTCCGCTGTGCATTCATATATATTGTGTTGTTTGACTATTATGTTGCCAACCATGACGTCACGATACTCCCCACCGGGCCCACCGGTGACACGTGGAAAGTCGGGGTGTGACAACTTTATATTCGGATTGTAATATATTTATCTTTTGCTTCCGCTGTGCATATATATATATATATTGTGTTGTTTGACTATTATGTTGCCAACCACGTCACGATACTCCCCCACCGGGCCCACCGGTGACACGTGGAAATTCGGGGTGTGACAGGTTGGTATCAGAGCCAACATTGAGTGAATTAAACACTAGTCTTTGGTGTTTAATCTCAGTGACACAGTAGCACATTCCTTGACCTTTTGAGTCTAGACTTAACATAGGAATAATCTCAATCCTAATCCAGAAATTTTTGCTTCCAAATTTTTATATTGGATACGCCGCCAAGCGAAGAAGCTGTAATAAGAATTCTCCACATCTGGAGCCTTGTAATGCTGAGCTTCGTACCGCGACCCGGATGAAACGTGCAACCAAGGAGAAAGCATTCAGGAATTGAATGAAGAAGAAACTCCTTTGCTGAAGATCGTTTCCTCAATAGTCCTTATAAGGACATATTTATCCTTTCAGTCCCTTCGAGGACAACATTGTTCCTTTCAAGTCCCATTTAGGGCAAACCTGATTTTTAAATTTTGTAGTGGAATGATTAAATTTAAATTTTCATTCTAAACATGAAATATGAAATAAATGAAAAATAACACTCTTTTATTAGATCTACCATTATAAAATGGCAAAATCTAAGAAGGACAAAACCTAGCCACGTGTCATTTTAAGACCGGGCCAAGATGGTAGTTCCATAATTAGGTTCAGATCCATAATTTAACATCTCAAAATAGGATTGCTCTGCGTTAAATATTAAAAGAATCTTAAAGGTAAAACCTAGCCTAAATGTCAATGCAGACATGGCCAAGATGGTAAAACCTAGCCTAAATGTCAATGTAGACATGGCCAAAATGGTAAAACCTAGCCTAAATGTCATTTCAGACATGGCCAAGACGGTAAAACCTATCCAAAAGATTCCAATCCCTATTAAAATCTGTAAGTATGTTAACATTTTTGGCAAACTGTGAATCGTTAAAGTCACACAGGCCACAGGGGTTAATCTAAATTCCCTTATTTGAAATAATCATCCTTTAGTGATGTTTTGCCTACGGGCTATAATGTATTGTCCATTTGAGACATTGACATTGTGATCTTTATGATTCCTTGTCTAAGGTGGGGAGCTATGCTCAAGCCTAATAGTCTATATGATCAATGTGATCATGACTAATATCATATAACATCCTAGTGATGTTTTGCCTACGGGCTATATTATATTGTCCATTCGTGACAAAGACAATTGTGATCTTTTATGATTCTCTGTCAAAGGTGGTGAGCTATGCTCAAGCCTCATAAATCTATATGATCAGTGCGATCATGACTAATATCATCAATATGATGATCAAACTATTAACATCCTTAGTGATGAAGTACCTACAGGCTATACTTTATTATATTGTCAATACGACAATGACAGTAGTAACCATTAAGGGTCCCTATCTAAGGTGGTGGGCTATGCCCAAGCCTCATAATCAATATGATCAATACTATCATGACTACTATCATCAGTGCGATGATTATTATTTTTCTTAAAGCATCGTTTAGTAATGTCAATTGATTTGCCTACGGGCCATATTGTATCGTCAATTATGACAACGACAGTTGTGGTCTATGACTCCCTGTTCAAAGGTGATGAACTTGGATTCAAACCTTAATGCCTCGATTCTCCGAGATCGTGGCTTATAAATTAAACTTGTCTACGCGACTAGGCCATTTGTGCTACTATTAACTTGTAAATTAGGATTTATGATAAAAAAAATCCTGAGTAAAATAAATATCCTTCCTTCCCTGCCAGTATACATATGAATAAGAATCTTAAGAGTGAAACCTAGCCTGAGTGTCATTATAAAGACCTGGCCAAGATGGTAAGACCCGTTTAAAAGATTCGTATCCCTGTTAACATCTGAAAATATGTTAACACTCCGGGCAGAAGTAATTCATTAAAATCACACACGTCATTCTTATATGAGGATTCTTCAAAAGATTCCTAACCCAACTTAATGATCTCTACATCATGGGTTTAAAATCATCAATTAAGATGATCATATTTTGACCATGCATTGGTAATATAGTGCCTACGGGTCTTGCTCATTCCTACATGAGCCAAAAGACAGGGGTAGCGATGACTCCCTGACTGAAATAGGTAATGAACTATGATTCAAACCTCGATGCTTTGATTCGCTGAAATCATAGCTTATAATTTATAAATGTCCATGTGACTAGGCCTTTCGTGCCACTAGTAAAACTATTATTGTTTTTATAATTAGGATAAGCTATAATATAAATCCTAAATAAATGTGATTAATAAATTAACCAAATATGGTCTCCGTTACCATGGTTAATGAATTGCCATAAAAGACAATTCCACAATAAACTCCCAAGTAAACTATTGTCCTTGTTCTATGTAACAGTTCAATCAAATGGCTGGCTCAGATGAAATTAACAGTCACCCAAAGGAGAATATTGACAACGCCCGAATTAATCTAACGGGTGCTGAGTTAAAGGCGTTAGTAGACGACGACGCCGTTACAAAAGCCTTAGAGCGGCAATATGAAGAGTATAGTGGGACTCGAAGTAGGACCCTATCAACACCGCATGCAAGGCCACCTCCCAATAAGGATGAACCCAAGAAAGAAGATGACGAGTGTCACTCTTCTAATCATCACAGTGATCCGTCTCAACAAATCATACTGAATCAAAGACCCCGTGATGAGGGTTGCTCCTACAAGTACTTTGTTTCATGTAAACCCCGGGATTTCACTGGGGAGGAAGGAGCTGTAGATTGTATGACATGGTTAGATGAAATGGATACAGTGGTGGATATCAGCGGATGCGCTGAGAGGGATGTGGTCAAGTTCGTGTCGCAATCATTTAAGGGTGAGGCCTTAGCCTGGTGGCGAACGTTAATTCAAGCCACCGGGAAGATCCCTTTGTACAACATGACTTGGGATCAGTTCGTTGCTCTTATCAAAGAAAATAACTGTCCTCAACTTGAAGTTGAGAAGATCGAGACTGAATTCTTGACACTAGTCATGGAGAACTTAGATTGTCAAGCATACCTTACAAGTTTCAATACCAAGTCTCGATTGGTTCCTTATTTGATCACACCGGAACCAAAGCGAATAGCTCGCTTTATTGGGGGTCTAGCCCCAGAAATAAAGGCCAGTGTGAAAGAATTGAGACCTACTACATTCAGGTCGGCGGCAGATCTGTCGCTATCTCTCACACTCGATGTGGTCAGAAACAAGGCTGCCAAAGCCTCTGAAGAAGGGAAGCGTAAAAGGGAGGAGGATAACTCCCAGAATCCTAAGAAGAGCAAATCCAAGCTCAACAATGACCAACAAGATTCCAACAAGAAGCCTACGTGCAAAACCTGCGATAGGAGACACTGGGGACAGTGTCGATCAAACCAGAAGATAAAGCAATGTGGCATCTGCAAAAGAACTGGCCACCAGTCCCACGAATGTAGGGACATAAAGAATGCAAACTGTTTCAGCTGTGGCGAAAAGGGCCACATCAGTACTAATTGCCCTGAGGCCGCTAAGGAAAGAGCAGCTAAGTCTGGGAAGGATAAGGAAGGAAACGCCTGTATTACCGATTGAAGGCCAGAGACAGTGCATCTCAATAATAGCATTAGGTACGTCTTTACCTTTTAGCATCGATTGTATCTGTTCAGTATTTTACGTTAATGCAAAGGTTGCTAAACCTTTAAATAAACCATAAGCCTAGTAAACTCTTGATTGCATTCATAAGAATTCAGATATTAAAAATAAGGTATAATTTACCAATAATGACCCTCTCTCCCATCCTCGGAGATAAATCCTTTCATAAGAATCTGGAGTACTCTTCCCCAGAAGGAGTACGAAAATATATATTATTTTATTCTATTATTTCCTCGTTATTTTAGATCGCATGCGAATGCCAAACTATGTTTGATAAGAGTGCCATATGAGGATTGGCGTATCCTAGTGTGTCCCATAGATTACTTCCATGCCTGATCAGTATGGAGGTTTAATGCATGGAATCCCTGAGATATCCCAATGGTCATATTGTACTAAAGTCGACTAGTAGTATTCAAAGAAGATATCCAATATAAAATGTCGTTATGAGTATCTCTACTTAGGGCATCCTTGCATTTGTAAAGAGGATGTGTCATTTATCTGACACCCCCATAGATAGATGTGTAACGCCCCGCGTTTTCCTACTTTCTATATTTAGAAACCATCGTTCGTAAAACTATTTTTGGAAACTTCGTAGTCTTGTAATCATTCTTTCATTAAAAGCGATGTAAGATCCGAGACTTGGATTATGAATAAAACTCGTATTTTGTTAATTACATGATACATATACTTTATATAGGCTCATACATTCGATTTCGTGGAACAATTGATACTTATTCGTAATTTTTGGAAACAATGTGCTAAACTTGTAAATACATGAAACTTACGCATAAAACGGGTTTTGAACGAGAACGACACTTGATTTTGATGCTTATACGCTTAATTACACTTGGTTTATATTCCTCATACTTAAATTTATCCTAAACTATGTTTTTGTGGCATTTATAGTCCTTAAAAGACCTAAAAGCATCAAATAAACAACTCTAGGGGTCAAATTGTAATTTTTGAAACTTATACACGAATCAGTAAGGCCGGGCGGCCCGCCTGAACTTACCATGATCTGTTACGCGGGCCGCACGGACATCAGGTTCGCAGAAAACAAACACAGCTGCATTTTGACGCGAATTTGGCACAAAATCCCAACATCTAAACTCACCCAATCACCTCTAATCCACCTCTAAACACCTCCAATCACCTCTAACCTCTTCCACTATAAATATAACTCTTCTCCAAGCATTTCTACACTTTCACAACCCTCAAATCTCTCTCAAACACTCTCAAGTTCTTGCAAATTTCAGAAATTCGGACAGATTCATACACCGTTACAAAAGTGAGCATAACTTGCTCATTTCTCAACGAAATTACCCGATTTTTCTTCCTACTTGCTTGGATAATCATGGAGTTTGATTCCTTGACTTCTCCTAGGAGAAATCAGACCTGGAATTGCTCCAAAATTGTCCACAAACTTTCTGTTTTGTTTCAAGTTCTTCAAAAGTTGTTTAAACTCATCCAACTTGTATCTAACACATCCCACACCTATGTCCTAATGCTTACAACCTCTCTTATGGTTGGTTAAGCTTAAAAACAAGGTTGAGACACTATAAATCAGAGGTTAAAACCTCAAATTACTTTCTGTTTTGTTAGGGTATTTAACCCACAAATCATGTCAAGCTTAGATCTTGATGAATGAGTGATTATGGAACAACTTGGGTTGTCCTACATACAATCCTCACATGATTTGATGATTTCTCTTTAGTTAGGTTGTTTATATTATTGTGGTAATCCTAGTTCGTGACCCTCCTTGGTTGTTTTTACATCAAGTGAAGTGGTGAACATTCAAGGGGTTCCTAAATGGAAGCATGTTCTTCCTACCCCATACATGACATCTACGATAACTCGAGGTGCCTAAATGAAGATCCTAATCTTCTACCTCCTACTTGAATTATTGGACTAAATAATATGTAATACTTAGCCTAAATATATATATATATATACACTCATTCGAAACTTTACTGTTGAACATGTGTTTATATGTTAAAGTAGTAGAAGATCCTCTAAGACCTAAACCTTGTTGTGATTCTTTTGGGTGTTCAACTCATGAAAACATTATCATAACCCTTGAGGTTACCAAGTGTCATACAAGTGTTATGTGTTGAAAGTGATCATTTTCACATGATATTCTCATAATTTATTTTTATGTTGTTTTAAATACCGAATCTCGACTCTAAGCATACTTGAACTTTAACCCTTACACATTCAACCTTTTAACCTCATCAACTCGTCAATAATTGGATAATTGGAAAGCATATGCAAACTTTGTGAGTATACTCGTATTTCCCCTTTTTACTTTTACCACTTTTGGGGTGTAACATGTTTACTTATCAACAACTTACACATGAACATTTTGCTTAAACACATGAACATTCCTATAACATGCTTGTATACGTGATTGCTTGATACTTTAAACTTGGGTGAAACTTTATGTGTTGAACTTATCATTAACTTCGTACGAGCCTAACCGTGACATATGTAGCGCTATAGGATTGACGCCCCGCCCGTAGACTTGTGGTTATGTCATGCAGCATCTCGCGTCTCTTTTGGGTTGATTTGTTAGACACATTCCAAATTTATTGTTTATCTTGAATCACACGCTTGCTATGAGATGCGTGCGAAGTGTTACTTATTTTAGGTGTGTATTTTAAGCCCTTTTTAACACTTATTTTAGCCAAGTTTTAAATTTATAAAACACGATATTTCACTAACACTAAACACACATATGGGCAAGTGCACCCATCGTTGAGTGTAGTATAGCGTTGGTAAGATACCGAGGTCGTCCAAGGACACAAGAGCTTTTAGTACCGGTTTATCCTCAACGTCTAACCAAAATAAAAGTTTAGAAAAATGTTTTAAACTAAGAAAATTAAAAACTAACTAAAATGCTGAAAATAAAAATAAAAGAAAAAACAGATAGACAAGATGAATCACTTGGTTCCGACTCGTATCTAGTATAACCTTTGATTATTTCCGCACTTTTGCACATAATTAAGAGATTATCTTAGTTATTGTAGTAGGCCCCTCTTTTGAAGGTGACGTTACCCTCACCCCAGTAGTTTGAGTCAGCAGGGATACAATCCTAAAAGGGTGGATTATTGGAAGATAATGAATTAAGTTATTAATGCAGTATTGTGGTAGGCCCCGCTTTTGGCGGTGACGTTACCCTCGGCTAAGTAGTCTGAGTCAGCAGGGATACAGTCCTAAATAGCCGGGTTATAGTATTAATAGTAGTTAACTTATGAGGGGATCAAAGAGTTTGGACCCCCGCCATCCAATACCGTGAAGTATTGAAGGAGGTCCTACTAAATTTGACCCAGGTCCATTGCAGGACCTCTAAACGCTGAACAATGGCAAGACCTTTACCAAACCGTTCCCTTAACCCCCGACCAGGTAGCCAACATATCTCCATATAGACGGTGGAGATATGAATGGTGAAAATCCTTTATTTTATATAGACAGTAAAATAATGCCAAGACACCACGGACAAACGATAAGGAAAGATCACCTTCAACATAAGTAACTAGTTATTAAAGTCATTAATACAAAACCAAATAAAAAGTGCAAAAGATTAGAAATAAAAAGTATTGTACTAGACACTTTGTCTTCACCAAGTGATGTAAGAGACTTAGGCAAACATGGCCTTGATTGTCAAGAACTCTTACGATCAATCTTGGATCCCGAGACGACTCACACACTCTACGATGGACAATGGATGATGGTGGTGGATGATGGTGTTGTGATGGTGGTGGGTGGTGGATGAAGTGTGAGAGAGGTGGTGTGCCAAGGGATGAGATGAAATGAATCCAAGCACTCCTATTTATAGGCTGAACAGAGAGCTGGGCACGGCCCCGTGTCCGCTGGGCACGGCCCCGTGTCCGTCTGACAATCTCTCTCCTCATTAATTGTAATTCGCAATTACAATAAATGCGCCTGCTGTACTTTCGACACGCCCCCGTGTCCGCTGAGCACGGCCCGTGGTGGGCAATAGAAGCTTCTATAGGTTTGTCTTTTCTGCTGCTTCTTGGGCACGGCCCCGTGCTGGCTGAGCACGGGGCGTGTTCAGTCTTCTGATTTCTCTACTTTGCTTTGGAATGTGCCGTTGAGGGGTCGGGCAGTCCACTAATATTCCTTTTCTTGTATTTATGTTGGATTTAGCTATCTTTTTGCTTCTTTTGCGTTTTTGAGCTCATTTAATCCTGAAAATACAAAAGGAAGACAAAAACACTCTTTTTCCAATATTAGTACTTAAAAAGGGTTAGTTTTATGCCTCATTTGATGTAATTTATATGTTGCATTTTACATACATCAAATACCCCCACACTTGAACTTGAACTTTTGCTTGTCCTCAAGCAAAACTCTTTAATATGTGGCTTACACTCCCAAATGGAATAGGTAGAAGAGAAGGTTTTGGGCTTGTCGTAGAGTGTCGGGATTTCCAAGATCTTTTTGGGTTTTATTTTTATTTATTTACACTCCTATTCGTAATGATTTATTTAGAACTTTTCATAAAAGAAATTACTTATTTGGGCATAACATGCTTTTTAAAATTCTATTTATATACAAGTTCACATACCTCACGGGGAAATCACTCACACTCGGCCGAAGGTGTATTTTTAGTGAATCACTCGAGAGCGGCATGGAACTTATTCCTACCATAGGCTTGCCAAGAAATCAATCCTCCTCCTTTTTAACTTTTATACCTTTGTAGATATCAAGAGGACTTTGTGGGTTAAGGGTTAGGCTAGGGTTAAAGGTAGGTGGTTGGGTTAGTGGTTAGTAGAAAAAGGGCTAAAAGCGTAACAAGTGTCGGTTTTCGTATTTTTGCAACTTTTTATTTTGATGAAGCTTTTATTCAAACTAAGTTATTTTTTATTAACTTGTTTGTTTATTTTCTTTTTGCTTCATCATTATCACTTTTTTTTTTTTTTTTTTTTTTTTTTTACGAAGAAACGAACTTGTTACTAAAATAAAGGGTTAAAAATGAAAGAGGTTTTGGTGGGTAAAAGGGTTTTTGTTTGGGTGATGAAACGAAAAGGTTTAGGCTCAAAGGGGCTAACTAGGGGGATTTTTGGGTAGGTGGTAAAAGAAAAAGAAAAATAATGGTGTAGAAATAAAAAGGGTTAGCCCTAATGCCTCCATCATTTACTTACTCGGGTTTAAGTTGGTAAGGACCGGGAATGTATCGTCATGGCAAGTTCTAGAGTCGTAAGAACCAAGCGGCTATTCACACAAGAAACGAAAAATGAGCATTTAGTTTTAATGATATGTAATTGTATGCTCGATAAAGGCTCAAAACTCACTTTTGTGGGAATGGGTTTTTATGTGATCAAATATATATAATCAAATTTTAACTAAGCTTGTCATGCATTTTCATAATTTTCTTATGTTGGTTTTTTTTATCACGACGCTATCGGTTGTAAATTTGTAAAAATATAACCTTTTTAGAACTTGAATTTCCCGAGTTAAACCTAGACAAGTAAAAAAAAATGAAAATTTTTTTGAAAAAATTTGGGGTGATTAGCGGTTCCAATAGAGTTTTGTGTAAGGCTTGTTATTAGGACTTGCAAGATTCAAGGTTTTAGCATCCCCCCCACACTTAAATTACACATTGTCCTCAATGTGTCCCAAAAATAAGTTTTTCGGTTGATTAAAATGTGTAAAAGTGGGTTAAAAACAA
This sequence comes from Helianthus tuberosus, assembly GCA_030545235.1. NCBI lineage: Eukaryota > Viridiplantae > Streptophyta > Magnoliopsida > Asterales > Asteraceae > Helianthus > Helianthus tuberosus. Next base: position 7,895,146 of record CM060385.1, read on the forward strand.
GATTTTATGGTATTGGGTAGCTGAACACGGGGTGGTGTTGGCTGAGCACGGCCCAGTGTCCAGACTGCCAGTACCAAAAGTAAACAGAAGGCTGGGCACGGGGGCGTGTCCAGTGAGCACGGCCCCGTGTCCAGGTACCTGAACTGGGCATTTTCTACAGAACCTTGGGCACGGGGCGTGTTGGGGTGAGCACGGCCCCGTGCTGAACTTGCTGTAATGAAGAAAAATTGTCGGGAGGCTCTGTTTTTGTGCATGGGGTGTTGGTTCAAGCTTCCCTTATCATCCTTCACCATCCCGAGTGTGTTTTATTCCTGAAAAAAAAACTAAACTAGAAAGCGTAAAAGTTAATCTAAACTAAAACTACGGATAGTTCCGCGGAATGCTTCCGTGGTGCGCCACGTTTATAAGGGTCCTTGGCTAGACCCACCTTATCGGGTGGTTCTGGCTCATCTTCAATTAGGGGATCATTATTGCCGAATGGATATTTCATTGACCGCTCAAGATCGACACTCTTTTTAAATGCCCCTAATTGAAGAGGTAGATTATTGAACTTCCGGTTTTTCAAAGCTTTGTGAGTTTTTACAAATGGTCGTCCCAACACTAGAGGAGCGTCATCGAGGATGACAAAGTCGGTCGGGATTGCCATCTGATTTGTTTGAACCAATACATCCTCAACTATACCGATTGATTTTATTACTTTCCGATTGGATAGAAAAATGGGTATTTGAAGTGGAGAAAAATCACTAATACTTAATTTTTCGAAAATGTAGTTAGGCATTATGTTAACACAAAGATCTTTATCGATTGTGACATTACTAATAAACGAATTTTGAAAGAAACATGGAACCGGTGTAATGTTAATTTCAAATGGGTCTTCCTTTATTAGTGAGGTTTGATCATCAGTTAACTTAACACTTACCGTTTCGTCAATTTTAGTGTTAGTGTTTAACTCTTTTAAAAACTTAGCATGAGTGGGTACTAAACAATGATTTTCGAAAGAAGGTGACAAGAGGTTAATTTCTTCAAAATTAGACTCTTCTTGTATTTTAACGTTGTCGGACTCACCTATTTCGTTGTTTAACTCATGTGTCGGTTTTTCACTTATTTGTTCTTCCATTTTTACACTTTCAGTTATCTCTTCCTTTTTTAATTCTTCTCTTGCGCGGGACTCCTCTTCCCTTGCGCGAGATTCTCTTATACAACGATCGATAACTCTAATGTGTTCTAATATCCTATCGGTCACTTCGGTTATAGAAAAAGAATCGGGATTTTCAAAACTTGAATCCGGTTGTTCGATCCTTTGTTCCTCATAATACCCATATGAAGTAGATGGTTCACACCATTGTTCTTCATTGTAAGCATATGATGGATAAGGGTCGTAATTTTGTTCTTCAATATACTCATATGAGGTGGGTTGTTCACGCCATGGTTCCTCATAATAAGCATATGAAGGTGGTGGCTCATATCTTGGTTCCTCAAAGTATGAGTATGAAGGCTCATACCTTGGTTCATCAAAATATGAGTATGGGGGAGGAGGTTCATACCTTTGGTCTTCATAGGATGTGTATGAAGTTGATGGCTCGTACCTGGGCTCCTCATAGTAGGTGTATGAATTGGATGGTTGATATGAGCGATTATTTTGAACCGATCGTGCGTTACGACAATTAGTGCAATAATTACCCCTATAATCATCCTCCTCATAGGTGTAGTTGTAACCTCCTGAGTATTGATCCATAAGAATCACTCAGCAGACCACAACTGAGTCTCGAGATCAGAAAACAAAAATAAAAACGGAAACAGAGGCTGGACACGGCCCCGTGTTCAGTGGACACGGCCCCGTGTTCAGAATCTGTATCTGGGCGTTTTAATTAAATTTACTGATTTCGTTGAGCACGGGGCGTGTTCAGTGAGCACGGCCCGTGTTCAAGCATCTGTTACTGGGTGTTTTATGAAAAATATGCAGCACGGCCCCGTGTTCAACCTACTGTAAATGCAAAACTAAACTAAAATGCAGAAAAATGTGGGCCCGTTTTGAAAAGGTTTTGAAAAACTGATTAGGCCGTCGATTTTTAAGCTTTCCTAAAATCCTTGTGTCCCCGGCAGCGGCGCCAAAAACTTGATGCGTGCGAAGTGTTACTTATTTTAGGTGTGTATTTTAAGCCCTTTTTAACACTTATTTTAGCCAAGTTTTAAATTTATAAAACACGATATTTCACTAACACTAAACACACATATGGGCAAGTGCACCCATCGTTGAGTGTAGTATAGCGTTGGTAAGATACCGAGGTCGTCCAAGGACACAAGAGCTTTTAGTACCGGTTTATCCTCAACGTCTAACCAAAATAAAAGTTTAGAAAAATGTTTTAAACTAAGAAAATTAAAAACTAACTAAAATGCTGAAAATAAAAATAAAAGAAAAAACAGATAGACAAGATGAATCACTTGGTTCCGACTCGTATCTAGTATAACCTTTGATTATTTCCGCACTTTTGCACATAATTAAGATATTATCTTAGTTATTGTAGTAGGCCCCTCTTTTGAAGGTGACGTTACCCTCACCCCAGTAGTTTGAGTCAGCAGGGATACAATCCTAAAAGGGTGGATTATTGGAAGATAATGAATTAAGTTATTAATGCAGTATTGTGGTAGGCCCCGCTTTTGGCGGTGACGTTACCCTCGGCTAAGTAGTCTGAGTCAGCAGGGATACAGTCCTAAATAGCCAGGTTATAGTATTAATAGTAGTTAACTTATGAGGGGATCAAAGAGTTTGGACCCCCGCCATCCAATACCGTGAAGTATTGAAGGAGGTCCTACTAAATTTGACCCAGGTCCATTGCAGGACCTCTAAACGCTGAACAATGGCAAGACCTTTACCAAACCGTTCCCTTAACCCCCGACCAGGTAGCCAACATATCTCCATATAGACCGTGGAGATATGAATGGTGAAAATCCTTTATTTTATATAGACAGTAAAATAATGCCAAGACACCACGGACAAACGATAAGGAAAGATCACCTTCAACATAAGTAACTAGTTATTAAAGTCATTAATACAAAACCAAATAAAAAGTGCAAAAGATTAGAAATAAAAAGTATTGTACTAGACACTTTGTCTTCACCAAGTGATGTAAGAGACTTAGGCAAACATGGCCTTGATTGTCAAGAACTCTTACGATCAATCTTGGATCCCGAGACGACTCACACACTCTACGATGGACAATGGATGATGGTGGTGGATGATGGTGTTGTGATGGTGGTGGGTGGTGGATGAAGTGTGAGAGAGGTGGTGTGCCAAGGGATGAGATGAAATGAATAAAAGTACTCCTATTTATAGGCTGAACAGAGAGCTGGGCACGGCCCCGTGTCCGCTGGGCATGGCCCCGTGTCCGTCTGACAATCTCTCTCCTCATTAATTGTAATTCGCAATTACAATAAATGCGCCTGCTGTACTTTCGACACGCCCCCGTGTCCGCTGAGCACGGCCCGTGGTGGGCAATAGAAGCTTCTATAGGTTTGTCTTTTCTGCTGCTTCTTGGGCACGGCCCCGTGCTGGCTGAGCATGGGGCGTGTTCAGTCTTCTGATTTCTCTACTTTGCTTTGGAAGGTGCCGTTGAGGGGTCGGGCAGTCCACTAATATTCCTTTTCTTGTATTTATGTTGGATTTAGCTGTCTTTTTGCTTCTTTTGCGTTTTTGAGCTCATTTAATCCTGAAAATACAAAAGGAAGACAAAAACACTCTTTTTCCAATATTAGTACTTAAAAAGGGTTAGTTTTATGCCTCATTTGATGTAATTTATATGTTGCATTTTACATACATCAATGAGGAATTGTTTAAAACTTATCTTTTGTTATGTACGTACCAAACTTGTATACTCGCCTTTGCTTTTGCATTGAACTTTATTTTAAACATGTTACAGGTTGAGGATGATGATGCCATGAAATGAAGTAGCATTGATACCTAGATACACATTAGATGTTTAGATTAAATACATTGTATAAATGTCATATTTGTTGTCGTATTGTCCTTTTTGTATTTAACATGTTGTATTTCAACTTTCATGTATTGTAACATTTATTTATGAAAGAAATCAATTTATCTTAAATTCCATTGTCACAATTTAGCGTTATGTGTGATGAGCAATCTTTCTTCGTCTCACTCCGATTTTTCCGCCATCAGTTGGGGTGTGACAAGATGAACCAAAGCTTGAGAATGCAGACATCTCTAACACCTCTGTGTGTCATAATTATCGTCTTTATAAGAATTACCATGTTTACCTCCTGAGAGGCAAGTGGATCTTAGGACAAACATCCCGCTTAGGGCTGCAATTATTGTGAAAGCCTTATATCTGTTAGTACCCAACGGAATAGGAAGAACTAAGAGTCAAATCGATAAGTTTTTAGAGAAGGTTTCATAAAGCCAAAATTCAAAGTTCTAAGAACTCCGATTTATAAAAATAGGAAAGACGGATCATCTTGCTTATGCATTGATTACCGCAACCCTATTTAGGCAACAATTAAGAATCGCTATTACCTGCCCAGGATCGTCGACTGGTTCGACAAGCTGTAAGGATTAGCTATTCTTTGAGATTAGTTAAGCAGTGGTTGGAATAACCATCTCACCATAAAATAAGTTTTTATAGCAATTACTATGTAAGTATCAAGGCTACTCCTTTGGAGACCTTGTATGGGTGGAATGTTAAACATCTAGTGTTAAATCGAGAATTGGTAAGTCCAATTATCAAGATCTGAAAGTTGCATTAGAAACAAAGAATAAGATCATCACCCCAAATTATCTATAAGTTGCCATTATTTCGGCAGAAAAGCAAGGATTAATGAAGTTAGCAAACCTCCTAAATCCTTGCTAAGGAATAAAGTTCAACAATAGATATCACCCTGGAAGGGTGTGCTAGATTTGTTAAATCATCACGCTAGTTAAGCTCCGAGTATATAGAATCATTCGAAGGATTTGAATGTATCAAAACTAAATAGCTTACGAGCTAAGACCTAATTAAGGGGCTTGGTGGAACGCGCAATGTGACCCACACTAATGATTTAGCGACGTGTCACCAATAAGTCGAAAAGCGCTATCACATAATGATATGCAGAACTATGATAGTATGAGCAACCTGTGTCGATTAAGGATCGACAGGATTAGAGGCTCCAAAAAGATACATGTGCCTATTATAAAGGTCAATTGTAGTGCCTTAGAGACTCGAAGGTACTGGGGAAGATTAAGCCCAATATAAGGCAGAAAATACTTCCTTACTGTAACAAATCTCGAGGTCGAGATTTCTTTTAAGGGGGTGAGGATGTAACACCTCGAAAATTCACGTCCTATAATGTATTGACACGTGTCATATGTTTGAACGTGTGAAAGAATGTTATGTAAGGACTAAAGTTGACAATAATGAAAAGTATGTGAATATACGAGTTCTAAATGTCAACAGTGAATAAATATATTGTACATTAACCCTACATGATGCTCATACCTTCAAACGAATAAATCATGGATCATACGAAGCTAAAACTGAGAGATTACAAACTACAAGGGTTAAATGTGTCAACATGTTTAAATTATACCTCTGAGTGACCTTTTGACAAACCCGAAGCTTTGTAACGGTTAAATATGCTCACTAGAATGCACGATATAAAATTCGTAAAGTTTCGTTATCGTATGAGAAAGTTATGATCAAATTCGTGTACAAGAGGTTAAAGCGTCAACGTTGAAAGTTAGGACTTTTCGGGTAACAATAAAGTTAACCGGGGGCCTAACAAAGTGGGTATATGTCTTGAAGCCCTTATACGCCAATTACGAGGGCTCAAAATGCAAGAAAATAAGGTCTAATCAAAGTTTGAAGAGCCAAGGACCAAAACTGCAATTAAGGAAAAATATGTTGGCTGACTCCTCATACTCGCGTAGCGCGAGCAACATGGCTGAGGACGTCGCGCTACGCGACTGCCTTACCAGATCAGCTTTTTGATTTTCTTTGATCTCTTGTCTGCCATGGCCTTGTGTCCTCCATTAAATCGAATTGCCTCTCCATGCTTAGCCCCTAAACAACCCCTAAACATCTAGGGACACTTGTTAGTGAGTTGTGGTGGGTTGTAGACTTGTGTGTCAATCTTTTGTGGTGATTAAACCACTATATAAAGGCCTCTAAGTTGCAAACATGCTTCACACATTCATTCTTGCAAATCTGATCATTTTGGGGAGCACAAGAGCACTTTCCAAGCCTTCCTAGTCGACCATTAGTCACTTGTAAGTATGCTTAACCTTCTTTAATCGAGTTTAGCTTAATTATTTAGCTAAAAGTCAAACCGTCGTAATTAACGGTTGACTTTAAGATTAATCACTAATGGCTCAGTGATTAGTCGAATTGAAAGTAGTTATAGGTTGGTAATTATGTGGGTAATAAACCCTTAAAAGGGTTCCCCCTGATTCCCACTCTAACTAGGTCAAATGTCGGGTCAAACTTGCGAATAAAAAGTCAACAGGATACTTATTTTCTAATTTATGCATGATTAGCAATGTAGAACACATACAACCTGTTTGATCATTAATATAACTTGTTAATTAGTGTAAGAACATGTCTAAACATGTTTAACCCGACAATTTCCTGTTTAGACCCGGTTCGGAACCGAAAGTCGCATAGTTTGACTTTTACTTTGACTTTCAGTTCTGACCCGTTATGGTATGTTTTAGAAATACCTAAGAGCTTCATTTGGACCAGGTTACATGCTAGTATAACCCTCTGTGATTATACACCATGGTTCATTAGTTAACCGATTAATACGCATGATTCCGTTAATTGCCCATATGTTGACCATTATGCCCTTTTCACTTTAAAACGTGATTTTTGGAAATGTAAAAGAGTAAAAACCTTACCTACTGATATTTAAACTTGCATAAAAAAATTTGACATCAGTTTGAGGTGTAGGTTAAGAATTATGCTCATTAGCGTAAAATGAAAGCTTTATGTTAATAAAACGGCGTAATTAGCGTATAGCCTAGTTAAGCCTACTTTTTAATATCAAACTTAATACCCACTGATGTAATATATTATTTTTGGATTTTTAAAGATTTTTAATTAATTTTAGGCTGAGCATAACTTATAGTCGTAGGCTTAATCCGGTAATTGTCGGTTTTGCCCTTATGGGCCATAAAATGACTTTTACATATCTAAACGACTCCAAACCTTTTGCTACTGATCACATATGTTAAATAAATTATTTTAAGCCTTCTGGAATAGTAAAAATATCAGATTTAAGTATCGAACCCGGAAATGGCCTCTAATCGCCTTTTTAAGCGTTTTTAACGCATAGTATGTGCTATAACTATATTAAACATACAAGGGTTGATACCTACTTATATTTGAGGCAATTTATAATATTTTAACAGTAAACAAAGGTTGTTAAACTCAGACTTCAGTTTTGAGCTTTACGGCTTATGTGAAATTACCAAAATGCCCCTACGGTGCATAGTTTGGTTATAATTGATAAATTTCACGTATATACTTTACCCTACTGTTATAAATTAGTAAAATAAGTATTTTTGCTGATTACATCAGACCTGTAACTCAGGTGAATACTTAAACTCTTTTATAACCTTTTAAATGACTAAACTACCCCTACGGGGCATAGTTTGTGTTTAAATTCGTTTCGGGCATGATAAAAGACATACTACTGATGTCACAACATATATGAAGCATATTAACTTAGGAAACCTGTAAATGGCTCATATGTATACCCGTTACGCTTATTACGCGTTCGGTTCGATTTATGTAACTAGTTTACATAAATTAGCCTAAACGGGTCAAACCTTATCGGTTTTATCTCAAAATCCAGAAGGTGGTTAGATTACCCATATTATACAAGTCTTCAAACTTGTCGGGTCTAAAACACATTCTATTCCGGTCTTCGCTTAATCATGCGTTTGAACCGTATCTTTCGGTAAGACTAACCGGTCTAAGCTTAGGCTTAATTAAAGACCCGTTAGAATTCTAATTGGTTATTTATACCATCATTCCAGACTAGAGCCTTCTGGTAAATTGTACCTACGCTTACTTAAGTGAATACGGCTGAGTTATAGTAATTCTTGCTATTTAAGACAGGAGCTAGCTCAGGTAAATACTCTTAACTTATTTTCCCTATTACGGGCTTGGGATACGGTAATATAAATACCGCATGGTCAGGTATGGGATTCAAAGACCAATAAGTAGGGAAATCCAAATAACCTGTTTTAATTCGTATTGCTTGACTGAAACATTGGGGATTAATGCGACCGTGTCCTGGATATCCTTGACTCATTAAATGCAATGGCCACGACTTAAGCACGGGGTGTAGGCATACACCTGACAGATGCTATATGCTAATTAATTAATTATACCCAATAAGGGATTCCCAATAAGGGAATAGTGGTGTGTCGGTTAATCATGGACCGGCATAGATCCGGTCCCCGTATGTAGAGGAAGTTATGTAAAACTGATAACATGAGATATAGTTTGTCCCCAAGTATAAAAGATTAATTTTGCCTCTGTGCATTTTAATCAAGTATAAAAGATTAATTTTTCCTTGTGCATTTTAATCATTGTGTCAAAATATTTACATGCCTTGTGCACCTAAACCAATTTTCTTAAACTCTTTTCAAATGAGTCGGTTGAGTGTATTTACCAGTGAAAACTGACGTATTTTCAAAAGTCTAAGTGACATGTACAAGTACGTAATAGGCTGGAAGCTGCTCAGGACGTTAATAAGGAATCTTGCAAGTTCTAGGCGTCTAAAGTCTGTTGAACAATGTTTATGTTTTAAGATCCGCCTGTGGATCTTTTACCTTCCGTTGTAATACTTGATATTACTTTATATTCGGATTATAATATATTTATCTTTTGCTTCCGCTGTGCATATATATATATATATATATATATATATATATTGCGTTGTTTGACTATTATGTTGCCAACCACGTCACGATACTCCCCCACCGGTGACACGTGGAAATTCGGGGTGTGACAACCCGCCACTACATCCTCAAATATATGTGACTTGTATATGATGTTAAGGTCATTGAGCGAACCAGGTAGACCAAAAAAAGCATGCCAGATCCAGAGATCCTGTGACGCAACAGCCTCTAGAATAATAGTCGGATGTCCATGATCTCTCCTAGTATACTGACTTTGCCAGGCAACTGCGCAGTTCTGCCACGGCCAGTGCATGCAATCAATGCTCCCGAGCATTCCTGGGAAACCATGTCTCTGTTCGTGTGCTTGATATAATTTTTGAACGTCGTTTGCGTTCGGTTTCCGCAGGTATCTCTTGCTATACAATTTAACAACGCATTCGCAAAACTTGTGCAAACATAGACGTGTGGTTCTTTCAGACATCCTTATATACTCATCTAATGCATCGGGTGCGTAACCGTATGCCAGTTGGCGAATGGCCGACGTACATTTTTGTAAATTACTGAAACCCCTTAGCCCCCTAGCGTTGTTTCGCAGTGTAAAAATCAGATCAGACTGGGCCATGTCGCCTGCGATACGTAAAAAAAGTGGACGACTCATGCGGAACCGACGTCGAAAAATCTCGGCTGGGTACACGGGTTCGTCGGCAAAATAATCGGCTACTAGTTTATCGTGGGCGGCTATAAATTTAAAATGAAACATAAATGAAATTAATTATAAAATACATTTTCAAATCTATATAAAACATAAGGAAAAAATAGTAAAGTACCTTCTTGGTTTCGGTTTAATTTTACTCGTCTAGTTAGCCGTTGGGACGACGCTTCATCACCCGCCATGAAGACCTGAGCCGCGTTCATAATCATGTTGTGCATAGTAGCATCCTCTTCCGAAGATGATGAATACCACGTAGACGAAGAAATGGAAGAAATGGAAGAAATTGAAGAAATGGGAGAAGGTGAAGCCATGATAATTTTTTAGAGAGAGATGAGGTGGTAGCGGGTAAAAATGGTATAAAAATTGATGAGTTTTTTATAAAAAGGGAAGAGGGGTTATAAAATGTGAGAGAGATATGAGATTGTAGTGGGTGAAAAATTATGAAAAAAGGTGTAAAAGAGGTGAGTATTTATAAAAGTGAAGTGAATTGGGTATTTTTTTTAAAAAATAACCGTTGCCTTTTTTGAATTAAATGAGATTTTTTTAAACGGCTACATTTGACTGGGGGCCCACCATAATTGGTTCGTCGCAAACGGCAAGATGTCGACGTTGAGGACGGGAGGGGGGGGGGCATGGTGTGCCGGCGTCGTCGAACCAAGACGGGGTGGGGGACGGTCCCCATACCCCTTAGCCTTAGGGGACTGGGGGTGGTACAAATTTCATCACTCACAATATCCAATCAAGTTCTGCCATGTCATCAACCATTATTTCATCACTCACAACCTTTTTTAGTGGCGGTGGTCATCACTCGCAACACCCAACAATAAACCCTCATGTTCCCTCACAATTTCCATTTTTCACGGCGTGATAATTACACGCGTTATAACTATCACTCGTGATAGAGTATGGTGGCGGCGGTGTTCGTGATAGTTTCACGAGTGATGGGGGCTCCATCACGGACTACCCCTCTTGCCCTTAGGGGAGTGGGGGTGGTATCACTTGCAAAAATTCTTTCACTCACAAACATCCAATCAAGTTCCGCCATGTCATCAACCATTATTCCATTACTCACAACCATTTTTTTTGTTTTTATAAAGTTTATAAAAAAAATCTTATAAGTTTATAAAAGAAACAATTTTTTTTATGACAAGGACCAAACCTGCCGGTTTTAAAGTTGAAGTCAAAAGGAATAAGATTTAAATAAGTTTTGTAAATAACTATAAACCACAGGGACTAAATGTGTTAAAAAGGAATCAAACTTTTCAAAAACCTCCATCTTCTTCGACTTGCATATCTGAATTTCCGGTGAAGCCAACAAATTCCTGCGAAACATCAGCTCCATCAGATCTGAACGTATAAGTCTTAATACATAATGTACAAGTCATACATATACAATCGAATTTTTACAACATGTGAAGAGTTCAAAGCGTTGGTAATTCCACGCGTTATGGTTGAAGGTGGCGACGGTGTGCAACTGGCCATCACTCGTGATGGAGGGGCCATCACGGACCACCCCCAGTCCCCTTAGGGGACTGGGGGTGATACAAATTCCATCACTCACAATATCCAATCAAGTTCCGCCATGTCATCAACCATTCTTTTATCACTCACAACCTTTTTTAGTGGCGGTGGTCATCACTCACAACACCTAACAATAAACCCCCACACCCCCTCACATCAATTATCACGGAATGGACATCAACGCGTGGAAAACTCCACGAGTGGTAAAGTTTACGAGTGATGGGATTTGGTGGCGGCGGTGTGCTAAAGTTTTCCACGAGTGATGGGAGTTCCATCACGCACCACCCCCAGTCCCCTTATCCTTGTTTTTCTTTTACTAAGCTAGTAAGAAAAGACATCAAACAATAGGTTTTATTCATATTTTTACGTTATAATACATTATAATTGAATGATATAAATTCGATTTACGTTATAATTGTACGGTATAAATTCGATATAATTGTATATTTTGAGTTAGTCGGGTCGCGTATAATACGTTATAATTGTACGATATAAATTCGATTTACGTTATGTTTTGATCCAATCGCAATGCAACTATAGGATACATTGAGTTCAATCAGATATGTCAGAACGTAAGTTTTCATATGGTTAACACATCACATAACGTTTGGACTAATCTGTTCGATATTTGCGAAGTACCCGCGCAGCAACGCGCGCGGGTCTTATTACTAGTTATATATGATAATAAAACTACCTTAGTTATATAAAAGGAGTTGCAAATTATATATTTATATTGTTTTTATTATTATACAACCAGGTTAGGTTATATTGTTTATTATAACCCTAGTTACGTTAATATTTATTTGCATGTGAAAAGAAAACAAAATCGATTCCCAATGGCTCTTCTTCTATCAGTCTCCCGGCGTTTCATGTCGAAATTACAAGAATTCCCTTCGATTCATCGTCGTTGTTTTCTGTCAAAAGGTATCTATGAATCGATTCTTTGTTGACGTAATCAGGTAGGTGTATTGATATAAACCAGTAGTAGAAAGTAGAAACCCTAATGATTCTTCTATCCACATTCTGTTGGTTGATTGATTGATTTTGCTGTAATTAATTAAACCTAATCGGTTCTTGATCTACTGATCTTGTTTGTTTGTAAATGAAACCCTAATCAACGATTCATCATATAACTAACCTAACCTAACCTAATCGATTTACGATATCAACATTCTGATTGATTTTTGAGTTTGTTTGTTTGTTTGTTTGTTTGTTTGTTATCTTGGTATAAACCTATGTGTGTAAGTAAATGGCCAGTAGCTTGTAATTGAAAACCACCTAATCACATTCTACTATATATTCTGCTATTCTGTTGTTGTTATAACTGAAAAGCTTGGAACTTGAATGAAATTATTGTTTCTTGATAGCAGCAGCAGCAGCATTCTCCACCACGCCCACCGCCTCTGATGAGGATGAACTCAAGGCTATGTACGAGAAATACCTGATTGACTTTGGCAAAACCGACTACAGGCCCCCGGAAGAGAAGGAGCAGAGGTTTGAGATTTTTAAAAAAAATCTCAAGTTTATACAAGACTACAACTCCACTCATCCTCCTTTCGACAAGCTAGGACTCACCTCTGTCACAGATGCCTTCCCGCATGAGGTTAGAGGTTTGGTCATCTCACCTGAGGACTTATTGGGCATAGGGCCTTTCCCTCCAACCAACGGCGATAACCTTTTACCAGCTTATTTGAAGTTCCCGCGACCACAACATCCTCCGTTTGTCTTTTTGGAGGGGGACCAATGGGACTACTATGTCCCCTCCAAAGATGAAGAAGAAAACCGCGGTTAGTTAGTTAGTTATTTCAAATTCCGTCAATAGTTTTGATGATACTTTATTTGGTTTTTTACCTTAAAAAAAACATTAAATTTTAAGTCAACGGTCCGTCCTACATACATGAGCTAAAACCATTCTACCTTGGTTAATGGTCGTCGATCGGGGATCATCAACATTACACTGCTAACAACCTTAGTTAGTTCCACAACTCCAACAAAACAATTAAACCAAAAAATAAAAGAGAAAATTTATTATCAAGGAAGGATAGGTTAATAATATATTGATGTTTGCAGAAATCCAAAAAAGATCTGTAGTTGCACCAATGTTGCCTTAGAAGAATGTTCCTTTAATCATAAAATTTGGTTTGAGTTTGACTTTATATGATCTGCATGCATGCATGTTTAGTCTTTTAGGCCAAATCTTATCCAACATCGTTTTGTTTTGTGTTGAAAGAATTTTTTTTTTTTTTTTTGGTTTTTAACACTGAGTGAGTTTATGCAACTTATTATGTGTTTGAGTCGTTTGACTTCTTGGCATTTTTATTCATGTTCTTTCTTTATGCGGCTAGTGATTTTGTATCATTTACTGATCTCATTATTCGTATTCTTTCTTTATGTTGATTTTGTGACTAAAGGATACCGGTTTGCTTACTAAAATGCTGCAACCTCTGTTGTATAGGTTGTTGATTCTGCTGCTGCAGCCACTGGAACTTATTTATGCTTGTATTTTCTGTTCGGTTGGACTTGGTTTGTTTATGTATTCCGTTACCTTATTTCGTATGTTATTTAAGATTGGTGTAGTAACTTTATTTATGTACCGTACCTTCTTATCCTTTGTATCTTGGTGCTTTATGCAATGTGCTCTCATTGAGGCTGGCTGGCTAGCTCGATAGCGAAGACCATAGATTGTGTAGTTGTGAAGTATATAATGCAGCTTTGGCTAATTTTTCTTTTCGAGGACAAGTAACTGAACTGATGACTGTAACTCTTAACCCTAAACTTACACTACATGTGTTTTATATTGTATATGTGCCAAAATAATAAAAGATGCATCATAATGTTGGACCTTTTGGCTAATAGATTCAACACTAAAGGGGTGTCCATGTTAGATGGTTGTGTGATTTGACTGAGGTCCTGATCATAGTCTTGTTCATGACTGTGCGGAAATGACAAATGGAATGGAATGGAAAAATGGGGGTTTGGCCGCCACCGCCAACACTGGTATTCCATTCCTTCGTCTTTTATGTCTATCAAACGACACAAAATAATGATTCATTTAACCATTGGGTGTCAGCCCAATGGCCACCAGCCCGCATTCTAACCCGGAGGTGGCGGGTTCGAGTCTTGCTCGTTCCCAATGCCCCTACGGTAGCGGATTTACCCCCAGACTCAGGCTTGCTGGGTGGCGGTCTGCGAGGTGGGATCACCTCGGCGGTTGGGAGGACCGTGGAATATCCCCCCCCCCCCCCCCCCAAAATAATGATTCATTTCATTCGGACCTTTGAATGCCGTTCATTTCATTCTCTCATCCATTTCACTAAATATCCCGTATCAAACTTAATGAGGATTTGATGATCATTTCTAGTCAGACCGTTGAGATAGATGTTTCCTAGTCTGATTTTTATAGATGTTTCCTAGTCCGATTTTTGTGTTTTCTCTTGATTTTGTAGTGTATTATAAAGAATATAGAGATAGGTACGGTGGATGGGACGTAGGAAGTTGTTTTAAACGAGAAACAAATTTTAAAATGTGTGATTTTAGTTAAATTACAAAGTAAAAAGTAGTGGAGGGATATGAATGCTCTAACATTTGTTCACATTTTATAAATCATCACATCACATCTGATTCATCATATCTATCTCTATTCAATTGAATAATACTTATTTATTCTTTTTTTACTGTTTCTTACTCTTCCTTTCACTTGTTTTTTAGAGAATAAATTGAGGAAGTGATTCCATACGATTCACTCTCTATAATGGTTGTAAAAGTCGTTAGGCGTTCTCTAGTCGGTCGAGCGGGGAGTTGAGAATACTCGGCCTAGGCGGAGGATACTCGAGGAGTACTTGGACATGCTAAATTAGAAAGAAATTAGTTTTCGAAAATTAATATATGTCAAATAACATAAATTTACTAGTGATTATAACAAAATACTTGAAAATTATATTCATTCTTTAATATGATAGGCATAGAAATTATGTTTATTTGTTTTAAAGTCAAACTCGGCCTGAGTTGACCTACTCGATCCGATTCTGGCCGAGGTTGACCGCGTTTGATCGGTTCCGATTAATTAAGCGGAGTTGAAGAAAGTCAACTCAGTAACCTACCTTGTAGCGATTACTCGGAGAGTACTCGAACTTGGAAACCTTTTTTACAACCATGCTCTCTATATCTCTAGTTTTCTAAAGAATCGGATAAAGTACAGAAAATAATAAAATCTTATAACTTTTCTTTACATTTCAGGGATAAAGATTATAGAAGGATTCCAATGTGAAATATTTAAAAAAAGTTAAATACATGCGTGTAAAAGTCGAGTCAAATTTGTTATCCGTAATTAACTTTCAATAAATTATATTAGCATTTTGAATAAAAATGATTATCTTTAAATGCGGTCTAATGATTGCTTAAACCATTTCCAACTCAAAATCTTACAAACACTCGTAAACGTGTTTGGTCTGCTATCACATCATATTTTCATTCATCTTTACCGATATGATAGATGATTAAAAGCGTTTGTGGCAGTCTAGGTTTATAAAATGTGAACAAATTCTAGAGATATAAGCGTTTTTAGCTAAATTAGAGGGATGAAGATGAGGATTCTAATGTAAATGCTCATTAGCCGGGTCTAGTTAACACCACAACTAATCAAGTTTGTGGTAGCCTAGGTTAAAAAAATACAATCAGAATAGCTAGCTACCAAGTTTCATTGCAGATAAAGACTTCATAAATCATACTTACAACAATACTAATATGTGAACATAAAGCTACCGCGCGGATTCAAATGTTCGATCATACCTAATCTAAGTTCAACGGGTTGTCAACGGTTGATCCTCTTCCATCTTTGACATAAACACATTTTTTGAGCTTGTTTTTTAGTATCCTTTCAGATTTCCTCTTCCTTGCATTCTGGGTCGGTTTTTGTTTCGCACTACTGATTTTTTTCACCTTCCGTTGATGAGACTCGATCCGTTGACTGTTTTGCTCACCACCAGCAGTAAGCGTCTCCTTCCTTGAAACATGTTGAGGTAGAATGAATTTTGGACTTGCTCGTAGGAACAAACGTGTCGTGTCCTGTAACAAAATCGAATCAGGTCTTAGAACAAACAACACTAACTTGTATGCCATATGATGATTATCATCTTCATCATCATCATCATCATCATCAACTCAGCATTAGCATTAACATCTTCAAATAAGTGCTCAATAACAATTTTCAGTTAATTAATCAGTCATTTTGCAAACCTGAAAGAAACTAAACTGGAAAGATTTGTAGGATATGTTTGAGCAATCATACTTTCGTTCACCAAGTTGTATTTTTCTTAGATTATGACTTTGATCAATACAATAATTCTTAAACGTTCGGTTCGAAATTATGGCCTAAGTTGTACTGTGATTGGCCATTGCAGAGTAAATGAATTTATAGAAAAGGGTAGTGTTAACATATGAATTATTAGAGGTGTGAAATTCTAACACGACCCGAAAACATGATCCGGACCTAACACGAAATTCACAGGTTTAGGTTTAGTTCAAACGAGGTCGGGTCAGTTTGAGGTCAAACCCGCGAACCCGTTTAGCTAAACGGGCCGAGTTCGTGTCAACCCGGTTAGCTAAACGGGCCAGGTTCATGTCAACCAGGTTGGGTAGGCGGGTTGACTCATTTAACCCATTTATATTATATTTCAATTTTTTTACAATATGTTTAATGTAATAACTTAAATTGGGTGTGTATTATATGCCATAATTATAACTTAAAAAGAGAAATTAAAATACAATTTTATAAATAAAATGTAATTGTATTATATGCATTTGTGTGTTTTTAGTAAATTTTGATTTTAATATATTAATTTGAGAAACAAATTAAAAAACTCAGGTTGACTGGGTCGTGTTTGGGTCAACCCACGAATATTCGGTTGTGTTCGGGTTCATATGTATGACACAATTTTCGGGTTCGGGTTGAACCCGCTAACACGACCCGTTTCGCACCCCTATGAATTATAAAAGAATCGAACAAAGTAGGCATATACTACTGTAAAGCACTAACAAAAAGAAAACAAAAAGAAAACAAAAATAATAATTATCTGAGAAAAACCGAGAATCCAATTCCAGTATGACGAAATGAGAATCCAGTTCGTATTTCAAAAATATCTCTCTATATATATATGTGTGTTCTACTACGTGAATGATCAATCAATCAATCAAGCCAAAAAGAATAAACTAAACTACAACTGGCTTCAACCCAATGCCAACGACCAGTTGACCACACCAAAAGAACCACCCCACATAGCCATGCCACAGTTGACCACACCAAAACCAGTCAACATGCCCAAAACAAATGTAACAACACGTGTTCCTGCTGCCACCGAAAAGGAAACGAACAATCTTTTACCAACAAAATGAAAGAAATGGCAAAATCGGCTTACAAGAAGGTGGCTGACCAGATGCACCACCATGATCAACACAACAACGGGCTTCAACCCAACACTGGCCTGAAACCCGTTAGCCCAAAACAGAAAGAATCGGGCATGAGCAACTGCATACCTCGAATCAGTGATCACAAAAAGAAAGGAAAAAACTCAAGGAAGAAGAAGGGAAATGACTGTAAGTGTAAAGATGACAACAGCAGCAGCAGCGACAGTGAAAATGAGTCAAATGACAATAATGCCCATGTGAAACGTATTTAAGGTGTGTAAAATTGGTCTAGCTATGAATAAATAACAATATATATAAACATACTAAATTCAATAATCACAACATCTGGTTGTATAGCCATACTGAAATTGGTATGTTAACCTGTTGTTTTTACTTTGCGTGCAATGATCTAATAAAATGATATATCAATGAGTTTCTAATAAACTTACTCTAGGCCTGTTGATCACCGTTTCACTTGTAATTTGTGAAACAAACTCTGCAACAGCTGCAGCAGCACATTCTTCAGTTTTTTCACGAGTCATTCCACATTTAAGATTCTTTTCTGAAATTTGGAACGAATGATCCCCGTTTTGAATAACATGTAAAGCGTTTAAAGCCTTTAATTTACTCATAACCACTTCTAACAATTGCAGAGAACAGTGAACGTCATTGCTACCCTACAGCAAACAAAAAATGCAAGAAAAAGAGCATGTTAATTTAAAACTATGGTAATGCATCAATAACTTTAGAGGACAATAAACATAAAGGTTCATTGTTTTACCTGTACAAACATAATAGGAACTGTAAGTTGTAAGAGGGGTGCTTTGTGAATAACTCCTGTTCTGACGCCCTGCAATAATATCTAATGTATCAAATACCATTTTACCTATGTCATCGAGCAGTTTAGTAGCAAACCTTAAGCGGGTATCCCAAGCATACTACAGCTGAAGCCACAATATCTTTCTCTGCAGCTACCAAACAACTGACTCTGCAACGGATCAAATAACATTGTTTTAGTGACAGTTTTAACGCAAATCATGATTAATAACAGTTTTAACATCTAACCGTTACCTTGAACCCATTGACTTTCCAGCCAAGATCAAGGGATGTTCGGGATACTTAGCAGCAACCTTTCGTACAATATCGGAGTGAAACCCAACCAGTGTTTCTGGCTTTGGTGCAGCCTTTCTCGCACCGTGAATGTCTGCAAGAAACCTAAATCAGTTACCCTAACACTGTGTATGAAATATGAATCTTATATCACAGCTTATATCAAAACTTACATGGGTAGTCAAACGTTACAACTTCGACAGCATTTAAGGCAGTGGCCAACAAGTTCCTCCATCTGCATAAAACTCAAGCCTGGTGTTCAATAGAAAGCTTGTGGTAAGAAAAAAAAACAAAAAAAATATTTGTAAATACATGTCCACAACCATTGGGTTTGTATCACCTTAATATACTGTTTGCATAATCAAAGGCATACTGACACAAGTAGAAAGTTCAATATAACATAATAAACATTTAATCTGATAATCAAGTACTATGTTTTGTGCCCTAACATTAACTAGACAAGTTGAGCATTCTAATTAATACCTCCCCCCCCCCCCCCCCACTAATTGATGTGCATTATAGGGCCGTAAACGAGCATAGCCAAGCTGGCTTGTTTATCTTAACGAGCTGACATGTCGGCTCGTCAAAAGCTCGAGCCGGCTCATTTATTTAAAAAAATAATAACTTGTTAACTTTTTGTACTTTTTACACACAATGATATACATAAACCCAATAAACAATAAATAAAACAATCTTAAGGCTAACTGAACAGTAACTTAGGCTTGTAAACAAAAAAGACAGTAAATAACCAAGTTCTAATGTCTTTAAAACATAAAACAAATATATACCTTTTCAAAATCAATATTACTAACTAAAAACTATACCTTATCAATCTAATTTCTTTTGATAAAAAAATAAACCATTATATTAAAAATACCGGCTTTAATTTAAACAAGCCAAACAAGGGGGCCAACAAGCCAGCTAACAAGCTAGCCACTAACCGAACCTACCTTGACTCAGACTCGACTCATTTACAAAACAAGCCAAGCCGGCTGATTTCAAGCCAAGCTTTTTTCGAGCCTAATGCATTATACAGTAAAACCTCTATAACTTAATACTCGATAAACTAATAACCTCGATAAAATTAATAATTTGTCCAATCCCAACTTGGGACGAGTACAAAATTGACCCCAGTCAATAAAATAGTAAGATAATAACTTTTTTTGAAATCCTAGTGTATATATATTGGTCCCAACAAAACTATAAATTAATAATTACTAAAAGATTCCAAATTACGAGCCGCAGTTGACAAATTAAAACTTGATTTTGTTATTTATTTTTTCGTACCATGAACTAATTTTTTGTATTAAAAAACAACTTCACAAATACTTGAAATTCAATTAATTTGTGAATACACATTGAACTTGGAGTTAATTTATCGATATAATAATATTTCGTTAAATTAATAAAATATCTCGGTCCAATATTATTAATAATTTAAACATGTTTTACTGCAAAAAAAAAAAAAAAAAAAAACTAAGTGATCTCTATATTCAGTCACTAAATTACAAAATTATAATCATCATAATATACTAAATCAAGTAAACCTGACAAAAATATACACACATATTGCAAAATAAAAAAGTGAAAAAACCTGATCATCCAGTCGGAAGTTGAAGGAGCACCAGATCCATGAGCAAAGACGACCACCGGCGAAAAGCGATCGCTACACTTCACTGACGAGGTTTCAGCTGTTTTGATCATCGGATCATGTTGTTCTAATTCGTTTTCCGTCGTTGTCAGAGACTTCGAATCCATTGCTCTGATCAAATGTGGGATCAAAGTTGATTGAATTACACCATTTTTCCTGCTTTTTTGGGGGAGAATTCGAAACCCTAATTTCTGGTCTGCCTGATTTTCGCGCCAAACGAGGTTGACTGGCAATGAATAGGGTTTTAAATTGGGCTTTTGGCCTAAAAAACAACTCCTATATCAATATATTTCCACTAAAAACAAATACTTTTTCTCTCTCCTTTCAATTAAATAATATTATCATTACATTTTTCTCTCACTTCCACTCACAACCACTTTCAAAATATATTAAAAAATTATAACGGGTGAACAGTGTCCCCCCAAATATACAGATGAACAGTAACATTTTCTCTCTCCTCTACTCACAACCACTTTTTATACCCTTTATAATATAAAAACCTCTCCTCACATAATTTGATGGTTAGGATGTGAATGCTCTAATTTCTGGTCTGCCTGATTTTCGCGCCAAACGAGGTTGACTGGCAATGAATAGGGTTTTAAATTGGGCTTTTGGCCTTTTAAGAGTTATAAGTAAGGCCCAATCAACTTTGTGGTAAAAAGGTAAAAAGAGAGTAAACTATAGTTTTACCCCTCTCGTTTGGGTGCTGACACTCTTACCTTCTATTTTTAAAATTTTGCTATTTTACTCTCTGCGTCTAGTCAATTGCATCAATCTTGGACCTTCTGTCAAGTCAAAGTTACTTGACTGTTAATTTCTGTGTGAATTGTCTGTTATACATGTTTGTGTGCACTGCTGGGAGCTAAAGCGTAGAAAAAGTTTAAGTTTGAAACATTGTAAAGTCGCGTGTTGTGACGGTGATAGTGACGTAGTTAAGTCGGTAAAGAGAAGCGTATGAAGTTGTGACGGCTTGATTATTAAAGTCAAACATTGCGGTATATTCAGATAGAAAAGTTGCGTTGTTGTAATAGTGAATATTAAAACTCATGAAAGCTTATTTGAAAAGATGTGCATCAAAGCTTATTTGAAAAGAAGTAAACATCGTTTTTAATTAAATTTATTACTCAACTTGATATACCACCAGACATATGTAAAGAAGTATCGAAGTAATTTTAATTACATACAAATCTATACTTTCTTTGTCTTTTCTTTTTTTGTTAATAACCTATTGTATAATTTGTGGCCTCTTGTCAAAATATACTTTGTGCCAAATATTAGGAAAATGAACTTTATTTGTTTTTATTTAAGAAACCAATGGGTGTTTGGGATTTTTCACACCAAAAAAGTCCTCTCACTTTTTTTCTGAAAAGCAAAAGGTTGTCTCAATTATTTCCATAATTTGGACCATTCAAGTTATCAACAATTATTCGATACAACTTGTAAATAAATTAATGTATAATCTTTTTAAGAGAAAATATCAAATATGAAGTTAATTTTGACTAGGAAGGATAGGAAGTCATAGGATTATGACATGTGGCAAATTTTAAAATAAAGAGAAAGGGTATTTTAGTCAATCTCATCATTTCTTCTTCCTTCTTCTCCCCGGTTACTTCAAAACCCACTATTTTCAAAACCCACCATCTCCAACCTTTTCTTCACTTACTATCTCAATAATCACTACATTATAGTGTGATTTTCGTCATCAATCAATGATTCAACCACCCGATCAACGTGTTCTTCAGCTTTTTTCGAAGAAAACCCAGTTTAATTTCATTCAAAATCTCGTTTTTTCTGGTGATTTTGAAGATAATCACTCGATTTGTTCGATTCAATTGCTGATAAGTGTTTCTATCATTTCAAATTTCGTCAATTGATGAAGAAACCGGCTTCGATCCATGTAAGAAATTCTTTAATTTCATTTTCACGATCTGGGTTTTTATTTAGTGATTGCGTTTTACGATCTTGGCGGGGGTCCGGGGGCGGCAGCCCCTGGTAGCGGGGTCCCAGGGGCGGCTGCCCCCGGCGGGGTCCAAGGGGCAGAGCCCCTGGCTGGGGTTGAATTGCTGTACTAAAAACGCATCAGAAAAATTAATTTTCCAGAAATTGGCTCATTTCGAAGACAGTAATTCGTAGACAATTCAGACAGTTCACAAACAGTTTTATGTGTCCATTGCGTTTTAGAAATAAGAGAGTTTTATGTGTTTTCTGGCTATTGCGTTTTAGAAAAAACACATTCTTAAGTATCTTTAGTCATTGCGTTTTAGGTAAAACACATTTTTGAAGTGTTTTTAGTCATTGCGTTTTAGGTAAAACACATTTTTAGGTGTTTTCAGTCCATTGCGTTTTACAGAGAACATTTTCTTTTGTTTTTTAGGTCATTGCGTTTTAGAAATGAGACATTTTTAAGTGTTTTCTGACCATTGCGTTTTACAAATAAAACATTTTTCTTTGTATTTTCTGGCCATTGCGTTTTACAAATAAGACATTTCTTTGTGTTTTTTGTGCATTGCGTTTTAGGTAAAACATTTTTTTATGTGTTTTCAGTTCATTGCGTTTTAGAAATAAGACATTTCTTTGTGTTTTATGGCCATTGCGTTTTACAAATAAATCATTTCTTTGTGTTTTTGGTGCATTGCGTTTTAGAAAAATGTCATTTTTTAGGTTTTTTTTTTAATTGCGTTTTACGTAACTGGTGGTTTTTCTATTGCGTTTTACACAACTGGGTTTAAATTTTTTTTTTAAATATAGCAATAGTATACTCGTTTTAAAGATAAAAAAACGCTCGTTTTTTTGGTGCAATTTTTATAAAAAAATAATGTCGTATGAAAGAGTTATTAACATTTAAAAAATGTGGGGGAATTGGAGGAGAGAGAAACTATTGGCTTGGATTGACTAGAATGCCCTTGAACAAACTCACGCGCCTCTTTTCTTCCTTTCAATTTCCCTGATTTAATCTTAGCCCTTGATTAACTTAATGGATGGTCAAGATCACTTCCTAGCCTTCCTAGCCAAATAAACTTCCTATTGTATCTCCACCCATCTTTTTAATACATAACCATTTAGAAAAAGGGTGGGATAAACCGCTACATAACCAACTTATGTTTTCATTGTAAAATCAAAAGATAAAAGCGTTTATATGTTTCTTATAATTTCCAACTTAAGCTTATCTATTAAACGCATCCTAGTAGGTTGTTCGTTCACAACACAAGTATAGTCTAAGGTACGGGATTGGTGCAAGGTCCCAAATTGTATTTGCAGTTCGGTAGAATTGTAGAAGTACTCAAGTTTCCCCGACAGACGACAGAGAAGCCCCTTCTCACACAAAAAGGAATGCAAATGATCTCTATGGCACCGTGTTGGTTTATTTGAAGAATCCGCAATGAAAAAGTATTCAACAATAAGGCAACAACGGTGCAAAAAATATTGTAGACATCAAAATTAACTCGTTTATATGGTTAAAACATAGTGCTAAGAGTCATGCAATCAAATGGTCCTCTTTGTGTAATGTGTTTCTTTTTAATAACTTTATATGGTTGTAACTTTTGCTCTATCTCCTTGCTAGTCGCAATATTTCATTTATGTCCGCCGCTCGAAAAACTGTATCAGATTAGATGCATTATACATAATAAATGTATATATTGTTGTGTTATCAGTCATATATAAATGAGTTCTTGAATTTAAATAATATAAAGTTTGGAACATATCATTTGAGTCTAATATCCAAAAGAAAAGATTCATATTCTTAACAATGAACAACTTATGTAACTATGTAAGTCCAAAAGTCTTGACTACATTCAATATAACAATAAGTGAACCATAAATTCTTGACATATCTTTGGAGATAAGGATACATCCTTTCCAAGCACTAAACAGAAACATCATATAATAATATCTTATGCTATACAAGTGTAGCCAAACTTACACACACACACATACATATATGTATGTATACATATGTGTGTATAAATATGCTACAAGCCAGCCTCTAGGTAGAAGTAGAACTAGATCTTAACTTAAGGAAAACAATGCTTCAACCAATTAACCTAGTAATATTATTTCAAGCATCAAGCTCTTGGTTCTTCTCCACCACCCTAACTTCCTTTGCAGATCTAAGCATATTGGCCTGAAACACAACAAAGTCAAGCCTAAATAACCAGTCAAAGGGGAGAGAGAGAGAGAGAGAGAGGGGGGGGGGGTTGACCTGAGCATCAGTGATTTGAACAGCAAAAGCATCAACAATGAACAAAGATAAGGTCTTGTGGTAGGATCCAGGCTCAAGTTTCTTAGCTAACAAGTCATCATGCTTCTTGGTCAAGTACATTTCCACCTCTCTTGCCCCGCTCTTTGTTCTACAACAAACAAACAACATGATAGATAGATAGATATATAACACCATATATGTATGTATATATGATGATGGTGAAATTACAAAACTGACCTATCAGATTGAAGACGCTCAAATTCAGGATCATAGTTCATGAAGACAAAATGCAGATGTTTTTGTCTGTTGTCACCCATTCTTGAATTGAGTAGGCAGCTTTGAGTGTTAACATCCATGGTCATGGTCATTCCCTTTTATAGTACACTTCCATATCACTTTGACTCTGTCAACACCTTCATGGGTCTAAAAAGTAAAAAGTTTCTTTAAAAACATAAAATAGTTATATTACAAATATATATCTTGTATATCTTGATGGGTCTAAAAATTTCTTTAAAAACATAAAATAATTTTATTACAAATATATATCGTGTATATATTTAATGACTTGACATTCTTTATTTGATGTAACATTTTGAGTTGGTTTTTAAAGTTATACCCAATTTGAATCTTATCTCGGGTGTCTAGTCTTTTATGTGTAGTGGAGTGTATTTAGTAAAGTTAACACCTTACCCCTTATACCATTCACATTCTGTCTTCGTATTTATGTGAGTCGTCGTCGTCATCATCATACTCAGTAAATCCCACCAATAGTAAAGCTAAGGTAAAGTCTGAAAAGGGTAAAATGTAGACAGCCTTATATCTATCTCCTAGGAATAAAGAGGTTGCTTCCAGTGAGACCCCCGGCTCGATAGTAGTTCTGCATCAAGCATTGGACACAAGGCACATAACACTCAGCAATCGGGACAAAGGCCAATTAATGCATGTCACCTAAGTGCATCCTCAAGTGCAATGCATTGGAGAAGGTCTTATAAAAATATGAAAATTGACATAAAAAATCAAAATTTGAAAGAATTAGATTTTGTGTTGATTTAAAATCACAACAATAGAAACTAGTAGACTTCCCACGCGCGTCGCGGCGGGAAGTCGTTTGGTATCATCGTTCGATTCAATAAAGTATTGGTACCGTAATTGGCACTTTATATAGCGATAGAAAGATAAACCCAAATAATAAAGTCATGATATGCTCAAAAGGATATTGACACATGTTTTACATCGGTAAAAACTATAAGAATGAATATCGATAAAGGTTTTAAAAGTAAATTGACATGGCACCGATGTTGTTTGGATGATATCAGTTTTGTTTATCACTGATACTCGCTATAGCTTATGATATAAAAGGTACTATATACCGCTACCGAATGTATTCGAACAGTATCAATTTGGTTTGTCATGGAAAAGAACAAAAAAAATATGACTGACTCGTTCAATTTTGAACAAAAACTTTTATTAAAACGCAGATAAAATAAGTATGTTACAACGATATATTCGGAGTTTAATATAACATTGTACTATATTATTAGAATAATGAAATGTATAAAGCATTATATTATATTATTAGAATAACGAAAAACGGTAAACGGCGTCATTTTATAAAACATTGCATTTTATCTTAAGAGTTATTAAAGAAAAACAAAATATGTTTAAAATTAATTATAATAATAATAATAATAAAACAATAATATAATTATAATTAATAAAAAAATTAGTTAATTAATTACCTAATTAAGTTAATGAGGATGTATAAAACGTTTTTGAAGGCTCGTTACAATTGCAAACCAAAATCACATTATTATTAGGAATAAATTATTGCTTTCTTCAATGATGGTATAATATAAGAAAATCAAAATTTATATTACTGTTCATAAAGACTTAGAATTAATATGTATAGATAGCGGTTTTTCTCCACGCTATGTGGCGGGAGCTCAGTTGGTATCGATTCATTTCTTTCCTGTACCAGCATTCGCTATAGCAGTTGAAAGAGAAAACTAAAAAGACAAAGTTGTGATATGCCCAAAAAGATATCAACACGTGTTTTATATCAATCGAAAACTATAAAAGAAGAATACCGGTTCCGATACTACCGATATTGGTACCGATGTTCGGTTGAAATCGGCTCGATTCGTCACGTATCGATACTCGTATAATTTACGATTAAAAAAATATGTATTTAATATTGTTATCAGCACTCGTACAGTTTACATAAAGAATAAATTACGATTCATTTTTACTTTTGATTCGATTTGGTACGATAGCAGTACAATATACATACATTGTCAATAAAAACTAAATTTAAAGAAAATCAAAATATATAATATTAAATGTTTAGATTTACTATTCCTATTAATATATACAAAATAAAAATATATATATATATATAACATACTTAAGAAAATAAAATTTGAGTACAATTTACATAAAGAATAAATGACTATTCGTTTTTAGTTTTGATTCGATTTGGTACGATAGCAGTACAATATACATACATTGTCAATAAAAACTAAATTTAGAGAAAATCAAAATATATAATATTAAATGTTTAGATTTACTATTCCTATTAATATATACAAAAAAATATATAACATACTTAAGAAAATAAATTTTGAAAAATCAATATATATATATAATATTGAAATTTGAAATTTACTGTTCATCATGACTTCGTATTAATATATATAAATATAAATATATATAAATATAATGTGATTAAACCTTAAATACATCAAATAAATCAAAGTTTGTGATACATTTATTTAATTGATAAAATAAGCATACTAGATTTATTATTTATTTAAGAAGTTAACATGATGGCAATGGTGAGGATGGTGGTGGTGAAGGGGACAAATGAAATCAAGAAACTATGAACACACAAACAATGGCGGACCTAGGAATTATTTGTTGGGGGTACGGATGAATGGTTAAAACATATTTCCAGGGGGTGCGATTGAGTTTTTTTGCCTAAAAATACACTAATTTTCTTTTTCAAGGGGTGCGTCCGTCCA
Organism: Helianthus tuberosus; assembly: GCA_030545235.1. Classification (NCBI taxonomy): domain Eukaryota; kingdom Viridiplantae; phylum Streptophyta; class Magnoliopsida; order Asterales; family Asteraceae; genus Helianthus; species Helianthus tuberosus. The sequence goes on from CM060385.1 coordinate 7,922,662, forward strand.
CCATGGCTTCACCTAAGTCCGCCCCTACAAACAAACAATTAAGGAAGAGTTATTGGGGTGACTAATCGATCACTTTAAAGGATGTAAACCTTTTGTAATTTAAATGATCAAATGGGACTTTGTCAACGTAAGTAACTTAGTTGCAAAGTTGACCTTGATTTAATTTAAGTATAATTAAGCTACAAATTATAAGGACTTGTTACCTTAAATCATGCATGGAAGCTTCTCAAATATTGGTCACCACACGTACACACGTTAAAAAAAAGTCAACAGATTCCCTTGAATCTATAGCCAAAAATTTATTGCCATGTTATATGGCGACGTGCACACATAAAAAATTACCATGACCTCACTTTAATTAATATTTGTTTAGATCCATTTAAGTCTTGTTTCTATTTAACTATACTTATACCCAACACTAATATATCACTCACTCAAAAAACAAGTTAATGATTAGAAAAAAAAAAACTTATTGATTCTTTTAGATTTATAAGTATTATTTCATATAGGGTTGTATTATTTTACCTTACAAGTATTATTTCATTACCAATAAGGTGTTGGTAAATAGTTAAAATTGAATGAGTCGTCTAAACCAAGACGAGTTAAACAATGTTGAACACACACGGACTATCGAAAATGAAAAGCCGATTTAACAACCAAATAGACAACACCAAACATTAAACTGCAAACTAGTTATTAGACACCATGTTTAGTCCATAATGTAATGGTGTTTATGGCAGTTGATGTAAATTTCTAGTTAGCATGAATATTGTTGTACAAACCTTAAAGATTGCACAATCAATCACAATTCACAAACGTCTCTTTGTCATTTCCCAACTCTAGTAAAAACGACCCATTCACTCGTTTTCCACACACATAGTGGTTTACTATAAAACCGAGGAAGCGGTGCTCAATGAGAGTACCCCGAATTCCACCAATCCCGCATTGTTATCTCACTTTTACTCTAAACTAACATAAAACCTTGTAATAGGTGGGGGCATCACCCTAAAGAATGGAACCTAACTCTTTTAGTCTATTCTCTCTCCGTACTTTCCATGTCTCTCTATCTCTCTTCTACTCATACACCTGCCCAAATGAGTTACTACTAGGGGTCTGTATGGGTCAGTTTGGTTCGATTTTTACCGTTAACCATAACCGCTAACTTCGGTTATGGATTTTCTTAACCATAACCGCTAACTTTGATTATGGATTTTCTCAACAATAACCGAACTTCGGTTACGGTTAATCGGTTATGAAGTTGGTTATGGTTTGGTTTCGGTTATTAACCAAAAACTTTACCTAAAACCAACTTTTGAAATAAAGTTAAAAAATTATACGCTAATTGGCCTACAATATAAGAATAAAACCCATCATGTTAGACTTAGCTTGGGCTTTTTTTTATAAGACTACACTTTTTGGTTAAACTACTGATGCAGTTATGTACTCATTGTTATGTAGTAGATTCATACAACACCTTAATTCTTCATCAAAAGAAGGCCATCTACATCAATACACTTTTATTACCAACATATTTTTATCTTAGTAAAAAACATCTACATAGTTATTGTAAAACATAAATCCATTATATCGAATTATGATCTTAACATTACACGTTCGGTACATTTTCGGTTATATTGGTTAACCAAAGCTTCATAACCATAACCGATTGTTCGGTTAATCAAAGCTTCCTAATCCTAACCATTGGTGATGTTGGTTATCGGTTAAATCAGTTTGGTTATGTGGGTTATGGTTCGATTATTGATTATATCGGTTAATTTGCCCACCCCTAGCCGTTGCTACCCAAATTCACTACCCGATTTAGGGTACCCGAATAAATGACGACTGGCGGCATTGTATTCGATTTGGGTACCCTATCTAAAAACGCCCCTCCCTTCCTAATAATTAAGCCTCCTTTGACATATCTATTTAAGCTAATAAATATAATTTTTTTTTATAAAAAATCCATGATTTGAAATTGAAGTGAAAATTTTATAAATGAGGAAAGTGGAAAGTGAGGTCTCAGTCAGGTATATCTAGCCAGGCCTGACGCTATTGGTGTTTGTATGTATATTGGTACAGTAATTTTAATTTTTAAAGTAACAAAGAAAATGTACCTTTTAGACGTCAATATGCTACACGTGTCTCTATATAAGAAGCGATCGTTTAGGGGGTCATATTAAGATACCGGCACGTGTACTTACTGACAAATAAAGTACCTTTTAAAAACACCGACAGTTTCCTGCCGCCCTCTTCACCACACGTGAGAATATATAATTTTTTTATTTTTAGAAAGAAAAATAACGTATCTACCAATAAGCTCTTATATTATTTGAAAACATACTTTTTTATAAGAACTAGAATTACGGCCCGCCGCAATGTGGCGGGGATTATTTAATTATAACTAAGCCGATTTATGACCCGCACGTTATGTTGAACTTTTCAAACGGGGAAAAAAAAGACGATGTAAAAACGTTCACCCACACACGTACGCAGAGTCGTGTTAACTCGTAAAATTTAGAACGAAACGTAAAAACGTTAAACCAAAGACGCACGTTGCGACGTGTTAAGTCACAAAATTTAGAACGAAGCATAAAGCGAAAATTTTGCGAAAAATGAAAATTATATAGGACCAAAGTTGAAAGTAAAAAAAGTTGTGAGGATAGATTGCAAAAGATAAAAAGTTTTGGGTTAAAAGTAAAAAAAACAAATTTAAAAAAAAAAACCCAAAGCCAAGGTTACAACAACTGTATAAATAACCATTTTTTCTTTGAAAACCTCCAAAGCCAAGATTACAACACATATATGCATAAATATGTTGCTTCTTTATAGTGTTTTAATAACTAAGTTGATCAATGACCCACGCGTTGTGACGAACCTGTAAGATGAAAAACAATAGACGTAAAAACTTTGAACTACACATGGACGTTGTGCCGTGTTAACTCGCAAAATTATGAACAAAACATAAAAACGTGAAACCACGCGAGCACGTTGCTCCGTGGTAACTCGTAAAATTTAGTACGAAACATAAATCGAAGATTTGCGAAAGATGAAAAGTAGAAAAATTGTGAGATTAAATTGTAAAAGAAGAAAAGTTTTGGCTTTAAGGTGAACAAAATAAATTTTATAAGTTAAATTTGCAACAAATAGAAAGAATTGAGTTAAAAAGTAAAATTGTCATTTTTTTTTTAAAACCACCCAAAGCAAAGGGTACAGCTACCCAAAGCTTATAGATGTTGCTTATTTATAGAGTGGATAATTTAAAATTGATGTATACTAATATTATATGCATAACCATCACTAGTGCTCTAGTGGTGGCTACGAGTATTTAAGTTCCACCTATGGTGGGCCAGGTGAGTTTTACCCTTCAGGTCTCAAGTTTGAGTCTGGATGATAGAGGTTTCTCATTGAGAGGTTTAAATTAGGGATCTATTGTACGAGGGGACTCTCTAGCGTGGAACCGGTTAAAACAATGTATGCTAGACCTCCTAACATTCACGAATAATTCACACCTTTAAAAAAAACTAATATTATATGCATAGATTGTTATGAGTGCACAAGTGAATTTTATGGTGGTGAGGGTTAAATTTTGATATGTGAGTCATTAGGAGAATTCAAAGGTTTTGAGTTTTAATCGTATATAATTGTGATTTATAAAAGTGATACTTATTGTTTCAAGTTATGAACATCAATGTCGAAAGTTGTGATTTATAAAGGTTTTGAGTTTTATTATAGTCTTAGGTGTCCGGAGTGGGAGCGGCAAACCCACCCGGCACCGATCGGAAATCATTCGGCAACCAATGCCAATCTTTTTGCCGCATGTGTGTTTAACGAAATGGGGTTAAGATCGGTGATGACATACCGATGCGGCGAAGGGAGGGAAGGGGAGAGAGAGGGGGTGTGTGGGGTGGGGTCCATTCCAATCTCAACCAATCACACCTTTTTCTTTTTTTTTTAAAGTTTATCCCTTCACCAAATGTCTAAACCATTGCCAACACTTTTCACCAAAGTTTAAACATTTTTCACCGATTGACTTGGCGCACTCTGATTGGTTGATTTTTTAGTTTGCCACTCTAAAGTGTTTAACCACTCCTAACACCCTTATGTTGCATTAAGAAATTCCACACAACGTTATGAACATAAAAGTTAAGTGCAGTGGCGGACCCAGAAATTTTTTGCTGAGGGTGCGGATGAGGTGTTCAACCATATTTTCAAGGGGTGCGGTCGGGTTTTTTGCCTAAAATATACACTAATTTTTTTTTTCAAGGGGTGCGGCCGCCCACCCTGGCCAAAAGCTAGGTCCGCCCATGGTTAAGTGACCCGTGACGTCACCGGTGTTAACGACATAATAAAACATTTACAACACATGTAACAATACATGCGTGGTGATTTTGATAGAGAGATGATGACATTGATAGTTTCATTGATGGTGAAGGGTGAAGATTTTTTATAAACTCTGTTGATTTTTATAACTCAAAAAGTATTCAATTTCAGTTCACTGAGTTATCCGAAAAAAAAAAACCTAAAACATGTTATATCTTAAATAGGTAAAGGATCCTGTACAAAGTCCAACTTTTGTAAGAAGTGTGAGAAATAATGTGAGAATGACAAGTGTCCCTAATCTTAATTAATTCAAAAGGGTATATTAGTAATTGTCCATTCTTATCAATTAATTGATTTCCTAGATAATTGCTAAAAAAAAAAAAATAACCGCTGATGAGTTTTTTAGGATGGTGATCGTAAATTCTCATCATAAAATCGCCATTAATTCTCAGATCATCTTCTCCGACCACCGTCTGCATCTCCGACCACCGTCACCAATTTCTTTCGTCTCCACAAATCATTCACCGTCATCGTCTTTCATCTTCGTCATTCTCATTTCTGATCGTGACTTGAATCATAGTCATGGTGTTTTAAAATCTGAGAATGTTTTGTATTTGATTGCCCAGATGTTAAAACACCATGACTTGAATCATAGTCATGGTGTTTTAAAATATGGGAATGTTTTTGTATTGATAAAACACCACGCCATGAATAATGTCTCCTGATAAAACACCATGACTTGAATCATAGATGTTTAAAACACCACACTATGAACAAGGTCTCCAGATAAAACACCATGACTTGAATCCTAGTCATGGTGTTTTAAAATCTGGGAATGTTTTGTATTGATAAAACACTACTCCATGAACAATGTCTCCAGATAAAACACCACGCCATCAACAATGTCTCCAGATAAAACACCATGACTTGAATCTGCGATTACGTTTTAAAAATCTGGGAATGTTTTAAAGTATGAAGAAATTCGCTGATTTTTTTTGGAGATTGATGGCGGTTACCATATAATTCGCTGATCTTTAGGAGTTTGATGGGTGGTTTTGAAACGGTTACCATATTTGAAATGTTGGAAAAGTCACTATTGCCCTTCAATTTTTACATAAGGTCCTTCTAATTAAAACACAATTTACATTTTATACCCTATTGATCTCAACCATTAGATCAAATATCCAATGGTTTAAAACACTTCTTACCCTTCTTACATTTTAGACACTTTTTACCATATCCCTACCTATCTTAAATATTATTATTATTATTTCAAGGAGCTCTTTTTTTTTTAACCAAACAGGATTACAGCACAATAATGACTTATTGTTCACCCTTGTTTTTTGTGAAAAATAATCACGTTTTAGAAAAATCTCATTCAACGAAATATTTACTATTATTTTGCAACATATTGTTGCATTAGTAGTTGTACTCGTTGCTTAAAGTTTAGAACTATTAATTTGCAATGTTGCATTATATTATATACTATTAATATTAATATTAATATTAATATTTATTTGAAATTTGAAAAATGTTGGTGTATAGTGGTTTGTACATGATGCTTAATAAGTTTTTTATGCATAGTTGTGTTGTACATGATGCTTAGTGATGTTGTACCCATGTTTTTGGGTTTTTTTTAAATCCATGTTTCACTTTAAACCCAAAACTACTTAATTTTGTAATTTTAACCCAAAAGTTTTTAGTTTTTCCAATTTAAGCTCACAACTCTTTTACTTTCAACTTTGATCCCTAAGTTTTTCATATTTTGCAAAATTTTTCGTTTTACGTTTAGATATAAATTTTGCGACTTAACACGGCACAATGTGTGTGTGTGGTTCAACGATTTTACGTTTTGTTATACCCTTCATTCTAAATTTTGCGAGTTAACATGGAGCAACGTACGTGTGCGGTTCGGTGCGTTTACGTCGTCTATTTTTTTTCGTTTAATAAGTTCGTCACAACGTGCGAGTCCTAAATCGAGTTAGTTATTATTTTCTATTTTTATATGTTGGTCTAATTTTCCACTTTAAGACGCTGCAACTTCAATGTTGGTGGCCGTTGGCTATAGGGTGGCATTGGTGCTATTTTTCACGGTTTTACACCCCCGCCGCAACGCGGGGAGCTTAATACGATAGGTTATTTATATGGATACAAGTCATGTAACGTAGTAATTATGATACCATTAATTGTATTGAGATTATTTGGTGAATTACTTATTTGTATAAGATAGTAATACAGACTTAACCGATAAAAACATTTTTAACACATTGTAAATGTGAATCTGATCAACAACATGTCAATTTCGTTGGCGCAGTGCAACGCACACGGGTTAATATTCTAGTTATCCTTCAAATGCCAAAAAGTCGTGTGTCCAAAATAGTACTCTTAACAAATTTCAAATCATGTGGACCATAGTATGGGCCACTAGGAACTTGGAGGATAGCAATATGGCGCCCATTTTTAAGGCCCAATAATTGTTGGTTAAGATCTAGGAGAGTAGGAAGCTTAAATAGGGTTTTTATACCGACCTTCACAATTAATATATATAACTAGTGATATTCCCCCGCGCTTCGTGGCGGGGATTAAGTCGGTATCAATTTGGTTCGTTACAGTACCTGCACTCGATATAGTAATTGAAAGAGAAAGCATTACATCGACCGAAAAAATAACACATATTGATATGGTACCTATATATGTTGTTCAGTTGATATCGGTCCGGTTCGCTTGCATTTTATGTTTATTTTATTTCAACATTACGATATTTTTTTTGATAACGGATATTCTGCCGCTATCGTACCAAGCCCAATCGAAACCAATTGAACAACATTTATATCGGTACCAATATTGTTTTTTAGTTTTTTTGCTTTCAATAAATCGATACTGTATCGCTACCATATTGTACTGAACATCATCGGTACCGGTATACATTCCGTTTTATTGTTTCCTATTTGATAATGGGTACTATGAACGTATCTTAAAAGTTATATGAGATAACAAAATATACTTAAATCAATTAAAGTAATAAACCAAACCTTAGAAAAAAACAATATTGAAAAAACTCAAAAACAATTGTTCCCCTCTTTTTATTTCAACATTACGATATATATTTTTAAACGGATATTGTGTCGCTATCGTACCAAATTCAATAAAAACCGATTGAATAACATCTGCATCCGTATTTATTTTTAGTGTTTTTGCTTTCTATAAATTAATATCGTATCGCTACCATACCGTACTGAACAACATCGGTACCAGTATATATTCATTTTTATGATTTCTTGTTTGATAACTGGTACTTTGATCGTATCTTAAAAGTTATATAAAAATATATGTTTAAATCAATTAAACGAATAAAACAATATAATACTAATAAAAACCTAGAAAAAATCAATATTAATAAAAAATCAAAATCACTGTTCATGAGCTCTTCCTATTAATATGTATAATAATAACTGGTACTTTGATCGTATCTTAAAAGTTATATAAAAATATATGTTTAAATCAATTAAACGAATAAAACAATATAATACTAATAAAAACCTAGAAAAAATCAATATTAATAAAAAATCAAAATCACTGTTCATGAGCTCTTCCTATTAATATGTATAATAATGTTTTAATTAATGTTTTAATATGTTTAATTTGCTATATATATATAGCAAATTAAAAATTATTAAAAAATAAAACAGTTATTTAAAAATTGAAAAACACTATTCATCATCAATTTCTTTTAATATGTATAATAATAATAGTGGGATTCCTCCACGTTATGCGACGATCATTTGATCAGTATCGGTCCGGTTTATTATGGTATGGTATTGGTACATTGTTTTTAGTCGATATCGGTTCGATTTGTTACAGTACCGACACTTGGAAGCTCAATTCGCACGTGTTTTACATCGATCGAAACCATAAAAAACGAATCCCTTTACCAATACCGATGTTCAAACATTAGTGGTTTGGTTCGTCACAGTAAAAAAGAAAAAATCAAATATATTTGACATGTTCGATTTTGAACAAAACTTTATTAACCGAACAATGCTTTATTTAGTTGTTTAAATATACTTTTAAATAAAAAAAACTAACAATTTTTCACTCCTGACACGAAAATTTTCATATAGGTGAAGAAAGAGACAGGAAGAGGATCGTGATGATTGTACTCGCAAGATATATATGTTAAATATATTTAATTAAATTTAATAACTCCTTTTGTGTCACCCTAAGAAAGATAAATATACATTTTATGTATTCCAGTGCAGTCTTTAGATAGCTATTACTAATAGAAAAGGTTAAATGCTACCAAGAATAGTGTAAGAAACACAATCATAATACTTGTCCATTCAGGAATAAAAGTCTCTAATATGCACAAAGATGGAATATTATCCAGTCTACTACCAACTAAATCACGCTCCAACTATGGACTCTGTTCGGTCTTGCACCGATAAACGCTCAGACACATCAGCCAATGACTTAAGGTTGCACTTAATGAGGGCCTCCACAAAGTAGCATGTCTCATCTTTCGTGTTACCATCCGGCACATCTACAACAAACGATTCAATCACCAAAGTACCTGGCCTCCCGTCTAAAATCTCCGGATGAAGCGTGATAATCGACGAGTAGTTCTGCTCATATGAAGATCAAAGAGATGCCAGCATTTAATACTTTTATGTTTTATACCAACATATGCTCACTAGATATAAAAGTGCGCGCGCGTGTGAGTGTGTTTTAGGGCAAGAGACATACCCGCAGCCTGTGGTCACCACCTACGATTTTTATGCCCAATATATGTTCTTCTTCGTCAAGAAGCTCTAACCGCTCCATACTTGTGGTAGCGGGAAGCCCAGATCGAACGCACACTTCTCTCACGCTCCCGATTTCAAGGTCACCTTGCACATTACACCCACTAACAAAGGGTTTGTACTTTTGTGGTTGATCAAACCTCCTTACTAAAGACCATACCTTAAGAAACAAGTAAAGCATTCATAATATTAATTTATGGATCAATAATCACCATATTGTAAGTTTTCTTTTAAGTATTGCTTTGTATCAGCCTATCATGTTCATTTATATCATCTATCCGTTTATCCATGGGGTGGCAATCGTGTCGGGTTGAGGGGTTGGCGGGTTGGTATGTTCAACCCGAACCCGACCCATATTATTATTCGGGTCAAAGATTTCAACAATAACCCGACCCATATTAATTCGGGTCAACCCGAACCCGACCCGTTTAACCCCTATTTTTAAATGAATGATATAAGTTGATGATTTATAAACGAGTTGTTTGGTTTTAAGCGGGTTATTAATAACATGTTTAATGATGAGTATGAGTGTGATAAATAAATAATATAATGTGTCAAAATTAACATTATTATAACTAACCATATAAAATAGAAACCGAAAAAACAAAAACAAAAATATAAAAAGATTTTTTATCTAAATAGTTAAACGGGTTAATGGGTCAACCCATTTTTATACAGGTCAATCCGAACCCGATTCGTTTAAAGTCGACCCAAACCTGTTTTTTTCGTGTCAGATTCGGGTCAGGTTAACATATCGTGTCAAGAATTGCCGCCCTATATCTATCCATACAAGATTACATACTAAGTCTGTCTCATATGCACATCATAATTGTTGTCATGTGTGTACTACCTAGAGTTCCCAAAAGATTTTGGCATATTCTGGCCATTTCTACTACCATGAATTAAGAGCCAGAAGTTAAAAAATGCATTAATAATTGGACAATACATGAAGTGACCAATACAATTTGGTTATGTCACACCTACTTTTGTCCAATGAATTTCTGTAACCTATTTAGATATGCTTCAAAATAACATACTTTTGTCCAATGAATTTCTGTAACCTATTTAGATATGCTTCAAAATAACATGTTTAACATTGCTAAAACCAATAGATATTCATCAAATCAAATGGATGTACAGAAACAGAAGCACATGATTAATTCATCATCACATTTCAGTGGTGGATCTAGAAAATTCGCATAAGGGTAACATTCAATAAAAAGGGGTAACGAAATCGAAAAAAACGTAAAACTTTTCCAAAATTTACACTACCATCAGAGCGTCAAGGGGCAACGGAGGTTACCCCTTCTATCACTCTAGGTCCGCCCCTGTCACATTTAATAGCATTATATTATGTTCATACTAAACATAACTTTGCCTATTGTTAGGGCTTCTGCAGATTATTATACAAAGAATAAAGCGATCGATGCATCATGCATCTTAACAGCATAAACGCTAATCGAATCCACACACAACTAACGAGTTACCTTCCAATTAGTTGTTCTATGTTATCACTAATCAACTAGATATATTACGAACCAAAAGTACTCGATCGAAATACTTCGTTCAACCTTAACTCCCAAAGCATGCATTCATATTACTAAAAACAACAGAAAACTCTAGCACAAATCTGCAAGTAATAACTGACGAAATTGAATGATTCAAACCAAGAGTTCCACTATATTGAATTCACACACAACTAACAAGTTACCTACCAATTATATCTTCTACGAAATCAATAACTATATTGTAATTGATAGGAATACTTCAATAAACCTAAAACATGCATTCATGTAACTAAAAACTACAAAAAACTAATCTCAGATCCGCGAAGCAATAACAGACGAAACAGAACAATTCAAACGAAGATTTATGTAAGTAATCTAACGAAATGCTTCATTTAACCTTATGCACGCATTGATATTACTAAAAAAACTACAAAAAACTCTATCTCAGATCCGCGAAGCAATAACTGAGTAAATTAAACGATTCAAGCGAAGATTTATACAGAAACTGATGAAATTAAACGATATAAGTGAAGATTTATATAGATTTGAGATCTTACAAGGTGTACAGGCGCTTTAATGTGTTTAACAAGAGATGAACTGCACTGATTGTCTCTAACCTCATGCTTATGGTGTTTTCTAATGTAACTGTTCTCCGACGAATCTGTTGCTGCGTCGTCGTCTCCGGTGAGCACCATCGGTGAGTAACTGCAACGGCGAAGTGTGACCGGAATTTGATCGGTGCGGTTAATAAAGGCACAAAGTCGGTTGAGAGTTTCGAGAAGGAATAATCAGGTGAGCAATTGGGGGTTTCTTGAGCGTTAACTGCTTTTTGGTTCTTCTCATCCACATCTTGTTTCTTCACCGGTTTCATGTGATGTTAAAATAGTCAAACTTTCTGTTTGATCCCTGGACTATTCGGAAATGTATTTGAAGAACCAAAGAATCGAGTTTAGGCCGGAGCCTGTAATCGAGGGTTTGGATCTTGTAAATGAGCTGGAGAATCGTCCTGCAAAACAGAAAATCGTTAGGCTCGCCGCAGAGATGGGAGAGCCCCTCTGCGACCACCCTCCGGCGTGAGGATAAGTATTGGTAGAGAGAGAAGGTAGAAAGAGAAAATAAAGACGAAGGTTCAGAAAATCGTACTTGGCTTTGTACTTGATGGGGTATTTATAATGGGCAACTGAGATGACGTCATTCGTCCAGACGCACTTAAATGGAGGTCCGTCCTCGGAGTTGTGGGGAATGGACACATTAGAGATGTCCGTTCAGGTATAGTCCGGTTCGTCCTAATGGATCATGTCCGGCCTCGGATATGTATCTTCAGTATTTTTAGTCCTTACCTCTAGCATCACACAAACTTATGCTTATGCACTTATGCTAGCTAATACATATAATGGGAGAAAAAATGAAATCATAATTGTATGGTTTTAAATTGTTAATGAGATATGTTCTTTATGATGTTTGGAGTTGCAATTCGTCTTTGTTGCTTTCTTGTTTTATATTTGATTGATTTTGTTCACTTGTTTCAAAAACAAACAAGCCTAATATAAGTCAACTCGTAGCATAATGCTATCCTTACACTTACTTCGAAGAATAGAGAGGCTACTCCTAACTCAGACTTTAAATGGATTACAAATTGTCATGACAAGAAATGTAAGAACCCCTTTTTGAATTCCATGAGAGATATCATATGTTAGTCCATCCCATGAAATCTTTCACTATAACGTATGATAATGTACGATAATCCTTCAAGGTAGTCTTCAGTCCATGGCATTAGATGATATGATCGGGTAGTTTCGTTGGTGGCATGATGATACTCCAGTGTTCTGTCGGTGATTTAAATTTGTCGTTCAAAAAAAGTCGTTAATCTTCATGGAAACAATATTTCTTCAAGATGACCCCATTCATAATATTAGTTTTTTTATGGGTTCAACTCTACATGCTTGTTTATCTTCAAATTCATTACTAAATGTTCATTTTTACAAGTTGATAGTTCATATAATTAAGGTTTTTCACGAGTTGATTTAGATCCTTAGTCATTTAACTAATGTAGCATCTTATTATGGCGTGTGTACATGTAAATGTGTTTGTTTGTGTATATATATGACGGTTGATACAATTGAATACTTGATTTACGGAAAAATTCGTGTATACGATATTCACGTAGTAAAATGAATTACAAGGTTTATTTAGTAAATATCAAGTGAAAGTACACTAATAAATATTAAATTACACCTCATATCACAGGATTTGAACCCTTATATTTTTTTTCAAAAGGCAAGAGCCTTTATCACCCAGCTATAGCTGGAATGGCTGACGATATACTTTTGTTTTTATTAGTATTTAAAAAGTCTCAAAATTGTTACCACTGTTTTATTTAGAATAAGGAAGTGAGGACTTTTGTTTTTATTAGTATTTAAAAAGTCTCAAAATAGTTATCACTATTTTTATTTAGAATACGGAAGTCGGGACTTTTGTTTTTATTAGTATTTGAAAAGTCTCAAAGTAGTTATCACTATTAATTAAAAGATATTCAATTAAGGTTTATTTATTATAAAATTTTAATGCCTCATTTCTAAAAACTACTTGCAAGTTGAAAGTGGTTTCTTATTTCGGCTCATTTCTTTTTTTAATGACCAACAGAATCAATCCCGAGTATTCTCGGGGCACCTACTGGACAAACGGAGTACTCCGAGAGTAACCCGAGTCCACCACCAATTCCGGGGAAAACCCAGTAACCCACCCGCCCGTAGGCACGATAGTGAAATTACCAGTAAAACCGTTTATCTCAATGATCCAACCCAGGTTTCCATTAATCTCCTATCATTACCCACTAGTGTCTCACTATTTCCACTTCTCACACTTATTTTTCAAATAGATTTAAAAGTTAGTAACTAAACGTACTCAAAACCGATAATATAAATAAGTTTAGTGAGCAAATCAGAGCATACATTCAAGTAGATATAAGCCTAAACTTAAGAATAACACTAACATGAGCATGGTTTTGGAATAAGGTTTCCAAGTCTCAGAGCCGGCCCAATGGGCTTCCAACCCTAGGCACAGGCCTAGGGCCACCCAAAATGAAAGGCCTCCAAATTTTTTGATGATTCATTCTATACTAGGCCCATTTTTTTATTTTATGCTAAACAGAAATAAGAAGCCCAAACAAATAAAGGCCCAAATCGTGTTGTTAGAAGAAAATAAGAGGCCCAAAGTCTTGAACAATGAAAAGTCGCTGCTGATGAGTTGTCTCGGTCTCCCACACAATCACGAACAGAATCGTCGCCAGTCTTAAACAATGAAACGCGGCTTTGCAGGTTGGAAGTCAAGATGTAGTCGCCTGGATCGACGCCTGAATCGTCGCCTGAATGGCTGAATCGTCGATTATTTACAGGTATTAACGTATTACGTATATATATTCTTGATTCTTCTCGATTGAGTTTGTCAGTCATCAAACAAATTAACAAACCCTCAGTTCTCTGTTCTCATATACTGATATACGATTACCTCAATGCTCAGTTCTCATATACAATTACCTCAGTTCTTGTCTTCTTGATTAGTTGATTTGTGGCACTGTGGCAGACGTGGATTATCTATTTATCTATTCTCGGAAGTCGGAACTCAGTGGCACAGAGTCTCAGACACTCAGATTCTCGAAAGTCAGTGGCACGCACAGGTTAGATATCTGATTTTTTTTCCTGGATCAAGTTGTTGTTTAGGGAATTAGGGCTCATTATCCATCTCTTAAATAGATTTATATTTTAGCAATGTCAAATCGAATTCGAACTTTTGAATCCGGTCATTCAAAAAGGCAAAAAAAAACGTAAACAAGAAGCTTTAATCGAATCACAAAAGGGAGCACTTCTAAAATTTTATACACCTACAACAAGTCAACCTACAAACGATAGTGATACGCCTACAAATAATGAACCTACAAACGATAGTGATACGCCTACAAATAATGAACCTACAAACGATAGTGATACCCCTACAAATAATGAACCTACAAACGACGAAAAACCTACAAATGATGAATTTACAACCGATGAAATACCTATAAATTTTGTTGATCCAAGTCAATGGAATAATATTAGTATTAATCTAAGAGATATACTCGTAGAAAAAGGTCCGATTAAAATTCATGATTACGATTTTCCACAAGATGAACACTCAAGAAGCTTTAATACATCTCACTATATGCGAACATTACCAAATGGTGAAACACTAGAAAGAAAATGGTTGATTTATTCTATAGATTTAGATAGAGCGTTTTGTTTTTGTTGTAAATTGTTTAACGTGAATCAATGTACTAGTAGCTTAGCTAAAGAAGGTAATAACGATTGGAAAAATATTAGTAGTAAATTAAAAGAACATGAAAAAAAGTAAAGTACATATTAACAATATGAGAACACGGATGGAATTAGAGATAAGATTGGCGAAAAATAAGACAATCGATAAACAAAATCAAAATCAAATAAATAAAGAAAAAGAACATTGGAGAAATGTGCTAAAAAGAATTATTGCCCTTGTAAAGAGTCTTGGTACACATAATTTAGCATTTCGTGGGACAAATGAACAATTGTATGAAGAAAACAATGGTTTATTTTTAGCCGGTATTGAGATGATTGCAGAATTTGACCCGATAATGCAAGAACATGTTAGACGCATACAAAATAAAGAAATTCATAATCATTATCTTGGACCCAGAATGCAAAATGAACTAATACATTTATTATCAAATGAGGTTAAAACAAGAATTATTAAAAAGGTTAAAGAAGCTAAATATTTTTCAATTATTCTTGATTGCACACCCGATATAAGCCACAGAGAACAAATGTCCATTATCTTACGATGTTTAGATATTTCGCCAACTTCAATAGAAGTTAAAGAATACTTTTTAGAATTTTTAATAGTGAATGATACAACCGGTAAAGGTGTTTTATGTTCCATGTGGTTATGATAATGGTTCAAATATGAAAGGAAAACATAAGGGAGTACAAAAACGATTGTTAGAAGTTAATCCTAGAGCCTTTTATGCTCCATGTGGTTGTCATCGTTTAAATTTAGTTATTTCTGATATGGCTAGCGCTTGTGACAAAGTTCAAGATTTTTTTGGAACCATACAATGTATTTATTCTATTTTTGCATCATCCACTAAAAGATGGAAAATTTTACAAGATAATATACCATATTTAACTCTTAAATCATTATCACAAACACGTTGGGAAAGTCGATTAGAAAGTGTCAAAGCAATTAGGTTTCAAGCTCCAAAACTAAGAGATGCATTAATGGATTTATATCGCGATAGTACCGAGGCTAATGTTAAAAGTGAGGCTAAATCTTTAGTTGAAAATGATTTGTAAAGATTTGAATTTTTATTAGCGATGGTTATTTGGTATGAGATTTTACGTGCTATGAATGTAGTTAGTAAAAGCTTCCAATCAAAAGATATGTGTATTGATATTGCTATAAAACAACTAGATGGGCTTATTATTTATTTTAAAAAGTTTAGGGATAAAGGATTTGAAAATGCTATGATTGAGGCTAAAAAACTTGCTTTAAAGATGAGCATTGAACCTAGTTTTCGTGAAAAACGTGTTATTCGTAGAAATAGAAGATTTGATGAAAATGTTGATAATGAGACTTTGAAAACTCCTATTGATTGTTTTAGAACGGATTACTTTTTATACATAGTAGATCAAGCTAGTGTTTCACTCGAAAGTAGATTTGTTCAATTTAAAGAGTTCGAACAATTTTTTTGTTTTTTGTTTAGTATAAAAAAGTTAAAATCTTTAAATCAAAAAATTTTAAAAGATAAGTGCATTTATCTGGAGAACTTTTGGAACTATGATAATCATATTGATATTGATGGTTTAGATTTATTTGAAGAACTAAAAAATGCTAAGAGAAATTATACATGTAGAATCTGACACACTTACTAATATATTATATTAAAAACTTTAATTCTTTTCCAAATGCATATATCGCCTATAGAATTGTGTTAACCATTCCTGTAAACGTTGCTACCGCAGAACGTAGCTTTTCCAAATTAAAACTAATAAAAAAATACTTAAGATCTACAATGTCACAAGAAAGATTAAACGGTTTAGCTATTATGTCAATCGAAAAAGATTTTTTAGAAGAACTTGATTACGATAATTTCATCAAACAATTTGTCTCGGTTAAAGCTAGAAAAGTAGATTTCATTTAAACATATACTATAAATACAGAAAACATATGACTTTCAAAAAAAAAAAAAAATTAACTACGCCAATTATAAACTTTTTAGTTTATAATTGCCGGTCCCAAGCCCGGATAAAGGAGGAGGGTTTTGTTACTAAATATGTTAAAAATGATAATTTTGCAAAAGGGCCACCACTTCGTAGTTCGATTAGGGCCTTCGAAAACGTAGGAACGACTCTGCCAAGTCTGAGTACTCTCCGAGTAATCGCTCCAAGGTAGTGTCTAGACAATTTTCTTCAACTACGCCTAATTACCCGGTATCGATCATACTTAGTCAACCTCGCCCAGAATCGGATCTAGGAGTTCAACTCAGTCCGATTTTGACTTAAAAAAAATAAAACATAATTTCTATGTCTATTGTATTAAAAAATGAATATCATTTTCACGTATTTTGTTATAATTATTAGTAAAATTATGTTATTTGACATATCTTTTAATTTCCGAAAACGAATTTCTTTATAATTTATCATGTCCAGGTACTCCCCGTGTATTCTCCGCCTAGGTCGAGTACTCTCAACTTCCCGCTCGACTGACTTGAAAGCGTCTAACGACTTTTGCAACTTTTAAACTTGTGGTTAATGAATCATTTTAGATACATACAAGGGTGAGATGAACAATTTGTGGGCTACAAAAAGAACAAAGGGGGAAAGAAGACAAAAATGATGGATGAAGGGGTGAAATTGTTTATACATAAAAATAGCATAGGCAGAAAGTGATTTGATTGGCTAAAACGAGAAGTTAAAAGAAGGCTTGGATTTTTGTGGCAAGTACGTCCCCCCTCCCTCCACCTCAACCTTTTCCTTTTACTTTTCTTTATTTTATTATTATTTTTCTTTTATTTTATTCACTGACCGCATAATGAGCTTCCAAACCTTTTTTTTATTTTGTCTTTTTTTATTTTGTCGATTTCCTAATTCTTGATCCTTGGATCATTTTGTCTTTTTCTTCTTCTAGATTTTTTCTCGTAATTCGAAAATTACTAAATTCTATGTTGAATTCCTTTTTCGACGTCATCGTTTTGCGTCGATGAGAAGATATGGCTTGTATCTATAGACCTTTATAAAGCATTTTTCATGTCTAGAAATGTAATTTCACCTACAATTTTTAAGATGGCATATGAAAAGATAGTTAAAATCCCTAATATTTTACCTTTTTCTTCCTTTTAAGTCTTCATACCTTTTAAGTCTTCAACCCCTCGACTTCACTTAAATCCAACCTAATTGACACCAGCCTTCAATTTCGGCAAACCACAGGGAATTCTAAAGAACCCTAAATAAAGGCATGCAAATGAATCGTTTGTCGTTCAAGAGTCATCAACGGGTACAGAGTCTAGGGATTTCACCCCCTGCCCTAACCGATTTCTTCCCTTCTGATTTCTTTCTCTCAGTTGAAAGTTAAAACCCTTATATGCGAATATAGAGATTGTTGTTATGGAATGTGATGGGGCTTCTTTCTCTCAGGTGGAAGGATTGCAGATTTGGGGTCACCAATTGGGGCTTCGACTCTCGTCGTTGGTTTAGATGATCAGAGCTATCTATCCAGGTAAATTCCTTCAACATTTGTATGTTTAAAATTTCATGATCATTCATTTTTCTTCAACATTTGTATTATTATGTTTGATCGCCGATGATTGTGTTCGGTCAACTCTGTTAATCTCTGCTTAATGATCTTCATGGCAAGGGTTTTTCATTTTCCGGTCATAATTAATTGTGCCATTATTAAGATTTTATCTGATTTCGTTGTTCACTTGCAGTATTCAATCAGTTGTTTTAGAAATTAGGGTAAGCTATCATCAATCTCTTTATTACCAAAATCTCACCGCTATCTTCTATTCTTTTCATTTGATTTGATATTTCAATCTTATAAATATGTTATTAGTTTTGTTTATATCAATTACTGGTTATTTGTTCTCATTCGATTGGTTATTTGTTTTAAATGAATTACTGATAATGTATCAGCTCTCGTATTCATGCCTACAGTAAGAATCGCGAGTCGGCTGCAAGGTCTAGAGAACACAAACAGGTACTTAATTCTCTGTTGTTCTAAATAGGGGGTCAAGTTTTTATGATTCTTATGGGGTGGTTGTTCAGGCATACCAAGCTGGAGATTCAAGATGAAACAGACAGGATCACTGGGAAGTCTAAACAAATATCTCTAATTCCAATCCATCTCAGCAATTCAACATCTATTCCCCCAACGGTATGTTTGTAGTGACTGCAATATTTAAAGTAATAGCTGCTCTTGTTCTTTATTTCTCATACAATGCTGACATCATATCATGATTTTCTTATTCTTCCAGTTGTCAACTTAACTTTAATCGACTTACCAGGATTGACCAAAGTTGCATTTGGTACTTTTCTCCACCTTTCTCTTTATTGTTTGGATTAATTTTAAGCTTCATCTGAGTCTGATATAATGAGGGACAACCTGAATCTATAGTTGAAGACATTGAAAAGATGGTTCGAACTTACGTTGGTATATTATAAAGATTGTTTTGTTAAAACACTTAATGACATGTCATTTTGTTAAAACACTCAATGACATGTGACCTTCCTAGCATCACCATGATGTAACATTTCAGCCATTTCTTAGTTATTTGCATATACTAATTACTTGATTTTGTTCAGCCCAACTCCATCATACTGGCAATTTTTCCAGCCAACCAATCTGATGCAATGAAACTTGCCAGGGAGGTGGACCCATCGGGTATGCTTACCTATTTTTCTTTATTTTTTGGTTTATTTTCATTTGTATTCATATTGGTCAACTTGACTAGGTGAGAGAACATTTGGGGTGTTGACCAAGCTTGATTTGATGGACAAAGGAACAAATGCATTGGATGTGAGATCAATGAATCATATATTTCTTTCCTTTTAAACGTTATTACCTTAATGAATTAGAGCATTTTAGGACCTTTTTTTTAAGATAAAAGCTTATGTACTGATATGAAAAATCTACTTTGTAAAGGTCCTTGAAGGAAGGGCTTATCGGCTTCAGCATCCTTGGGTGGGAATTGTAAATAGATCCCAAGCTGATATCAACAAGAATACTGATATGATTTATGCAAGGCGGAGGGAGCGGGAGTATTTTGCCACAAGTCCTGATTATGGACACCTGGCAAGTAAAATGGGTTCTGAGTATTGGCTAAACTTCTCTCACAAGTAAGTTAAGGCCACTGGGGGCGTTTGGATATGCTTTTTGGGACTGATTATTGATTACACAAACAACTTATGCTCTTGATTATATAAAAATGTTTAAAAGTACGGAATTGTGCCTTGAGGTGTTTTCCCTTCGCCTCATGAGGCGTACGCCTCAAGTGGATGCGCATCACTACTGTGGCCATCTGTCGGAAGAAATGCGACAATGTCTGATCTACAACCGGCCCGATGTCGATGCACGGTTGATCGGGATGGAATACAAAGTGACGTAAAGAACTGTTTTTAGCTCTTCCTGACACGGAAAAACCGATGTGGCATAGCCACAAGTACGAGGTGACGAGCGGCATGCTCTTTCTTCCTGGTTTTGGCTGCCCCGGTTAAATGAAAAAGATCTTGAGAAAGTGGCGAAAACGTACAGAAACAAGATTCATTTTTGGCAGGTGGATAGAGGTACCGTAGGTGATGATGGCGCTAACACGAGATGGCCAACTCTACCCGAACCTTGCTAAAGGTATAGTCTTGTTAATTCTAATTATAGGGGTGTTTGCTGTTCTGTTTTAAACTGATTTAATTGAAAACCAAATTTGAAACTGAACCGAATTACATATTCAGTGTTTCAGTTTAAACCAAAATTGATCAAACAAAACCGAATTACATATGTCTTGCAGTTACTGTTAATGAGGTGGAAGCTTTATATGAGCTATTAATACTATTCTATTATAAAATGTTTTAATACTAAACTAGCATTCTATGTTGGTTTGACATGTTTTGTTTAAAAATCCGTTTACAGGATGAGTTCCAAAATGACCAAACCTGTTTCGGGTCAACCCAAAATGACCAAACCTGTTTCAGCCCTTACCATAAAATTGCCTATATTGACCCGTTACCAAACCCGGCCTCATACTTGAATTGTGATGATTGTACCTTTTGTTTATTATTCAGACGTTCACTGAAGCAGATAGTAAAGGTGATGGTAGGATCGACCAAGAAGAATGGAGAGAATATGTAGACAAAAACCCGTCGTTATTGAAGAACATGACTCTTCCTCATTAATGTAAGCTCTAAAACTTCCGCTGATGCAGGCTTCCTTTGAGTTATATACATGAGCATAGATAATCATGCATGTTATTATGTTATATTATTGCTTTTGTCCACATAAAAAAGAGACGTGTCACAATGAAATCATACATTCTGATCATTTTACTCATTAACGGGTCGACTCCAATGATTATATTTTTAATGGTGGATTTTCAGGGACATAACTTTGAGGTTTCCAAGCTTTGTGATGAACAACCAGGGAGAGGAGACGTACACGACAGGCTAAAACAGTCTTTTTCGTACGTGATCAACGTGTAAAAAATGTATCCAAGTGTGAAAGAGCCTGCCTGCCTTCCTTTTATACGAGCAGTTAAGATAAAACTTGGTTCTGTTTCATCATTTTGGATGCTTTATGTGCCTATTTCTACTTTGGTAATTGGGAGTTAAATGTTAGCCACTACATGATGGACAGAAACAGAAACATGAATAAAAATGTTGATTTTGGAAGCCTCTATAGATATAATATTGTATGTGTTTATTTTTTTTATTTGGATGTCATAATATACGTGTATGGATGGATGGCGTCATTGATAATTTAATTGTAAATATAGCCAATTAAAAACAAAATGCAATAACTGAGCGGGTCTAACTGTCAAAATGGACCTAAAGTTTATTTAAATAACTTTAACCTTAAATTTATATTATACTAGACAATATATCACAAGAAAATTTATATTGTACGTACGGGTAATCTTGATGTGTATATTTTTTCCGTCACGTATCGTTGGTTCCGCTGCAACGCGCGGGTTTCCACTAGTACGTTAAAGGGTCATGATAAAGAATACATTAGTCTTTCCGTATTTTATAGACATAGTTTCTTTATCGAGAAAATCACGAAAATAAATATCTGACAGGTTAAATTATAAAAAGAGCTAAGTGTCATTTACGTTCATGTGTTTATTTACTTTTGTCATTGCAGGTCAAAATTAAAAAAAATGTACCATTTTCCTCTCTGACATTCTCAAAACGTGTCATTTCAGTCTAAAAACTAAGACCAGTTAAAAAAACTTTGTTAGCTCAGGGACGAAAATGACATTTCATTCTAGATTTTTTGAACTGAAATGACAAATTTCGAGAATATGTCAAGGATGAAAATGTTACAATTTTGAAATTTGGTATGAAATGGCAAAAGTGGACAAACCACAGAGACTTAAATGACACTTAACTCTTATAAAAATAAACATGTTTCGCGTCTGAAGGAGACGGGACGTAATTCTTAGAGATTCAGCCTGCTATAGACTCATTTATCCTTGCGAATAATAAGTTTTTTTTACTTTTCCACTACAATTTTTAAATAAGCATAATTTTTTCATACATTCATGTTTTTTAAGAAAGTTTACACCAAGTTAAAGGAAATTTTATTATATTGAATTTAGTGTATTTTTTATAAAAAAAAATTATCATAAAATTTATGCTCGTTTAAAAATCTTTGTGAAAAGGTAAAAAAGTAGGTGTGGAAACCCTTGACACATTCTCTGACACAAACTTTGGGTCCCAGACGCAAAACTTGCATCTATTTCCGTGTTTGCGTCTCCTCCAGACGCGAAGCATGTTCATTTTCGTACTTTGACAGGTTAAAAAATCCATTTTCGTGATTTTCCCTTCTTTATCCCTGTATATGAGTGTATAATCTATAAACTTCAAATCAATCAAATCTTGAGAGGGTTGATTATCAAATGTAGGGGTGTCCAAACTGCTCGGCGCTCGAAGATCGTTCGATGATCGTTCGAAAAAGCTCGGAAATATGCTCGTTCGATTCATTGCTCGGTTAAAACCGAGCCGAGCAGCTCGGTTCGGTTTAAAAACGAACCGAGCACGAGCATAGGTACGCTCGCTCGTCGCTCGTTCGGTTTCGATCGAATTTATTATATATATATATATATATATATATATTATATTTATTAAATATATATTATATTTTTAAATATAAAAATAAAGATGTAGGAGAATATCCACATTTCAGCCCCTAATCCTCACCTCACGTCTTCTGGTCTTCATATCTAGTTCAAAAAAAAAAAGAAACAAAACCCTAATCTCTTATCTCTCTCAACTCTCAAGCCGCCGGCCATCCAGTTCCACCAGTCGCTTCCCTCGTCCGCCGGCCACATCCCTCATCCGCCGGCCATTCACCATCCGTCGGCTATCAACCGTCAGCCGGTCATTCAAAACGCACAGCCTCAAGGTTTGATTTTGTAGAATATTGTTCATCACAGTTTGATTTTTTGTTGATTTTCTGTTTATTTTCAGTTTCTCGCGTGTTTAATGGTTACATGAGCAGATTGAACCGTTCAATTTTTGTATTTAGTTGAATAATTGTTGTTGTTGGACCTGAAATTGTTCTAGTTTTGACTAATTTCTCTTGTTGTGGTTTAAATCTCGATTTATTTGCAACTGTTTTAGGCTCATTACTTATAAATTTGCTCAGAAAAGTTGTGTAGACTTTGTCCATTTGCTGTTCACTTTCAGTTTTAAGTTGTGTTGACTTTGTTCATTTGTTCATTTGTATTTTGGCTAAATAAAACCGAGCAAAAGCGAACCGAACCGAGCACGAGCATAAGATTTCTGCTCGATTACCTAAATCCGAACCGAACCGAGCGGCTCGGTTTCAAACCGAACCGAGCACGAGCAGACCTCCGTTCGGTTCGGTTCGGCTCATGAACACCCCTAATCAAATGTAGTCGTTCAATATGCATATATATAGAAAACAACCAACCATGAATCATAACTACATTTATGAGTTATACCAATGCTCAACTTACAGATCATAAGTCCAAAACTACTGCCTGGACCGAAGCAGGCCCATATAGACACTGTTCGGTCCGCATAAGGCCCATATACCACATTGCTGTCCCATGCTCAGTTTTTGGCTTCTCTCCCCACTGTGCTTGCTTCTCCTCAGGGGAGGCGCTTAGTGGAAACCGGGGTGCATCCGCCCCCGAATGTTTCGGTTAAAAGTGTAAAATTTCTGATTTTTCGTTCGAAAATTTTAAAGGATCGCCCCCCAATTATTTTGCCTAAATATTTATACAACATATAAATTGGGTCCCATGACTTTCGCCCCCCCCCCCCCCCCCCCCCCGAAACTTTTTGGCCAAGCTCTGCCACTGCTTCTCCTGGAGTCCTTGACTACCGATGATTGTAAAAACATCATTTTTTGCTTCTCAGCGAGTGCTTGCGGTTAAGCTACCGCTTCACAAAACATCTTGAGAGCGACTTACACTATATCGGCGATATAGTGCTCTATCAAACTCTTCGGGTTTGTTACTTTTGTACAATCTCGCTAGCGGATAGCGGAGGACATTAATGGGACATTTATACGCTACTTTCTTCAATCAATCAATCAAAAACATAAACAGAACCAAAAAGAATTTACTTTTGATTCATTTCTTGGGATAATCATAATTTCCAACAAAAACAACCGGAATCTGGCTTTACATATGATGGCAACTTACAAATCCAAACGGCTGCTATAAGACATTAGGACCACAAAGACATATCATATGTTATTTTTTCATATTCAATTGTATAAAGGATAAATTAATAATCAATATATGTGGTTTAGGATTTCCCAACACCACACCAATCTTCCAATGTATGTCATACACTTATACTTAGTATGATAGACATAACTAAAAGGGTTCGGGCTAAGGCGAATTGGTAACACACTTACGGTCCGCCTACCAGTGGTAGATCCAGTCCTGTTTTTTGGGTTTATATGAACGCACTCGGTTTGGAAAAAAAACGATAAAAGTTACTGAGAATCTTGTATAATTTGGGGAAAAAATTAATGAAAACCCACTAAAACGAACCCACTGAAAAAAGTTTTTCGATCCGTCAATGCCGCCTACCGGTTGAAGACTGTTGGAAGGTAAACTAATGTAACTTTCATATGATTAACATAAACACATTGAAATCACAACTGACAATATATCATATATATGTATTTCACTTGGCTTATATAATTGTGAGATCTAAACATAAACTCAAGAGACTTTAACTTAAAAGTTATCCACAATTAGTGCATGCTCTAAATCACAACTTGGTTGATTAGGCCCTAATTTGCTACACATACTAAAAACCTTAATTAGCTAAAACTTCCCAAATTAACTCGGCATCATACGAAGGCAAACGCGCAAGCGGGCACCCTTCAAACTTCGACTCACCCATCGCGACCCCCTTCAACTCACCCGACGACGCTAAACACCGCGAACTCTCCTCGTTCCAAACCCCGTTTTCCGACGAAACCAACTCACTTCCAACACAAGCAACAGAACAACAAGATTCACTTTTCAAACCAACACTTTCACTTTCACTCTCTCGCTTCTTTTTATTCTTCTTCCTATTAACCTTCTCTCTCCTAACCTTCTGGCAAATTGCTTGTATCTTAGCATCCACAGCAGTCTTCAGAGCATTCAACCTCTCTGCATCTCCAATCAAACCTAACCGACACGGGTCCTGTAAATTAGCGAAATTCAGCTTCGCGTATTCGCCTCGCAGCTTATACGCAGCCCGATCATACGCGTAAGCAGCCGCTTCAGCCGTCTCATAAGTCCCCAACCAAACCCTCACTCTATTTTGAGGTAATCTGATCTCTGCCACCCATTTCCCCCAATGTCTCTGCCTCACTCCCCTGTATAGCTTCTTGCAAGGATTCGAATAATAATCGGAAACCGAAGAGAACCCGATTGCGGTTGAATTCAGGGAAATTGAATTTCCAAACTTCCCCATGTTTTGTTCTGAGAATTTCTGGAGTAAATCTCTCTGTTTTAGGTAAACCGAAGAGCCGACTTGTTGACGAATGGATTTGGATATCGGTGATGAACTTTGTGTGAAGATTGAATCTAAAGTGTTGCAGCCATTCTGGGTGGTTATGATTAGGTTGGATAGAGATGATCCAGTGTCATTGTATGGATGGTTTGGGTGCATGATGGTTGATTTGTTGTAGGTGTTAGTGTTGAATGGTTAGAAACAGGGGAAAACAGAGCACTCTTCTTAAATGATTGTAGATTTTTTAAGTTTAAAATCTGTGTGATCATTAGGTTTCTTATTGGTGTATTTATACAAGTATATAAGTGTAAAACTTGAGATTTTTTTATGGATACTTTGAAATGACTTTCTTGCCCTTGGAACATGGTGTATGCTAAATCGCCAATGAGAACCTAAGACATGGGGTGTATTGGTAAAATTTTTGTTAGGTGTAACTAGACGCGTGCTTGCGGTATACGCATATAATGTATATATATGTGGGTCATCGGGGGGTAAAAGTGAAAGTGCACTAATTTTAACGTTATTTTACTAGTTTCGTGAAAATAACGTTAAAAGCTGAGGACGGTTAATCATGCATCATGTGGTGGCGTTGATAGCCGAAAGACAACGGGGTACATTCACTAATCGGCTTTTGTCCCAATTGCTGAGTGTTATGTGCCTTATGTCCAAGGCTTGATGCAAAACTACTATCGAGCCGGGGGTCTCACTGCAAGCAGACTCTCTATTCCTATGTGATAGAGGTAAGGTTGTCTACATCTTACAATTCTCAGACCCTACCTTAGCTTTGCTATTGATGGGATTTACTGAGTATGATGACGACCTTTAAAACGGATGAATTCGATAGTTTCCAAGACTTAATTTTACCATTTGTGTGACACCTCTAATTCAATAAATCTTTTTAAAGTCACGGGTACAAATCTTTTTTCAAAATTATCTCAAGGTCAAATGGAGAGATCTATGGGTTCATATTTGAGCCTCATTTTTAGTTGTGCAAAAAAGTGAACCTTTTGCTTCTTGTTGTTAGTAGGAAGATGGTAAAAGACTTTCTTCTTACAGTTAAGTGACATTTAAAAATTCATCCAGAATAGTGCCACGTGTAGTTGTGGTCTCCATAATTGCTTTTAACATATGGTGGTACGGGTCTTCTCCAGGAGAAATTTGCTTCCACACCTTTTTTTCCTCAATCTTTTTTTTTTCTAAAGCTGACAATATTAAATGTAAAGAGTCTAAAATTTTGTTTTGAATCAAGTTACAAGTGTAAACGCTTGATGTTTGTTTTAAAGTTGCATAGCAGCGTACTTACACGCGTTTACAGATTTCGACTTTTGATTATTCGATATGTTACATCCATGGATGAGCAAATTAACCGTTATAACCGATAACTGAACCATAACCGACATAGCTGAACCGCTATTAACTGATAACCGTTATGAAACTTTGATTAACCGACCAATCGTTTATGGTTATGGTTATGAATCTTTGGTTAACCGATATAACCGAAACTGAACCGCACTTGTAATGTTAAGTCTATAATTCGATATAATGAATTTATGTTTTACAATAACCGTGTAGAGGTTTTTTACTAGGACAAAAGTATGTTAATAACAAAATGATATTGATGTTGATGCCCTTATTTTGATGAAGAACTGAGGTGTTATAATCGTCCGAATCGTCTATATAACATTGGGTACATTATTACTTTACTAAAAGGGATCCCTGGTAGTTTAACCAAAAAAGTGTAGTCATGATTGTCTTATAAAAAAGGCCCAAGTTAAGTCCAACATAGTGGGTTTCATTCTTATTTTACAGGCCCATTAGCGTATAATTTTTTAAACTTTATACCAAAAGTTGGTTTTCATTAAAGTTTTTGGTTAATAACCGAAATTAACCATAACCGAAGTTTGGTTATGGTTATGGTTAAGAAAATCCATAACCAAAGTTAGCAGTTATGGTTAAAGTTAATGGTAAAAACCGAACCAAACCGACCCATACACACCCCTAGATCTACTTGATAGTTTTTGGTCTTGGTGTTGAAATTTTGGTTTCATATATACTTATACTTTGGTTGTCTTAACATTGTATCTTTCCTACAAGGTTTTCATTCCATGATAAAGATAGTTGTTTGATATAGAATCACTTTCTAGTTAAAAGAACTCTAAAAGAATGTCGTTTTAACTGTGAAAAGTAAAACGATTACGTAACCGAATAAGTGTCGTTGTTTCTCTCTCCCATTATATATGATCAAAACTGCCTGCAAGTACTTATATGATTCTGGTTTTTCTCTACTTAAATTTGGTTATGTATTACACGTTGCGCATAGCATAATTACATGCATAGTGACTATCTAGGCGATAGAATAGCTAGAAAAATGATAAATATTTTTTTCTAAATACAATGTAACGATCTAGACATAACACATGGCATTGGAGCTAAATTCAAAAGGTAAACCAAACCTTAAAGCAACACATGAACTTGTAGCGAATCATACTTCAACTTTCACATAAATGTGGAGACAAAATAAATTAACAAGTTTGAAAAATCATACCACTAATTTTTAAAGACCCTTTTACGCCCGTAGTACTTCTCAAAACTTTTCTAGAATATTAAAGCTTGTTTTCAAAGAGATATTAGATCATTTAAATGTTTGTGTATATAAAGTTGTACACATGCGGTTTTATGCGCACATGGTTTAAATAAATTTTAATATTTTATTTTCATTTTATATTTTTAAGTTAATATTTAAGTTATTCTACAAAGACTCCTAATAATAAGAAGTGTACAAAGACACAATTGATCACACAAGATGACACAATGTCTCGCAAAATATAACACAGTGCCAAAAAATATAACACAATGTCGAGGAAAAAGGACACAATGAGTCGCAAAAAAACACAAAGACGCAATTATAGAAAAGACACAATGATATTAAAAAACACAATGATAATAAACAAAATTTTTAAAATCTGCAACCGATAAATCTAAAAGTGAAAACTTAAAATCTCACATCGTAGAATTCGATAAGACGGTTCTAATTCCGCTTGAGTGAGATCAATCGAAGTCCATCTGATACCATTTGTACGACTTCTTATATTTAGGAGCCTTTGTAAATAAACATATTATCAAAATTGATTTCATCGCGTCGTCGATGCATGCCCTAATGCCACTTTCTTCGATCGTAGTCCACGGTAAATGTCACACCCTGGCTTTTGGGGAAACGTGGTTTATTTGGTGTGACTTCTTAATACCATAGCAACAATCATAACAATGTTATATGATAAAAAAACACAAGATGTTTATCCATTAAAAGAGTTTAGAAAATACCATAACAACATTGTCTGAAAATACCAACGCCAAATTAAGTTACAAACCATTACGTGTTTAAACGAGTTCACAAGACTCAAACAAAAGTACTTAAATAAAACCCTGAGTTTAGAATTATGTATCCCGTCCAGGAAAGGAATACACTCTCTAAACTCAACAACCCTGGATAACATCTTTTATTCAACGCAGCTAGACACATGCATACCCCGTCAGATCCGCTAGTTCCCTGAAATACATGTAGTTTGAAAAATTAACAAAAAGTTGAGCGAGTTCATGTGTATGTGAGTATGTATAAACCTTTGTATTCAATGTATGTATGTATGTCCCGGTATGATTGCAAACAAGGAAAAGATCGCCAATGGTTTGCAAGGCCACTGATATGTGTGACGGTGTAGGAAGACTCAAACCTAGCAAAGTTGTACCGGGCTTCCGGCTGGAAGACATAGTCACCTCTATGGGCCGCCCCGGCCTCATGGGTGTGGGCTCGCTACACCCAAATAGATCTATCACTCATGCCCCTCGGTCCTGATACGAGGATTAATGGTCCCAAGTATCCGCCTACCCTATCACATGATCTATGGTTCTTTCCTAGGCTAATCATACCAATAGTATTGTAAGTATCCCTTTGTAACATGTATTTCACCCCCGAAGTAAGTAAACAAAACAGTTTAAGGAAAAGGGGGACATGAACTCACTGTATTGCGTCTTCCGAATGTGTAACCCAAGTCTCCTCAGCAAACACGACTACCTACAGTGTACTAACGTCTATTAGACGAACGTGCCGTGCCTTTGCTTAGTATGAAGGTTTTTGAGTTACGTTATTTGTGTTCCCAAAATTATTCCAAGTTATAATTATTAGTTAAAATAATTATTTTAACTTTAAATTATAGTTAATGTTTGGAATAATTGTTAAACAATATTTCGTACTCCTACTTCTCAAGTATTTTAACTTCGTATTCCCTTCCCAAGGATGGGGGTATTTATACATGTATATTTGTAGTTTCGAAAAAAATATTTTAAGTCCCACTTAGAAAGATTTATTTAACTTATTTGTCCAAAAATAACGTATTCTCAAAATATATGTATTTTTCCCAAAAATAATATATTTTTATTTCTTTAGTTTCCAAAATAATATTTTACCAAAAAAATATATGTGTAAGAGCATTTTCTGGAATATTTCATAAGTTACGTTTCCGCGTTCGGCTTCACAATACCAAGTGTGTAACTTAAATATTTTATTCCTTGATGTTTTTGGTATTATTTTGGAGTTGTAAATGTCATAGTAATTTGTAAGTTACATTATTTTACCCTAAAATAATATAACTAGTTCACAAAATAAACAAATATTCACACACGTGTCTTAGTATAAAATATATATTCTAAATATATATTTACCCAATTTTATTTACAAAAACCAACCTCCAATACTTTGTATTTTTGTAACAAAACCTATGGCGAAGTTTATTTTGAAAAACAAGGTTGAAAATATACTTGTAACACTTGTTTAGAAAATATTTTCTAAGTGTTGGAATTTTTGAAAATTTCGCCAGAGTTTCGTTTGTAAATGGAGGTGTCCATGCTTATTAGCATATCATTTTCTTTTCGGAAATCATTCATTCAATCAACAACAAGTTACTAAACAACATTACACTAGTCAAGTGCAAAAACAATGCATTTTATATAACAACATGAACTTGGTTTTTCATAAAAGCGCGTAGTAACTTAGTGGGGCGTTTAGTGGGTTTAGTTACCCTCCAAAGTGTGTTTACTTTTGTTAAAATCTTACTCTCGGGGTTTTTAGATGTTCACAACTTGTGAACTTATTTTACAAAAATACTTGCTTATAATATTTTCTTGGTTTACTAGACTTACTACACTTATTTTGTTACTAAAATTGTGTAGGTTTAACAAAAGTCATAACCCTTCAAAAATCACCTTCTACTCTTGGTTTATTTAGAAAAACCATTTGTAAACCTCGGATCCATACGATCATCAACTCACTTTGTTCACTTATTTTTCAAGAAATCATTTTGTTACCAAGTTTATGTTGAAATATGGAGGTGATTCCTTTATGTAAATCACTAATCACCTCCTAACTTGTTAACTTAAGTTTTTAATCTTACTTTAACAAGTTCAACCATGATGTTCAACATCATATTACTAGTAATCATCAAGCAAGCATCAAGTAATCAACAACATAACAAAACAACTTTATTTCATCAAGATTTCATCTTATTTCATCATCATGTTATCTTTATGTTCAAGACTTATGTTTATGATCTTTTAGTGTTCTTGGGATTTCATCATAATATAACTATTAACCACCATAAACATGAAGTAAATAAGGATCAAAGAAGCTTACTACTAGTTTTTAAGCTAGGGAAGATCAAGCTTGGAAATGTAGAGGATAAAAGCAAACTAGAGAGGTCCTTGATGATCCGTGAGTTCCACACTTCGTTATTCACCTTGATACACCTTGTAGTGAGCTTGGAATCCTTGAATCAAAATCGAAAATGGGTAATGTGTACAGGGGTGTTCTCGGCCGAGCTATGGAGGAGAGGGAGAGAGTGAGTTGTTGGTGATAAGTTGAAGATGATGGTTATGTGGTTTTCTTATAATCAAGTTCTTTTATCCCTTGGTTAATGTGTCAACATAAGTACATACATAATCACCCATAATCTCTAAAGAGATTACATGGGGATTGTGCAAAATTTAAAAAAAAAAATCTTGTGGGGCCATGCTTGAACCGAAATCAGCCAAGGGGGGGGGGGGGTTAAGTGTAATATTTGATGGTAAAATGTAATAAGTGGAAGGTTAAAGTGGTATGTCTAATGTTTAGTGTGTACCATGTCTTATGTAATGTGTTTAAGTGTTCGGGAACCAATACTAGCTCAGAAAAAGTGAGACAATGTTTTTAACAATATTTTTGTGTTCCGGGTAATGTCCGGTTATTCGGTTAGATACCGTTCCGTTAAAGTGCTAAGTTATTCCGTTTAGTGTCTTTTATGTAACTTTTTGTGACATTTTTAATTCCCGGCACTTAGGAAAGCATACAGGACCATTTTGTCATGTTTTTGCACATTACTAGCATATTAAAATGCTGAATTTTGTTAATAGATGCAGAATTTTGCATTTTAAGTGGGTTTTAGGCACTTTCCGGCACCTAAACTATCACCTAGCGACGCAGTTTTATGGTCCTTACTTCCCTACACTCCATACTAGTGTAGTACCTTGTCCCTGGCTCATACTAGGCCTCAATATAGTGTCTGTCTATGTGCTGGCATTGTCAGGATGTTTCTGAGTTATCCGCTCACTGTGCTAACTGTGCTTTGTGCATCAAGTTTGTCACTAAAGGTTGTATGTAATAAATGGAGTGACAGTATGAAATGTGATGCATATGTATGTATGTACATAAATCAGAAAGCCGTTTAATCATATTGAATCAAGCACAGTCATTAAGCACAAATTTAACAATTTATTAATTGTACGGATACCTGTAATTGTGAGGGTTGTCACAGTAAAGGATTTAAAGGATTTCGTTGGCGATTGCTTGGAATCATTTTGTAGATAAATAAATTAATTAAGGATTTAAAGGATTTCGTTGGCGATTGCTTGGGATTATTTTGTAGATAAATAAATTAATTGAACAAAAGGGTAAAAGAATAAATAAAGTTTAAAAGGTATCTATATAGGTTTTTTACAGGATGTGTGTATAACGGCTATTTTAATGTTCGAAAATTGAAACTTTGGACACCACGAGAGTCGGTGAACAACCATCAACCGGGAGAGTTTTTAGCGGCACCGACAGAGAGGGGGTAGTGTTACCGCCAGGGTCGTGGGATATCGCACCCGCTTACAAAACCATACCGACCTCCTTAACTTTTTGTATTTATACTAGTTTTATGTCCGTCCGCATTGCGGGGCGCTAAGCCGAATATTTCTCAACCAATTAAAAAAACACTACCATAGTTTTGCTAGGAAAAAAAAAGCTAAAATGATATCAAGATTGTAATTTTGAGCTGGGGGCAAAGTTGAATTTGTCAGAACAATGAGCGAGTGTTAGACAGCTGCCTGAAACAAATAAAAATTACATCAAATAAACAAAGAGTAAATTACAAGTTTTGTCCTTTATCTTTACATCAAATTTCAGGCGCTGTCCTTTAGCCAAAAAGTTGACAGGCGGTGTCCTTTATGTTGCCAAATCTTGCAAGTTTTGTCCTTTTAGCCAAACCCAGTTAGATTTTTTGGTTAAATCTGGTCACTCAAGGGCATTTTAGTCTTTCTACCCCATTTATTTAATATTATCTAAAAATAAAACAAAAAATTTTAAAATATTATTATTATTATTATTATTATTATTATAGAGTAAATTACTGACCACCATCACCACCACCCTCAACCGCCGCCACCACCACCACTACCGCCACCATTAAACACACCTTAAACCGCCCAACATAACAATCATGAAACCCAAAAGATGAAGAACCAAATCGGAATTATTAAGTATCATCAAAAGATGAAGAACCAAATCATATAACGAACCTGAATTGCAAACAGAAATAAGCAGGCTAACCCGAGCCACCACCATCAACCACACCTTCACCCATCGTCGCACCTTACCCAACACCACAGCCACCCCTATACATTTTCGGCGCCACCACCATCACCAAACATTCACTGCTACTTGCATCATATTCACCCCCCTGACCATTCTCAACAAACCCAAATACCAAATCAAAAACCCCAAAAAATCCCCAAAAACAAAAATATAAAAAACCCTAAAAAAACAATTCCGGCATCGATTCTCCGACCACCACCACCTGCAATCGCCTATAACATCACCTCCACCGCCGAACCTACCCCACCACCACAAACCACCCCTTCACCACCGAATCTCCTACCACCCACCTGCATGTCACACCCCGATTTCCACGTGTCACCGGTGGGCCCGGTGGGGGAGTATCGTGACGTCATGGTTGGCAACGTAATAGTCAAACAACACAATATAATAATGCACAGCGGAAGCAAATTTAAAATAAGATACAACCGAATTTATTTATTGTAAACAAAGTCACAAATTATCCGGTGTTTATCCACAGTAGGATCGAATTAAAAACATTGTTTATGGTTTAACAGACTTCGGCATCTTAAGTTTGCGAGACTTCTAATGATGCTTAGGAGAATCCCAGCCTATTTCGCCTAGTACCTGCATTTAATCTTTTTGGGAAAATACGTCAGTTTACACTGGTAAATACATTCAACTGACTCATTTTATAAATGATTGAAAATTGGTTTGGATGCACATGGCATAAACATTTTTATTAACTTGGGAGAATTATTTAATATTATAATCTTGTGAACGATTTACATGTTACTTATGCGTTCAGTAGCCCGGAACGTATTCCGGGTTAAAGATCAATAGACACACCACTTTAAGTGAGTTATACACGGGAGTACGCCTACACCCCGTGCTCAGGTCGTGGCTATCTCGTAAGATAATGCCGAGGATATCCGGGACATGGTCATTAACCCCCCAAAGGCTGTAAAGTAAACACATCTGTTTAAAACGAGCCGATCAAATTATTCAATTAACCACTAAGCGTGGAAGATTTGATGCTCGATCAAGCGGTACGCTATGTACCGTAACCCAAGCCCGTATAGGGAAAATAAGTTAAAAGTATTTACCTTGATGCAAAGTATAGTCACAATAATCAAATAGCAGGTAGCTTTTACTGTTTCTCCTAATCTGGAACGAAGGTTAAATATAACCTATTAGAATTCTAACGGGTCTTTTATTAAGCTTAAGCTTAGACCGGCTAGTTTTAAGATACGGTTCGTACGCACGATTAAGCGAAGACCGGATAGAATGTGATTCAGACCCGACAAGTTTGGAGACTTGTTTAATATGGGTTTATTAATCACATTCTGGATTTTGAGATAAAACCGATAAGGTTTGACCCGTTTCGGCTAATTTATGTAAACTTGTTACATAAACCGAGCCGAACGCGTAATATGCGTAACGGGTATTCGTAAGAGCCATATACAGGTTTCCTAAGTTAATATGCTTCAAATATGTTGTAACATCAGTAGGATGTCTTTCGTTATGCCCCGAACTAATTTAAATACAAACTATGCCCCGTAGGGGTAGTTTGGTCATTTTAAAGTTTGTAAAAGTGTTTATATGTTCAACTGAGTTACAGGTCTGATGTAAACAGCAAACATATTCATTTTGATGTGTTATAACAGTAGGCTAAGGCATATATGTGAAATTTATCATATTTAACCAAACTAGGCCCCGTGGGGGTATTTTGGTAATTTCACATAAGCCGACAAGCTCAAAACTAAGGTCTGAGTTTATCAACTTTTGATTACTGTTAAGATATGATAATTTGCCTCTTATATCAGTAGGTATCAACCCGGGTATGTCCAATATAATTTTAAAACATACTATGCGCTAATAACGCTAAATAAGGCGATTAAGGGCCATTACCGGGTTCGATACTTAAATCTGATATTTTTATATTTCCAGAAGGCTTAAAATAATTTATTTATCATAACTAATCAGTAGCAAAAGGTTTGGAGTCGTTTGGATGTGTAAAACTCATTTTATGGCCCGTAAGGGCAAAACCGACAATTACCGGATTAAGCCTACGACTACTAGTTATGCTCGACCTAAAATTAATTAAAAATCTTTAAAAATTCCAAAATAATATATAACATTAGTGGGTAAAATATTTGATATCAAAAAGTATGTTTAACTAGGCTTTACGCTAATTACGCCATGTTGTCAACATAAGGCCTTAATTTAGCGACAATGAGCATAACTCTTAATCTACAAGTCAAACTGATGTCAAACTTTGCAAACAAGTCTTTATATCAGTAACTAAGGTTTCTACACTTTTACATTTTCATAAATCATGATTTAAGGTAATAAGGGCATAACGGTCCACGTATGAGCATTTAACGGAAACTTGCATATTAATTGGATAACTAGTGAACCAAGGCGTATGATCACAGAGGGTTGTTCTAACATGTATCCTAATCCAATTTAAGCTCTGAGGCATTTCTAAAATATGCCCAAACGGGTCAGAACTGAAAGTCAACCGAAAAGTCAAACTATGTGACTTTCGGTTCCGAACCGGGTCTAAACAGGAAATAGTCGGGTTGAACATGTTGGGACATGTTCTTACACTTATTTCTAAGTTATAACAATGTTCAAACAGGTTACAAATGTTCTAGATAGCTAATTATGCATAAATGACATTTTAAGCAATATGTTGACTTTTTAAGTAAATGTTTGACCCGACATTTGACCTGCTTAGGATGGTGATCAGGGGAAACCCTTTTGGGGTTTTATTACCCACATAAATACCATTCTAAAACTACTTTTAATTCGAGATAAGACTGAGTCATTAGTGACTAATCTCGAAGTCAAACCGTAATTACGACGGTTTGACTTTTAGCTAATTAACTAAGCTAAACACAACCAAATAAGAACTAGAAGACTTACAAGAGTCCAATGCACGAATTAGGAGCAGAGGGGAGAGTTCCTTAGCTCCAGAATCAATCCAATTATGCAGGAGAGATGTGTGAATGAATGTTGCACTTGAAGGCCCTTTATATAGTGGTTTACACACCACAATCTATTGACACAAGGGTCTACATCCTTCCACAATGGTTTAACACATGTCTCTAGTATGTAGAGGGTGCCTAGGGGTCGTTTATAACAGATAAAAACCGAACAAACAGGTCACAATCGCGAAATAACCTGCTGCAGAAGGTTTTTGTCGCTGGGCACCCCTAGCGCACCGTTACGCTACATCTGTAGCGGTGCGCTAGCCCGCTACAATGGGCCGTTGACTTATCAGGGTAGCGCACCGTTACGCTACTCTTGTAGCGGTGCGCTAGCCCCTTCTGAGACGTAAATTGTTGTTGTTTGTTGAAGTTTCGTAAAGGTAACCAATCATTTCGATCTTGGGTCCTATACCAGCACTCATGGACTTCCCAAAACGGTCTTGCACAGTATCAAACCCCACCATAATGATATGTTTGTTTTGGATTCAATAGCAAGACCCGTATATCTCGGTTTACCATTCAATTCACTAGTGGGGTCAAATCATGCTTTTCAAGATCCATTATTGTAGACAAAATTCTGTATTGAGGGTATAAAAGAGGTGTATAACATTTAATCGGGTCTTGGGATTTATAAATAAGGTCGTTCAGAGGTAACAGTTTAACATGACGTCACTTTAAATCCTGCCGAATCATCTTTATTAAATCCGGGTTTACAACGCGTTTTGTCTGACATGACACGTGTCGTTTTATTATTGAACCCGAAATTTTCGAGGTGTTACATCCTCACCCCCTTAAATAAATCTCGACCCGAGATTTACTGAAACAAGTAAGGGTACTTTTCTTTCATCGTGGATTCAACCTCCCACGTGAAATCGGGACCTCTACGGGCATCCCATTTGACCTTTACAAAAGGTATATGCTTTCTCCGAAGCTTTCTTACCTGTCGATCTTCAATCGACACAGGTTTTTCCACGAATTTCAAGCTCTCATCAATATGCACATCTGTATGCGGCATGACATGTGATTCGTCAGCGGAACATTTCTTTAGATTGCAGATGTGGAACACATTGTGAATTCCACTGAGCTTTTCTGGTAAGTTCAACTTATAGGCAACTGACCCGACACGTTCGATAACCTCGAAAGGTCCTATGTATCTCGGACTTAGTTTGCCTTTCTTTCCAAACCGCATCACTCCTTTCCAGGGTGACACTTTAAGTAGGACTTTTTCACCCACTTCGAAGTGAAAATCCTTACGACTTGGATCCGCGTAACTCTTCTGCCTATCCCGGGCAGCTTGGAGATTTTTACGAATCTGGACAATCTTGTCCGTCGTTTCGAATACGATCTCTGGTCCTGATAACTGGACTTCTCCAACTTCCGCCCAACAAACTGGCGATCTACACTTTCTACCGTATAATGCCTCGAAAGGCGCAGCCTTTATGCTGGTATGGTAGCTATTGTTGTAGGAGAATTCGATCAATGGTAGGTTCTTATCCCAGCTACCTTCCAATTCGATCGCACATGCACGTAGCATGTCTTCTAACGTTTGAATTGTACGCTCACTCTGACCGTCAGTCTGAGGATGGTAAGCCGTACTGAAGTTCAAACGTGTGCCCAAAGATTGTTGGAAACTCTTCCAAAAGTGTGACGTGTACCTAGTATCCCGGTCAGAGATAATAGCTACAGGTATGCCATGTAGGGCTACAATCTTATCAACGTATAACTGGGCTAACATGTCGGAGCTATAAGTCTCCTTGATGGGTAAGAAATGAGCTGACTTAGTCAGTCTGTCAACTATAACCCATATTGTATCATTTCCTTTCCTTGTCTTGGGTAACTTGGTAATAAAGTCCATAGTTACCATTTCCCACTTCCACGTAGGAAGTTCAGGCTGTTGTAGCAAACCTGACGGTTTCTGATGCTCGGCTTTGACTTGCGCACATGTCAAGCATTTTGCTACATGGGCGGCTACAGACTTTTTCAAGCCTATCCACCAATAATTTGCCTTTAAATCCTGGTACATCTTGTCAGCTCCAGGATGAACGGAGTATTTGGAACTATGGGCTTCTTGGAGGATGACATCACGAAGTCCTCCAAAAATTGGAACCCATATTCGTCCGTTTAACCGTAAGATTCCGTCCTTGCTAAGAGTCAACTGCTCCTCAGTTACTCCTAACTTTTCATTAGGATAGTTAGCTTCCAACACAGCTTCTTTCTGTGCAGCTAACACCCTTTCTATCAAACTGTTCTTTATCTCCATACGCCTGGCGTTAATTCGAATGGGTTTAACCCTTTCCTTTCTGCTCAAGGCGTCAGCGACTACATTCGCTTTGCCGGGATGGTATTTGATTTCACAATCATAATCATTTAAAGTTTCCATCCAACGGCGTTGCCTCATGTTTAATTCTTTCTGGTTAAACAGATGCTGGAGGCTCTTGTGATCAGAAAAGATCACAAACTTGATTCCATAAAGATAATGCCTCCACAGTTTTAGTGCGAACACAACGGCACCCAATTCCAAGTCATGGGTGGTGTAATTCTTTTCGTGCACCTTTAACTGTCGTGATGCATAGGCAATAACCTTGCCTTTCTGCATAAGCACACACCCCATGCCAGTATGCGAAGCATCGCAATAAACCACAAATTCTTCAATTCCTTCTGGCAATGTCAGTACTGGGGCGTTGCTCAGCTTTTGCTTCAGAATATCAAAGGATTCTTGCTGCTTAGGGCCCCAAACAAACTTAACTTTCTTCTTAGTTAAGGAGGTTAGGGGTGCAGCAATCCTTGAAAAATTTTCAATGAAACGCCGGTAATATCCTGCTAATCCCAGGAAGCTACGAATTTCTGTTGGCGTCTTTGGCTCTTGCCAGTTCATTACTGCTTCAACCTTAGCGGGATCCACCTGGATACCACGCTCACTGACCACATGTCCCAGAAATTGGACTTCCCTAAGCCAAAATTCACACTTGGAGAATTTGGCATAGAGCTTCTCCTTATGCAGAAGTTTGAGAATACATCGAAGATGTTTCTCGTGGTCAGCTTTGTTCTTAGAATAAATGAGAATGTCGTCGATGAAAACGATGACGAATTTATCTAAGTGCGGCTTGCAAACGCGATTCATGAGATCCATGAACGCAGCCGGTGCATTGGTGAGCCCAAAAGGCATCACTAGGAACTCGTAGTGACCGTAACGAGTCCTAAATGCAATCTTGTCTACGTCTTCATCTTTGACCTTCAGCTGATGGTAGCCAGACCTCAAATCTATCTTTGAGAAGTAACTCGCCCCTTGCAATTGATCGAACAGATCGTCGATTCTGGGCAGAGGATACCTATTCTTGATCGTGACTTTATTAAGCTCACGATAGTCGATGCACAGGCGCATCGACCCATCCTTCTTCTTGACAAACAGGATTGGCGCTCCCCAAGGAGATGAACTAGGTCTAATGAAACCCTTAGCCAGCAATTCATCTAGCTGCGTCCGCAACTCCTTCATTTCCGTGGGTGCCAATCGGTATGGAGCTCTAGCAATTGGTGCCACTCCGGGGATGATATCGATCCTGAACTCGACTTGTCTATCTGGTGGTAGGCCAGGTAGATCTTCAGGAAACACTTCTGGGTATTCTGAGATGACAGGGATGTCTTCTAACTTTGGTTTGGGCTCATCAATAATCACCTGTTCCATGTAGATGACACACCCCTTCTTCAAACATTTTGAAGCCTTGAGCATAGTCACGTGCTCAGGCAGTCCGTACTGGGTATCTCCCCGAATGGTAAGTGATTCACCAGACGGAGTCTTTATTACCACCTGTTTCTGGTTACAGACGATTTGGGCCTGGTTATGAGATAACCAGTCCATACCCAGAACTATGTCAAAACCAGCTAATTTAAACGGAAGTAGGGACAGAGGAAAAGAATGGTTCTTAATGGATATAACACATCCATCTAACACAGTAGAGACGGTTTCAATGGTACCATCTGCTAACTCTACCTCATAATTCACTTTTAGGGTTTTGACAGGTAAATTCAACAATTTACAAAATTTATGATCTACGAAGGACTTATCTGCGCCTGAATCAAAAAGTACCCTTGCAAAAACATCATTTACAAGGAAAGTACCTGTTATGACGTTATCATCCTGCACAGCTTCCTTCGCATCCATCCTGAAGACTCTGGCGTTAGTCTTCTTAGCCTCCTCAGGCTTCTTGTTGTACTTAGGGCAGTTAGTCTTTATGTGGCCCTTCTCATTGCAACGGTAGCACGTCGCATCTTTCATTTTCTTGCAATCCAAGGTTTTATGGTCCGTGGACTTGCAAATCCCACATGCAAAGGATTTCGACTGAGTCCGGGAGCTCGACTCCAGTCTGCACTTTCCATAGTGCTGTTTCTTGCAAGTTTTACACCTAGGCTTCTCATCAGACTTATGCCCATCCTTCCTCGACTCGGATCCCTTCTTGTTATCACCGTTACCACGGTGTTTCTTGTTCGACCTACGCGAACCATCATCTTCTCGTTTCCTCTTCTCAGCATCTTTATTCCTCAGCGATCTCTGTCGGACCGCATCCAGTGTGAGGGATAAAGAAAGGTCAGTTACAGACCTGAAGGTAACTGGCCGAGAAGCCTTTACACTGGCCTTGATCTCGGGTTCTAACCCACCAATAAAACGGGCGATCCTCTTTGGCTCAGGGGTTACCAGGTAGGGAACCAACCTGGACAGTGTATTGAAGCTTGTCAGGTAAGCTTGGCAGTCGAGGTTCTTCATCACCAATGACAGAAAGTCATATTCTATCTTTTCCACCTCATGTTGAGGGCAGTAATTATCTTTGATCAGGGCAATGAATTGATCCCACGTCATGCTATACAACGGGATCTTTCCGGAGGCCTCCATCAGAGATCTCCACCATGCCAATGCTTCACCTTTGAAGGACTGTGACACAAACTTTACTATATCCCGTTCCGCGCACCCGCTGATG
Organism: Helianthus tuberosus; assembly: GCA_030545235.1. NCBI lineage: Eukaryota > Viridiplantae > Streptophyta > Magnoliopsida > Asterales > Asteraceae > Helianthus > Helianthus tuberosus. The sequence continues at coordinate 7,964,421 of CM060385.1, forward strand.
TCCACCACTGTGTCCATTTCATCCAGCCAAGTCATGCAATCAACGGCCCCTTTTTCCCCTGTAAAATCCCGGGGCTTGCAAGACACGAAGTATTTGTAAGTGCAACCCTTGTTACGGGGTCCTTGATGCAGTACCATATGCTGGGATTGGTCACTTTGATTGTTGGTGGACTGACGGTCATCACCGTCTTTCTTAGGTCCGTTCTTCTTGGGAGGAGGCTTGTTATGAGCCTCAGAATGTGTCCTTGGCTTTGAATGTGATACAGAGTGGGTCCTACTCCGGGTACCACTGTATTCTTCATATTGCCTATCCAAGGCTTGAGTGACAGCGCCATCAATGATCGCTTTTAGTTCGGCGCCCGTCAATGTAATCTGGGCGTTCTCATTTGGCGCCACAGGATGGCTATTGACTTCATTAGAGTTAGCCATTTGTATTGAACTGCTACAGAAAACAAGAACAATATTTTATTTGAAAGTTTATTATGGAATTACCCCTTAGGGTAACTCGTTAACCATGGTAACAGAGACCCTATTTGGTTAACTTATTAATCGTATTAATTTAGGATTTCAATTAAATTTATCCTAAACATAAAACCATAACAATATATATATATATTAGCACATAAGGCTTGGTCACATGGACAATTTAATAAACTATGATTTCAGAGAATCAAGACTTTTAAGGTTTGAACCTAGTTCATTACCTTTATTAGACAGGGAGTCATAGCTACCACTGTCTTTTGGCTTATATAGAAATGAGCATGGCCCGTAGGCGCTATATTGCCACGTATGGTTGAATATGATCACCTTAATTGATGATGTAAATCCAGGATTCAGAGATCATTATACTGGATTAGGAATCTTCTAAAGAATCCTTATTCATTTAAAAATGACATGTGATTTTTAACGAATCACTTCTGCCAGGAGTGTTAACATGTTTTAAGATGTTAACAGGGATTTGAATCCTTTAAACCGGTCTTACCATTTTGGCCCGGTCTTATATTTGACACGAGGCTAGGTTTCACACTTAAAGATTCTTAATTAAATAATTACTTAGGCAGATTAAAAAAAGAATGATTTTAATTTATTTATTTCATTTATAATTTATTTATGCACAAATGGCACTAATGAAATTTATAAAAACAACACTCCATTAAGTTATACAATATTACATATTGCCCTAAATGGGTCTTTCACACATGAAATTTGCCCACGTAGGAGCTACAACATACTAACATGCCGACGCAGGGGTCTTACAGAAGACATGCCCACGTAGGGGTCTTACAGAAAGACATAAGTCCACGTAGGGACTAAACATACAACTTACCCTCGTAGGGGTTTATGGAAAGATAGACCCGCGTAGGGGTCAATACACACAACAACAATCACACCCACGTAGGGGCTTAACAACCAAATACAAGAGAAGATAACTGTGGAAGAATTCAACGACTCTTCTTATTCTTTCCCTTGATCAAACCAACCAATCCTTGTAAGAAACTCTCCGTCTTCTGGCGGTCGCGGCGAGACTCCTGCTCAACCTGATTCAATCTATGTAGAATTTCCTCCCGTTCTGGGGGAGAAAATCGTGGCGGCTGAGACTGCGCTCGAGTGATAGGCCTGGGAGGTATTGGGTATCCCTGATTCGGGTAGCTTACCCCCCATGGATCTCCGTAGGGTCCTTGGGCATTGAAGGAGTTATAATTTGCTGCTTCCATATAAGGATCTGCCTCAGCGTATCCGTAGTTGTTGTAAGTTGGTTGCTCAAACGGGTTGTAATTATTTGGACCCGTGTACGCTGGTATTGGGTTTTCAAAACCCATGGGCGGTGGCTGTTGATAAGCTGGCTGCGAAGGCCCACCCATTTGTGGGTCCTCCCAATGAGGCGGGTAGTAACTTGCACTTGACTGCCTTGGGGAGCTAATATGAAAGTCCCCTGGTCGCACCGACATACGTGCACCGGTTCTTCTACGCCTTGGCTGTTGAGGAGGTGGCGGTTGAACTGGTGGCGGTGGAGGTGGTGGCGTAACTGCCACAAACCTATGATCCTCTGATGAATCTTGATGATGCGGCTGTGGCTGTGGATCCTGTTGCTGCTGAGACTGCTGCTGATGCTGCCCATGTGATGACGAGTGGTGTGATGGTGTATAATACCATGGGTGTTGATTAAAGAAAGCTTGGAAACTGTCGGGACCACCATAGGGTGATCCGTGAAACGAAGATCCGTCCGAGATCTCTATTGGGTGGTTCGGAGTGCCACTCGCAGGCATGACGGGGTCCGTGTCCTCGTCCATGTCGTCAGCATGATCACCAGAGAAGTGGTCGTCAGGACCCAGTGGGTTGAAACCCACGGGTTCTTGTAAGTAATCGGCCGGATTAAACTGGCCTCTAAAGATCGGTGTGGGGTCCCCGTAGGAATGATGGGACAGAGACCTTTGTAGTGGTACATATGAAGGCTGTGGGTTGTGAGGTTCATACGGGTTAAGTGCGGGCGGTGTCGAGCTATGCGAAACCGACCGTCTGGCCGGTTCAACCTGGTTTCGCCGGTTTCGGCGAGGGTCTTCGCTTTCCGTAGCAGTCGGAGCCCGTGTATTGGATGGTCCTGCCTCATGGTCGTTGGGGGCGGCTGCCGGCCCCTTTCCGCGTCCTCTTGTTCGGAAGAATCTTGGCGGCATTATCGATATTCCTGTCAGTGAAGCATGAGATAACAATACAAAGATATATGCAAATTTTAAATAAAGGACAACACAATCAATAGTGGAATTTGTCCTATGTTATAAGTCTAGACTCAAAAGTTTAGATATGTGCAATTGTGTAACTGAGATTAAACACAAAAGGCTAGTGTTTAATTCACTCAGTGTTGGCTCTGATACCAACCTGTCACACCCCGATTTCCACGTGTCACCGGTGGGCCCGGTGGGGGAGTATCGTGACGTCATGGTTGGCAACGTAATAGTCAAACAACACAATATAATAATGCACAGCGGAAGCAAATTTAAAATAAGATACAACCGAATTTATTTATTGTAAACAAAGTCACAAATTATCCGGTGTTTATCCACAGTAGGATCGAATTAAAAACATTGTTTATGGTTCAACAGACTTCGGCATCTTAAGTTTGCGAGACTTCTAATGATGCTTAGGAGAATCCCAGCCTATTTCGCCTAGTACCTGCATTTAATCTTTTTGGGAAAATACGTCAGTTTACACTGGTAAATACATTCAACTGACTCATTTTATAAATGATTGAAAATTGGTTTGGATGCACATGGCATAAACATTTTTATTAACTTGGGAGAATTATTTAATATTATAATCTTGTGAACGATTTACATGTTACTTATGCGTTCAGTAGCCCGGAACGTATTCCGGGTTAAAGATCAATAGACACACCACTTTAAGTGAGTTATACACGGGAGTACGCCTACACCCCGTGCTCAGGTCGTGGCTATCTCGTAAGATAATGCCGAGGATATCCGGGACATGGTCATTAACCCCCCAAAGGCTGTAAAGTAAACACATCTGTTTAAAACGAGCCGATCAAATTATTCAATTAACCACTAAGCGTGGAAGATTTGATGCTCGATCAAGCGGTACGCTATGTACCGTAACCCAAGCCCGTATAGGGAAAATAAGTTAAAAGTATTTACCTTGATGCAAAGTATAGTCACAATAATCAAATAGCAGGTAGCTTTTACTGTTTCTCCTAATCTGGAACGAAGGTTAAATATAACCTATTAGAATTCTAACGGGTCTTTTATTAAGCTTAAGCTTAGACCGGCTAGTTTTAAGATACGGTTCGTACGCACGATTAAGCGAAGACCGGATAGAATGTGATTCAGACCCGACAAGTTTGGAGACTTGTTTAATATGGGTTTATTAATCACATTCTGGATTTTGAGATAAAACCGATAAGGTTTGACCCGTTTCGGCTAATTTATGTAAACTTGTTACATAAACCGAGCCGAACGCGTAATATGCGTAACGGGTATTCGTAAGAGCCATATACAGGTTTCCTAAGTTAATATGCTTCAAATATGTTGTAACATCAGTAGGATGTCTTTCGTTATGCCCCGAACTAATTTAAATACAAACTATGCCCCGTAGGGGTAGTTTGGTCATTTTAAAGTTTGTAAAAGTGTTTATATGTTCAACTGAGTTACAGGTCTGATGTAAACAGCAAACATATTCATTTTGATGTGTTATAACAGTAGGCTAAGGCATATATGTGAAATTTATCATATTTAACCAAACTAGGCCCCGTGGGGGTATTTTGGTAATTTCACATAAGCCGACAAGCTCAAAACTAAGGTCTGAGTTTATCAACTTTTGCTTACTGTTAAGATATGATAATTTGCCTCTTATATCAGTAGGTATCAACCCGGGTATGTCCAATATAATTTTAAAACATACTATGCGCTAATAACGCTAAATAAGGCGATTAAGGGCCATTACCGGGTTCGATACTTAAATCTGATATTTTTATATTTCCAGAAGGCTTAAAATAATTTATTTATCATAACTAATCAGTAGCAAAAGGTTTGGAGTCGTTTGGATGTGTAAAACTCATTTTATGGCCCGTAAGGGCAAAACCGACAATTACCGGATTAAGCCTACGACTACTAGTTATGCTCGACCTAAAATTAATTAAAAATCTTTAAAAATCCCAAAATAATATATAACATCAGTGGGTAAAAGATTTGATATCAAAAAGTATGTTTAACTAGGCTTTACGCTAATTACGCCATGTTGTCAACATAAGGCCTTAATTTAGCGACAATGAGCATAACTCTTAATCTACAAGTCAAACTGATGTCAAACTTTGCAAACAAGTCTTTATATCAGTAACTAAGGTTTCTACACTTTTACATTTTCATAAATCATGATTTAAGGTAATAAGGGCATAACGGTCCACGTGTGAGCATTTAACGGAAACTTGCATATTAATTGGATAACTAGTGAACCAAGGCGTATGATCACAGAGGGTTGTTCTAACATGTATCCTAATCCAATTTAAGCTCTGAGGCATTTCTAAAATATGCCCAAACGGGTCAGAACTGAAAGTCAACCGAAAAGTCAAACTATGTGACTTTCGGTTCCGAACCGGGTCTAAACAGGAAATAGTCGGGTTGAACATGTTGGGACATGTTCTTACACTTATTTCTAAGTTATAACAATGTTCAAACAGGTTACAAATGTTCTAGATAGCTAATTATGCATAAATGACATTTTAAGCAATATGTTGACTTTTTAAGTAAATGTTTGACCCGACATTTGACCTGCTTAGGATGGTGATCAGGGGAAACCCTTTTGGGGTTTTATTACCCACATAAATACCATTCTAAAACTACTTTTAATTCGAGATAAGACTGAGTCATTAGTGACTAATCTTGAAGTCAAACCGTAATTACGACGGTTTGACTTTTAGCTAATTAACTAAGCTAAACACAACCAAATAAGAACTAGAAGACTTACAAGAGTCCAATGCACGAATTAGGAGCAGAGGGGAGAGTTCCTTAGCTCCAGAATCAATCCAATTATGCAGGAGAGATGTGTGAATGAATGTTGCACTTGAAGGCCCTTTATATAGTGGTTTACACACCACAATCTATTGACACAAGGGTCTACATCCTTCCACAATGGTTTAACACATGTCTCTAGTATGTAGAGGGTGCCTAGGGGTCGTTTATAACAGATAAAAACCGAACAAACAGGTCACAATCGCGAAATAACCTGCTGCAGAAGGTTTCTGTCGCTGGGCACCCCTAGCGCACCGTTACGCTACATCTGTAGCGGTGCGCTAGCCCGCTACAATGGGCCGTTGACTTATCAGGGTAGCGCACCGTTACGCTACTCTTGTAGCGGTGCGCTAGCCCCTTCTGAGACGTAAATTGTTGTTGTTTGTTGAAGTTTCGTAAAGGTAACCAATCATTTCGATCTTGGGTCCTATACCAGCACTCATGGACTTCCCAAAACGGTCTTGCACAGTATCAAACCCCACTATAATGATATGTTTGTTTTGGATTCAATAGCAAGACCCGTATATCTCGGTTTACCATTCAATTCACTAGTGGGGTCAAATCATGCTTTTCAAGATCCATTATTGTAGACAAAATTCTGTATTGAGGGTATAAAAGAGGTGTATAACATTTAATCGGGTCTTGGGATTTATAAATAAGGTCGTTCAGAGGTAACAGTTTAACATGACGTCACTTTAAATCCTGCCGAATCATCTTTATTAAATCCGGGTTTACAACGCGTTTTGTCTGACATGACACGTGTCGTTTTATTATTGAACCCGAAATTTTCGAGGTGTTACACTGCAACCGGCCTTAACACCACCTCCACCGTCGCTCCTGCAACCGGAGTTCCCACCACCGTCTCAACCAAATCTCCACTTGTTGTCACCGTCACATCGGATCACCACCATCACCGTCGTCGAACTAACCCACCACCACATCCACCCCTCACCTTCACCTACCAGCAAATCACCCACCGCCGCCCCTAACCCACCACAACCACCCTTCACGGCCGTCATCCATTCAGATTGTTTGAGAGAGAGTGGGAAGAGAGAGAGGGACCTTCACTGTCCTCGCCACTTCAGATATTGTTAGAGAGAGAGAGAGAGGAACCGTAATAAGTTTAGAGAGAGAGAAGGACTTTCAGTTTGAGAGAGGGAGAGATTATATTTATTTTATTTTTCATTTCATTGCAACCTAGTCCCTAAACACAAGTTGTTTTACAAAACAGTCCCTAAAGAGGTGAAATGACAATAATAGCCTCATGTGCAAGGCACATGACCAGTTTTAACCAAAAAATCTAACTGAGTTTGGCTAAAAGGACAAAACTTGCAAGATTTGGCAACATAAAGGACACCGCCTGTCAACTTTTTGGCTAAATGACAGCGCCTGAAATTTGATGTAACGATAAATGACAAAACTTGTAATTTACTCAAAAACAAAACACTCTCATAGTTTTGTAGAAAAAAAACTAAAACGGTGACAAGACTGTAATTTTGAACTGAGAGTAAAAGTGTAATTTTTAAGTGGAGATAAAATCGTAATTTTTCAAATCTAAAACGATGACAATATTGTAATTTTAAAATGGGTGCAAAATCGTAATTATTAACATGGGGCATATTTGGAATTTTAAAGTAGGGGTAAAATCTTATTTTATTTGAGTCAATAGGGGAGTGTCAGGCACTATTCCTATAAATTGTAGTATATATATATTTTTTTAACGGCCAACAAACTCAATCCCGAGTACTTTCGGGGCACCCACCGGACAAACGGAGTACTCCGAGAGTAACACGAGTCCACCACCAATTCCGGGGAAAACCCGATAAGTGATAACCCACCCGCCCGTAAGCACGACGGTGAAATTACCGGTAAAACCCGTTTGGCTCAAGGATCCAACCCAGGTTTCCCTGGGTCTCCTATCATTGCCCACCAGTGCCTCACTCTGCACCAAGTGGGAGTCGAACCTGCATCTCTCAAAATAAATGCAAGTCCTCCACCACTTGATCTAGAGATCATTGGTTGAAATTGTAGTATATATAAATATAAATATAAATATAAATTTGTTTTTTTTTTATTATGTTGGATTTATTTTTCTAGCATTAACTTTTTGTTTAAATGGGATATAAATGGGAGTAATAGAAGATGAGGATAAAGGCAATGAAATCAAAAAGTATAATGGGGGATGGGCCGTTAAAAAGAAAGAAGAAAGACGTGGTCCAATTTCATGTGAACCCCCAAAGTCAAACTATCCCTTCAATATTTCATTTTCCATATTATAAAATTAAATATTTAATAAGAAATCTAAGTTTCATCTTAAAAAATATATTCATCAAAGAATATTAGGTTATACTGTGCGGAGCCAAGCCCTTTACAGCGAATTTGATTGGGTTAACAACTACAAGGCCCTAAAATGAGGTTCATAATTGGAGCCCTTTCACATTTGCTATTGCACTCGTAGGAGCGTCTTTAACGCCCCCGAAACGGTATTAATCGGTTATCAAGCTAATGTGAAAGGAGAGCACCACTCAGCCTTATCAAGTCTAGGTCCAACCAAAGTACGCGTCTCTTTGTCAAAATCCAAATATTTTTGGAACAAACTGTGGGAGTGTGGACATCTAATGTTTGGTAAACAACAAGCTGGTTATTTTAAAAGTAGTTATTATATAACATTGAAGCTTATATGTATTAAATTAAAATTTTACTAAAAACCTCAAATTTATATAATATAATTACACTTTAATTATAAGATTTAACGTCAATTTCTCTTTTTAAGTTATAATCATGGTATAAAAACACCTACCTAATTTAATTTATGACATAAACCGTATTGTACAAAAATAAAATAAAATATAAATGGGTTAAATGAGGGGTCAACCTGCCAACCCAATCAGGTTGACACAAACTCGACCCGTTTAGCTAAATGGGTTCGCAGGTTCAACCTGAAACAGACCCGAACCCATATAGACTAAACCCGAACCAGGGAATTTTATGTTAGATTCGTGTCGTGTCAGAAATTTACATGCCTAAGGTCTGCGATGAGATGTTGTTATGATGGTGAGCTGACAGTCTAGGAGTTGGGTCACATGGATGACAATGGGCGTGGTATTGGTCGAGCATGGCTAGTATCATACCCATATCGGGTTGTAAAATCTTGTCACATACCTGACCCATTACCCGTCAGGTATCGGGGGTATACCTATTTTTCGAACTTATTGGGTATACCTATTAGTGTTTTAAAAGACACACGTTGTGATTTCGAACTTATCAGGTATACCTATTGGTATTTTAAAAGACACACGTGATTTTCATGTGTGTATATATACTATTTTTCTTTATATTTTTCTTTTTTTTTTTAATTCGTACAATATATTTAATTATGATAAATAACATACATATTATCATTATAAAAATATATATAAAATATTTAAAACCATAATATATAATAATATTAATTTCAAAAAAATATTTTTGTATTTCGTAACTCATGAATATAGAAAATGTTATTAAAATATATATTTCAAAAGTAAAATTTATATTTTGAAGTATTGACGTTATATATATTTCAAAAGTAAAGTTATATTTTGAAGTACTGACGTTACTGGAACGAAACATTACTAAACTGTAATTGGAAAAATAAAATTAAAAGTTAAAAGTTTTTAGGAATACGTTTCGGGTATATGATTTGGATAAACGGGCATATAGGTTTGGGTAATGAGGTCGGGTATTAGCTGATCCAGTACGCGTGATTTTTTTTACAATTCCATACCCGGTCTCAGACCAGTCAAGCATCGAGCATACCAATCCCGAATGCTTCGGGTTTCGAGTATACTCGTCGGACTCGAGGTTTTTTTGCCACCACTAATAGCCTTTGGGTGGGGACACTCACCTAGTAACCCACAAGTACCCATATCACCATCTAGTATGATTGTATCACCCCATTTAACCCAATTCAACCCAAATAGAAAGGAGCACACACCTAACTCAACCAACCATCCGCTATCAATAATATCACGACACCTCAACTCACTACCAGCTACCTTCTCTCCTCCTCTCCCTAGCAGTAGAACTCGCAAAACGAACCCACAAGTGCCCAATCCCCGTACTTAAAAATTATAAATGATCCAAAGAATGAACGGTATGTGTTCGTACATATCCTAACAAAATATGTCTCACACCCATATAAATATAATAAATATACATAAGTCTTAGTTTTTCTCATACAAGTTTTTTCTTTGTTAAGTATGAAAAACAGTTGTGACATGAGTTGATTCGGTTAGATTATGATTTAAAGTCATACATATAAGATAATTTTATTTTTTATTTTTTTCGTAACCAATTGGTTTTTTTACCTTTTCTGGTTAGTCTCCATGTAGTGGGGCGTTTTGAGTGGGCATAGCGCCCAATGGCGCTGCCAAACACCACCACAAGGGGCGGTATGAAGGAGAAAATGGGGTGGGGCGCGACCTCCATAGCGGCGCCATGTGTGTGTTTGTTTGATTTTTTGACCGTTGCAACGGTCATAATTTAAAAAAAAATTCAACTTTTTTGATTTCACTGTATAAATAACTCCCAACTCTTCCATTTTTTTTTACAATTCATCATATATTATTCTCTCCTTCTCTATATATTTTTTAAAAAGTGTTGAAGCTACTCCCACCCTATTAAAATAAATGGGTTCCCCATCGGAAGACTCCTTCACCGATATTTACTGAAGATTTTTTTCACCCGAAGAAGACGCGGAGGAGGAAGAAGCGGTTACGAGTGCATGTACTCTTGTGATACAAGCATTTGAGCACGTTCGGCCTACTCCCCCTCCACGACCCATCTTGCGGCGCACCTATATCTTGCGAGATCGTGAAGCCGCGAACAAGCGTTTGATGAAAGACTATTTTGATGCGACGCCGGTTCACGGACCCAATGTTTTTAGACGGCGTTTTCGGATGAGCCAAAGGTTATTTTTGCGCATTAATAATGATTTGGAAGATAAGTATGATTTCTTTAAGCAAAGAATGGACGCGCGAGGATATTTAGGCTTCACCTCAATTCAAAAGGTCACATCCGCCTTACGCATATTAGCCTACGGAAACACGTACGACATCAACGACGAGTACTTGAAGATGGCGGAGAAAACAACTCGAGATTGCTTGGAACATTTTTGCTATGGTATTTTTTATTGACTTTTATTTATTTACTTTTATATATTTACATTTTTTAATAGCTTAATAGTAAAACTTTTATATATTAAATTATATTATAGGTATATGCCAGTTATATGGAAAACATTATTTGAGAAAAACCCACTTGGAACGACCTTCAACAAATATATGAGGTGCATCTAGAAAAGCATGGAATACCCGACATGATTGGTAGCTTGGATTGCCTCAATGACGTTGGTATAATTGTCCAACCGCATGGCGAGGTCAACATACACGGGGTGATAAAAAAGGGCCAACTTTGGTGTTACAAGCTGTTGCGTCATACGACCTTTGGATTTGGTCGGCCTTCTTTGGTGTAGCCGTGTGTTTTAACGATATTAATACGTTAGAGGCTTCACCATTATTAGAGTGCTACATTTCTGGAACTATACCAAAGGTCGGTTTTCATGCGAACGGGAACGACTACGAGTATGGCTACTATTTGGGCGATGGTATATACCCGGAGTATTTGGTTATTGTTAAAATGTTTTCTGAAACGTTCGATGAGAAAAGAAAGTATTTTAAAAAATTACAAGAGTCTTCGAGAAAGGATATCGAGAGGTGTTTTGGGGTTCTACAACAACGATGACATTTTATCAGAAATCCTTGTCGCATGTGGCATAAGGATAGAATATGAATGACCATGTATGCTTGCATCATTTTGCATAATATGATCATAGAGGATGATGGAAGAGCGATATGCCAAAACTATATTCCGGAAGATTTAGTCGAAGGAACCCAAGCAACAATGGAAGAGAGACTCGCAAATGCTCAACTATTGCGATCTAAGGAAATACATAACACATTGAAGGCGGATTTGGTTGAGCATGCTTGGGCGATTCGCCCAATGCGATACAAGTACGGTGACGACGAAGAAGATTCCGAGGAAGAACAAGGTGATGAATTCGAAGACGGAAACTTTGAAGACGTAGGTTTGGATGCTGGAGAAAACGAAGAGGAAGAATGAGAGAACGACAGTGAAGACGAAGAATAAATTTATCTTTTTAGGTGTAACGTTTTTTTTTTCTTTACCGTTTTTTTTTAATTTTAATGTATTGTTTTTTATTTAATGCAATGATTGTTAATTTTAAAAAACTTAGAAATTAATTAAAAAAATGAAAATTAAAATAATTGAGTAATGATGACAAAGGGGCTTTATGACTACGGCCTCAACTTGCATAACGCCCCATAAAGCCCCGTGGTAACATGGCATGCCACATGTCGCATAACGTCCCCAAAAGGGCCTTACGACTACGGATGGCCTTACAAGGGATTTTGAAATGTGTCAATCTACACATATTTCAATTAATAAAGCCAATAGTTTTGAACCAAATAAAAACTAACATGTAATATACCGTTTATAAAAAGTAAAATATAGAGTTATGTTTCATATAGACATATAAGTAACGATAATTAAGTCACAAAACTCGGTTATAAAAGGCATAATATGAACAATCAGATTCTGAATTCATTTAGTTATATATTTCAGATAATTTGATTTTTTCGATTATAATTTTGATTTTTGTATCAACCTTGTTAAAAAAGTTTTCTTGCATGCAAATATGTCTCCACTAGAAGTGCGAAAAGAACTCACAAGTTCTAGTGGTGAATCATTTTGAAGAATATTGGTAGTGACAATGAAATTCAGAACTAGGCCTATCTGGAGGTCACCAGTTTAAAACCGAGCCGAATCGGGTTTTACCGCAGTGGGCCTTCGGGCAGACGAGTTTTCCCCGGAACTGGTGGCTCGGGTATGCATCAATCTCTGACCATTATGAAGGTGGGGATGCATTTGCTTGATTGAGGGCATTTCAAGATACTTATCCGGTGATTTAGTTGGTTGTCGAAAAAAAGAAAGTGCGAAAATGAAACATGCAACACTTGGTCTTCCCATTGGCATTTCTTTAAATATGAAAAGGTAGACGAAGTTAACAAAAACCCCACCTTGGCCAACCGAAAACATAATCGACTTGAACTTCGCTAGCGAGTTTTGTTCGTTGCGTTTATGCATTTTGGGTCTATAACGGCTTGTTCGATATCTCTTTCCGGTTTGATCATTTAGATTAAGCTCGAATCCCTCGGCTATAGCTTTTTCGAGTATGGATGTCTATTCAATCATCCTTTCTTAAATTGTAAAATGATCAACATCAACATATGTTACCGTGGACCGAGGGCGTCATTGTGTTTTCTGGACGTTTGTATACATTTTCAACCCGTTGCTTTATTGTTTAAATGCTTCATAAATGCATTGTGGTGCTTTTGGTTGGTGGTTATAGTACTATTTGTACCATATTTGTTGTTGATGGATGTTTACTTTATAAAAATCTTAAACAAAATATATTAATATTAATCAGGGCCGACTTTATACTAATTTTGAATATTAAAGCATTTAAGTCTGTTAAATTGAAAAGACTTTTTATATTTAAACAACTTTGGAAAAGCTAATTGCAAAGTTTGGATTAATTTTCTTTTAACTCTATTTTCTACATTCTATTAAGTCACCTTTTTCCTCATCAATCAAGATGAAAGACTTGTATATTTCTTTTCTTATTCATCAACGCGAAAAATTATTAAACAATTTGACTCACATAATAAAGGTAGAGTTTGTTTTTTAAGAGGTAAACTGTCTGTAATCTGCCGATCAAATCTGTAGACATTTGTAGAAGAAGAGATGGACTAAACCCCTGCAAGAAGAACGTTGTATGTTTTTTTTAACGTATGTAGACTTCTAAAATAAACTGGTGACGGTGGTAGGTGGTGGACAGTGGTGGTGGGTGGTGGATGTGGACAGTGGGTGGTGGGTGGCGGTCTTTAACCCTTTGCATACTTTAGAAGATCTTAAAAGTGATTGAGCCAAGTCTGCATAAAAAAGAGCTCGCATAAATGTTTTTTTAATGAAACGCTTTCGGAAAAAGAAATGGTCTGCAGATGACAATGTCTGCACGTGGTCTGTGTGGCGCTGATAAAAGAGACTGCACAAATCTTTTTTAGAAAAACAATACCATCTAAAACCAGAACATTAACTTTAAAAAATGTCTAAATTTCAAATTTCGCTTCAGGCCCAAACACAGATCAAGCACACCTAATTATGATAGATTTGTGGTTTTCGGTCCTTTAGTAACAAAAATACACATTCCCACCAATCGTTAGGTTAGCTTATAGTCACTTAATCTATTTTAATCAAGCTTCATATTAAGTTACTTGTGGTTTTCTAATAGATCTAAGTATAAAGAGGTAGATTGGGATAGTTGGTGTAAATTCGAAAAGATGTAATTAGTGTTTTTTGTGTTGTGCTCGGTGCCGGCCTGTTTTTTGGCCGGTGTGTTCTAATGAAGTATACCTTAAAAAAAATCAAGCTTCATATTGTACAGGTGATATAAAAGAAAGTTAAATAACAATCAAAGATAACTATGAGTTAACAAATGAGAATGATTGACAAACCGAGAACATGGTCCACCAATTCAAATGGTTTTGCTCGGTGTTAAACTACTCGACCACCAACTGAGTGAAATATTATAAGAATTCGAGTGGTTTTCAACAACTTTACTTCAGTTTTCACTAAGGGGCTGTTTGTTTACCTCTTAAATGAGGCTCTTAATGGTTCAGACCTCTTACTGGTTCAACACTTAATGCTTCAGACTGTTTGTTTACCTCTTAATGAGCCTCTTAATGGTTCAGACCTCTTACTGGTTCAACACTTAATGCTTCAGACTGATTGTTTCACGAGGAGATGTCTTAATGGTTCAGACATTTGCCTCTGAATGATTAAGTATTATACATAGTCTGAATTGTTAAGATCTATAATCTGAATTTGTCAGACATTTGCATCAGAACGGTTAAACATTATACAGGCTCTTAATGGTTAAGACCTCTTACTGATTCAACACATAATGATTTAGACATCCTACTGGTTCAATACTTAATCATTCAAATGTTGCCAAACAGCCTCTAACTTTACTTCGATTTTCACTAGTTTTGTATAGTTTAATCTACCGATTGATTTCTTTATGCCCTAGTCATCCGTTTATATCCGAAAAAAGTCAAAAACATTATCAACAATATCCGAACGCGAGATATGGTCCCGTTTTTAAAACATTAAAAATTCACACAAAATTCCACGCAATAACCTTGATATTAGGGCACGTTGACTTTCCAAAATAATTTGACACTTTATCCACCTACCCACCCTCATGTTAGTCGTGGCATATATTCATTGGTACATGCGTGCGTTCTTGCATTGTGAATCATAACTAATATAAAAACAAGAAAGAGCATCGAAAGGCCAATAAATTGTATTTTGTTCACTTTTTGGATAAACAATACAAAATATATAAACAATAATATTTAGGTGATTTCACATTATATGTGCACAAAACTCACTTAAAAACTCTACAAAATGTGTCCGTAGTGAAGTCTTGATCTAGTGATATCAAATGTTTACTTTCGTTAAAGTGATGTATGTTTAAGTGTCATAAAGCGGGCATTAAATAATATATTTTAGAATGGTGTGGTTATTTGATGTAAAAAACATAAATAGAAGAGTAAACTGTCATTTTTGTTTCTATGTTTTGATCCCTTTTGCCAATTTCATCTAAAAGGTTTTGTTTTCACAGTTGAGTCCCTGATGTTTCTAAATTTTGTTATTTCAATCTAACTGGTTAACTACATCCCCAATTTAACGGTAAAACAAGGGACCGAGTTAACCAGGTTGATGGAAATGAAAAGATTTGAAAACCTCAGGGACCCAGTTACAATATAAAACCTTTTGAATGAAACTTACAAAAGTGAACAAACCCACATAGACCAAAATAACATATTACTCTAAATTAGAGGTGCACAAACCGGTTAATCAATAACCGGCTATAATCCGACCTTTTGACTTTAACCGGTTATTACTCTATCCGATTAATTTTTTTAAAACTGGTCCAGTTAATTACTTTAACCGGTTATCTTCAGTTAATAACCGGTTTTATGCCTTTTTCAAATTTTGTTGGTTAACTAGTCTACCAGTTAAAAAACCGATTCCTATACTAAATATTTATAACCGATTAGTAACCGGCGGTTAAAACTAACCACTAACCGGTTAATGTTATACCAGTTAATAACAGGTTCTGGTTTCGGTTAATAACCGGATCCAGTTAATTAAGCGGTTTTTCTACCCACCTATACTCTAAATTGACCGAGAGAATAAAACTATGAAAGTATAAAACAGACTGAATAACTATTAACGGGCTGAGGTTGTCACAACTCACAAGTTTATGAAAATATTTGGGCTTTTCTTGGCCCATTAAAACGGGCTGAGGTTGTCACAACTCACAAGTTCATGAAAATGTTTGGGCTTTTCTAGGCCCATTAAACTATATGTATCCAAATCCAACTAACTATGATTATCCATAATCCATGTAATTGTTTTGACTTCTGGAGTCAACACATCCCCATGATGTTATCAATGTGGTTCCTGTTGGAGCCCTAATTCAGTAGATCGTCACACTCCATTTTCATCGTCAAGGTTAGATTCCTCAACCGCACTATCTAATTCGAACAATTAAACTGATCGATTAACTTTAATTTTGTTTTTATTCAATTTGCAGTGTGAATCGTGTGTGTTTTGTTGTTTGACTATGCGAAGATGAAGCTGAATTTGACGTTTTTGGTTGCTCTGTTTCTAATATTAATAATCGTAGTTCACTGCGTTAACTCGGATCCTGAGGTAATTAATTATGAATCTCTCACTTTGTTTGATATAGATTATAGGAATTGTTGTATTAAATCACGAATTGAATTGTTATGTAACGAAATCAGATGCATTAAATTCATTTTTTTGAATTAGTAATAATTAGGTATGGATAAGTTTAAATTTCGGGAATATTAATGTTTAATTGTTTTGAATTTATAAGTTTTTCAAATAGAAGAAAATTTATGTTATTTAATTCTGTGTGTAGTGGTTTAACTAAAAAGTGAAAAACGTAATGCCACGTCACTTCCATAGTTGTTAATAGCGATGATAGCGAGCACTATAGCGAATAGTGTAGCGGACCGTTGGATCATCGCTATCTGATGTTTAGCATTCCATAGCATGAAATAGCGACAATTAGTTTTTTATTATTATTTTTTTCTTTTTAAATATTAAAAACCGAATTTTTAGGCATTTTAATCGACCCAACGACTGTAATCTTCACTAATTGCATCGAAAAACCTTAAATTCGTGAATAAAACACTATTTTTTTTGAAAAAAAATATTCTAATACCGTTATTCGCTAAACATCAAATAGCGTTCGCCATCGCTATCGTTACATAGCGTATATGTTGCTTGTTGCTATTTATCGCTATTCGTTATTAACAACTATGGTTACTTCCACGTAGGCAGTGGGGGTTATAACTACCTAAACTCTGAAAAGTGTGTACTGGTTTAACTTGTATATTAAATGCAAGAAAAAAATAAAATAAATAATAACGAGTAATATCTTAATGGGCTAAAATCTGTATTTAGGTGAAGAAGAATGCACACGATGAGTTAGGTACAGAAACAAGAACAAAGACAGACCCGAAAGTTGCTTTAACTGAGAACTCAAGCACATCGGGCTCGAATATAGAATCTAAGCCAGTGAATCCTGATCCTTCAAAGAAGGACAAAGATTCAAATGATGTCACAAATGGTAATGCGGACAAGACTACTAAGAGTGCTCCAAGTAAGCCATTAGTGGATAAAAAAACTGGTAATTTGCAAAAGGGTTCAAAAGATAAGGATTTGGTGGACAATGTTGAGAATAAAAGTGAAACAGATAATGGGTCGGGATCTAAAGGTGTGCCCAAGGAGGATAACTTGCCAAACATGAGGAAGGGAAGTTTTCGAGGCGAACAATGTGATTCGTCTTTCAAGTGCACAATTGGTAATGGTGAAAATCATGGAATGATTGCTTGTCTAAGTGTTCCGGGAGATGGTATGTATTGTTCCTTCATGTTTTTATTTTTTAATCAATTTACTTTGGCTCGATTTAGTTATTCATTGTTTTGTTATTCCAACTCCCGCTACTCACTACACATGAATATTGCAAAATTTACTATCCTAAAAAGTTTAAGTAAAAAAATGATGATGCTTTTAAAAATTAATGCCAACGTGTTTCTATTTATAGTTTTGTACTTTTTTTATAAACGTTGATGTCCCTACAAATAGCTCTGCTATGAGTGGGATCTTACTAGGTACATCCGTTTATTTGTTTTTAAATGGTAATGTAGCTCTCTACGTAGTACTTACCAATGCAGTTAATATCGGTGATATATCGGTTATCGGTCCCCATGTAAAATATCGGTGTCAAATATCGGTCAGACTATTGGTACCGACAGTGGCAGACCCAAGATTTTTTTTCTAACGGGGTCCATTTTTTCGGTGTTCAAAATTTTCATAACCAAACGTTTAAATTTTCGGGTCGGTCCTCGTTCGGGTCGGGTCAGAGCGAGGTTTGAACTAGATTAAAAAAACAGAAAAAACAGGCTATACAAGGATTGAACCCATGACCTCTTGTTGTTAAAGAGGGAGGTTTGCCACTACACCAGCTTTCCTTTTCTTTCTACGGTGTCCACCTAATTGTATCTATGGGGTCCTTATAAAATTTAATATACCGGATCTACTAATTTTTTAAAAAAACATTGGGGTCCGGGGACCCCGACCCGTTCAATGTGGGTCCGCCCCTGGGTACCGATATTATCAGCCAGGCTATTGACCGATATATATAAGTTCTGCATAATATTAAAATTACCGATATCTCACCGAGATAACCTATATCTCAAATATCGGTCCTTGACACCGATATCCGACTTTTTACCGCATTAACTGCATAGGCACTTACTTGGTTACTCCATGTATAGTGGTTTGGAACATTTGGTTGATACTTTGAACATTGAAGTTTCTTCATGTCAAAAACATATCCACATACTAGTGGGAAACCCGCGCGTTGCTGCGGAGTCGATAATACGGGACGAGAATATAATTGAAACCTTAAAACAATTAAAAATTATAATATATTAGGTGTGGTTCTCATTATCCACCTATGCAAACAATCAAAACAACATTTTTAAAGAAAGCAATGTTTAACCAACCTGACCCGACCCGACCCGAAACATATTTTGACCCGGATCCCTTTCAACCCGAACCCGTTCCGGCCCGAACCCGTTTTGACCCGAACCAAAACAAGATATAAAATACTAAAGCATTAAAAAACAAAGTAGAAAGATACTACAAACCATTAATAGTCTATCCATTTATGAGTTAAGTAACCACACGGATGCATATATGCAAAACCTTAAAACACACCAGTTCTCAATTTCAGTTTCAAAGAAAAGCTTCAATCTTACAAAGTTAGATTTAAACTTTTTGTACAAATGACAAAAATTACAACCAATATAAGGTTGTTTTATACATCAAGAGGTCTACCTTATGACCATGTGGATAATCACCATTCTTGTGCCAAAGTACACATTGGCGAAGCTTCGCCCCCCCCCCCCCCCCCCCCCCCCCAATTTTTCCGAAACTGGGGGTGGAAACGTATATACCTAAAAATTTTCTATACGAAAGTACTATTCATAACACTACGGATCGAAAAGTTCGAGGGGTCGGGCGTCCCCTCGGAACTCCACTAAGCTGCGCCACTGAAAGTACAGCCTTCAACAAACCGATTAGCAGCACTAATTATTTTCAACACATCAATCAACAAACCCACAATTGTATTAAACATCCTCCAAGAAAACTGAGCCAGCATTCGCAACTCTGGCCCGTTAGAAACATTGTATGCAACAAAAAAAACAAAATTTGGTGTAGAAAATGTGCTTGTTTTGTATCACATAATTATTAATTTAAATATTGCATGCACCAAAACACCAAATTTGGGTGTAGATAACATCTTTATTTTGTACACCAAATAAACTGTCAAACAAAGTCGTCAATTTGGGCAATTGGGTGTAGATAATCTCTTTATTTTGTATCACATATTTATTAATTTAAACATTTGTTAAGTCTACAGAATACAAAATGATAATTAGTATCAACAATATGTTGGAACTTACAGATTTGTATAACAACTTTGAGATGGCATAGGAAGAGTCTCCTCTTCAAATTCCCTAATTTTCATCATTTTATTCCCTTCATGCCCCTGCTCCTCTGTTCATTGACATCAATGTGAGTTTCTTTCATATTTGTATCTGTATTGTTAAATACAAATACACTTACAATTACAAATACGAATAGAATATAATCACAAACAACTGAAGCTGTTAAAACCCTAAGGGCACATGTTTATTCAATCAAACAACAATAACAACTCAAATTAAAAAAATAGTAGTTTAAAAAAACAATACAAAGTTGAATTCTTACCTTGTAATGATAAGTAACGAAAGCTACATATTGGCTTCCAACTACCACAACGGGTACCGAACGAGGGATGGTAGTTGCCGAACCAGCAAAAACAAGGCCGATGGTGGTTGTTGGGGATAACGGTGAGCGGAGCGACGACGTTGTTGGGCGGTAGCTCTGGGTCACGATTCAAGCGGCTGGTTCGAGTGTCAGCGGCATGACGGCTAGAAGAATGATGGTGACAGTGTGATGACTGGCGATTTCGCGCCCGAACTTTTAGTTCTTCATCTATAACGGCGGAAGGCAATGGTTTCAGTGGTGTTCCAACGTAATGGACGGTCGATAGTCGCCGAGGAGTTTGACTTTCCGGGACTCGTTCCTAGCTCCCGGCGCTGTTCACCGGGGTTACGCAAGTTCACAGTGGTGTTCCAAGGTAATTCCTTGTTACTTTGATTTCGCACGGGGTTATAAGGTAGAGAAGGATCTGAGAGGATGCATGCAAACTGAATTTACCAAAGTAATGATGAGAAGGATTTGAGAGGATTTCGGTTACACTCTTGAATTTGTTTAGACATGATATTAAACTGATTGGGAATTTTAGGAGACCATTGTTCATGAATTAATTAAAACGAAGAGGCTGGCGAATTAAAGACAAAGCATTTAAGTTATTGAAGTATATTGGTGAATTAATTATTGCATGAACAAATGAAGAGACTGGCGAGATTAAAGACAAATTTACCCTTCAAAAATAATTAATATATGCATTATGTGTTGTATAACAAGGTGTTGAACTTGTACCTCTTAATTTTTAAGAAGCCCTTGAGGAAATGTTTTATAATATAGTATAGATATGTTTTTTTTTATATATGTTTACTTATAGAATGATAGGATACGCTAACTTCATTAGCAATCACTCAAAATCCTACTTCAAGCACCAATGTGATAAGTGTGCTTTACAAGTTACAACATGTACGTTAGATGATTGATACTAGAATTTTACGTTGAATCGGTGATTGGAAAGGTTGTAAACTAGACATTCGTAAGTAGCATAGTAAAAAGTACTTTGTAATCAACATGCTTTAGGGAATCGTTTTTTGGAATGCTATTAATCATTTTGCAGTATATGTAATGAGATGAGGTTCATTGTCATTATCTATACTTAACCGAAAACCTAAGGAGTATGCTCTATTGATTGGAAACTGCAATAGTAACGACTTCGGTATATACATTGAAAACTGAAACATTTCTTGTTATCTTCTAGAGTCTACAGAAGTTTCCCTTATAATCCAGAACAAGGGAAAGGGCCCGCTCGTTGTAAATATTGGCGCTCCTGATTTTGTTCGCTTGGATAAACCAAAAGTAACAATCCAAGAAAACGATGACCAAAAGGTAACTAGTCTTACATGACAAAATTTACAAGTAAATGAGTTAAACTTAGTTTATTACTCGAGAATCTTTCCTTGCAGGTTATGGTCTCTATAGGAGAAGGAAAAACTGAAAAACTTATAACTCTAAAAACAAGTGAAGGCAGTTGCAGTCTCGATTTTATGGATTTTCTTACGCATAACCCCATGAAAAAGTCAAACTATGCGTCACAGTTGACTTACACGAGCCTCTTCAGACGGACTCCGTTTCTTGGACTCTTATCTCTAGCTTTAATACTAGTAATAGTATCGGTTGTGGTTTGTGTAACCTATCAAAAAAGACGTTTTGTGAACAGTGGTGCGAAATATCAGAAACTGGACGCTGAGCTCCCGGTTTCAGGTGGGCCCAAGGTTGACTTTGACCAAAAAGATGGATGGGATGACAACTGGAGCGATGATTGGGGTGATGTTGAAGCGCCCAGTACTCCCTCTATGCCTCTTACCCCAAGCATTTCCTCTGCTGGTGTTTCTTCAAGGCGAGTTAATAAGGATGCCTGGAAAGATTAAAATTATTATCAAGATTATCCTTTTTTATCAGGGTAATCTCAGATTAAAATTATAATACGCGGCCGACATGTCCAGCATGTTCGTGTACCATTTTTCATGAAAAACGACGGGATTTGTAGGTCAAAGGTAGAGTTTCTTGTCGTGTAGTCTTATCTGTGGATTTTTGATCATTTTGATTAAGTTCATTTGCTGCGATATTTCTCTATGCATTCGGTTATGAAGTGAAGGCTTGTCGTTTATGTGGATATTGGGTCATTTGATCTACATATATTGTTGCTAGATTTCTTATAAATCTCAGCTCTAGAGTTTTTTGGTCATATAGTTAAACTCTTTAATATTGAATTGTTTGATGGGGCTTGTTATGAATTATGATGCTGTATTCCTGTCTATGTCATAATTATGGTCTTTTATGGTTGCTAATCTTCTTATCTGGTTGTGGATCTTGGATCACTTGAATAGTTTTTGGGATAGGTTCTTGATGTATTTCTGACATCATAAATTTTATTTCATATATCTTCCTCTAAATTGATAATGTATTAAAGACATTAAATTTGAAAAAATATGCAAATTTGCATGTTTAGAGGTGGATATACAAAATTCCCTCAAATAAAATAGCTACCTTTGAAAAAAAAAAAAATGGAAAATCACGAGAATACACATTGACCAAACAAAATTCACCAAAACAAACATCTGTCACACGTCTAAATTTAGGGCACACGCGAAAAACCATTCACTTCAGAACGTACGTGACACTTGTCCCAATCGTCTAATTTAGACTTTTAAATGATGATGGACCCACCGTGAGATCCAATAGAAAAGTGATGTGTTTAAAAAGTCGACATAAACTCTATATTTGTTGATGCGTTTGAATGTAGCATCCACAAATTGAATAAGATAAAGAGTCTCTATATCTGAAGCGACTAACTTAAACTTATACGGTTGGCTTGTGGAGGTAGCGGCTAAGCTCAACCTCCACATCTGAACCTGGGCGCTTCTGTTCATTCTATAGACTCTTCATACGATTCAATTTGTGGAGGCTACATTCACGCATCAATAAATATAGTCTTTTACAGACTCTTTAAACACGTGTCTCTTTAATATTGGATCTTATGGTGGGCCCACCATCATTTAAGAGTCTATTTCTTAGATGTTTGGGACAAATGTCACGTTCTGAAGGGAATGGTTTTTTGTATCCCCTAAATTTAGACATGTCAGATTTTAATTTTAGTGAGGATTTGATCAATGTTTATTCTCGTGAATTTCCCCCCAGAAAGATGCAATCACCCTATGGTGGGGGCGCTGTTCCCGCATCCCCCACAATCATCTTCTCCCCACCCTCCCACACACGTTTCTCCCGGATTAGTGAAGACCTCCTGCAAGATTCCAAGCCATTCTCCACGTGGTGTGATTTGGTGTGGTTCTCCCTTCTTCCTTAATGGTGCTTTCGGGGTGGACTCCGTATTTTCTAAGAAAACGCTATTTCAAAATTTTATATTTCTTATATAGAATTAGTAA
Organism: Helianthus tuberosus; assembly: GCA_030545235.1. NCBI lineage: Eukaryota > Viridiplantae > Streptophyta > Magnoliopsida > Asterales > Asteraceae > Helianthus > Helianthus tuberosus. The sequence goes on from CM060385.1 coordinate 7,987,923, forward strand.
TTCTTATCGGTAATAAAGTCTACGGGAGATCCATTAACACAACAACCGTTTACACAAGCCTCTTCATACACAATGATTCCTTAATAAATGAAGTGTAATGGACGGAATTTACTAAGGGCTAAATGGGGCTCGACCCCTCCTGTTTTTAGACTTGTAAGAGTAAGTTTAACTCATAACCTTTAAAAATATTATCTTTGTTTGGTTAGGCACTCCTAATCCCAATGCCCCAATTAACGTATATTTTCAGCCTTCCAGTTTAAATGTTCAAGTTCTGCCAATGTAAGGTGTCACTAATTCCTAAGTTTGTGTATTTTGAACAAGTTTAGTGATATAACTCTTTTTTTATGTATAATAAGAAACTAAGTCAGAATTTTTTAATGATATGAAAATATTTTCTTATTTTGTTATTAACAGTTTAAAATAATTTATAAAGGAAAACAATCTTACTGATGCTCCAAATATAAGATCGATGTGACATTTATGTTTTAACAAGATTATAAGGTCATGTGTTATGGGTCTTAACCCGACAACGCCCCTAGCCACACAGACAGCGCCCGGGGCGCCAACACCGAAATACACCCAATACTAAGGGGGTGGGGGGTAGGAGCTTGGGGCGAGTTAAGGGCATGAAGAGCACCATATATTTTTTTTTAATTTGCAACCAATCATATTTAGCTACCTTAACAACAAACCAATACTACAATTTTTTTTTCCCTTTTAAAGCGCCTCAAAATACTCCTTCGGATCTACCAAGTCTATGTGGCATCACATAGTAACACTCTTCCGTCTTAAAACCCATGTGTAATTTTATTGTACTTTCGAGTGTTTTCTGGGTTGTTGAAATTCGAGATAATATATTACACTAAATAAAATTCTACAAATTGTATATCTAGTTAGATTTTCCACGGATGCAAGAGGACTTTCGTATATGCACAAAAACATAATGTAATATTTACAATAGTATCGGTTTAATCAAATAAAAGTTAGGGTGGAGGGAGTCGTTCAATTACTTTAGGGTGTTTGAGTTATTCTCTAGCCAATAATATCATGCCATGCCATGCCATGTCAAGTCCCCACTCTACTCCCAATTTTCACTCAATCACTGACAATGGTCAAACACATGGAGAATAGTAAAGAATTAAAAAAAAAATTGTGATTGGTTGAAAGGGGTTGGGACCCATCATTAAACCCCCCTCTCTCCTCCTTCCCTCCTCTTCCTGCATCGGTGAGTAGTCACCGAAGAAACCTCTCCCCGCTCACCGATCCAACACCGGCATCCCAACCCCGTGCGGCAACCCCAATCCCCGAAGCCTCTCCCTGAGATGATACCGACCACCCTTACAAGTTATAAAGTTGTGCTACGGTACGGTATAACTTCGGTGCATGTAGTGAAAAACTATAAAAAATATCAAAACAAAAACCATAAAAATGACTACCAATACCAGTAACGGTATCGATGTGGTTTGGGCAGTATCGATTTGGTTCGACTCAATTAAAAATGATGTGTGTTACAAAGTAAAAAAGTTCATTTGTAATATTATAATTGGGGGGGGGGGGGGGGGGGACTCGAGGCCAAACACCACCGTACGCTCCATGGTCACGACTTTGCCACCCTAATAATGGTGTGGGACACACAAACCTGAACACGACTCAAATATTCATGGGTTCACAGAAACACCTTGTTTAACTTGAATGATTATGCTCATTATTATTATTCTAAAATTATAATTTTTCACTCCAAAATACAAATGTCTGAAAAAATAGTCTATGTTAATTTCACGTAAGTTTTTTTATATAAAATATCAAAATAGTTTTAAGGGATAGTATGGAATATCCTTATACGTTCACACAAATAAGCATGTTCGCTTTCAAACATATCAGGTCAACTAGAGAGTAGAGACTAATCCGTATAGGCGTCTACAGTTTCCATCCAAAACTGGCTAAAACTCAATTCGAACCCTCGAATTTCATATAAGTCAGTGACAAATCTAAGATTCTTTTTCGATGAGTTCCTATATAGGTTTTTACTTAAAATTCTATAAACTCTCTATTCACTAAAAATTTCCAATTGAGTGGGAGTGGGCTTGTGGAAACCCGAAAATAGTGGCCACATTTGCCCTGGGAAAACAAGCTAGGTGGTTGACCGGTGGTGATCACACCCACTAAAAAGAAGTGATAACGTAATTTTGTTCAAATTTCCATCGTTCTAACGTACGCAAGCAACTATGCACTACATTTTGAGCACTCTAAAAGATTTTACAGCGTAAGAATTGTTAAAGTATGTATTTTTATAAAGGCTAATTCTATACACACCCCCCCTCCTTACTGATTACACCCCCCTTGTGAGAGGAAAACTGTCGGTCCCACGCAGGCCCCACCTAATCGTATGTGAGGGGAGGGGGTGAGAAAAGTAATTAGGGGGGGTGAGAATAGTAGCACCCATAAAACCCTAATTTAACAATTACGCTGTATCAATGATTATAATAAAACCCTAATTTTTTATGTGTCAGGAAATGGAAATCCCTAACTTTAACAATGTCCATGAATCAAACTTCGAATTTCGTTTAAATTAAAATAAAAAATAACTTTATTTATTAAAGAGTAAAGTACAATTTCCATCCATGTGGTTTACACTAGATCTCACATACAGCCCATATTTGCCAATTTCGACCATTCATGTCCATGTGGTTGTTGATTTCAATCAATAACATCCCTGCTAACAGAATCTGTTGGTTTACCGTCAATTGACCAGCAAAATGTCTAAAACTAGTAATACACCCCCGCGCGTTGCGGCGGGTCTTTGGTCAATATCGGTTTGGTTCGGTAATGTAGTGATATTTGGTGTAGTAATCGAAGGTATATGCCCAAACGGATATAAACACGTGTTTTTCATTGTTCAAAAACCATAAAAATATATTTTACATTGGCATGTATCGTTGTAGCGTGTTAAATCGCAAGTGGCTAGATGATTTGTAAATAAAGATAAATAAATTTATAAAATACTTTAATTTGGAATATAGTTGTTAATGAGACATGAATTCAGCGGCAATGAAACTATCAGGGAATTGGGTGGACATTTTATTGGCATCGGATCTAGTCATTAAGTACCGTTAATCATGGGCGGATCTTAGAAGGCTTGTGCCAGGGCCACGACCCTGGCACGTTTTTCGGCCAGAAGTGCTAATTTTCGCGGTTCGATCGAAATTTTTATACCTACTATGTTTGGCACGGGCATGTTTTTAGTGCCCGTGACTTTCGGCCCTGGGACGTTCAACGGGCAAGATCCGCCACTGCCGTTAATATACATCTTTAAGTCACTAAACTTTTTAATAATACCTTTTTAATAACTTATATTTGTTAGCTTAAAAGAGATTGACTATGTACTCTAATCTTTTTGAATAATATATATATATATTTTTTTTGTAAAGAAAGTGTGAATATTCATGGAGTGAAAGACCAACATTGAAATGAAAAAGAAGAATAGACATAACTTTTGTGTAAGTTGTATGACTAAAAAATAGATATTTGTACATAATTGCTATCCAACCTCTTATGAAAGTAATTTTATAATTCTAACGTTCATAGATTAAAAAGAAACATGAAATATCTAAGTGTAGAAAATACAGTTCATACATTAAAAAGAAACATGAAAGGAAATCTAAGTGTAGAAAACGCATGGATGATAAAAACGTACTGAATAATTATATACTCAGCCTTGTTTAAACAAAAAGCATGCAATATAAAAAAAATATGTCATATGAACACTCATATGAATATATGATTCACTAGATATCTCTTTGCATTGGCTAATTAAAAAGATATATATTATTATCGGGATGATGTTACTAAGGAAAATATTAAACAATCTTTTAATGAACAATAATACGACATTGCTGGTTCTGAAACCAAAATAAGAAGAAACACTTCCCATTTTCTCTATCATCACCACTACTCAACATCATGACCACAGCCTAGCCTTCACCGGGAACGTAACCGCTCAGCCTCATCCGGCAGCGGCACCGCCACGGCGCCACCATCATCCCATCACGTACGACTGAATCCGATTATTGTTCTAGAAAATTTTTCGGATGCGGTTTAGAATTTTTATTTTCTTGATTGCGTCTTTCTCGCGTCGGTGTATTTTATTCGAAGGCCCTTCATTGAATTTGTATTCGAATTTTGGTTCTGCGATTTGATTTCCTTATTTGCGGCAGTCCTTCGTTGTCCCTGTTTTTCGAATTTTGATTTTTTTTAACTTGTTCTGAAGATTCCATAGTCCATTGGGGATTATCCAAGTCAATCTTTTGATATATGTGAATCAGGATTTTAATCACTTCGATTTGCATAGTTCTTCGCCAAGATCGATAAGAAAGATCCATATGCGTGACAAAGACAGGGCAGTTACAATTCGTTGGAGATAAAGAGGCGGTGGTTATGACTCACCAGAGACGTTGAAGTGGCGGTTACGACTCGCCAGAGGCGAAGAGATGCAGTTACGAATCGCCAGAAGGAAATGCACAACGGTTTTTGCTTTTCCAAACGTAAATAAGATAAGGAAGGTTGCTAATTTATAGGGTCGAATAATGGTTCACAAAGGGAAAATTCGGTTTGTGTACCGGTTTGTTCCTTGGATACATGAACAGATGCGATGGTTTGAATGATAGTTAAAGGAGCGCCGTTTGGTTTATGACCTATAATGGTTGGGATGGTAATTTTCAAATGGTTGTGAGTGGTTATGTTGTATGTATAAATGAAACTTTTTTTTTTGGTAGCATATAGATAATATAAAAGAAAAGGTATGTCTGTTAATTAAAAAGGTATGTGTTGATTAAAAAGGTATGTGTGCTAATCAAAGGGGTGGGAGTTGCTTTTTGTATAAGAGATATAATACCCTTTACTCTTCATATAATCTGCATTCATGTCCGTCTTCAACGCTTTACTAGCACTTCTAATCAATTACTGAAAGTCTCCGATCAAAAATTCTAATAAAACATATGTGTGAAAAGTGATGGTTATTTGTTAATGCAGAGAATTAACTACAGAGTCTATTTATAAAGAAAGATATATTGTTGTGAAAGCCTTGAACATATTAGTAATATGACTAAAAGGAGTAGAGCTCACATCATAACTAGAAGATGATCCATGATAGAAAGGGCTTTGTTCATCAGCAGTACCGTTGAATCGATAGTTCTCACAATAATGAGACCTTAGAGATAAAGACCGTGTTTCTACAATCTCATCATCAACTCTTTCGATTTCGACCGGGTGATATTTGATCACTCAGGTGCTGTTTGTTTTTTCTGAGGTAAAATGTCTGCAGTCTGCGGACCACATCTGCAGAGATCTATAACATAAGAGGTGGACCAAACCTTTGCTGTCTGCAAGAAGAAGACTGTTTGTTTTTTAACTTCTGCAAGCTACACATTAAACAACAATTATAATCAAACAAGATGAACAACAAAATTCAGAATTTAAACAACAAAATTCAGAACTTAAACAACATAAATCAGAATTTAAACAACAAAAATTAGAATTTAAACAACAATTATATTTAATTGAAGGATAATTTAATGATCATACTGATGTATTGCAAAATACATACTTATATCGTGTATCGTTTGTTTAGTTTTCACGTTATTTCATTTAGTTTTCGTTGTTATTTCGTAGAAGTTTGATACTTTGTTTGTGTACAGGTGCTTGTTGCGAAAAAGCGCTAAAAACCTTTGGAAATATGCTTAGAAGAAGCTAAGGGTGAGAGTTGGAGATTGCTGGAGCTGAAACACTTGAGAAAAACGAAACTCTCTGGAAAAATGGGGCCTTGGCGCTACGCGACGCATATATTGGAGACCCTACGCGCGACGCCAAGGCTGGCAAGTAGAAGTCCAAGATTTCTGAGGCGCCGCGCGACACACATGTCCAAGACCCGTCGCGTGACGCGACGGGGTATTATCTGGAAAAAGTTGATTTTGGTTGCTGTATGATTCTCCCAAACATATATAAACATCATGATGCAACACAAAACCCTAGAGGACGAATTAAAGAACCCATAGGCGAATTCAGCAGCAGATTTTCAGTTCTTCGGAGCATTTTGCCACACGGGAATCATTCGGTTGAAGCTTGGAGCATAGGAAAGAAGATCATTCAGGTTTTGTCTCCCGGTTTTCGTTATTCTCTTGTTTTCATTATTTTGATCATGAATTCTTGTTTGAAACTTGTGTTTTGATTTTAGACACAATGTTTTCTGGCTAGAACCTTTGTTACTACCTAGGATAGATGAAAGTTTAATACAGTTCGGATTTTTAACAGTTTTCTATTGTGTGTATGGGTTAATCTTTGAAAGTAAAGAACTTTGGAACCTCTAATTTGGTGCATATGCGTATTTATATTTGATTGTTGATTATTTGCTGTTTCACATAAACTTTGGTGGATGTCTTTCATATAATAAGTTTGTGTTGATTGTTCGAGTCTTTACGGGTTCGGGGAATCTTTGGGTAAATCGGCCGATAGCATTAGAAACAGTAATTAAAACACAATTAGAACTAGATATTCTGCTTAACTTGTCGCTGAGAGGCTCGAGTTTGTTAGTAGGTCTCGGTTTGATATATATATCTAAGATAGATTTTGAGAGAAGTCGGTCTTAGTTCCCTAATCATACCTGTGTCTATTAAACCAAGTTAGAATCTATTGTTGCCTTAGACTTTCGCGCTGAGAGGTAGATTGTCGTATTAGGGCACTTTTAGAGACGCTAGAGGACTGAGAGGAAGTCTAACAACCGGTGTTCATAACAGCCTTGTAGAGTCTCACAGGTTTCTTCCTGAGAAGGGTCGGGAGGTCTTAGTAGAGACTTCGTAGGGTTTAGCACACCAAGATCCCGGTTCCATACCGCTTTAGTACCGTTAGAATTCCATTCCTAGTTAAACCGGATTCCAGCCTAGGTAGTCGTTAATCTCCACTGAATTAAACCTTTGTTCTCATTCGTGTCGTAGTCTAGTTTTACTTTAATTTCAACTCTAGGATTTTGGTAACCCCCCCACTAATCAAATAAACAAATAGTTAAGTGTCGTGTCAGAGTCAGTCTAAATAAGGTCTTTAGTGTAATTAATTAGAGTCTCGTGGGTTCGATATCCGAACTCACTTAGCTTTACTAGAGTCGATCGGTTCACTTGCCGGTTAGTAGTTTAGTCGAGCCTAGAGAGTCTAGAGTATTACTTTGAGTCTAGATTTAGGTTAATTTTAGTTGTTTTTATTAAACTACTTTTAGCACATCAAGTTTTTAGCGCCGTTGCCGGGGAACTCTTGGCAATTGCGTTGATTACTTTGTTTGGACTTCATCTGATATCTTTACGTGCTATTTGTGTGTTTCTGAGTCGTAGGAGTCTAAGTAATTTTAGTGTCTGTTTATTTTTAGAGTCTTTTGTTAGATTCGTCTTACTTGTTTATTCTCGGTTTTGCAGTTAATGCCCCATACACGTTCTTAGAGACCAGTGAAGCCGACGATCGACATGTCTGCCTTCTCGTCATCTAGTTCACAGGTTAGAAAATCTTCCACTTCATCTTCCACCCCTTCTGACTCTACACTCCAATCTAAACCATCAGCCTTCGACTTCACACCGAAGTCATCACCTCATAACTCCCCACCACCATCCCGTTCCCGTACACCTAGTCCACCACCAGTTGTCCAAATGGCCCAAAACCAAACTGTCCACCAACGTTCCACCGCGGGTTTTACCGCAAACTCACCCATCACCCTTCCCGAAATCACTAATGACAAGTCTTGGCAAATCCCGTCCGCCATCATGACTGCCATTAACAACTCTTGTCAGTTTCACGGTCGTGACGACGAGGATGCGCCCGCCCACATCAACCGTCTCACCCGCCTTTGCAGCACCTTCGGTATCGAAGGTGTTAATCTTGATGCCCGCTATCTCCAAGTCTTCCCGTTCTCACTTGCTGGCCACCCAGCCACTTGGCTTGATTCGCAGCCGGCAGGTACTTTTACCACTTGGGCTGGACTTCGAGATGCCTTCCTAGCTAAGTATTTTCCACCTGCTAAGGCATCTCGCCTTCGTGATCAGATCCATTTGTTCCGGATGGAGCCTGACGAACCTTATCACTTAGCTTGGGAGAGGTTTCAAACCCTACTCTAACGTTGTTCCCAACACGGGCTGTCTGATTGGGCACTTGCAGAAAAATTCTACAATGGTCTCACCCCCGAGTGTAAAGCCCGATTCGACACCTCTGTAGGAGGCCATCTCATGGGAAAGAAATCTGTGGCCGACTGCAATGATCTCTTTGAGAGCTTTGCTCATGCTGATATTGATCATTGTGCTACGAGCAGGACTTCCATTCCTGTTACTACTACTTCCTCATCCATCCGAGGAGTAAACCAAGTTGGCTTGGATTCAAAGGTAGCATCTCAACTTGATTATATCACCAAAGAGTTGTTAGATATTAAGAAAAAGGTCGATAGGTGCGAGGTTTGTAGGGGAGGTCATGATACTGTAGACTGTCCAACACTTACCCTAAAACAGGTAGAGTACGTCGCAGGTCAAAACCGAGGTCCGAGTAACCCGTTTAATAATAGTAACTCTAACTGGCATAGTAATAATTTCTGCTCCTTCGGTAATCCCCCTGGGTTCCCATCTGGTCAATATCAAAGTAGGGGGCCAGGTTTCTATTCTAGTGGGGGTTCAGGTCCGTTTGCTAGTTCAGGTTCAGGGGGCAGTTCAGTAGTGGGGGATTGAATCAAGAGGGACAGTCTAGGAGTGAGGGGTCAAGTGGTAGTTTATCTAGGATAGAGGACCTTCTTTCCCAGCTTGTAGTTAAGGACCAGGCCACCCAACGAACCTTAGAAGAACATGCTACACTCCTCAAGAATAACCATTCTAATTTCTTAGACCATCAAAGGCAAGTCGGGGACATTGCACGCCAATTGCAAGAACGACCTCCCGGTCAATTTTCGGGCAACACAAAGCCGAACCCGTCTGGAAAATTGAAGGCAATTTCGACCCGTAGTGGTAAGATTTTAGGAGAGGTAGTGAGACCCGAGAGTATAGAAGTAGAGGATGAGGAGCCCGTAGATGAAGAGATTGAGATGGAGACTCCCGGTAAAGTGTAACCTAGGTTAAGCCTAGCAAGTACCGCACACACCGAGGAGCCTCAAGTCGAGAGTAGTGTAGAAAAACGACCCACACGAATCGTTCCATCACCCATTGTTGATCTTTCCCGTGCTCCATACCCTTCCCGTCTTAAAAACCAAATTTACTCTAAAGAGTACGGGAAATTCTTAAAGATCTTTAAGCAACTTAGGATCAACCTTTCGTTCATAGAAGCCCTTCAATCCATGCCTAAATACGCCAAATTCTTAAAGGACATTCTAAAGCGTAAGGATAGGTTAGGAGAGGTCTCTAACATTCCCCTTAGTGGAGGATGTTCTGCCGTAGTTTTGAACAAGGTCCCGGAAAAATTGACGGATCCGGGCCTTTTCACCATTCCATGCTTGTTCGGGAGTGATACCGAGTGTAGGGCCTTAGCCGATTTAGGAGCGGGTATAAACCTCATGCCATATTCCATGTACGAGAGGTTAGGCCTAGGAGAGTTTTCCCCTACACGCATGTCTTTGTCCTTAGCCGATAGATCAGTGAAGTATCCACGTGGCATAGTCGAAAACCTTCTAGTTAAAGTTGACAAGTTCGTCTTTCCCGTAGACTTTGTCATTCTTGATATGGAAGCTGGTGAGAAAGTTCCTATCATTCTAGGACGCCCATTCTTGTGCACCGCCAAGGCCATCAATGATGTTTTTAACGGTAAGATCACACTCCAAGTCGGTGAGGAGAGAGTCACTTTCTAGATAGCACGTTCTATGGAACTTCCTAGCGGTTCCGACGATCATAGTAGTCCTTGTCATTCGGTCTATTTCATAGAGTCTTTCCTATCATGTGTCGACCATTGTTTTGACTATATTAGTGGAGCCGATCTAGTAGAGGATAGGGTAGATGAGGTAGTCGAGGAAGTAGAGGAAATTATGAGTAAGAATGAGGAAGGGGACATGACCAATTGGGTCCCTGAAGTGTTGGAATTGAGTGAGGTGAAGAGCGAGATCGAGAGTACATCCGTAGAGAAGCCCCCCCATTAGAGCTTAAGGTTCTTCCATCCCACTTAGAGTATGCTTTCCTTGGTGAGGGATCAGATTTTCCCGTCATTATTTCATCTAAGTTAGAGGATGGGGAAAAGGGTAGGTTATTAGAGGTGTTGAGAGAGAATAAGGAGGCCATTGCATGGCGACTTTCGGACATCAAGGGCATAAGCCCCACCTATTGTACCCACCGGATACTCATGGAAGATGATTATAAGCCGGTGGTGCAACCTCAACGGTGCCTTAATCCGAACATGCAAGAGGTTGTTAAGAAGGAAGTGCTTAAGTTGTTAGATGCAGGGGTGATATACCTTATTTCCGACTCACCGTGGGTTAGTCCGACCCAAGTTGTCCTAAAGAAGGGTGGGATGACGGTGATCATGAATGAAAAGAACGAATTAATCCCGTCTCGTACCATTACTGGTTGGCGTGTGTGCATTGACTACCGCAAGTTGAATGACGCCACCCGGAAAGACCATTTCCCTTTGCCATTCATTGACCAAATGTTGGAGCGTTTAGCGGGTCAATAGTTTTACTATTTTATCGATGGATTTTCGGGTTATTTTCAGATCCCCATCGCACCAGAGGATCAAGATAAAACGACATTCACATGACCCTACGTCACTTATGCGTATCGCCGCATGCCTTTCAGGTTATGCAACGCTCTGGCTACATTCCAAAGATGCATGGTTGCTATATTCCAAGACATGCTTGAGACTTCTATGGAGGTCTTCATGGATGACTTCTCGGTTTATGGTACCACCTTCGATCATTGTCTCCTTAATCTTGATAGGATGCTTAAGAGATGTATAGAGACAAACCGTATGCTTAATTGGGAGAAGTGTCACTTTATGGTGACAGAGGGGATACTCTTAGGTCATAAAGTGTCTACAGAGGGAATAGAGGTGGATAGGGCCAAGATAGATACTATAAGTAGGTTACCTCCACCCACTAGTGTCAAGTCCGTTCGTAGCTTCCTAGGTCATGCGGGCTTCTATAGGCGTTTCATTAAGGATTTTTTAAGATCACACGCCCCATGACCCGACTCCTCGAAAAGGATGTACCTTTCATTTTTGACGAGGAGTGCATTACAGCCTTTAACTTTTTGAAGGAGAAACTCATTAGTGCCCCCATCCTTGTTTCGCCCAATTGGAGCTTGCCCTTTGAGCTCATGTGGGATGCAAGTGATTATGCCGTAGGTGCGGTATTGGGCCAACCAATCGAGAAACACCTTCATCCAATCTACTACACGAGCAAAACTTTAAATGATGCTCAAGAGAACTACACCACCACGGAAAAAGAACTCTTAGCCATAGTATTTGCGTTTGATAAGTTTCACTCATATCTTGTGCTTTCCAAAACCACCGTGTTCACCGACCATTCCGCGTTGCGTTTTATTTTCCAAAAGAAAGACGCCAAGCCCCGCCTCATTAGATGGATTCTTTTGCTCTCCGAGTCCGACGTCGAAATTAAGGATAAAAAGGGAGCGGAGAACGTAGCCGCCGACCATTGGTCACGTTTAGAGGATCCTAAGAGAGAGGAGGTTCGTGAGGATTCGATAGGATACAACTTCCCTCGTGAAACCATAGATTTTTTTAGAGCTGATGTAGAGGGTTTGCCATGGTTTTCGGATTTGGAAAATTACTTAGCAAACGGTGACATTGTGAAGGGTATGTCCCATCAACAAAAGAAGAAGTTTCTTAGGGATGCTAGGAAATACATATGGGATGACCTGTACCTCTTTAGGATAGGTGGTGATCAAGTGCTTAGGAGGTGTGTTTCAAAAGAGGAAGGATTGGATATCCTTAGACATGTGCATGAGGGTTTAACGGGAGGCCATCACGGGCCGAATGTCACTACACAAAAGGTTTTTGATAGTGGTTTCTATTTGCCAACACTAGTTCGAGATGCTATAGAGTTTGTTAGGACATGTGACCATTGCCAACGTACCGGTAACATCTCATCCAAGGATGAAATGCCCCAAAATCCCATTCAAGTTCTTGAAGTCTTCGACGTTTGGGGTATTGATTTCATGGGACCTTTGCCCTCATCGAGTGGGAATAGGTACATCCTCATGGCATTGACTATGTCTCAAAGTGGGTGGAAGCTCAAGCTTTGCCTACTAATGATGCCCGAGTGGTTGTGAGATTTCTAAAGAAGCTATTCACACGCTTCGGTGTTCCTAAAGCCATCATAAGTGACCGTGGTACGCATTTTTGCAATTCCGTCATGGAAAAGGCACTAGCACGCTACGGGGTCACTCACCGTCTTTTTACCGCATACCACCCGCAAACTAGTGGCCAAGTAGAGAATGCAAACTGAGGGATGAAGAGAATTTTAGAGAAAACGGTAGGAAAAAGTAGGAAGGATTTATTCGGAAAAGCTAGATGATGCATTATGGGCATTCCGCACCGCCTACAAAACACCGTTAGGAACCACGCCCTTCATGATTGTGTATGGCAAAGCGTGCCATCTTCCGGTAGAGTTAGAGCACCGAGCATTATGGGCTTTAAAAACCGTCAACCTTGACCTTACCGAAGCCGCAAGGAGGAGATTCTTTCAAATCCACGAGTTAGAGGCCCTTAGAGATGCCGCCTACGAACGATCTTGGAGTATCAAAGAGAAGACTAAGGCGTTGCATGATAGGAGGTTGCGACGGTTGAAGGAGTTTACAGTAGGTGATAAAGTGCTTTTGTTTAATTCGAGATTGAAATTGATAGTCGGAAAGTTGAAATCGACATGGACCGGACCGTATGTGGTAAAGGAGGTGTTTCCATACGGCACCGTTGAGTTGTATGACGAAGTTGATAGAGGTTCGTGGAAGGTAAATGGTCATCGATTGAAACATTAATTAGGAGGTCCCATTGATACCACCGAGGAGGAAGAAATTCCTCTAGAGGACCCACCCACCTTCACCGAATAGTGAGATAAGAAAGACCTCGTGTGTAGAGTTTGTACCGTTTGTATTTTATGCATTTTTATAGCTAACGTTAGTTTTCTCATAGTTTTCGGTTTGGTTTTTGTGTTTTTGAGTCATGTGCAGGGATTCATCACCGAGATTGTGCGAGAATTGCGAAGAAAACAGAGTTTCAGGTAAGTTTCAGTGTTAGAATATTTTTGGGATTGGTTTTGGGAAGGTTTGGGTGAATTGGAAATTTTTCTAAGGCATTTGGCCATCAAATTCACGAAACCTTCTGTGGAAAAAGAGCCTTGGCGTCGCGCGACACATCTCCACATTACCCTACACGCTACACCTAGCCCTCATCAGAAAACAAAAAATTTTTGACACTCCACGTCGCGCGACGGTCACCCCACCTTCACTGTCGCGCAACACGACCCTCCTTATTTGAACCTCCTCTTTGAAGCGCCAAGTCCACCTGACCCCCACGATTGAACCTTCCTTTTAAAACCCTTTTAAAACACTGCAGCTTTCTTTTAATTCCCAAAAATCGCCCCAAACCCTACGCCATCACCCAGCACCGAAACCCCCTAATACCACCATATCTTTGCCATTTTTCCACCAAATTTCACAATCCGACCACCCCCGTGATCGGAATTCGACACATAACAGAACCCACCGACCCATTTGAGCGATTGACCGCTGCATCTCTCCACTTCGGGACCGAGTTAACACGAAAATTTTCACACTTTTTCTTGCAATTTGTCGCTAATCAGGTATGTCTTTTGCTTATACTCGTTCATACATGGTTGTCGAGTCATATATGAGTCGTAGTTGGGTCGTTGACTCAGTTGTCTGGTCTCGTTTGTCGGGTCAGTCGAGTCAGTCCGAGTCTGTTTCGAGTCAGTTTTGTAGTATCATTTGTTGGGTCAGTTATAATTTAGATGGGTGCGGGTGGTGTGGTTTGGTTTATTGAGCCGTAAGTTGTTGATGATGAATGATAATTTTCTACACATCAAATATAGGCTGATTTAATGTGGTTTCTAGGTCCGCTTGGTATCGGGTTGGGACATTGAGATTTGATGTGTGTTAGCGTGAATATATTTTTAGTTATATTTTAAGCCCTTTTTAACACTTTAGTCAAGTTTTAAATTTATAAAACACGATATTCTACTAACACTAAACACACATATGGGCAAGTGCACCCATCGTGAGCGTAGTATAGCGTTGGTAAAATACCGAGGTCGTCCAAGGACACAAGAGCTTTTAGTTCCGGTTTATCCTCAACGTCTAATCAAATCAAAAGTTTAGAAAAAGGTTTTAAAATATGAAAATAAAAACTAAAAATACTGAAAATAAAAATAAAAATAAAAAAGATAGACAAGATGAATCACTTGGATCCGACTCGCCTTTAGTGTAACATTTGATGTTTTCCGCACTTTTGCACTTTTTAAGAGATTATCTTAGTTATAGTAGTAGGCCCCTCTTTTGAAGGTGACGTTACCCTCAACCCAGTAGTTTGAGTCAGCAAGGATACAATCCTAAAGGGTTGGATTACTGAAAGATAATTAATTAAGTTATTAATGCGTAATGTGGTAGGCCCCTCTTTTGAAGGTGACGTTACCCTCGGCTAAGTGGTTTGAGTCAGCAGGGATACAATCCCAAGTAGCCGGGTTAATGTATTAATAGTAGTTTACATATGAGGGGATCAAGCCATTCGCACCCCCGCTATCCAATACCAGTGGGTATTGAAGGAGGTCCTAGTAAGCTTGACCCAGGTCCTTGCAGGATCTATACACTGAACAAGGCAAGAACCTTACCAAACCATTCCCTTAACCCCCGACCAGGTAGCCAACATATCTCTATATAGACCGTAGAGATATGAATGGTGTAAATCTTTTATTTTATATAGACAGTAAAATAACGCCAAGACACCACGGAAAAATGATAAGGAAGTTTCACCTTCAACATAAGAAACTAGTTATTAAAGTCATTAATACAAAACCAAATAAAAAGTGCGAAAAGATTAAAAAACAAAAGTATTACATTAAATGCTTGTCTTCACCAAGTGATGTAAGAGACTTAGGCAAACATGGACTTTGATTGTCAAGAACTCTTACTATCAATCTTGGATCCCGAGACTACTACACACTCTCTATGATGGATGATGGATGATGGTGGTGGATGTGGGTGTTGTGATGGTGGTGGAGTGTGGGTGAAGTGGGAGAGAGGTGGTTTGTCAAGGTATGCTTTTGAAGTGAACCAAGAACCTCTATTTATAGCCTGCACAGAAGCCCGGACACGGCCCCGTGTCCATTGGGCACGGCCCCCTGTCCATCCACTTTCTCTTTCTTCTTTAATTGTAGTTTGTCTGCATTAATTGACCACGCCCCCGTGTCCGCTGGGCACGGCCCCGTGTGCAGAAGCGTATCTGTACTATCAAGATTTTCTTGGATTCTGCGAATCTTAGCGTTGACCACGACCGTGTTGAGCTGGGCACGCCCCGTGTTGGGAAATAGAAGCTTCTACAACTTTGTCTTTTCTGCAGACACTTGAGCACGCCCCCGTGTCCGCTGGGCACAGGGCGTGTTCAGCCTTCTGGTCTCTTGTTTTTGCTTGGGAAGATGCTGTCGAGGGGTCTGGCATGCCACGTTTATTCCTTTTCTTGTATTTATGTTAGATTTAGCTGCATTTTTGCTTCTTTTGTTCATTTACGCTCATTTAATCATGAAAATACAAAAGGAAGACAAAATCAAACTTTTTCCAACATTAGTACTAAAAAAGGGTTCGTTTTATGCCTCATTTGATGTAATTTATATGTTGCATTTTACACACATCAACATTGTTTTGGCTGATGCTTGATTGGGACGTAGTACATTGACCTATAAAGTTCGAACCTTGCAATATGGAATAGGAATTTTTACAAAGATAAAAACGTCCTTTAACTAGGCGACATTTCTCGATGCTCAAATCTGTTTTGAATTGAAAAGCAACTGAATTTAAGCAAGTTTGGACTCAATGTACAGTTTGGTAGGCACTTTGGCCTTTAATTGGGACAATTAGAGTACCGGGAGGGGGTAGTGTACATTGAGTAGTGTAAAGTGAGTCGTCTTTAGTCTTTGGTCATGGGTTTACTCATATGCATGTACATGTACAACACACTTCGCCCGTACTCAATCTCCATTAGGGCGAGGTTGTGTATGACTTAGCTTTTGTAAACGGTAACCCACTTTGGTTTTCACTTTATTTTTGGTATCAACCGCGAATGGAATGCTATACGGTTGTTCCAAACTTAAAAGAAAATTTGAAAATCCAAAAAAATTTAAAAAAAATAAAAAATACCAAAAATAGTTTGTGATTGCTAATTATCCGCTTATTTTTGTCTTGTTAAACATGTTTTTGGCAGATATGTCAGGTGAGGGAAGTTCAAGTGAAGCTAGAGGAAGAAGACGAGGCCCGCAGTTTGCTATAGCTAGTGGTTTTTATGCTTTTGAGGATACGGCTACCGAGGAGTTCACTAATGGTTTGAGAGGGGTGTATGTGAACCCAAGGGATCTATGTGTGACGAGTGGTGATCTAGCGAGGTTTTGGGGGACTATAGCAGATCGTGGTTTTGCTAAGACGAATTTGATTACTTCTGTTTGAGATCCGATCTATAGGTTTGTGTTGAAGGTTTTCTCTACCACTCTGGTTGGTAGGAAGTCGGGGAAGAACAAAGCTAATTGGATTGATTTGTTTTTACTGATGTGTCGGGTTGAGGGTAAGAATATGAATTTGGCGAGTGTGTTGGCTTGGTCTTTTAGTAGGTCACGCAGGGGAGGAAAGAGGGGTGCTTTGGATATGGGCCCCTACATCACGAAGTTGGCTCAGAATTTGGGTGTTTTTTAGAAATATAACTTGAACACGTTGTGCCCGGGACCTGCATCGAGGCACTTTGATGTGAAGGATTTACAGTTGGCAAGTATTGTGAGTATGACTGAGCCAGTAAGTTGGGTTGATGCAAGGCAGGGACCTCAGGTTATGCCACCCGCGGGTCATCCAGCAAATGATGTGATGCAGGCTATTTATCCGACAGCTCGCCAGATTCCCAGACAGAGACAGGTGATTCCAGCTCCTCGGTATCCGCGCCGCCAGCCGCCACCGGATCCACTCACTTTAGCTTCACTGTATGAACGGATGGATGCAGGGTTTAGTAAGATTGATTATCGTCAAGATAGGCAAGATGGGGCTATCAGGTACATGATGGAGAAGATGAGCATGAAGGTGTCGGACTTCTTTCACCCTTTTGTGGACCCGGTTCAGTTTCCTATGCCGGGTCACTATGATCCTACAGGTGGTGCGGGTAGTTCTGATGTGCATGCAGGTCAGGGATCTGGATATGTGCAGCCTGAACTCTAGTTTCAGGTATATGATCAGGGTGATGAAGACAGTGATGAGGAGATGGAAGAAGAAAAGGAAGTTGAGAGCGACGACGAAGATTAGTGTGGGGATTACAACATGCTGGGGACGTTTTGGAGTATCTTTTTAGATATTTTTCTTTTATGTTGTTTTCATCTAATCTCGTCTGTATTAATGTTTTGAATATTTTGCTACTCGGATGGTTGGGATGGGTTGGTAGTTGCTAGGATGGTTGGTGAACTTTGAAACACTTATTATCTATCGTATTTCGTTTGGTATGTATTTTTATTTGATAGATATGGTGTGTTTTTCCGCTTCCGTTCGCGTGTGTGAGTTATGAAGAGTTTGCTGAGCGTGTTCGGATTGGAGGGCATATGTGGAATTGACTGGCACATTAACAGTCTCACATATTCAGATCAGCTAAGTCATTTTCCACTTGTATATTTTGTATATTTATTTTACTCGGTATTTAGTTTAGTGGTAATTTAGGTAGTTAATTTGAGTCGTATTCTCGTTCTTGCATTAGGGACAATGCAATCTTTAAGTGTGAGGATGGGATACATGGTAGTAGTAGTAGTTGAGTCATAAAAAGTCGAAAAATACAAAAAAATTAAAAAACCGAAAAATTCAAAAAAATTGAAAAATTAGAAAATGTCTATTGAAATAAGAAGTTTGCAAGAGTAATACGAAAAATGATAGAAAAGATGAGTTTTTGTTCGGGTTCAAATAATGATAATATGAGATTAATTAAGTCGAGCTTGTGTCTGGTTTGGGATATGTGAATAGGCCCGGTTCGGTTTTAGGTCCCTTTGATTTAATATTACCTTAATTGTCGGTCTGCTAGTGGGCACTCATCTGGGAAAAATGGGAAATTGAAACCGCCAATAAGAGTATAAAGAATGTCGTTATAAGCTAAAATCGTTAGAATTTTTTATCATGAAAAGAAAAGAAAAAAAATAGAATAAATGAGCTAGAAGCTAAGGAAAAGTAGCGCAAGCCTACGTAATATTGGTTGGGGATAGTGACTCTGACCCGGAATGCCTCTGGGATGTGTGAAATTAAAATTGCAAAAAAATTACCGACGCCTATTGTAATCTCTCTCGGGGATGGTGGCTCTAATTGGGAATGCCTCTGGGTTAGGTAAAGCAACGTCTAAGCTCAAAAGAAAAAAAATGAAAACAAGAAAAAATGATTGGTTTTAAATTCTCTTGATTTTGGTATAAAACGGTTAGGAATTGGTCCAGTGATCGTTCCTTTTGTTCTATAAGCTTGAGGTGGGATTAGATGGACTGTGGCTTCTAGTGTGAGACCCTAGATAGATTGACCGCACTTGAACTAAATTTGCATGATAAGGGGCTTAGAATCGGGTTGGGTTTAAAGGGACAAGTATATTTGCAATCGCGGCTAACACAAGTTTTGATTTTTAACAAGTATAAATAAGTTTTAACCCGAGTATTTATCCGTCTCTGATTCCGTTTGCATAGATTCTTTTTCGGGGACGAAAAAAGAGTAAGTGTGGGGATATTTGATGTATTGCAAAATACATACTTATATCGTGTATCGTTTGTTTAGTTTTCACGTTATTTCATTTAGTTTTCGTAGTTATTTCGTAGAAGTTTGATACTTTGTTTGTGTACAGGTGCTTGTTGTGAAAAAGCGATAAAAACCGTTGGAAATATGCTTAGAAGAAGCTAAGGGTGACAGTTGGAGATTGCTGGAGCTGAAACACTTGAGAAAAATGAAACTCTCTGGAAAAATGGGGCCTTGGCGCTACGCGACACATATATTGGAGACCCTACGCGCGACGCCAAGGCAGGCAAGTAGAAGTCCAAGATTTCTGAGGCGCCGCGCTGCGGGACACACATGTCCAAGACCCGTCGCGTGACGCGACGGGGTATTATCCGGAAAAAGTTGATTTTGGTTGCTGTATGATTCTCCCAAACATATATAAACATCATGACGCAACACAAAACCCTAGAGGACGAATTAAAGAACCCATAGGCGAATTCAGCAGCAGATTTTCAGTTCTTCGGACCGTTTTGGCACACGGGAATCATTCGGTTGAAGCTTGGAGCATAGGAAAGCGGGGTTTTGTCTCCCGGTTTTCATTATTTTCTTGTTTTCATTATTTTGATCATGAATTCTTGTTTTGAAACTTGTGTTTTGATTTTAGACACCATGTTTTCTGGCTAGAACCTTTGTTACTACCTAGGATAGATGAAAGTTTAATACAGTTTGGATTTTTAACGGTTTTCTATTGTGTGTATGGGTTAATCTTTGAAAGTAAAGAAGTTTGGAACCTCTAATTTGGTGCATATGCGTATTTAGATTTGATTGTTGATTATTTGTTGTTTCACATAAACTTTGGTGGATGTCTTTCATATAATAAGTTTGTGTTGATTGTTCGAGTCTGTACGGGTTCGGGGAATCTTTGGGTAAATCGGCCGATAGCCTTAGAAACAGTAATTAAAACACAATTAGAACTAGATATTCTGCTTAACTTGTCGCTTAGAGGCTCAAGTTTGTTAGTAGGTCTCGGTTTGATATATATCTAAGATAGATTTTGAGAGAAGTCGGTCTTAGTTCCCTAATCATACATGTGTCTATTAAACCAAGTTAGAATCGATTGTTGCCTTAGACTTTCACGCTGAGAGGTAGATTGTTGTATTAGGGCACTTTTAGAGACGTTAGAGGACTGAGAGGAAGTCTAACAACCGGTGTTCATAACAGCCTTGTAGAGTCTCACGGGTTTCTTCCTGAGAAGGGTCGGGAGGTCTTAGTAGAGACTTCTTAGGGTTTAGCACACCAAGATCCCGGTTCCATACTGCTTTAGTACTGTTAGAATTCCATTCCTAGTTAAACCGGATTCCAGCCTAGGTAGTCGTTAATCTCCATTGAATTAAACCTTAGTTCGCATTCGTGTCGTAGTCTAGTTTTACTTTAATTTCAACTCTAGGATTTTAGTAAACCCCCCCCCCCCCCAATCAAATAAACAAATAGTTAAGTGTCGTGTCAGAGTCAGTCTAAATAAGGTCTTTAGCGTAATTAATTAGAGTCTCTTGGGTTCGATATCCGGACTTACTTATCTTTACTAGAGTCGATCGGTTCACTTGCCGGTTAGTAGTTTAGTCGAGCCTAGAGAGTCTAGAGTATTACTTTGAGTCTAGATTTAGGTTAATTTTAGTTGTTTTTAATAAACTACTTTTAGCACATCACATGCCTTCTAACATTTTCTAGAATCCGCTTCCCAGCTTTATCTACCTGCTTCTCTGTTTCACCATTTTCTCACCATCATCACACACATTCATCTGAATAATAATAATAATAATAATAATCTGAATCGGTGATCAATCGGTGGCGGTGGCTGTGGAGGTGGGGGAGATGTTGGTAGTGGCTGTGGAGGTGGAGGTGGGGGAAGTGTCGGCGCTGGCTGTGGAGGTGGGGGAGGTGTTGCCGGTGGCTGTGGATGAGGAGGAGGTGGTGGTGACTGGCGGTGTAGGAGGAGGAGGATGACCGGGGTGGCAGCTGAGTTGGATGAGATGGAGGAGGAGATGGAGAAGGAACTAGGGTTGGGAAAAAATAGAATGGAGAAGAGGTGTCTGTGTTTTGAGATTAGGAGGACAAGGGTGGAGAGATGGTTGGAAGAGGTGGGAAGACATTGGACCATGTCTGCGTGAGGAAGAGGACGCGCAGAGATTTCGAGACATTTTTCAATGAAATGTATCTAAAAAACAAACGGTCTGCAGAGCTAAACGTCTGCGCGACGCAGACATAAGAGGTCAGAAGAGGTTTTTCTGAAAAAACAATCACCCCCTCAGTTTCTTTGTATTAGATGAAGAAGACCAGTTGCCTCTCTGCACAAAAACATGAGTCATTATGGAACCCTAAAAACATACAAAGATCAATTTATTTGTATCAATGATTATTATAAAAACCTAACTTTTTTATGTGTCAGTAGATGGAAATCCCTAATTTCTTCCTGTGCCTGATGTGGAGTGGTTGGGAAATGGCACGATTAAATGTCAATAAACCGGGCTTGAAGCGCATTTGTGTTACAAATGCAGTTCGTTTCTTGGAAGAAAAGGAAATTACAGGTCTATTAGAGGAAAGATTATATCTTCACCAGATATGAAAACCATTTATGAGATCAATAATCATAGGGATAGGTATCAACTAATAACATACTAAACAAGTTTTAAATGAATTTTGTTAATGCAGAGAATTGTCTGTAGAGTCTTAGATTTGAAAGTCTCCATCCAATTTAGGACAACGATTATTGGCCAAAAGTCAAAATTGGGTTTGACTTTTGACTTTTGGATAAGGGCGGCGGAGGTGGTGGTTGTGTGGAGAGGGGCGGCGGAGGTGGTGGTGGTGGTTATGTGGAGAGGGGCGTCGGTGGTGTCTTGTTGATGAAGATGGAGATATGATATGCTGATGAAGATGATAAACATCTCGTGAAGGTTGATTTCAAAAAGGGGTAAACAAAGAGAAATGACTAGATTGCCCTTGAAATTATAAACAACAAATGTTAACATGGATGTTATTGAATGGAATTAACAACCACAGGAACTGGAATGGTCGAAATTGGCCAAATTCCAATAGAAGCTGTATGTGAGATCTGTTGTAAACCAGAGGGACGAAAATTATAGTTTACTCTTTATTAAATCCATTAGTTGGTTGACCTGTTGGAAAATTCTGAAAATCCATGGGTAGATACATTTGTAAAATGACCGACTACGTTTTTACAATGATTTTTTTAAAGAAATCACTAAAATACTCATTTTTCTAAGGTGTTATATATAGCATTATAATCATAACAATTAAACCATGAGATATTCAACTTTATAGCGGAGTACTTATTTAAATAACCCAAACTTTCACTAATTGGTCGACAACACTCCCAACTTTTGATTTATACCACATCATTCCCAACTTTTAACTTATTGGTTGATAGCACTCCAATACTAATCCAACATTAACCCAGTTTGCTT
Organism: Helianthus tuberosus; assembly: GCA_030545235.1. Classification (NCBI taxonomy): domain Eukaryota; kingdom Viridiplantae; phylum Streptophyta; class Magnoliopsida; order Asterales; family Asteraceae; genus Helianthus; species Helianthus tuberosus. The sequence goes on from CM060385.1 coordinate 8,010,346, forward strand.
GCTGACATCTGTTGCCATGTCACCAAACTAGTGCCACATCACCTGCCACGTCATAAAAAAGCCAAGTCAGATGTCCCGTCAGTGATCACCTAAGCTGCTACATCATCAAAAAATTCCACGTCAACACACAAGTGCCACATAAGCAAAAAACTAACTAGGTTAGGGTTCAATTAATTTGGGAGTGCTATCGGCCAATAAGTTAAAAGTTGAGAGTGGTGTGATACAAATCGAAAGTTGGGAGTGTTATCAGCCAATTGGTGATAGTTGAAGTTATTTAAATCTAATATCTTGAGTTATCTGAATATAAAAATTATCTTTTATAATAGTGTAACTTTTTTTTGGATTTTGTTGTTATAAAATAACACGAAAGTATTTATATTATTGGTATTAAAGGCGAGATTGATATATCTTATTAATGAATTTAAAGACCATAAATCATTACAAAGGTGAAATGCATTTTTACTGGGCAACAATCAATGTTTTAAAATTCAGTTTTTATACTGTATCGGATTGGGCTTAGAAACGATTTACTCGGGTGTATCAGACGGTTCAACCAGATACACCAGACTCAGTAAAAAAATATTCTTTGTTATGTTAAGGGCACTCTTTCGTTTGGCTTAACCTTTAGTCAGTCTTCTGCACCGTCTATTCTTGGATATTCTGATGCGGACTGGACTCGTTTTTTGGAGTCACGTCGCTCTACCTGTAACACCCCAATCGCGTAATACAACAACACGCGGCGGAAATATCGGGGAGTCACGTTACAAATTGCTCACAACTACTGGTACTAAATTATTTCAATATCATTAACATTGTTTTATAGACGAAGAATACATGTAATTGTTCTTTTATTTTAGAAGTCTAAGGCCCGTATGCAGTCCTATGTGTTGCATGCTTGAACAGTCGAAAACCTGAAACATATGTGAAAAACAGTCAGCATAAAAATGCCGGCGAATACATAGGTTTTATTAGCCAAATAAATGGCAAAACATTTAGTATTGCAATACTTTAACAGCTACGAGAGCTATCAATTGAAAATAAATCTTGAAGCCAAAGAATGGCAAAAATTTAGCATTTGTAATACGTAATCTTAATTGTGAAAACTCGTGACAAAATAGGTTTGTATATGGCAATATGATTATTACTAAGTCATTTTTATGCCTTCATTTTAATCTCGTTTAAACCATCGTAAAAACTCGTTAATATGTTATTAGAAATCCAATCGAGAATTAATAATAACTGTTTTGAAATAACTCAAAACTTCTGTAAGTATTATATAAATCAAATCAATGAGTTATGATAATACTTCAGATATCTTCTTAAGAATCTAACATATAAAAATATGGGAGATTCTATGAAGATTTCGATAATCAAACATTGAAACAATCATACAAAAAATCCTAAAGTGATCCAGATAACGCTACTAGAATAATAAAATAAGAACACTTAGGGTCTGTTTGGTATGGGGTAATGGAATGGACGAAGGAATGGAATAGACGAGGTAATGGAATGGACGAGAAAACGCAATGGATCATTACCATTCCATGTCTTGTTTGGTTACTATGTGTGAATGGAATGAGTTATTATTGTGTATTGTTCGGTAGGCAAGAAAAACGGAGTAATAAAATCAGCAGTTAGTGGTGGTGGTGGTGTTGGTCGGTGGTAATGATTGTGGGTGGTTATAGGTGGCGGTGGTGGGTATCGGCGGCGGCTATGGGTGGTGGTGGCGGCGAGTGGCGGTGCGGCGGCGACGACGAGTGGTGGTGGTGGCAAGGTGGTCGTTGGTGGTGGGTGGCAGCAGAGGTGGCGGTTGGTGGCGACGGCGGCGGTTGGTGGTGGCGGTGGCGGTGGTGGTGGTGGCGTTGACGATGGTGGTGGGCGGCGGCGGCGGCGAGTGTCGTTAGCGGTTGGTCGCAACTGTGGGTGATAACGGTGGCGAGTGGGTGGCGGCGGCGGTGGCTGTCGGGGTGAGGTGGTGGCGGGTGGCGGCGATGGCGGGTGGCGGCGATGGCGTCGGTGGTGGGTGGTGGTGGTGGTGGTGGGTTGTAGCGAAGGTGGTGGGTTGTGGTGTTGTTGATGAATGGTGCAAGAGGGGATGGAATGGAAAAAAAACATGGGGGGTGGGAGGAATGATTTTGAGGGAATGGAATGCATTTTGGAATGTGTGATTCCATTCCATTGACCAACCAAACACTCTTTTCTTCATTCCCTCGTAATCATCCATTCCATTCCACCTCTCATTCCTGTATACCAAACACTACCTTATATATAGGAAGTACCAGCAGCGTATCCACCATCTTCTTATTTTATTACACCCGCTTCATTATCTAAATCACAACTACCACATAAACACATAAACACATAATCGCCAACTTGTTCCATCTCGTAAACATGCATTAAAGTACACAATGAATCCAAACAGGGGCTCCAATATTAGTACTCTAAACATCCCATATAGGTCTAGCTATGAAGATAGATAGATACTACAGGGATCAGGTTCTTGTCACCTTGTCTAATCTAACATGCATTAAAGTACACAATGAGTCCAAACAGGGGCTCCAATATTAGTACTCTAAACATCCTACAAGTACATCTAGCTATGAAGATAGATGGATACTTCAGGGATCAGGTTCTTGTCACATCGAATCACTGTATCACAATATCCTAAATCCTAATGGTGATTAGGGATAACGCCACGAAGGGTAATACAATAAGCACACTTATATATTGGAAGTACCAGCGGCGTATCCACCATGTGCTTATTGTATTATCTAGTTTCGTTATCTAAATCACCAACAATCTACACACAACCAACCATCGAGTCGCAAAGTATTTCTTAAAAACCTTACTATGAAGATAGGAAGATCTAAGACTGTACTTCAAATATCCTATAAGAATCTAACTATGAAGACAGGTAGATCACTTAAGGATTCAGATAAACATCGCATTTGCATAATCGGAATAATACATATAAAAGCACTTAGTGAACACATATATGCCATACATTTTGAAAACCAATCGATTACACATATGAATCACCCCAAAACATTTGAAAACGGTAAAAGAGGGGAACTATGTACTCGCCTGGGATTGCATATAGTTCCAGTTCAAAGGGTATAACAAAGCTCAAAAGACCAAGAGTTCAAGTGTTGAAGCGGTTCCTAGGGTAACGGATACTATGTTAGCGAATCGACACCTAAATCGGAAGATCGGGTAGAATGAGGTCTTGTAAACCAAATGAGTATTGGAACTCATATGATATGGTTTAACAAATCTTACATTCTAAATCAGAGCCTATCCTAAGTGCTTACGACCCATTACGACCCATTAAGGTAGCTTATGCCACTTTAACGCGTCGTTCGCGCGAAACCGCGTTCGAGACGCCTAACTAGTCCTATGACAAGTATTATATGCCTTAACATATCTAATTATGTTATATAATCAGTTTAGATGTCAAAACATGTATTACATATGCTTAAAATGAAATTATGTGCAAAAAGGGGTATTTTGGTCATTTTCCTAAGGCATATAAATTACCTATCATACAACTAACTAAACGAAGTGACCATAAGGTATTACCTCGGAAGGTTATTTCCTATACAACTATGGTCACAATATATGTTTGGTCAGATCCTAAAGATCGACCAAACGGGTCGGGTTCGGAAGTCTAAGCGGTTGTTTAGACCGCTTATCTTACGAGGCTGTACAAGCACTAAACTAAAAGTGACGAGTTAAACATGTTAAACAAACATGTTTAACGAAGTTAGAAAACAGGTTTTGATATCAAAACAAAGGGTTTTGATACCCAAGAATAGTTTGGTTGCAAAATACGCGTAGGCACAACCGAAACTATGACTCGTCACTACGTCTAAATAACGTGGTAATCAGTAGGTATAGTCACAAGGGACTATAACCATCATGATTACGCTCACGTTGCAAAGTTCAAACGAACTTTGTGTTGACTAAAGACTGGTCAAAGCAGAAAGTCAAACACTGTTTGACTTTCACGCTTGAAAAACGATAACAAGCATGAAAGAAACTTACAAAGGGTCCAAGCTAGGAAGATTTGATTCAAGTTGCTCAGGTATGAGGTGTGGAAACCCCAACTTAGAGCAAAAATGAATCAAGTGTGAGGATGCAAGTGAAATCAAAGTGGGTATTTATAAATTTCAGACAACCGTTAGGTTCGTTCCTCGATTTACGAGCTTCAATCTTGGCCCTCCATGTGTGCCCACTGATTTGTAATACTATGGGTGCCCAAAACAAGCTCCAAGTATGAAGAAACCATGTGCAAAAACCCATAAACCAGCTGCTGAATGCAGAAACTAATTTTACTGATCTAGGGAGTTTACACGGGCCGCGTAAGAGGAGGCAATGGTCTACGCGCCCCGCCTAAGCTGAGTTTCAGAAAATGTCAGTTTAGGTCCCTGCATGTCCAAAACTTGCTTTTTGATGCATTTTTGACACGTTTAAGCCCCGTTAACCCCATTTCAAGGCTCTAAAATGAAATTAAAGTATAGGGAACTTAAAATATGCTCAAAAACATCTCATATGTCGGTTCGTTTGGTCGTACGGTTGCGTTATTCGGTTAATTACGACGGAAGTCGTAACGGACGCAAAAACGATCCAAATTAAGCGACGAATGGAAATTTAACATTCCAAACACTAAAATAAAATATTTTAATGATTGAAAAAATTTTTGGATGTCCAGATATATTCAGAACGTAAGATATGCGCGAAATGGCAAACTTATGCACTTTTTGACGCTTTTAGTCCCTATTGATCAAATAAGCATATTTTCGCATAACGAACCCCTCAAAGCTTATTTCTAAGCTATGTAAAGGATATTTAGGGTACGTTTAGCTTATGATCAAGTTCTGGAATGTTCGTTACTAAACGAATCAGCAGACTTTCGCAGTTTGACGCAAAAAGTCCCAGAGAGTGAATAAACTTGTTTTTGACACTTCAAAGCCTTCAAAACTTATTTCTAAGTTATATAAAAGTTATTTAAGGTATATTAGGCCTATGTCACTATTCTGGGGTGTTTACCGCATTAAACTGATTACGTTTACGCATCAGTTCGCGTTTAACTTTCCAAAAAGCGATTTAAAACTTGAAATTGAACTAGAATCAAAACGTGAAATTGTAAAACACAAATAAAATTTTTTTGAGACTAAAACATATTGTTTCTTTGATAAAAGATAGTGTCCTATATCGTGTGTGTTTACGGAGCACAAGTGTCACACTACCTATGGTTACTCAATATTTTTGGGAGGCAATCTTGTTTCTTGGAGTGCTAAAAAGCAGCCCACCGTTTCCCGTTCCAACTACGAATCTGAGTACCGTGCGATGGCAAACATAACTGTAGAAATTGTTTGGATCATACATTTGTTGACACAGTTATATGATTTGCTACCAGTTTATCCCCCTCTACTTTGTGACAATAAAAGTGCATTGTTTTTGGGTGGCTCAGAATCCTATTGCTCATAAGCGTGCGAAGCATATTGATTTGGATTATCATTTCATACGTGAGCTTGTTAATTCTGGGAAACTATACACGAAGATTGTTCCGACCAATCTACAAGTGGCAAATATCCTCACCAAAAGTCTACCCCGAGTTCCTTTTGAGACTTTTCGCTCTATTTTACGCGTTGGACCTCCACCATTTCGATTGAAAGGGGGTATTAGCAAATAATATTGCATGATTGTAGTTTATTTATTTCCTATTCTACTCCTATAATTATGGAGTGATTGTTGTATTCTTTGAAACTAAAATCCTTATCAAACCTCATTATTTTTGTGAAGTTGATTTTACCAGACTTACAACATGGTATATATTTGGTGAACTTGTGTACTTTATTTCAATAATTCATGGACCGTCCATGGCATTATAGTCAAGTGGTATCTTAGGGGTGAGATAAGGCTTAGGGACTTTTAGGTTTTAGGTTCGATTTATTGGGTTTCTTTCTGAATTGGCGTATAGACATTATAGCCTAATGGAGATGGATATGATTGGGTGGTTCCGCTAATGACACGGTAATACTACAATGATCAATCAATGTTCCAAATTTACCATTTAAAAAAATAATAATTCATGGGACCACTAGAAATAAGAGATAGAAGACTAGTTGACTTAAAATATCACACTCTAATTTTCTTCAGTCACGCTCTATTTTCCTTTATCTTCATGTCGTGTAACTTACGATAACATCCATATTGAAAGCCAGCATTTATCCTTCCTTCATCTTCATGCCGTGTAACTTACGAATAGTTACGATAACATGCATATTTAAGGTCAACATGTATACTTGTTTGTTGTAACCTTAAGCTTCTTTTTAGAAATGAATTCAAAGCAACCAACCATTTCCTCATCATCTTCTAATTATATTCATCTACTCTTCTATGCTCTTGTTATATTTCTAAATTCCACTGTCATCTCCACTTATTATGGTGACGGAAATGAAACCGATCATCAAGCTTTGCTCAACTTCAAGTCCATGATCACTTATGGAGCTCTAACATCATGGAATGATTCACTTCATTTCTGTGATTGGAATGGTGTTACATGTGGGAAGCGGCACAGAAGAGTGACTAGTATAATATTAGAGTCGCACGGTCTGAAAGGCTCTTTGTCTCCTCATGTAGGGAACCTTAGTTTCCTCCATGAGCTTGATCTCACTAACAACAACTTTCAAGGAGCCCTCCCTCCTGAACTCGGTTGTCTTTCAAGGTTGTTTTCACTTACCCTGTACCAAAATAGTTTTAACGGGTCATCCAATCAGCTATTCTGATCAAGAGGGATATGGTGTATACCTCGCGACATGAAACTCTTTCTGCTACCACTGAACGACTTTGCTGAATTGTCGTTGAGCTTGTCGAGCTATTTTCTGCTCAGAGAATTCGTCTCTGCAAGTTCAAGCCAAGTGCAAACTGGACGAGTTGAAAAAGATTCAGGACGACTTGGACAAAGACAAAGATCCAAACGCTTCTTAGCAAAGGGAGCAGCCAAGTAGCTCACAAGCTATGGAAGCTATAACTGATGTTGTAGTTGAGGGGGAGTCTAAGAGAGGCGAAGATGCAAGTGGAGATAAAGGTCCGACAGAGGTTGAACTTAGTGTTTTATCCGATGATTCGGATCATGATATGCAAGCCGGGGAGCACTTCATCTCTAACGACGACTTAGATAAAGATGATGAAGTCGTTGGAATAGTAGAGGAGCTTAGACCAGATGAAGATGTTGATCATGTGGTCAATAGCAAAGGTGGTAATGTGTCATATTCGATAAATGTTCAATTGGTCGAAGGAGAAGTTGATTTTGAAGACTTTCACGGAATTGCTTATAACGATACACCGGTTGATGCTAATCCCAATCCAGGGCCGATTCCTAAAGAGATTTAGAAAGCTTTATGGTTTAGAACACCTCCACCAGATCTTACTCAGAAGAAGCGTTTTGAACGCAAATAGGGAGAGTTCTCAGGGAAAATCAGAATCTGGGATTGGGATGAGCAGAATCATCTGGTTTTGATCAAGCGATTGGATGAAGTTCGGTACTTCAAACCGCGTTTTCAAACTCTAAGTTCACTTCCAGGTCACGACCTCCATCATATCGCTCAGCTTAACTTGAATACTCCATCGAAAAATGGGATTATTTGTCACTTTAAGAAAGTTTTGGAAAATGAAAGCAGAGCGATGAAATGGGAGCAATTTACCCCTGCTGTAGGACGTCAAGTCAGAAAAAATAACAAGTTCTCAGGAGAAATTCAGTATAAGGTTGTGTACCGACCTACTTTGTGCTTAAGAGTTATTCCCTTAAGACAGTTTGACTTAGATAACATGGCCGGGATTGGATTTTGGTACCTTGATGGGAGGACATGAGAAGCTATTATCACTAAGAAGAAAGTGCCTGAAGTGATCGTGAAAGTTTTAGATCCAATGTGGTTAGTGAATTTCAAACTTTCAGATCTGAAGAAGCTGAGGTGTTTACCGCTGTATTACAATGCTGAAGACTGTGAGCTTGCTCTGCCTTTCATTCGTGTTGTTCAGTTCTTTGTGAAGAACAAGGTGGGAGCAGGAAGTGACTACTCCAAGGTTTAATGAAGATCTGCAGATCCCGCATGTATAAAGGGGGAGTCTGTAAGCGCACCAAAGTTTAATAAATGCTGGATGCTGCTGAAGTTTCAACATTCAAGGACTAATCTTGTAATTATGTGAAAGTGTCACATAAATTCGGACAAGGGGTGCTTATACATGTCCGAATTTGTGGTTTTTTCTATGTCAGTAGATGTAGTTCTTTCATATGGTCCGAATTTGTAGTTCTGGTTAGGTGTCAGTACTTATTTGTTAAGTACTGACTAGGGTTTCATTGTAAGGGTTCCGTATTTAGATGTGTATATATACTAAGTATCTGTACGCATTCAGGGACTAAGGAATTAAATGAAACAATAATCTTTTGGAGAAAACTTCTTGTGCAAACAAACCCTAGTTTTGTGTGTTCTTCATTCACTGTGTGTGATTGTTGATTGTGAATACTCAGTGTATTCACTGTTCTCTCATCTTTTACACCTTATGTACGAGCTCTACGTTGCAGTACGAGACACGCGGTGGTTTCCGCACATCGCGTGTGTGTCGATCGATCCGGCTCGTGTGTTCGTTGAAGGAAGACGACCTTACAGGGACCACTAGAAAATACGAGATAGAAGACTAGTTGACTTATAAAATACCACACTCTAATTTTCTTCAATCACGCTCTGTTTTCCTTTATCTTCATGTCGTGTAACTTACGATGGGACCACTAGAAATAAGAGATAGAAGACTAGTTGACTTACAAAATATCTCACTCTAATTTTCTTCAATCACGTTCTGTTTTCCTTTATCTTCATGTCGTGTAACTTACGATGGGACCACTAGAAATACGAGATAGAAGACTAGTTGACTTATAAAATATCACACCCTAATTTTCTTCAATCACGCTTTGTTTTCCTTTATCTTCATGTCGTGTAACTTACGATGGGACCACTATAAATACGAGATAGAAGACTAGTGTTGACTTATAAAATATCACACTCTAATTTTCTTCAATCACGCTCTGTTTTCCTTTATCTTCATGTCGTGTAACTTATGATGGGACCACTAGAAATAAGAGATAGAAGCAGGGCCGGCCCTGAGAATTCATGTACCCTGTTCGAGCTCGAAAAAACGTGCCCTTAGGAGCAATTAACGCCTAAATAATCATTAATCGACAAAGTTTGTATCAAATTAAGTTAACGTCTAAATAATGTTCGACAGCATAAATGAACTGAAATCAACATAAGTTAACTGAATAAATGAATTCGACATAATAACTGAAATCGAAAATCAATCCTATTATCCCAAATCATAAGTTAAGTGATTTCGACATAAGTTATCTAAATTCGACAATCGACATAATAACTGAAATCGTAAATCAATCCTAAATCATAAGTAAACAGAATTCGACAATTGATTTTTAGTTGTTTACCTGTGAACTGATCCGACTCAGACACTCAGTGATCGAACGAAGGCTGTGCTGTACTGCTGTGCTGAAATAGTGAAATCGTAAATCAATATTCCTGCTGGCTGTGTCTCTGATCGAACAAGGAACAACACCTAAAAAATTGCAGAATGATGATGAATGATGATCGAATGAAGGCCTGCAAGTGCGACGTTTCTGTTCCTCAGTTCCTGTATTCCTGTTGACGTTTCGGTTCCTGTATTGCAGCCCAGAATGGCAGAATCCTTTTTTTTTTTAATTAGTTTTTAGAAAATATTGGGGTATTGGGCTCACTAACCTAATGAGCTAAATAGTTTAAACAATATGATTTTTTTAAGTGGGCCTATGTTAATATTTTTTTGGTTATACCCTATTAAAAATATTTTTTTTACATATATAATATCGGATTTTTTTTTTAAATTACGTGCCCTACGAAATCACGGACCCTGTTCGGTTGTCCCCCCCGCCCTCCTTCAGGGCCAGCTCTAGTTGACTTAAAATATCACACTCTAATTTTTTTCTATCACACACTCTCTTTTCCTTTATCTTCATGTCATGTAACTTACTGGGACCACTAGAAATAAGAGATAGAAGACTAGTTGACTTAAAATAAGACACGCTATTTTTCTTCTATCACACACTTTGTTTTCCTTTAGGCCACACGGGGTGGCACGTTATTTTATCGTGATAAACTCTATCACTCGTTAGCATACCGCCGCCTCCACTCCCTTCACGCGTTAAACTTATAACTCGTTAAAAAGTTCACGCGTTGAACTTCAACAAATTTGGTGATGCATGTCCTGTTGCATGTTGACACCTGTTGCATTGATGATGCTCCGGACCCATTGCATGTCCTGTTGACCAACTTCACCAATTGCATTGATGTTGTTTGTGAGAGTAAATATTTTTAAAATTTGGGAGTGGTAGAATTCCATCACTAGTGATACCACCCCCCTACATTTCTATCACTAGTGATAGAAATTTGGTTGATGACATGGCACGATTTAATTGGACAGTGTGAGTGATAGAAACTATCACTAGTGAACCACCCCTCCCCCCTTATCTTCATGTCGTGTAACTTAGGGCACACGGGGTGGTCCGTTATACCACCCCGATCACTCGTTAACCCATCAAGCTACACCGCCGCCGCACATGATATAACGCGTTGAATCCATCACGCGTTGAAAGTTTGAAAAATTGGACGGTTGTTGATTCATTCAATTGATCGGCCCTTTCATCTAAGCATCTTGTGTCAGCCCATTATTTGTTTTGGTCCAATCACATTTTAATATCAAAATTGTTGTCGGCTAATATTACTGAACTACAATAAATTTAAAATGAAAATTAAAAAAATTTGGGAGTGATAGAATCCCATCACTAGTGATACCACCCCGCCTACATTTCTATCACTAGTGATAGAATATTGGGTGATGACATGGCATGATTTAATTGGATAGTGGGAGTGATAGAAACTATCACTAGTGAACCACCCCTCCTCCCTTACGATAACATGCATATTAAAGGCCAACATGTATCCTTGTTTGTTGTAACCTTAAGTTTCTTTCCAGAAATGAATTCAAAGCAACCAACCATTTCCTCATCATCTTCTAATTATATTCATCTACTCTTCTATGCTCTTGTTATATTTCTAAATTCCACTGTCATCTCCGCTTATTATGGTGACGGAAATGAAACTGATCATCAAGCTTTGCTCAACTTCAAGTCCATGATCACTGATGGCGCTCTAACATCATGGAATGATTCACTTCATTTCTGTGATTGGAATGGTGTTACATGTGGGAAGCGGCACAGAAGAGTGATTAGTATAATATTACAGTCGCACGGTCTGAAAGGCTCCTTGTCTCCTCATGTAGGGAACCTTAGTTTCCTCCGTGAGCTTGATCTCACTAACAACAGCTTTCAAGGAGCCCTCCCTCCTGAACTCGGTCGTCTATCAAGGTTGCGTTCACTTACCCTATACGAAAATAATTTTAACGGGTCCATTCCTGCTAACATATCTGGTTGTTCTAATCTCGAACTGCTTGGGCTTAGCCGTAACGAGTTAGTTGGAAGCATACCCGTGGAGATTACTTTCCTCCCCAAACTTATTTATGTTGCGATTGGTCGTAATATCTTAACAGGTGGAATCCCACCTTTCTTGGGAAATATTACAACGATGAAAAAGTTCTCTGCTGCCTATAATCCATTGGGTGGGATCATTCCAGATACGTTACGCCATTGGAAAACATTAGAAGAAATTTACCTTGGGGATTGTAATTTATATGGAAACATCCCTCATTTCCTGTATAACCATTCACTCATAACTAACCTTAGCTTGGCTCAAAATCAACTGACCGGTAGTCTACCTCCGGCCATAATGCTCCCTCATCTTGTCAACCTTCAATTATGGGGTAACCAACTAACTGGACCTCTTCCACCATCCATTTCTAATTGTTCGAGGTTAGAAATACTTGAACTGCTTGATAACAAGTTTAGTGGGAAGTTAGCTATTGACTTTGCAAAACTAAGAGATATATGGGATATAGGATTAAATGGTAATAACTTTGGAAGCAAAGAAGCTGATGAAATGAAGTTTATTGATACTTTGAAAAATTGCTCCAAATTACAGAGTAGGTCTTGGTAATTGCAAGTTACAAGGAGTGCTCCCTGCATCAATAGGTAATCTATCTAATCAACTCAGTTATCTAAATTTAGCAGATAACCAGTTACATGGAAACCTCCCTGATTCAATCGGTAATCTCGTTGGCGTGACCTTGTTAACGTTATATAATAATAAGTTCACTGGTAGCATCCCCTCAACCATTGGTGACCTTCGAAAGTTGGAAGGCCTTTATTTATAAAACCAACTTTCAGGGCAGATTCCTGATACCATGGGAAACTTATCATCATTGATCACACTTCATCTATTTTCAAACATGTTGGAAGGGGTTATTCCATCTAGTTTGGGAAATTGCCGCAATCTATTAAATTTCAACCTTGCAATCAATAAACTTGAAGGGACTATACCTACAAAACTTCTTCAAATTTCATCTCTATCCATAGCATTGGATCTTTCTCAAAACAAGTTGTCTGGTTCACTGCCAATGGAGGTTGGAGACCTCAAGATGCTGAGTAAACTAGATTTGTCTGATAATAATTTATCAGGTAACATTCCTAGTAACATTGGTGGCTGTGCTAGTCTTTCATGGTTGTCCCTAAAAGGTAACTTGTTTCAAGGTATGATACCACCATCGTTAACTTCCTTGAAAGGATTGGTCGAACTCGACATTTCTCAAAATAATTTATCAGGCCAAATTTCTCAATTCTTAAAAGGGTTTTCATTAATGTATTTGAACTTATCATATAATGATTTTGAGGGTGAAGTACCAACATTTGGAATCTTTGCAAATGCAAGTGAAGTTTTTGTTTCTGGGAATAGTAGGCTTTGTGGTGGCATCGATGAACTTGGGCTACCCAAATGCAAGGAGACAAAGAAAAACAAGAAGTTTCCTATGTTTGTAGTAGTCATTTTGAGTGCATCTGCATTCTTCACCTTAACATGTTTTGCATATGTTTGGTGTAAGAAGAAGATCAAGAGGTCGTTGTCTCAATCATCAATGAGCGAACGATTCATGAAACTTTCATACAATCAGCTTTGCAAGGCTACAAATGGGTTCTCCGAAGCCAATTTAATTGGAAATGGTGCGTTTAGTTCTGTTTATAAAGGAATACTTAATGAATATGAAGATAGATTTGTTGCGGTAAAAGTTTTGAATCTTCATGAACGAGGAGCCCAAAGAAGCTTTATGAGAGAGTGTGAAGCATGGCGAAACATTCGACATCGAAACTTGTTAAAGATAATAACTTCATGTTCAAGCATTGACTTCCAAGGAAATGATTTTAAAGCTTTGGTGTACGAGTTCATGCCAAATGGGAGTTTACATGATTGGTTATATTCAAGTGAAAGTAGATCAAGACTAAACATTATTCAGATAACAAATATTCTTATGGGTGTAGCGTCTGCACTTGATTATATTCACAATCATTGCATACCATCTGTTGTTCACGGTGATTTGAAACCTAGCAACATTCTACTCGACGATAATATGGTGGCTCATGTTGGAGATTTTGGTTTAACTAAATTACTTGGAACTTCATACCCAAACAGCTCAACCGGGATTAGAGGAACAATTGGTTATGCTGCTCCAGGTAAAATAAACTTTCATATCTAGTAAAATATGTTATATGTACTAACTCATAGTATTACCTTTATTTTTAAAGTAATTGCTTATAAATTACAGAGTATGGTCTTGGAAATGAGATGTCAAGTTGTGGAGATGTCTATAGTTTTGGAATAGTATTACTGGAGGTTATGACGGGGAAACAACCAACCGACGACATCTTTAATGAAAGCCTTAGCCTTCATAAATTTGCTTCCATGGCCTTGCCAGACCATGTATCTGATGCTATTGATGATAGCATTCTGAATGTTTATCAAGATAACGAAACTTTTAACCAAAACAGGGAGGCAAATACAAAGAAAGTTATGGAGTGTTTGGCTTTAATGATGAAGATTGGAGTATCATGCACGATGGATTCTCCACTAGAAAGGATGGATATGAAAAATGTTGTACATGAATTGCAACATATTTTGGATACACTTCAAATATTTGAGGTAAGGTGTTTATGATTCACAATACCATTTTTATTCAATTAGAGGTAATTGTGTGAACTTTCTTTCAGGTTTAACACCAACCTTCCACGGGGAATTAAAAGGAATTGCATCTGGAGATGGTGTATCATGTGTGTTATTGTTTGTTACTTTTCCAAGACGTGTTTGTTTAAATTATTTTTCGAACGTCATGTATGTTTAATTTTGTGTTGAAATAAGAATGCCAGTATTATGTTATAATAGTTAAAAGAATATAATTATATTTTCTTTTTGTGAAACTTTGATTGGTCTTAACACCACTCCATGTATCAGGATCAGTCTCATGTTAGTTTTGTTTTTATAGGTTATTATTAGAATATGTTTAAAAACTAGAACAAAACAAAATGATTAGGTCCAATCACACGAAATGAAATCCGGAACACACCACAAATCCACCCAGCTGATGACCAATAACCAGAGAAAAAAACCTAATTTGTCGTTCCCAGTAGACACTAAAATTCTATATATATAAGCTGAAAGATGTATGTTCAACTTTGATCCTCATGCTTCACAGTGACAACACTTCAGTCTATCTTTTTTCTTAAGACAAATGCAGTACTCGTTCATCTTTCTACTCATCTACAACAATCCTTAAATTTCTCCTTTAAAACCAGCCAGCCACCAACTTACTCTTGTAAACCAACTTATACAATTTATTCATTTGAAGTAACTAGAAGTGACCCGCCGTGAAGGCGGGACACATTGATTTTGAATTAAGTAAATATAGATGAAACAGTAAAAATAACACTTTTGTACTTGTATTTTTTTTTCCAAATAAAATTCAGAGGTTTGTGACGTTTTGGTATCACTATTTATAGGCCTTAACGTGAAAGGGGTAGAAGAAGAAATGTGCTTCCTATATATGTAAAAACAAATGTGATATTTAGAGTTTTGTGTATGTGACACAACGTGCATAATGTATATATGTATAGAGTTGCTCCTTGGTTATTTATCATAACATGGTAGCATTATTTACTGTGTCATAAATTTCATTAATTTTGTTTTGTTCTAATAATATATGCATTCACCATAGAGTTTTTTTTATTTATATTTAGAGGGAAGACGTGCGATGCAGAGGATCGGTCATTTTCACTACAATAATAAAATTTAAATAAGGTTCAAAAACTGAAAAAAAAATTGATGAAGGTGTTGGTTATTGGTTTGTTCACAAAACTTTAAAACGGTATAGTCTTCCAACGCACTATGCGTTCTTGTCGATCTAAAATAGCTTTTGGTTCTTCCTCATGTGAATGACATTAGACAACACATTTTTTCAAATGTGTGACACAGGTGCCACATGAAAAACGTTATGCACGTGGGCCAGCTAAGATGGTAATGCTAAACTTATAATTAAGGCTAATTCATTAAATTGTGGAGGGCTAGCATGGATCGGAGCCCGACATTGGACGCTCTTAGGAGGAGGAATATTGTGGTCGGTGATGAGGGTTGTTACTTATGTGGTGAAGCGGTCGAAAACACGGAGCATATTTTTACGGCTTGTAGAATTTCGGATGGGGTGTGGACCGGTGTGGCCTTGTGGTGCAGGTAACCTTCTTTCTTCTTGTTTTCGATTGATGATATTCGAAGTTATGTGGATCAGATGAATAGCTCCAAGACAAAGAAAGAAATAGTATATGGGGTGCTTATTTTGACGGCTTGACGTATTTGGAAAGCTCGAAACGAAAAGGCTTTTGATAGTATCGATGCGAATGTGGTTCATATTGTGTCTGACGTGAAGGCGTTGGGGTATCTTTGGTTTAGGAGTCGTTATAAAGATTGCATGTTAGATTGGAAAGGGTGGTGTGACTTTTTAGACAGAACAAAAGCATATCATCACAATTTAAACATACGAACATCGCACACAAAAATGTGGATTCTTTTATAATTTGTAAAAATTACTTTTTAGCTTTTATTAAATAGAGCTATTAAATGGAGTTTAGTAAATGATATATTTGAGTTTATTAAATGAAGTTTATTAACTAGATTTATTAAATGAAGTTTATTAGATTGATATCAAATTTTAATTCTATCATTCTAAGGCTATAGGGTATGGTCATGACCCTCATGATCACAATGACCTTCCACATCAGCGACATATCACCTACTTCTAATCCATCATTCAAAACCACTATCCTAAGGGTGTGGTCATGACTCAAACCACTGTTATATTACTTTAATTCATTTTTGTAAAAAGGAAAGAAAATATTAAATAAGGAAAGGAGGTCCATGGTTGCCATGGTTTAATCCATGGGAATCATGGTGGATGAGACAAGGGAGTGGTGTACCAATCCATTAATGATCCTACATGGCTATTAATGACCCAACCATGCCCCTCACACCCTATAGCCTAATATGTATTATACAGTAGTATAAATATAGATATAGATTAAGGTTTACAACTTGATTGTTGTATTTAATAAGGATGTAACCTAAAAGACAAATTTTCATGTGGCTCAATATCAGGGAAGTCACAGTTAGTCATTTTCGTGTTTCACTTTATTTTGGTTTCCATTTTAGGGATTTTTACATATTTCCTCCTCCCCCTTCTTATTACGTATTTTCCCATCCCATAAAATCAATTACATATTTCCCCTTCCTAACTTATATATATTACATATTTCCCCTTTTCATTTAAATGACTCTTATTTATGACTATTTTACCCTTAATAAACTATTAAATGAATATTTATTTACATATTTCCTCATTCTAAAATGTAAAATCAATTACATATTTACCCTTTCAAAAAGTCACGCATCCGAAGGAATTGTGCGACGGTTAATTTCTTACCAATTGAAACTCGTTTAATGCTAACAGACCGTTTAATGCTATACCTGTGACCCACCCCACCCATATGCCACCCATGGAGAGAAACGTCCACCAAATAACCCACTCCAATATCTCATGTAAATTCCACGAAGACTTGAAGTCAATCCTACCCATTTTTACGTGTTAAAACTTTCAATGCACTAGCTTAGACTATGGGGTATGGGGCTTGGGTTGGGGCGTGGCCCTTGGGGCTTGGGTTTCAAGCCGGCGTGGGGCGGTCTGGCCAAGCTGACATGGCGGGCTCTCACTGGACAAACCAAACTAACCGTTGGCCAACGGCTATCTTAAAAAAAAATATTTTTTCACTATAAAACTCACATTTTTCTTCCATTTTTTACCACATTCAACCACATCTTCTATAATCATCTTCAATTCTCCTTCTACAAAACGAAAAACTGCATCCTCATAACCGTGCTTATGACCCGAACAACCCGTTTGCATTCCAAGAAAATAATCCTAGCCCACCACCCAATCGTCCAATGCCTCGTCCATTTTTCATACACTCTTCTATGCCCCAAGAAGCGAGTTATGCATCGCTTCTTGGGAATCGTTTGTTTACTAACTTCCCACACACCGATGATTCGATACCTGCCCCGTTTACACAAACGCCCATCAACATTTCACCAACCTCCATCGACCTTTCACAAAACGAAACCGTCCCCGAAACTCAACCACCCAACGATGGTCCTTCCGCATCGAAACCCATCAAAAAGAGAAGCCATAAAAAAAAACCGAGGCGGATAAAGCACTCGAAACCGTCAAACGAAAACAACTAAAATGGACCGTTCCTGAAAAACTTGCATTGGCGAGGGGTTGGTTTCAACAATCTCAACATGCAACTTTAGGTATTCTTAAACTTTGTTTTTATTAATGGTTATTTTTTATATAACTTTGTAATATATTAAATTTTGTTTTTATTAAAATAGGAAATTCTCAACATCGAACCCATTTGTGGGAAGCGGTTAGTAGAGTATTCCATCAAGAATTGGGAAGAGAGGCTTATCGTGAAAACGATAGCTTATCCTCGAAGTGGAGCGAGATAAACACCCAACTTACAAAATATAGTGGTTTTTTAAATAAAGCAAAGCAAAACCCAAAATGTGGTGAAACCGAAGCCGACATTGTGACGAATGCATTGGTTCAATTCAAATCAAATGTGGGGACCGACTTCCGTTTCGTGCATTGTTGGGAGATTTGTAAGTTCCATCTAAAGTGGGCGAATATCCCCAGTGGTAGCGAATCGAACACGTCTTCCAAAAGGTCAAGGGCCTCGTCCCAAGCCCAATCTGATGCACGAGATCAAGAGTTTGAGGACCTTTTGGATGATTCGCCAAACTGGCCTGAATATGGAAGAGATGCCTCAAAAAGACGCGCTCAAAAAACAAGATCGGATACTGCATCGCCTTCAGCTGGGAGTTCGGGCTCGCGTAGGGGATTATACAGCGATCAGTTGGAAGACATTTCATGCAAGTTAGATACATTCAATGTATTCCAACAACAAAGGGCCGAAATGCGAAAGAGCAAAGAAGCTAGAGATGCCGCTAGAGATGCCCAGAAACAAAAACGGGATGATATGAAATTTATATCCCATCCCATTGATCACCTAGAGGGTGACGAGTTGCAACTAGTAATGGAGATAAGAGAAGAGATAACAAAGAAATATAAACGTTAGGAATTTTTTTTATGTAATTTTCTTTATTTAAAAATATTAAAAAAAATTAAATTTGTTGTTTTAAAGCAAACAGCCCAGCGAAGCCCACCAAACCCACGCCGCAAACCCCCGCCCCACCATACCCGTGTTGAATGTGGGTCGCCCCATGTCTGCCCCCCAAGCCACGTGTCAACTAATGCCCCAACTCAAGCCCAACCCAAGCCCCACCATACCCCACGGTCTTACTGCAAAAACCATTTCTGGGCCTCTTGATATTTATGATGTCTGCAAATGAGTGAACCAACTGTCCAGCTAAGCTATACGGATCGTCAATCAGGATCTGGATAAAAGTGTTGACCACTCTTCGTTCCTGCTCGGTTGACCTTAAACTAAACCATTTCCTGACGCTTTACCGTTGGATCTATGGTGGGTCCAGTTTTCGGATTCACCACTGCCGGGTTATCAGGCTCACCATTAACTTCATCCCTGTAAGAATCAATTGGAACGACTATTTCTTCGTTTAAATCTGGTGCAGTAGCAACATTCAAGTCGAGCCCTTTTAAATCTGGGCTCGCTTCATCTGACTTTGGTGTTTCTGGCGTGATCACTTTACTAATTTCACTTAGATCTGCACCTGAAATTAGGTATACGAATGAACAAGATTCCATTTTTTGAACATACCTGATGAATGAAGAAGATGAACAAGCAGATGAGTTATATGAGGGTAATTGGGTAATTTCTCAGCAAAAGGGAAAAATATGTAATTGATTTTATGATTTGGGGAAATACGTAATAAGGAAGCTTAGGAGGGGGAAATATGTAAAAATCCCTTTATTTTATATCATTTTATTTTTGTTTTAGGCAAACTAGGGAGTAGGGACAGTCTGCGATTTAAGTGTGAAGATGAGGTAATTAAAATAATTTTTTAATGAAAACTAGAAATCCCTATAATAAGGGTGAACGGGGTGCTCCCCACGTGGGGAGTATTCCCCACTTAGCCACAACCAATCAGGTTATTCCATGTCAACTCCCCTCTTAAGTCCCCATTTTGCACTCAAACGTTGGCATCACTCCACTCACACAATTATTTTTTTATAAAAAAAGAAGAAAAAAATATGATTGGTGGAAAAAGGGTGGACCCACATTAACAACCAATCACCCCCTCTCTCTCTCCTCTCTCTCAATCGGTGAGTACACACCGAGCTAAACACAAACCGCGCGGTAAACTTTTGTTGGTGGCGGTGTACCCGCACGGCAAATGCAATCCCCGCATGGGGTCACCGAAGGTGCCCCGTGCACCCTAATAATAAAAATGAACAAAATAAAATTTTAAATGGAAAAGAAGAGAGTAAACTGCAATTTTACACCCTGTGGTTAGGGGTGATTGGCACCCTTACCCCCCTAAGGAAATAATTGCAATTTTACCCCCCACTGTTTGCTGTTATGTTGCAACCTTACCCCCCGGCCTCAAATTTGTTGACTATAACTTGAAATTACTATAATGCCCTTTCATATTACCCCCTGTGTTTTGTGCACTCTGTGATATTACCTCCTGCCACCACTGCCACCGCCATTCACCACCACAACCACCACTGCCACCTCCAGCCACCACCACAACTTAATATCTCTTTCATATATAACACCACCACTACTTCCGTCACCGGAAACTTGCAACTCCGGTCATCTTCTACAACGACTGCACCTCTGCCACCTCCAGCCACCACCACAACAACCACTGCCACCTTCAGCCAAACCGAAGCTGCTGCTGAGTCAGCTAAAATGGCCCTTAAAAAACGAATCTTGTAATCATAGTTGATCCCAGTCAGCTTTAATGAAACCAATATATATTATTAATTCTTATCTGCAAATATTGTTAAAGAAACTTGAAAAGTGTTGCAGTTTTGCAATAAAATTATTAAAAATGAACAATCTGAACCTTGATGATAAATTGAAAATCAGTTCATAAACAACAAAACAATAACTACCACATGTTGGGAGTTTCTACAACTCGTGTTTGTCGGAATAGCGGTCTCTTACGGCCTTTTAAGCAAACGAAACGATGAAACCCACAAAGAAGAGGGACCATTTAAGTCTGATAATAACGATCAGTCATATGTGGCCAGGCTGCTTCAAGTATCATCGGTTTTTGATGATGATTCTGAAAACAAGGTGCAGACATGGAAAGCTCAGTATTATAGAGGGGAACCCATTGTAGTTGTCGCTAAGGAATCCGATGAAGCAACAACAATAAAAAACCCTCTGTTTTCCCCTGTTGGCAGCTTTAAAAACAGTGTTTCTGAATCTTCCGTGATCGATTCTATTGTTTTACGGTCACCGATCCCATGGAGATCAAGATCAGGAAGAGTGGAAGTCAAAGATCTTTCTCAAACATCTTACGTGCATGATACGTCTGAAATGAACCCCACTGACTCGTCTTTTCGATATCAATCGAAATCTTTAAAACGCGTTTTGAATCCTTCAGGTCAAGAGAAAATTCATCCTTCGTCTCCGACATTATCCTCAGAAATCCGATTAAAATCGCTAGAATACGTTAGCCGGAGAAACATTATCCAGAAGTCATCTAGAAGTGATGCTTTAGAAGCAACAAAATCATTCAGAACACGAGAAGAAGCCGAAATGGATGAATATTTATCACATGACAAAGAAATAGGAAGGTTTGTGGAAAGAAGAGGGAGCCAGATTAACAGGTTTATGGACGACGAAACACAAATTTTTGCCGGGTACTCAAAAGAAAAGTTGATAGAAACGGGTCAAAATTCAGACGAAAGCGAGGATGGGGAGGAAGAAGATGATGAAGCTAGTTTAATAGAGAATGTGGAAATGGTGGCGAGTGATAGCGGTCCGGATGTAGATAAGAAAGCTGATGAGTTCATAGCAAAATTAGAGAGCAGATTAGCTGACTCAGCAGCAGCTTCGGTTTGGCTGGAGGTGGCAGTGGTGGTGGCTGGAGGTGGCAGTGGTGGCAATCGTTGGAGAAGATGACCGGAGTTGCAGGTTTCCGGTGACGGAAGTAGTGGTGGTGTTATATATGAAAGGGATATTAAGTTGTGGTGGTGGCTGGAGGTGGCAGTGGTGGTTGTGGTGGTGAATGGTGGTGGCAGTGGCAGTGGTGGCAGGGGGTAATATCACAGAGTGCACAAAACACAGGAGGTAATATGAAAGAGCATTATAGTCATTTCAAGTTATAGTCAACATATTAGTCAACAAATTTGAGGCCGGGGGTAAGGTTGCAACATAACACCAAACAGTGGGGGGGTAAAATTGCAATTATTTCCTTAGGGGGGGGGGGGGGGGGTAAGGGTGCCAATCACCCCTAACCACAGGGTGTAAAATTGCAGTTTACTCAAAAGAAGAAGAAGACGAAGAAGAAAAAGAAGAAGAAGTAGACAAGCATCAGTTTTAGGTCGAGAAAACCAAATTTATATTTTGAGTCATTTGTTTCGTTTATTTATTTTATTTTTTAGGCCAATAATCAACACCTTCATCACTCCCACATATATATTCCACATACACCTTCCTTGACCCATTACCTACACATCCTCTTAATTTATGCCAAATCTTGACAACTAGGTGTAGATTTGATTAATATGTAAGCATATGATAACGTTGCTTCATTGTTTGGTTTTTAGTGAACTACTTTAATTATTGAATATATTTAGCAAGTGTCGGTGTATTATATTTGTGAGGGGTGTGAATCATGTATGGTTTGACTCTTTACGACGGGTAAAGCTTGATTTAGTAGTCCCATGTGTTTCAAAATTTTAGTGCCATCATGGCTTGATTCGGTCGTAAATCTATTAAATGGTGCAAGTCATGGGAGCCGACTGTACTCTTTGGACATTTTGGCTTGCATTGGATGCAGTATTGTGTTTTCATTTTGTTTTGCGTCTATTGTTGGACGTGTTTGATGTGTCTTTATTTACACGTATATTTTACATGATTATTTTTGTAGTTCGTAAATCACTAGATCTACAATGATAGTGATCGATTTCACACACAAACACCTATGAATTAGGTGTTTGTTGACTAACAATCAATGAAATACAAAAAAAAAAATTAGTAGAAATGGAAAACCGACACACAAGAATCCATGAAATGATAATCTCCCATAGTAATAAAAACAAGTATTGACTATGATGAGACCTTCTCGCCCGTTGCTATGATTAAATCAATCAGGATATTGCTTGCCATAGTTGCGTACTATGATTACGGAATATGGCAAATGGATGTCAAAACAACCCTTCTTAATAGACATCTCTCTGAAGATGTCTACATGGTTCGGCCTGAAGGTTTCGTCGATCCTAAATATCCAACTAAGGTGTGCAAACCCAATAAGTCCATTTATGGACTCAAGCAAGCATCTCGTAGCTGGAATCTTCGTTTTGACCAGAAGATCAAAGAGTTTGGTTTTGTCAAGAATGAAGATGAGCCTTGTGTTTACAGAAAGGTTAGTGGGAGCACTATATCATTCCTCATCCTGTATGTGGATGATATACTAATCATTGGAAATAACATCCCCATGCTTAACAAAGTTAAACACTATCTGGGATATTGTTTCGCAAAGAAAGATCTTGGAGAAGCTGCTTACATTCTAGGAATGAAGATTTATAGGGATAGATCTAAGCGGCTTCTAGGGCTAAGTCAAAGAAAGTACATAGACAAAATGATGACACGCTTCAAGATGGAAAACTCCAAGAAAGGAGATGTTCCTATGACTAAAGGAACCGTGTTGAACAAATCACAATCTCCTTCAACGGACATTGAAATTAAGCAAATGGAAGTAGTTCTGTATGCTTCAGCGATTGGTTCAATCATGTATGCTATGTACTAGACTTAACGTCTCGTATGCTTTAAGCATAACCAGTCGTTTTCAGCATAGTCCTGGCATTGCCCATTGGACTGCAGTAAAGAACATTCTGAGGTACTTGAGAAGAACCAAAGATATGTTCTTGGTGTTTGGAGGAGTGGAAGAGGAGCTTACTGTAAGGTGTTACACTGATGCTGGCTTCCAAAGTGACCGAGATAATTCTCGCTCACAATTAGGATTCGTATTCACTCTCAATGGAGGAGCTGTCTATTGGAAAAGGCTCCAAACAGAGTATAGTGGCGGATTCAGCCACCGAATCCGAATGTATAGTTGCATCAGATGCTGCGGAAGAATCTGCTTGGATGAAGTAGTTCATTAACGACCTCGATGTGGTTTCAAGTATTCGGAAACCAATCTAGGTGTTTTGTGATAACACAGGAACCATTGCTCAAACCAAGGAGCCCGGATCACAGGGTTAAACACATTCTAAGAAAGTTCCACTATATACGGGAAATACTGGAACGAGGAGACATCGTAATAAGCAAAATAGACACAGATCAAAACCTAACAGGCCCGTTCACTAAACCGATGACTCAGGACAAGCTATCGGTCTTAGATTAGATAACTATTTGTTTTGATTTAGTATTTGGATGTACGAACATTCAAACAGTTGTACCTTTTGAATTCACCTTTTATTTACTGGCTAAATGCAAAGTTTGAATCTTACAACTGTGTTCGATTTTGATACATTTAATCCATGAATCTTGTATTCTAAATTATCCGTAGTCGATCAGACTCGTGGGAACGACTCTGAATTAAGACTATTCTGACTTTGGACTCAAGGGGTTGACTTCCAAACTCACAAACCTCATTGTGAATGACGTTGGATGTAACTCGCATCAAATCATCTTCATGGATCATGGTCATAAGATGTATTTGATTTAGGTATACTCATTTAGTATCCTCTGACCTGAGATACATACTAGAACTTTCGTTTACTAAAGACTATTCTTTGATCAGTGTCCAACGCTGTCGCGTAACTGCCAGTCATAAAGGCATTGGTTGGGAGTGGTTCTGAAGTTCAGTGGGAGTTGTATGTAGTCAAGATGGGATTCTGTACTCTTACATTATAATGTAACATATAGACATTTGGGCGCCCTCGTTGATTCAAACTGGTGAAGTGTAAGGCCTTACCCAAACTTACTGTGTGTTTGATTGGACCACTTTGATTTTGTTAACGAGAATGGTAATGATTGAGCGCCATGTGAGATTGAATCTGATCCATGTCTCATTGTTCAATTGATGTCTTTTATAGAAAGGATAGATGACGAGAATTGCCATAAGTCTACTGTCTTCATGTAGCAAGCCGTTGCTAAAGAGAAGATACCTTGGTTAATGACTTTAAAGTGTCATGACCTGTTGGGGGCAGCTATGTGTAGCTAGAACACCGTTGGCTGTCTGCGTTGAGATCTTATCAGAGACCGTCCAAGTGGGAGCTGTTAGATATTATATCCGGTTCGATAAGTCAACGCTGCCGACCGGGTCTTGACCCGTAAGAATTACACCTTGGGCAACGAACTAAAATCCTCTTAACCTATTTAACTGGTAATTATGAACAAAATACGAGACAGGTCATAATTATATTTATGATCATAAGCGGGTATTAACTGAGAGACGGGTACATGGACCGGGTGACACGAGAATACTCACCCTACGCCACTTGTCGCAGATGCACCTTTGTTGCGCCACATGTCGTACATGCGTCCACCTACCGCCACTTGTCATGCACCTACCTTTTGGCTAATTGCAACACATGCATTATGCATGTGTGCCACTTGGCAAGCATGCACAAAGGGTCCATATTTTTAATGTAGTTGGGTCTTGCAATTTTGAAAGAGAGTTGGATGAACAAAATGTAGAACACAAAATGTTCTCAACAACACCACATACACAACCGGCCACCGTCGCGGGCCGCCGTCGCCGCCCCCGCCTCCGCCGTCCCGCCTCTGCCCTGTCGCCGCTGATTGTCGCGGCTGCCGCCGCTGTTTGCCGCGGTTGGCCACCGCTTGACGCCACCTCCCTCGTCGCGTTTCGTTGGTTCGTTTACTAGCACTTGTTCGTTGAACCTCGGTGTCTCGACCGGTTAGTCATTAACCGAGGTATATCTTTCTCATCGGTAGTTAAATATATTTCACTGTGCTCGTATTTGCATGTAACCGGATCCTGTCGGGTTTCGTTTCCGTTGATCATTAGTTTATATTTCCGCTGCGTTTTATTAATTAACCCGCTTAATTAATTAACTATTATTTATTGAACCGGGTTTTTGATAAATAAAATTTTAACCGATCACCACGGAAACCCAACATACTGTTGGCAATGGCCCGAAGACATGACCACATCAAGAAATGCTTACAGAATTGACCAAAATAACCCTGGGTCGGACATCGCTAGAGAATTGTCCCGCCGCTACAATTCTGCTTACTCCAGAGAGCTCCTTACTCATGCTTAGCAAGTCAGATTATGACATTAGTCCCTGTTATATCAGCAATATAGCGAGTCTTAATGCAACAATTACAATTTATATTTTGAACAAAAATGTGATTGAAAAAAGTGTGATATTCATTTACTTTCAATGAAATTTGTACACTGCCTATAATCTGTGGAGAAATATCCAGAAACTACTTTGTTGTCACGTGGTGCATGATAGCAATGATATGCTTATGTTAGCAAAGTGGTTGAACTAGATGTATAGTTTGGCTTCTATAAGATTCATGAAATGAAGCTGGTAGTTAACTCACTTGGGCCCCACAACACCTTCTCACTGCATCAAATTGTAGTTCTACCCATTTCTGTTTTCATCTTTTCAGCTGTTAGGGTGAGGGGGGCACTCCCCTAAGAGGGGAGTCCCCTCTCTTACGCATAACCAATCCTCGTGTGCCACGTCAACTCCCCTCTTAAATTCCCCTAACACCCTAAATTGATGGCGGCACTCCCCTCTTAGGTGACTTGGTTTTTTATTAAAAAAAAAAAAAAAAGGAAATTTTTCATTGGTCCACTCCTCCCTCTCTCCTCCCTCTCTTCGGTGAATTCCCACCGATTTTGGTCCCCGATGTTGGTCCCCGATTGAATGGCGGCACCACCCCTCTTCGGTGGAGGAGGTCCCCGCATGGGGTCACCGAGAACGCCCCGCTCACCCTTATATTTTGCGGACATATACAGTGGAAAATATGAGAGTAGCATCACCATGGCACAGAAGTACTATCTATCTGTCAGTGGATATGCAGTATGTGATCAAAATCTTCCTCTCACTAATCAAATAGTTACATATATATTTCCCCTTTTATTTATATGAGAAAGTTCTTGTACAAATAATCTTAACATACTAAACATACAAATTGAAGGAAAACTCAAAAAGACAAGGTGGCATTTTTGTAATTATCAATAACTATCAATAACTATCAAAGTTACTCTACAATTTTCATTTTATTATTTTTTTTTGCTAACAAAATGTAGCGATTTTTTTATAAAAAATATTAAAAAAAAATTGTTTTTTAGGTATTTTTGGTTGAGTTCACATTTGTATAGTAACTTTGATAGTTGGTGGTAATTACAAAAATGGCACCTTGTCTTTTTTGAGTTTTCCTTCAATTTGTATGTTTAGTATGTTAAGATTATTTGTATTTGATCTTTTGCCTTTATTTATATATATTTTTGGGGGAAATTATAGGATGAATTACTATGGACAGCTGCTTGGTTGTACAAGGCAACAAGCAATAAGTACTACCTAGGTAGAAACGGCGACACCCTTGGTGGTACCAGGTGGGAAATGTTAAGTAGGTCGGTGTTCAGACCCTTGTCGCTAAGGTCTGTTTTAAATTGGCCAATGTATCAGGCCGGCTCAATGTTATTAGAGGGCTCAAGCAAACTAAAAGGTCAGGGGCCTTTAAAAGAACTTTTTAATATAAACCTCCTCCTTTACCTTGGCTTGAGCCAGACAATAATAAACCAAAAGTTTATAGTTGTTGGAGTTAAATTTTTTTAGAGTTAATTACATAGTTAGTCCCTGTGGTTTGCAAAAAATAACATACTTAGGTACTAATAGTTTAAAATCACTTTCTAGGGTATTAACTTTTCATTTTGTAACGTTTGGAGGTATTAACTTCTAGGGTATTAACATAGTTAGTCCCTGTGGTTTGCACAAAATAACATACTTAGGTACTAATAGAATGTGATTTTAAACCTACAAATAACGTTAATACCTCCAAACGTTACAAAATGAAAAGTTAATACCCTAAAATGTGATTTTAAACTATTAGTACCTAAGTATGTTACTTTGTGCAAACCACATGGACTAACTATGTAATTAACTCATTTTTTTATTTTAAGTTATAAGTTGTTGTGTGAGCATAAAATTCCCAAGAAAAGTAATCACAGTATAAAAAAATCTAAGTATCAACAAACTGAAAACAGATTCACATAATCACAAATTGCAAAAAGAATTAAAAAAGGTTTCACAAATTCACACTAGAAAGAACAAAAACAAAAAAATTCCTTAGAAAAGATTAGGGCCTAGAAGTTAGCCTGCAAAAGTTCAATACTCTGATAGAAAGAACAACTGATCAGCAAGAAAAAAGAATGTGAAAATCAAGCCTTCCAAGTTCCACCTTTGACCTTTGATTTCTCGATTTTGAATGTCATGCTCAAGAACAAATTTAGAATTACTATTCACAACCGCCTAAAACCACACATGTCAAGCGACAATTCATCTAACCTAATTTAAGTTAACACCCGCTTCCTGTTTAGACAGCATTATCAGGTCTCAAAACCCAGCTCACTTCCTTATTTTTAAGCCCAATATCGCAAACACTCTATATAACTTCTTTAAAGTTGGAAGCCCTATCATGTTGGGGCCTAAAGCCCTAGCTTGACTTCACTGGCCCATGGGCCGGCCCTGCGTTGTATACAAACACCACTATTAGTCTATTAAGCCACTGACGTGTCATGCGAGTCGTATGATACTCATACGAGCCATATCATACGTGGTCATATGAGGGGCAAATCATACAGCCCGTATAATGTTTTGACCAACAAAGAAATGACTGATGTGATAGATGGTCTGATGTACACTAAAAGGGGTGGTGTCTCTTTAGCAACCCCTTTATATATTTATGACATGATAGTTATCAATATATTGGTCAAAAACTTTATTGGTTTTGTATTGGGGTTAATGTTATGCAGTTTTTGATGGCAGGAAAAGCCCTCACGGTCCGGTGTTTGGGAAATACCAAGAAAAGGCTGAGAATTTCATGTGTGCATGCATTAAAAGTAGTCGAAATGTTCAAAAGACTCCCGGCGGACTAATTTTCCGGCAAAGATGGAATAACTTACGGTTTGAAAGATTGTATAATTGCTTGCCCTTCTCATTGAAACAATATCCCTATAAATACAAATGGCTCTCCACTATTTTGGGAGGAGATAACCACAAAATAAATACAAAGATTTATCTCTAATAATACAAGATATAAATCTATACAAAATATAAACTTGATCTAGGGTATGGGGCGTGGGTTGGCTGAAAACGCCCAAGCCATCACCCCGGGTGGGCTTGGGTTGGGGCGTGGCCCAAGGGGCGGGAGTTTAAAGCCGGGCGTGGGGCGGGCTAGCGATCCTATGTGGCCGGCTCCTATTCGCTTTGTTGGCCATGTCATCGCGGGGCTTTTAAAATTTGAAATGTAACCGTTTGGCCAAGCCAAGCGGTGCACCCCAACCCAACAGTCAACATCCACTATAAATATAACCCCAACCCCACCGGCTACCCCAACCCAAACATTCTTGTTGGCTGTCCACCGCTACCCCAACCAAAACCCACTTGATCGAACACGCTACCCCAACCCACTTGATCGATGACCTCTTGGACACACGAAGAAGAGCTAGCTCCCGTCACGAGCGTCGTTGACGCAATGAAGGGGCGACAACCCGGTGAAACGCCATATTGGCCGGAAGCCTTTGCAAGCTACCGACATGACGTCGGACACGACCGGCACAACTTAAACGCGTGCCAACATAAATGGCGCGAGCTACGGCCGAAGCTTGATCGTTTCAAAGCCTACTACGAAGCCGTTCCGAGCGGTGAGTTTAGCCACGAGGACCGGGTGGCGGTGGCGAACATTGAGTTTCGGGGCAAGGAGCGAAAGCCGTTCGACAAGCTCGCGCTTTTTGAAATTTACCTAACGCTCTAGGTTTTTTTTTTTTTTTTGTAATCGTTTTTAGGTTTTTTTTTTTAATTTTTAGGAATTATGTAATTTTTATGAATTTAATAAAATTTTAGGGTTTTTTTTTTAATGTTGTGTGTGTTTTTTTAATTTTTTGTATTTTTTTTAATAAACTGCCAAGCCACGCGGTTCACCCACGCCCCGCCATACCTCATGGACACGTCACTCGGTGGTTGGGGGGCTCGAACTCCACGTGTCAACTCATGCCCCCAACCCCCGCCCCACCATACCGCATGGTCTAATCTATTACAGTTTGTCACAAGTGCTGCTTACTGTTTATGCTGAGTACTTGACTTCCGCACGGAGAAACTTATGGTGTTCTTCCGGCACTGTCACCCCACCCGAGCTTCAAGCATTCGCCAAATCTCAGGTAAATTAAAGTTTGCTTTTTAAAGACTATAGCTACTAAATTATTCAAGAAACATGTTTAGGTTATGATTTTGTCCAAAATAAGTTTTACCCATTTCGAAAAAAGTTAAAAGAACATTAGGGTAGTAATCAAAATCTAAACTTTTGTACTGCTTTTGGATGTTTTTGTAGGTGGATTATATTCTTGGAGACAACCCAAGAGCAACAAGTTATATGGTTGGTTATGGGACCAACTACCCGCAACAAGTGCATCATAGAGGTTCATCGATAGTGTCGATTATGGTTAATCCTTCGTTTGTTAGCTGCAGAGGTGGTTATGCTACATGGTATAGCCGAAAAGCAAGCGACCTGAATCTTCTAACGGGTGCTATTGTTGGTGGGCCTGATCAAAGAGACAACTTTCAGCAGACTGGGCCTGCTACATATAACAATGCACCACTTCTTGGAGTATTGGCTAGACTGCATACTGGTCATGGTGGTTATAACCAATTCCTTCCTGGTACATTATTAGTTCAATATAATTTTCGTGTAATCGACTTGTTTCGTAATGTTTTCAATCGTTTGTTAATCTTTAGTTCAACCTTTTTGCAGTTGAAATCCCTCTTCCTAAGCCTACCGCTGCTCAATCGAAGCGTAAAACTCCATCCGCAGGCATAATCTTTATAATTTTTATTATTTTTTTGTTAATAAAGATCATAACTTTATGTGTAGCCAAACAAATCTGACTTAATATTTGATCATTTTAGGTTTGATAGCAATTTCACAGAAGGCTACAAGTTCATGGGTAGCCAATGGTAAAAAATACATTTGGCAACTTTTTCTTGTTTTGCAATATGAACATTGATTTTGCATCTATCCTAGTTACTATTATAATTTGATTTACCATTTATCGCTAAGTTTATTTGTTAGTAACTATTTTATATCTAGTTTGTGTTATGATGGTTATTGTCTTATTGATGTTTTATCGTTATCATTATTATTTTTTGGTTAAGTTTATCATCAATTTGTTACATTTATCATTATACTACATTTTTCATTGTAATCTCTTTTAAGGTGATTTGTTTTTCATAAAGAAAATATTATTCACCAACATCATTTTGTTTTTCAATTTTTATGACAAACCAAATACACCATAAGAATGGTGTGGGACACACATACCTGAACACGACTCACATATATATGCGCAGGCTCACGGGCACAACCTGTTTAACTTGAATGATTTTGCATATTATTACTCTAGAATTATAGATCTTCACTCCAAAACACAATGTCTGTAAAACAGTTGTGCTTAGACTTCATAACTCGATGTTAATTTCACCTAAAGTTTTTACATAAAATATCAAAATAGTTTAAGTGTTAGCATGGAATACCCTTAAGACGTTCACACAAATAAGCATGTTCGACTAATCCGTATAGGCGTCTACAGTTTCCATCCAAAACTGGCTAAAACTCAATTAAACGCAATTCGAACCCTCGAATTTCATATACGTCACACCATAACAACCTTATTAGCAATTTGTAAGATAAACTACGTAACATATACTTGGGCTTGTATAAGTCCAGTGGCGAATCTAGGATTTTTTTTTCTGATGAGTTCCTACCTTTTCACTAAAAATGCTATAAACTCTATATAATTTCTCACTAAATATTTCCAACTGAGTGGATTCATGAGAACCCGATAATAGTGACTACATTTGCGCGCCCTGGGATAACAAGCTATGTGGTGGTGATCCATATAGGTGTCTACAGTTTCCACCGTACTGGCTAAAACTCGTTTAAACTCAACTCGAACCCTTGAATTTCATACAAGTCATACCATAACAACATTATTAAGAATATGTAAGATAAACTACGTGACATACGTTGGTCACATACAAGGGATAACAAGCTAGGTGGTGGTGATCCACTAACTTACCAAGTTTTTTTAGTGAATTTCGTAATGAGAATTTAAGAAAATGACTGTCATGCATTGATCACAACTGCGTGTATATTAAGGATTTAAGTTAATCCCATATTTAAAATGATTTTGGTATTAACTAGACTTTTTTAAGTTGTTTACAAATTTTTTGATTTGGTTTGATTTTGTCACCTACTATTCTTGTCCTTTACATTTTATCACTTTTAGAAACGTATAATGTATCATATTAATATAATCGACAGACGTAGAAACAACTAAAATGCGTGTAGATATAAGATATATATAATTCAGGTGGGCCTTCTGTGCTGATTTGACCGCATACAAAATCTGTTTTTGGGTTCGCAAAATCTTTTATGTTTTTAGACAAAAGGGTTGTTGCTCATTACAAAAGTGTAGATATACATCGCTTTTCAACCATCTCGACTTGGGTAAATATTCACGAATTCTTTATGTGGAAATGCTACAAAAAGTTTATATTTTAATAAGTGATCGATGTCCAAAGAAAAGGTTAATTGTTTAGTACTAGTAGGTTTAAACTTAGTAACAATTATGACTTTTAATGTAGATGAGTATTTGTTTTTTAAGTTAAGTTTTCTAACATGACTTGTGAATACGAGTATATATATTTTTTATGTTTCTTTCCCATTTGGTGCCATAAAATAAATGTATGCATTTTTATCAATTGTTGGACTTTGTGAGAGACATGTATACTAGTCTAGTCGTCAAGAGATCCGACTCCTAAGTCGTCGAATTTTGAGGAGAGCACGTCCACAACAAAAATAACCATCACCATATCCTGTGGAATCTCATCTACAACCAAACTATTGGTAAGATGAGATGTAAGCCTTGTATTTATCCATGAGGATAGAGAGCATGTTTTTAGTGAAATCCTCAACTCCAAAAAACATACATATATGTAAAATTCAATTGAAAACATACATGGCTACACACAAAAAAATATATATACCACACACACACACAAAAAAAAAAAACCCAAGGGTGTTAAAATATAGTCTTAGTAAGCTATTAAGTGTATAATATGCACTTATTACACATAGACAAGCGGTAACATGCAAATGTCACAAAAAATGACAAGCTAAGCTCGTAAGGTATGAAATCTATTAAATCTAAATCATCCTTCTTTTATGTCAAAGTAATACCCAATGGTGAATCTATAAATTACTTCAACCATTATGGAGGTCACTAAAAGTCAACAACCACAATTGAAAAAAAAAAAAAAAAAAGTCATCAGTTTTCAAAGGTGGCGAGCTTCACATGATTGATGATTGTGATTTCAAAGTTAATTACTACAGTTAAACAAACTGAGTTCCAACTATACGGCGGAGCCTTAATCCGCCTACATGGGGGGGGGGGGGGGGGGGGAGCCAGTGGTGGCTTGATATTGGCCAATTAGCGGTCGTAGTAAGGAGAGAGAAAGAAAGAACTGAAGAAAGAGAGACAATATCAATATGTCGTGTTTGATGGAGGATCATTTTTGCGAGTTAGGGTGGTGTAAAATGTAAATATGAAAGAAGAGAGGAAGACATAGATCTGTCTCTTTAGCATTTGGGTAGGTTTTCGTTGTGTTAATTGGTTTTTAGTAAAAGGACCCTATGATTAGCCGATTAGGAGATTTAACGTTTAAAACATAGGGTTGTTTATAATAAGGGTTAAAGTCGTAACAAGACTACAAACCTATAAAACAAAAAGTATATTTCAACATCGTTAGAGACAATATAAGAGGTTAATATATATATATATATATATATATATATATATATAGGATTAGGTTCAAACGTGAACAAAATCCCAAGCGTGAACTGCGTGAACTGATCTGAGCCCTTGATTTTTATAATCTTCAGATTTAAATGAGTGGCATGATGGTAATTATGTGGTTAATTTTTTCCATTTAATTAAATACAAAAAGGGTATATTTGTAATTTCAATCTTTGATTGCATAAATCTCTCATAAATAAATCAAGTAATCAATTATCTTTTTCAATTTGTCAAAACCCTAACCCCAAATTAACCAGCCGACACCCTGCTCTCTCCCTCGTTCTCTTCTCCGGCTCCGGCAACCGGAGCAACACCGGCCACCTTCATCACCCCGATATCCGGTCGCACTCCCACACAGGTATCAGTACGGTTTTCAAATGTGGGATGTTGAAGATGCAAACAATGTGCGTAACATAGTCTCTAGATACGATGGTGCTGTTTCCTTTATGCAAATACTGCCAAAACCAACCGTAAACCATTCCCATGTTGAATATCCAAACGAACGCCCTCTGCTGGTAATCTGTGCAGA
This sequence comes from Helianthus tuberosus, assembly GCA_030545235.1. NCBI lineage: Eukaryota > Viridiplantae > Streptophyta > Magnoliopsida > Asterales > Asteraceae > Helianthus > Helianthus tuberosus. The sequence goes on from CM060385.1 coordinate 8,044,735, forward strand.
CGGGTCATTTTCTGCAGGTGTAAATGCTCAGAGCGGGCCCTCCGTTATAGCAATGGTAATATAAAAAACAATCATGATCAGATTCAGATAAAAGGTTATCGCGGTGGGATTTGGTAATTTTTAATACCATGTAGAATTTATATTTTGTATCTTGCTGGTTGAAACCCTCCTTTGAGTGTCTTTGTTGATGTATTAAATATGATGGTTAGGTGTATTGTCTTTTCTATTTGATTGCACATGACAAGATTTGTTTTTTTGTATACGTGTTCTAGGTTTCCTCTGTTCGTGAAGGTAGGTCAGATGATAGAAGATTTTCCATTTTTTACTGGGACAAAAAGGCTGCATTTGAGGGCAGACACGAGGGATGATCGAATTGCAGACGAAATTAGTTGCTGAGTTTTGATCTGTTTTGATGTTGCTCTGATGTTTTGCTCTAATTAGTTGCTGTTTTGCTCTGTTTTGATGTTGCTCTGATGTTTATCGCCGGATCCGATGTTCAATTTTTGATGTTGCTCTGTTTTTTAATGCGATGTACACATGTGCATTCTGATTTTGATCTGTTTAAATGCGATGTACACATGTGTATTCTGATTTTGCCATGTTTTTAATGCGATGTACACATGTGTATATAGTATGTTTTTGTGATATCTCAGATTTTATTTTGTATTGAATGTTGATGTACACTTGTGAATTACTATACACATACGTACGATGCTGAGTACACATGTGTACTGTTCTATTTATATCCAAGTACACATGTGTATACCGTTGAAATATGAAGGTTACGTGGGTCTTAAAAATCAAAATTTGAATTCTGGTGATGAAATCTGAAATAAAAATAAAAATTGAAATCTGGTGGTTTGTTGTTTGTTTTGATAATTATCTTATTAATAAATAAAACATAATGTGGATAATGAATTTAAAATAGGAAAGATGTAACTTAATTCAGTTACTAAAATAATGAGTTTAAATCTATTGTTTTATATAATTACAATCTTACCCTTAACAACTAAAAAGGAAATCAATGGTCCAGATATGTTCACGCAGTTCACTCTTGGGAGGTTGTTCACGCTGGAACCTCACCCTATATATATATAGGCAAAGTGTAGGATACAAATTACCTAATCGTACATTACATACGCGACTGTAGTGGCCGTACACGTGTCCTGATTCGTTTTTTTTTTTTGATATGGTTAAATCAGATAATTAATTCAATCATCTGAGGGCAAATCCGTCTCTTCATTCAATCAGCGAGAACTTCGTTACACTAATATCCCGGTAATTATCATTCGAATCAGTTTCAAATTTTTCATAATTCTCAAATTGCAGTTTTCGTTCTTCTGCGTTAGGATTTGATTCAATTGTTTTTTTTCGATGGATCCACAGAGCATCACCGGATGAAATACAGATGTTGATTTTGAAACAACTCGACTGATCGGTGATCATGCTCAATTATCTGCATATCAGAGAGTTTCGATTGAGGATGTTTTAAATCCGCAACCTGCAAATCCAAATCCAAATGCAAGTACAAGTGCTGTAAACGCGTGTTCTAATGGTAATTATGTTAATTCAGATCTTTAAATTGTTCGTAGACTTGTTTTGTTTAATCGTAGCAATGATTTTGCATTGTTGTAGCTGTTTTTGAAGTTTGAATGTTGAGTATATGTTTGATATGAAAGCAACATGTACAAGTTCGCATGTTATGAGTCTTTCAATTCGCATTTGATGTTTATTCTGTTTACGGATTTTCGTATGTTATGGTATAATAAATCGCATGTGTAAAACATATTAATCAAAATCATCATTTTCGCATGTTATTGTACATACAATTCGCACGTGTTGTTGTTCTTACAATGAAATTATGCAGTTATTAATATATCGCATGTAATGAGTCCGATAATTCGCATGTGTTTTTTTATTTGATTTATGTAGATGAAAGGGTTTACACTCCGGAGGTTGAAGCATCAGCTACACCTGTGGTTGGAATGCAATTTACCTCTATTGAACAAGCATCTGCGTTTTACAAATCATATGCTAAGTTAGCTGGTTTTTCTACTCGGAAGGGTGGTTAAGTACACAGTGGTGGTATAATCAAAACTAAGTATTTTGTTTGTTCTAAAGAGGGTCATAAGCCATTGTGTATTGAAGATCGTTATTCGAAGTCCAAAAAGCAATTCAAATCAAGGAACAGGGGGACCATTAGAACCGGATGCAAAGCTCAACTTATGATTTGCACGGTGGATGGTAGATTATATACAGTAAAGAGATTTGTTGACGGCCATAATCATAAGTTTGTATGTCCACATGATATTCATATGCTGCCAGCGTACAGACAATTGTCAGATGTCCAGGAGGAGATGATATGGGAACTAGGCACTTTAAACCTTGGTCCTGTCAAAGCTTTCCATATAATGAGGAAACGTTATGGTGGTTTCGAGAACGTTGGCGCCATGGTTGATGATTGCAAAAATTTTAGGAATCGAATTAACATCTATATAGGAGAATATGACGCTGACATGGTGATTAATAGGATGACCGACAAAAAACAGTATTTAGTTGATTATTCGTTTGAATATTCTGTTGATGATGACAAACGGTTAACTGGTTTGTTCTGGGCTGATGGGTTATGCAAGCTTAACTTTATGGAGTTTGGGGATGTGATATCGTTCGATGCAACTTTCAAGACAAACAGGTAAGTGTTTCAAGACAAACATGTTTTTTATTTATTTTTCGCATGTTATATGATTTTCCTAAATTGCAATATCGCATGTTATTATATATTGAACAACAGGTGTTGAATATATCGCATGTTATACTGTATATTTTCGCATGTGATATTTGCCTATTTCGCATGTTTTAAATGTGTACTTCGCATGTGTTTGTTTAGGTACAAGATGGTGTTTGTTCCGTTCACTGGGATTGACAATCACTGTCGAAATGTAACCCTTGGAGCTGGGATGTTGGCATCGAAGAGCATTGAATCCTATAAATGGCTTCTGAATTCCTTCGTAAAGTAATTTGGTCGGCAGCCAAAGGTTGTAGTGACGGACCAAGACCCTGCTATGAAACAGGCTATTGAGGAGGTTTTTTCTACCAGCAGACACCGATTGTGCATGTGACACATAATGAAAAAAGTGGCAGATAAGGTATAGCATGCTATATTGTCTTTCGTTAGCATTTTTTTTTATAATATAGATTTTGTTATAGGCTGATACAAAAAGCATTTATCGGTATAGATTGGACACGAGTTGTGCAATAATGATGAGTTTAAAAGAAGGATGTGCGATATTGTATGGACTGATTCCATTGAGCCTGAAGAATTCGAGAGACAATGGAAGTTGGTGATGATTGAGTTCGGTCTCACTGAAAACAAATGGATTAATGATATGTTTTCGATGAGATACATGTGGATTCCGGCTTTTAACCGGCATGAGCCCATGTCTGGTCTCATGCGAACAACTTCGAGATCAGAGAGCGAGAATCATTTTTTTTGCCAGTTGGCAAATTCACAACTCACTCTTGTAGAGTTTATGAATCATTTTGACGGTGCAATGAATGTCCAAAGGTCCAATCACAGAAAGAATGATCATATTTCAAGATATACTGAGCCTGCTGATTGGAGCGAAACTACTTTGGAAAAAGATGCTGCTAAGATATACACCAGGTCTATATTCTTTGATCAGCAAATAGAGATATATGGAACATTTACCGAATGTCTGCCGATGGACACCAAAATTGAGGGTCCACAGATCATGATATCGTTGAAAGACTTTAAAGCTCATGGAGATGGTTTATTAGAGGTATTATTGTCGCAACCCCCGATCCCTTATCTGTCCCGGGAACGGGCGGACGAGAACTCAGTAGTGGTGGTATCAGTTATTTAATCTTGCAGCGGAATTTACATCAGGACCGTAGTTAGGAAATGTTTATCAGAGTAAAACCACCATATTTAATATTAATAATAACATGGGCAAAACCCAAGTTTCTTATTACAATACGTTTATAGGGACAAACCCTATTTTATTGAATTTAAAACATCGTTTATTAGGTAACTTTTATAGCCACATTTTTCCCAAGCCTTCAGTGCTCTCCAGCTGGCTTTTCACTAATTGGCTGTCACATTATGTTACCTGTAACGCGTTTTAAAAACATTTGTCAGTCGGAAATACTGGTGAGTGAATCCCAGTTTAAACAAGAAACATTTATTAATTAAAACAGTATTGAGAGCGATCACATTGTTTATTTCTACACAATTACTCATTCAGTACTTGCCACTCGACCGGATCTATGGCTATGGTCAAGTTACACATTGGCTCACTCGTTGTCCAATTGTAACGTACTGTCGTATCGACTTACTACTCGCAAGTAGTATAAATTTTGTATACAAAACCCCATAATACCGGCAGTAATTGAAGAACTACAAAGACTCAATCACCGCTTAATCACATTGTAAATAATTAAGGTTTTGTAAAATATTCCAAAAATGTTAACAAAAAGAGGATAAACTCACATTGCTATCTTAGACTTCTCGTAAGGGTTTCTTGTATATAATCTATAATTTATACAAATGTACATTGGTTAGTATCATAACCCTTTGAAAATATTAATGATACCCTCCCCGAGACGGCATTCCAACAACTACGTCGGGCAGAACCACGACAGTTGTTACGGAACCCTAAATCAATCGGGCAGCGTAACTATTATGAAACTGGGGTTATAATACTTACAACGGAGCAGAACCTCGCTAATTAGGGGTATAATACCCGACTATATTATGCCTTCTACAGAAATTGTGATTTGAGAATTGAGAATGAGCGACGGAAAACGTAAACTGATGCGTTCTATTTATAGTTCCTGAAACTGGTCTCCACGCGGCCCGCGTAAAGAACAGCCAAGGGTTACGCGGCCCGCGTCAACCCTGGTCAACGGAATAGCTTAGCTGGGCCAGCTTGTAGACTCGCCACGATGTCGACACGTGTCGGCTCAGGATGTATCCGTGTATGACGATCTCTCGCGGCCCGCGTCGACTAAACATAAACTCTTACGCGGCCCGCTTTAACTAAAGAAATCAGCAGAGTCAGTTCCAGCATTGATACCGCCCGCGTGAGATGTTGGGGTGGGTCTACGCGGCCAGCCTCAACTCCATTTTTCTTATTTTTAATTTATTTTATATGTTATGATCTATTTCGGGCTCGGTTTTCACATACGGGGTGTAATATAAGACATATTGGGACATTTTAAGATATAATAGGGTGGTGGAAAATATTATGAAAGTGTTGGTTTTTACCGAGGGTTGTTACATTCTCCCCACCTTGTTTTAGAGCTCGTCCTCGAGATCTATTGAAACAAATGCGGATATTTCTTTTGCATCTCTGACTCGAGTTCCCATGTGTACTCGGGTCCTCTTTTGGAGTCCCACTTTACTTTGACTAGAACTAGTCTCTTGTGCTTGAGATTTTTTACTTTCCTGTCTTCAATTTGTAGAGGTCTTTCTACAAACTTGAGTTGTTCATTTACCTCTATATCCTTAAGAGGTACTATCAGTGATTCATCAGCTAAACACTTTTTGAGATTAGATACATGAAACACATCATGTATTCCTGCCATTTCCTCTAGCAGTTGTAGCTGATAGGCTACAGGTCCTATTCTTCTAATAATCTCAAAAGGTCCAACATACCTGGGGCTTAGTTTTCCTCGTTTGATGAATCTTACCACTCCTTTCCAAGGAGAGACTTTCAATAATACTTTATCTCCTACTTGAAATTCCAACGGCTTACGTCGGTTATCAGCATAGCTCTTCTGTCGATCACGTGCTGCTTTCAGTCATTCCTTGACTTGAATAATCTTATCAGTTGTTTCTTGCACTATCTCAGGTCCAGATAGTTGTTTTTCCCCAATTTTTGCCCAACAGACTGGGGTTTGGCACTTTCGTCCATAAAGTGCTTCGAATGGTGCAGCATTTATACTTGTGTGATAACTATTATTATAAGAAAATTCTATTAAAGGTGAGTGATCGTCCCAATTACCTCCGAAGTCAATTACACAAGCTCTAAGCATGTCTTCCATTGTCTGAATTGTCCTTTTGCTTTGTCCGTCCATTTGAGGATGATAAGCTGTACTTAGTTTTAATTTAGTTCCCATTGCCTTTTGGAAACTTGACCAAAAATGAGATGTAAATCGACTGTCTCTATCAGAAACAATTGATAAAGGAATGCCATGTAAAGAAACAATTTCATTTACATACAATTTAGCTAATTGTTCCATACTAATTGTTTCCTTCATTGGTAGGAAATGAGCTGACTTGGTTAGTCTATCTACAATCACCCAGATTGTATCATTTCCTTTCTTGGTTTTGGGTAATTTAGTAATAAAATACATTGTTATCAATTCCCATTTCCAAACTGGCATTTCTAATTGCTGTAACAAACCTGAGGGTTTCTGGTGTTCAGCTTTAACTTGTGAACAAGTTAAACATTTAGAAACATAGGCTGCTATGTCTTTCTTCATTCCTATCCACCAGAAATTTTTCTTTAAATCCTGGTACATCATATCATTTCCTGGATGCATCGTATACTTAGACTTATGGGCCTCTTCTAATATGCGATGACGTAGGTTTCCTAATTTAGGTATCCATATTCTCTTTTCATGGAATCTCCAAATTCCATCTGTTCCTTGTTCTAATTCTTTTAGCATACCTTTTAATTTTTCAGAATCATCCTTAATTACTGATTCTTGTGCTTCTCTTATTTGATCATTTAAATCTACTTGCAGATTTAATTTAAGAGAACGTACTCTCTTTGGCTTTTCATGATATTTTCAGCTTAAAGCATCTGCCACTACATTTGCTTTTCCTTCATGATACTGGATATCACAATCATAGTCACTAAGAAATTCCATCCAGCGTCTTTGTCTCATATTCAACTCCTTTTGTCCAAAAACATACCTTAAACTCTTATGATCAGTGAATATGGTAAACTTACTACCATAAAGGTAATGTCTCCAAATTCTAAATCATGGGTTGAATAATTCTCTTCATGATTCTTAAGTTGTCTAGATGCGTAGGCTATAACCTTTTGTCGTTGCATCAATACACATCCATAACCTAATCTAGAAGCATCACAATAGACTACAAAGTCTTCATTTCCTTCTGGTAATGCTAGTATGGGTGTATGGGTTAATCGTTGCTTAAGAATTCTAAATGCTTCTTCTTGTTTTACTCCCCATTCAAACTTAACAGATTTACAGGTTAGCTTAGTTAAGGGAATGGCTATTCTAGAGAAATCTCGAATAAATCTTCTATAATAACCAGCCAATCCTAGGAAACTTCTAACCTCGGTTGGTGACTCAGGGGTTTTCCATTTAGTAATTGCATCAATCTTAGTTGGATCTACATGAATTCCCTCATGATTAACTAAATGTCCAAGGAATTGTACCTGTTCTAACCAAAATTCGCACTTAGAGAATTTAGCATAAAGCTTTTCCTTTCTTAGTAAACTCAAAAGTGCGTGCAAATGTCTTGCATGATCCTCTTTACTCTTAGAGTAAATTAGAATATCATCTATGAAAACAATTATGAATTTATCCAAATATGGCTTACATATTCGGTTCATCATGTCCATAAATGCAGCTGGGGTATTGGTTAAACCAAATGGCATGACCGTAAATTCATAATGACCATACCTTGTTCTAAATGCGGTCTTAGGAATGTCCTCTTCCGTACCTTTAATTGATGATATCCTGACCTTAAATCGATTTTAGAGAAAAATCGAGCTCCTTGCAGTTGATCAAACAGATCATCGATTCTCGGTAATGGGTACCGATTCTTAATCGTGACCTTGTTTAATTCACGGTAATCAATGCACATATGCATTGATTCGTCCTTCTTTTTAACAAACAATATCGACGCTCCCCATGGCGACGAACTGGGCTGTATGAATCCCTTCTCTAACAATTCGTCTAATTGTTTCTTCAGTTCCTGCATTTCGGCGGGTGCCAAACGATAAGGTGCTTTGGCAATCGGTGATGTTCCTGGTAGCAGGTGAATTCTGAATTCAACTTCTTTGTCTGGAGGTTGCCCTGGCAATTCTTCTGGAAATATATCTGAAAACTGAGATACTACTGGAATGTCTTTTAAATCTTTTCCTTTAGTGTTAGTGATTATGGAAATCAAATACACTATAGACCCTTTTCTAATACAACTTGCAGTTTTCATCACATATATGAATTTTGTGGATCTAGATATCTCCTTTAATTGTGATCGCTTTACCCTTTGGTGAATTTACTTGAATTGACTTTTGATCACATAAAATATTGGCTTTATTGGCTATTAACCAATCCATTCCTAAAACAACATCAAATCCTGCCAAATCCATGGGATATAAGTTTGCTATAAATTTTTGATTTAAAATTTCTATTCTTGCTCCCTGCAAGATTTCAGAAATCCTAATAGTTTCTCCGTTAGCCGTTTCTACTAGACATTCTTGTGGTAGTTTAGTTAATGACTGATTTAGAATTTTGCAAAACGAAGTATTGATAAAACTTTGGTTCGCACCAGAGTCAAATAATACTTTAGCAAATATATCATTAACTAAAAACGTACTAGCTATAACGTCTGGGATCATCTTGGCTTCTTCTGCAGTCAGAACAAATGCTCTAGCATTTTTAGTATTCTTATTGTCTGGAGCTGGAGCCAATTTTGGACAATTAAGCTTGATGTGACCTTGTTCTCTACAGTTGTAACATATCCGGATGTTAGCCTTCTTCCTGCAATTTTCTTCCTTGTATCCCGATATTTTGCAAAAGTTACAGTATATGGAGCATTTTCCTGAATGCTTTCTTTTGCAATACCTACAGTGGGGTGCAGAGGTAGAACCTATATTTTTCCCACGATTAAAATTTCCAGAACGAAATTCTTGTGTGAGCTTTTGGGTTAGGTTCCTTCTTTGATCCTCTTCTCGGGTACGAACTAATTCATCTGTCAAGGTATTGGCTAGTTCTACAGCTTCTTCTATGGTTTGAGGTCTAGCTGCCTTGACTACATGTCTAATCTCCCCAATTAATCCCCAAATATAACGGGAGATTAACACTGGTTCTGGTGAAGCAAGAGTTGACACTATTCTAGCATATTCAAAGAATATTTTAGTGTATCCCTTACTATCCACACCAGTCATCCTAAGGTTTAGGAATTTGTTTGCTATCTGTTCTTTTTCATTTGGTGGGCAGAATTTCCTTTCTACCTTGTTCTTAAATTCTTCCCATTCCATATTGTAGGTTCTATCACTTCCTCTTGATTGGAGGATAGTGTTCCACCATTCTAGTGCTGCATTCTTAAACAGATTAGAAGCAAACAATATTTTATCTTCTTCAGCACACTTGCTTATTCTTAAGACTGCCTCAGTTTTCTCTATCCAGCGTAATGTTGCAATGGCCCCTTCGTTGCCCGAGAATTCCATTGGTTTACAAGACCAGAATTCTTTATAAGAACAACCATAAGGAATGGTTCTTCTTCTTTTGGGAATAGGCATTTGAAGTACAGGTCCATTGTTCACGCTGTTTTCTGGTTCGATTGGTCGCTTACTGCTATGCTTACTTTTATTATCAGCATCCTTAACAGTTTGAAGAATAAATGGCATTGCATCTATAATTCCTTGTGCCACTATGTGTTGGATAACACTATTATCCACTTGATTTCCATTGTTATTGATGCTTGGATTCTCATTAACCACGTTAATGTTACTCTGGTTATCATTATTCAGATTTCCTTGATTTTCGTCATTGGCCATCTGAATTTTAAACATTTACCCATATTAATGTCACAAATAATATCTTAATATAGTTAATCACATGACACTCAATCTAGCCAAAAGCGTAGATCATTGCTACTTTTACTCTATTCATATACTATTATGCATCTATTACACACTAGTACTGAAATAAAATTACAATACCAACAGAAATAGAATCACACTAATAGTAATATGCATCCGTACACACATATTTTATTTTACGATTATTATTATTACTACCATCTCCTCCATTCTCACATTCACGGATATGGATTTATCCAAAAATCCATATTGCGCTCATCGTATTTCCATACGAGACGCTCTCCCACCTGACGCATTCTCTCACTGCTCTCTAAAATTTCCTCCCCAAAAGTCCTAAGTTCTTGGACGTTTTCTGCACTCATTGGGGGTGCAGGTTCTCGGACTGGGTTTGGAATCTGAGGTGCGGGTTCCTGATATGGGGTGACAGTTCCTGAAATTGGTAAGGATCCTCTAATATTTCCCTAATATAATCATCTTGGTAATAGGGATCTAAAGGGTCCATACCTGGGTAGGCTTTTATGTTATGTATGGATGGATATTCCTGGATAGGGTAACGTTGCACAAAGTCCCTATTGTCGTCCCACCAGGGGTCGTAATTCGGGTCTAGGGGATTTGGTGCAGGTATCCTAGGAATTTCTTCTGGGTTAAAGTCGTGCATCTCCACTTGGTTGTCAGGATTTTCTATCTCCATGGGTTGTTCTGGGTTTTGTGGTTGTGGGGCTACTAGTTGTTCCAGACTTGGGACTGCAGCAGTTGTAGCTAGGATATGAAAATTGGCTAGGCTTCTATTAAGCATATCTTGCGTATGGGCATCTGTCTTTCGCTTAATAGCTGCTAAAGCTCTTTGCTGTTGCAATTTTCGCATTCTCTTCCTACGAGCAAAAGCTTCTTTACTGAACCATCCTCGTTTCTTATTAGGAAATGGTTCTTCAGATTGAGCTCTAAAGGAAAATATCCTTCCTCCTGATCAGTAGAATACCCCGAAAGGGCAGGCTGTGATGATGTACCTTCACTCTTAGAGGAATTAGACAACTGACGATTCATGTCTGAGGGTCCTTGATCACTCATACTGAAAACTAATAAATAGTCAAATAACACATAACAAATAAATACAGTTATGCACGTATTTCCATAATTTATTTCCTAACACAAATTTTAGAATTTTAAGTGTCAGCAGGACACTTCTTTGGCTCAGACCAGTGGCTAGGCTCTGATACCACCTCCTGTCGCAACCCCCGATCCCTTATCTGTCCCGGGAACGGGCGGACGCGAACTCAGTAGTGGTGGTATCAGTTATTTAATCTTGCAGCGGAATTTACATCAGGACTGTAGTTAGGAAATGTTTATCAGAGTAAAACCACCATATTTAATATTAATAATAACATGGGCAAAACCCAAGTTTCTTATTACAATACGTTTATAGGGACAAACCCTATTTTATTGAATTTAAAACATCGTTTATTAGGTAACTTTTATAGCCACATTTTTCCCAAGCCTTCAGTGCTCTCCAGCTGGCTTTTCACTAATTGGCTGTCACATTATGTTACCTGTAACGCGTTTTAAAAACATTTGTCAGTCGAAAATACTGGTGAGTGAATCCCAGTTTAAACAAGAAACATTTATTAATTAAAACAGTATTGAGAGAGATCACATTGTTTATTTCTACACAATTACTCATTCAGTACTTGCCACTCGACCGGATCTATGGCTATGGTCAAGTTACACATTGGCTCACTCGTTGTCCAATTGTAACGTACTGTCGTATCGACTTACTACTCGCAAGTAGTATAAATTTTGTATACAAAACCCCATAATACCGGCAGTAATTGAAGAACTACAAAGACTCAATCACCGCTTAATCACATTGTAAATAATTAAGGTTTTGTAAAATATTCCAAAAATGTTAACAAAAAGAGGATAAACTCACATTGCTATCTTAGACTTCTCGTAAGGGTTTCTTGTATATAATCTATAATTTATACAAATGTACATTGGTTAGTATCATAACCCTTTGAAAATATTAATGATACCCTCCCCGAGACGGCATTCCAACAACTACGTCGGGCAGAACCACGACAGTTGTTACGGAACCCTAAATCAATCGGGCAGCGTAACTATTATGAAACTGGGGTTATAATACTTACAACGGAGCAGAACCTCGCTAATTAGGGGTATAATACCCGACTATATTATGCCTTCTACAGAAATTGTGATTTGAGAATTGAGAATGAGCGACGGAAAACGTAAACTGATGCGTTCTATTTATAGTTCCTGAAACTGGTCTCCACGCGGCCCGCGTAAAGAACAGCCAAGGGTTACGCGGCCCGCGTCAACCCTGGTCAACGGAATAGCTTAGCTGGGTCAGCTTGTAGACTCGCCACGATGTCGACACGTGTCGGCTCAGGATGTATCCGTGTATGACGATCTCTCGCGGCCCGCGTCGACTAAACATAAACTCTTACGCGGCCCGCTTTAACTAAAGAAATCAGCAGAGTCAGTTCCAGCATTGATACCGCCCGCGTGAGATGTTGGGGTGGGTCTACGCGGCCCGCCTCAACTCCATTTTTCTTATTTTTAATTTATTTTATATGTTATGATCTATTTCGGGCTCGGTTTTCACATACGGGGTGTAATATAAGACATATTGGGACATTTTAAGATATAATAGGGTGTCGGAAAATATTATGAAAGTGCTGGTTTTTACCGAGGGTTGTTACAATTATAGCTTATATATTTAAAACATGCGATTTTGAAAACCTATATGTGAATTTCATTTTAGAACATGATTTTGCAATATGCGATTTTGATGTACGCATGCGATTTTAAATTTATACAATTAAATAATTTTTAGACATGCGAAATTGTTAATTTACACATGCGATTTTAATTTTTAATATATATTTTTTCTTTTGGTTTTCTTAGGTGTGGTTCAAGAATCTTGAAAATGATGTAACTGCACAGTGTAGCTGTTTGCGTTTTGAGCAGTATGGGCTGCTATGTAAACACATCTATTTTATTTTCAAGATGTTTAGTGTTAAAGAAATACCGAACAAATAAGTTATGAAGAGATGGACAAAGGATGTGGTCCCGAATGAATTAAATGTGAAGTTCGATATAAAGGTGGGTGATAAGGATGTGCAACACAAGGCTAAACAGATTGCTCGTGAAATCATTCACACAGGGGAGTATTTAGTTAGCAATTTGATTTCCGACCTTGATCAACTTGTTTTAGTGAGGGATCAAATGAGACAGCTTAAAGAGAGAGTTGATCAGAGTCGTATAACCAAGCAGCTTGATCCAAAGTTTGACAGATTTTCAAAGTTGATTGGTTACCAACAACCAGTAACTAATGCACCTCCTACTGTCCGTGTGCCGGCTGGTATAAGAAACAAAGGTCGTGGCTCGCATAAAAGGATCAAATCCAAGAAGGAACAAATGATCAGTCGCAAAGGAAAAAGGTCAAGGACATGTAGTGTATGCAATGAAAAAGGCCAGGATATTCGGACTTGCGAGATACTGAAAGGCAAACAACAAAAGAAGATGAAAGGAGTCCAGGTTGAAAAAGATCCCAGAGACAGACAACGAGGTCGAAGATGATGAAGAGGAAGATGAGTTTGAAGAATACAGTGGAAGTAGTGATGATGGCACTGAAGAAGAAGATCAGTGGGAGGAGGTTTCAGACGAGGAAGATTAAATTTTTCTTTAATGTACATGTGATTTTATACGAAACACATGCGATTTTATATTCATCTGTTTATATCATACATTCATACGATCTAGTATGTAAACATGCGATTTTATATGCATCAGTTTATAACTAGTCTTACATGCGATTTCACTTTTAATACATGCGATTTTGAATTATCTTGTTTTTTTCTGACAAAGATGTCTAAATCATTCATGCGATATATATTATAATTAAGCATAAGATGTATTCAAAACATGTACCCAAAATATAAAGTAGTTGTTATTGTCTAACACAGCTAAAACCATAAAATGATTAAACGGAAATTTAGTTACTTGAAGCAAAGATTTTGTCACGTTCAGCCGATCTGAACTCCATCTTCTCCTTCACAGTGTTTAGAGCATCTTTCAGGAAAGAGAAGGCTAAGTCATCAGCTCGAGACTGTTCCTTTATGTGATCCAAAGCTGCGTCTCTGAAGCTTGATTGTGGTTCTTCAAGTAGTCTCTCCCACATCTCTTGATTTTTCTTGTTTCTTCAAGAATCTTCCCCTGCATATCAAGAATCAAATGAGAAGAGGTGACATCGGTGCTTATTTCTGTCAACGTGCGAGTTGACAATAGTTCCTTTATGGCTATGTTTTTTATTTTTTCTGAATCTTCAGATGCCATTTTTGTGGGTGTGTTGTGTGTGTTTTTTATGTCTTAATATGGAAGGTAGTTATCCTTGGGTATTTTATATTAAAATAGTAAATTTATTATGTAGGTAGGGTGGTAAGTTCAGTAGTATTTATGGTAAAATTGATCATTACATATCAAATTACCATCACATCGGTAATAAATTCATTTTTTTTATATAAAATAGTTACTTTTTATTTATTCTAGTTATTAATTTGTAATTTTTTTTTTTTGCATTTTAGTACAAAGTTACATGAAAGTATTAGCAGCATTACATTCAAAATCGCATACGATTCCAAAACGAATTCGCAAACTATAAGAAATCTCCAAGATTATTAACTATTTTTGAAATCGCATGTGTATAAATCATGAATTCGCAAACTATAAGAAATCTAAAAAATTATTAACTTTTTTTGAAATCGCATGTCTATGAATCATGAATTCGCACATCATAAGACATCTTAAACATTATTACCTTTTTTTTAAATCGCATATGGTAATTTATGATTTCACACACTTTACAAAAAACACAACATTTCTTTTTGTTTGCAGTGTTTTTCGCACGTTTTATATGTATTTCGCATATTTTTTTTCATCCTGCATCATCTTATTCGATAGACGGTCTATCGATTTGTTTCAGTTCTGAACTTCCAAATTCACCAGATAATGAAATCGCAGAAGGAGTTGGTGAATAAGAATCGATCGATTTTTGATTACTTGTTGGATTTTCGAATTCGAGCTTGAATAATAATGTTACGGTATGATTTATGAGTTTTTGTTGCTGATTATCAGGGGTTTTGATTTCGCAATGGACGATTTTACCCTTGGCGGTTTCATTTATTTATTTTAATTTCATTAATTTAATTCTTAAACACGTGGTTTAAATGAGATGATCTGACGGTTGTGGTTATAGCGTATATAATGTACGATTAGGGGATTTGTATGATAACCGACGCATCCTGGCCCAACACGTGTCACGCCGCTTAGAGAAGGGCGGAGGGGCTTTTTTGTCCTTTCATATTTCTTTTTTAAATGCGTGTCACTTCATCTTTCCATTTTTTAGCGTTTAATATATGCGCGGCGTTTTTTATTGTTTTTAGATCAGGGTCATAGTAAATATTTTTGGCGTTTTAAGTATTGTTTTGGCGTTTTTATTGTTTTTAGATCAGGATCATAGTAAATATTTTGGCGTTTAAGTATTGTTTTGGCGTTTTTATTGTTTTTTAGATCAGTATGCGGGCCTTTTTTGTTTCTTAATTTTTATTATATCAAGGGTTTTGCCATGTAGGATAGAGGCCTTTAATGTGACAGGCAATTTTCATCTGTCAATTAGTGATTTTTCCAGTAATACTTTGTATGCTTTTTTTGGCGTTTTATATAGCAACACCGTGCTTTGCTAGCCTTCGTTCTCACAGTTTTTCACACTATCAGGCGTTTTGGTGTTTGTAGTTTTTGGCGTTTTATACTTTATTTTTTTAAATTAGTAGAGAATTAGTTAATAAACAACAGAGAATTAGATAACAAAATAATAGAAAATGAAAAAAAAATAAAAATCATAATCTAAATGCTCATCCAAATCTTCACTGTCATCAGCCTCTTCTACTTTAACTTTTTTGGTGTTTTTTGAACCTGTTTTTAAATACCTTATGTAGATCCTTATTTTCCTACATAACGTCCGTCTTTATAATATGCTTATTTTTTGTGGCATCATTTATGGTGGGTGGATATATTCTTGTTTGATGACATGTTGAAGACCAACGCCTGCTCTATTGTATTGATCCTTTCATGCCATCAATATATCCATCAAGAACAAAGTGACATGATGTCATATCAGTGTCATCAGTCTCTTTCTTGAATATTTGTCCATCTCATTCAGCAAAAGATTATAGAGATACCCAACTCAGAGAAGAATCCATTCAGTGAAACTTCATTCAGATCAATACTCAATATAATAGAATCGATGTTCTGCATCTGTGGCTTTCTTAACTATTTTTTGGCGTTTTTGAAAATGAATGGTTTCTAGGAAATATGTTGTTTTGTTTTTGGTTTTGTGATCAGTTGACTGTGCAGAGACGTCTCTTTTATAGGATGTTTTTGGCGCGTAGTTTAGGCGGAATTTTATTTTATAATAAATGATATTAATAAAGTAGCCGTCTTTTCAGTTACTCTGTATTTTTACTGTTTTTTTGTTCAGCTTTTTATGAGTTTTTAGGGTCATAGACTTTCCATCTCCCAAATTTGGCATTTTTGAATGGCTTTAAGTAGCTTTTGGCGTTTTTTTTTTTTTTTTTTCCATTTTTAGCTTTTATTAATACTTCTGCAAACTACTTTCATTATAGTTTGATAGTTTTTGGCGTTTTTACTGCATTTATGGCGTTCCACGTGCATTATGACTGTTTGGCGTTTTATTGATATAATGTATTTTTTTATTCTAAGTTGAAAAATACATAACAAACAACAGAAAAATAAAATTAAAAAAATAAAAATAGAAACAATTCATCTTCCAAATCTTCACTGTCATCAGTCTCTTTCTTCTTTGAATCTTGTTCGCTGGTGGTTTTGGCTTAGGCATGCTTGTGTTTTTGTGGCCGTTTGGAAAGACAAAATGACATAAGTTTTTTGTTTGAATATGTATCTTCAAACAACTCATCAGGGTCATTCGTCTTTTTGTTTATGATTTGTCCATCTCATGCAGCAAAATGTTATTTGAGTCACATCACCTCAGGGAAGAATGCATTATTCGAAACTTTGGCGTAGAACAATATTTGAATATACAAGAAACGATATTTGCCATTTTTGGCGTTTTACTGAGGTAATAGTGTATCTGAAAGAACCGTCGATTTTTTGGAATCTTTTGATGTTTTAGTGTTTTAGCGTTTTCTAAGATGAATGGTATATAGTAGAAAACATGGCGTTTTTTGAGTAGCTGTGTTTGATGTTTTGGGGATTTTGGCGTTTGAATAAAAATAGAAACAATTCATCTTCCAAATCTTCACTGTCATCAGTCTCTTTCTTCTTTGAATCTTGTTCGCTGGTGGTTTTGGCTTAGGCATGCTTGTGTTTTTGTGGCCGTTTGGAAAGACAAAATGACATAAGTTTTTTGTTTGAATATGTATCTTCAAACAACTCATCAGGGTCATTCGTCTTTTTGTTTATGATTTGTCCATCTCATGCAGCAAAATGTTATTTGAGTCACATCACCTCAGGGAAGAATGCATTATTCGAAACTTTGGCGTAGAACAATATTTGAATATACAAGAAACGATATTTGCCATTTTTGGCGTTTTACTGAGGTAATAGTGTATCTGAAAGAACCGTCGATTTTTTGGAATCTTTTGATGTTTTAGTGTTTTGGCGTTTTCTAAGATGAATGGTATATAGTAGAAAACATGGCGTTTTTTGAGTAGTTGTGTTTGATGTTTTGGGGATTTTGGCGTTTGTAAGATAAATGGTATATAGTAGAAAATATGGCGTTTCAGGTTTTGGGGTGTGTTTTTATTTCTGGGATGTTTTTTTTTTATATAGGGATGTGTTTTGGTCCGTAATGGCGTTTTATTCATTAATATGGCGTTTTGGTATAGAAGTGTAAAGACCTTTTTACCCTTAATGAGTGCCACAGATGCAGAAAATATGGCGTTTCAGGTTTTGGGGTGTGTTTTTATGTCTGGGATGTTTTTGTTTATATAGGGATGTGTTTTGGTCCGTAATGACGTTTTATTCATTAATATGGCGTTTTGGTATAGAAGTGTAAAGACCTTTTTACCCTTAATGAGGCACGTCCACGTAATAAAATTGATGTTATTTACGAAAACGCCACCGCGCTAATCTAGTCCGTAGATTGTTTTGATCGGACGATCCATAAGCGTTCTCACCGTTCTCACACTTTCCACCGTTTTCTCTAAATCCCGACCCTATATATATATATATATATATATATATATATAAGATTTAGTTATAATATATTCTAAAAAAAAAGTTATAAATATATTGGGTCAGTTTTTGGGCCAAACCGTGTACACATTTTGATAAATGGGGCGTGCTCGGGTTAACTTGGCAGGTTTGCAGTAATCCCGTTTGTTTTTATAAACTTTTAAATATGTGTGTATATTGTATTTCTTGTATTTGCGACCGCTTTAGACGGTCATAACTTTTGCTTTTTTATATCTATATCTCATATTTGCGACCGCTTTAAATAGTCGCAACTTTTATTTTTTTTGTTTTTCTCGTATTTGCGACCTATTTAGACGGTCGCAAATTTTGCATTTGCGACCTCTTTAGACGGTTGCAATTTTTTTCTTTTTATTATATATTTCTCGTATTTGTGACCGCAACTTTTGTTTTTATATAATTCTCGTATATGTGACCGCTTTAAAGGGTCGCAACTTGTTTTTTTTATTATTCTTGTATTTGCGACCGCTTTAAACGGTCGCAACTTTTGTATTTTTATTTTTCATTTTTCTCGTATTTGCGACCGCTTTAGACGGTTGCAACTTTTACTTTTTTTAGATATTTCTCGTATTTGCAACCGCTTTAAATGGTTGTAACTTTCGTTTTTTTATTTTCCGACCACTACTTAACTTATCTGCGACTGAAAAAATGTGGTCGCAAATTTTGCGATGATTTTAAGACCGAAACTGGGTTTGTCTGTAAATTTGCAACTGTTATGATTTTGGTTGCAAATTGGTCGCTAATTTTCCGACCGCCTTAGGTAGGTCGCAAACTTTGATCGCAATTGCCTAGTTTTCTAATAGCGAATTACTTAATATTTGGATCCATGATATATGTACATTTCATGTCGTTGTTGTATGTTATTATATAAAGCAAAAGTTAATAAAATTAGAAAAAAGTGTTTAAATACATACTAAAACAAAAACTTAATGTTCGCCATTTTATCGAGTTATATAAGTATAATCTTTTGACTCTTTTTCAACACTAAAAACATCTAAAGAAAGAGGAAAATTTCAAATTCCAAACAGGAGTCAGAAAATAAGAAAAAGGGTCGGGGTCTTGTACCTAAACTAGGAAAACTGTCTAAATAAAACCAATCAACAACTAGCAACGGTGTTTCCCCGTCAAACTTGGTTTAATAATATTCTTATAACTAATCATTTTTAGTTATTAATAGAAAAAAAAAAACTATAGGTTAGTCATATTATATTATATTATATTATTTAAATTAAATTAGTTGGTTAAAAATAAGAGCACGTAAAATCAATATGGCAATAAAAAATTCAGCTGTTAATCATAATTGGTATGTTATCAGGGGCGGATGTACTTGGGACCAAGGGGTAGCCTCCGCTACCGCTTGGTCGGAAAATTTTTGACGTTTTTAGTGTAAATTTTGGAAAAATTTGACGTTTTTTCGATTTCGTTACCGCTTATTTATAAAACGTTACCGCTTGGTCGGAATCCTAGATCCGCCACTGTATGTTATGTTTGGTTAAACTTTGAATGAAAATTTAAATATTATGTTGTTGACTTGTTGGTCACTAAATCTTGTGCCCCATATAAAAAAACTAAACGTATAGTAACCTTTTTATATATTTGTGTAACGACTAAGACTCCAAAAGAAGTCATGCTTGTACAATAACGAAAGCACTTATGATATGTTATCAATTATGAATCAACTATTTCTAAGAGTATCGTTAAGATCAAAACCAAACCAAACCAAATCATATCTTCTAGCTAGTTAAGGTAAAAAAAATTGCAAGTAACCCTAACTAATAATTATATTTAAGAGTACAATAGGATATCTACAAAGGAAACCTCATAGTCATATATTCTAATTATGGTATAAAAATTATTATGAATGTTAACTCATATATTTTTTCTAAGGCCGTAGGGTGTACTCTAACATTTAGAGTGTTAATAATGACATGACATGTTAACTAACATTGCAAACCACTCCCTCTTTGTGTTAAAGGGCATTAAATGGGTTATGTGTTAACATTTTAACCCAATGTTAAGAGATTGAATTAATTAATCTTTTATCTTTTAGACCAAAAACCACTAAAAGATAGGGTTGGATGAAGTTAATGGTATTAAACCATTTCCTTAGAGTGAGGCAAAGTGAAATGAGGAAACTGGTTGATGTGGCACTTAGGTGGAGCTAAGATAAGTTAAAGTATACCCAAAGGCCTAACACGTACTAGTATTTGACTTCTCTTGATAGAAATAGATACGTACCGCTAAAAATGGATTTGGCCGATTTGTCAAATTTTCTAAAGAATGTTGAAATATAAATTGGTTATCGGTGATCTTCAAGTAAGAGTAGTTGATGATCCGTTGGTATAATCTTCATCCACGATCAAATTTCTCATAGAGTTTTATTCACAAATTAATGCCGATGTTTTCACATGATATTAAAATAATCAATCTTATCATCGGTGAAAGTTCTTTCATATGAATTGCTTCAATAAGTTGTCAACCAATGTATTAGTTAGTTTAAAATATAAAAATAAATTATGACTTAAAATGGTTTTATGAGTCAAAATATTCACCATGTGATGATGCGTTCACACCATTAAAAAGAAGTGATAACGTAATTTTGTTCAAACTTTCAATGTTCCTCCGCACGCATGCAGCCATGCGCTACATTTTGAGCACTCTAGAAGATTTTATAGTGAGAGAGTTGTTGAATTAGGTATTTTTAATTCGAAATGACTGTAGCATATAATTTTCACTGGCCATCAATGTTCATAAATCAAACTTCGAATTTTCTTTAAATTAAAATTAAAAATAACTTTATTTATTAAAGAGTAAAGTACAATTTAAATTCAGTGGCCATCAATGTTCATAAATCAAACTTCGAATTTTCTTTAAATTAAAATTAAAAATAACTTTATTTATTAAAGAGTAAAGTACAATTTCTAATGTGTCAAATTTCCTAAAGAATGTTGAAATATAAATTGGTTATCGGTGATCTTTAAGTAACATTAGTGTTGATCTGTTGGTGTAATCTTTATCCATGATCAAATTTCTCATAGAGTTGTATTCACAAATCACTGCTGATGTTTTCACATGAAATTAAAATAATCAGTCTTATCATTGGTGAAAGTTCTTTCATATGAATTGCTTCAATAAGTTGTCAACCTGTGTTTTACTTAGTTTAAAATATAAAATTAAATTCGAACTAAAAATAGTTTTATGAGTCAAAATTATTCACCATGTGATGTTGCGTTCACGTCCATTTAAAAGAAATGATTTAGTAGTTTTGTTCAAATTTTCACCGTTCTAACGTACGCAAGAAACCATGCTATACATCACTCTACAAGATTTTACAGCGTGAGAGTTGTTAAATCAGGTATTTTTAATTTGAAATGACTGCAGCATATAAACTTTCACTAGGCCATCAATGTCCATGAATCAAACTTCGAATTTTGTTTAAATTAAGATTAAAAATAACTTTATTTATTAAAAAGTAAAGTACAATTTCCAATGTGTCAAATTTCCTAAAGAATGTTTGAAGAAACACGGAACTAATTAAGGTACTAATCAGTTTGGTTTATGTTCCTACCATAATGGTTAATCTTCTAATGACTTTCTGAACTTCGTAATGATCGTCTAAGTCCTGCAAAACAGAACACCGTTACTCGTTAAGAGGGGAATGTGGGGGTTTCCCTCTTAACCGGGCTCCGGCGTGAGAATAAGCGACTGCTTTGGAGAGATAATTAAGTATTAAGAGTGAGAGTAGAGGGAATGAAATGTTTTAACCTGTGAAGTGAGGTCTCTATTTATAGCCGGAGAGGTGTAAGAGGATGTGGGCTGATGGGCCTTGGGCCTGAAGGCGACAACACAAGGGATATGCTCCTTGTCTCACTGGTGTCGACCGTTAGTGGTTAGCAGGAGCTCTTGGGAGTTGGCGCAATGTGATTGGAGCCACGTGTCACTGTTGTCGCCCTGGCCGCCATTCTGCCATCAGCAGGTAAGTGGAGATCGTGGGACAGTTGTCTCTGCCCTGTGATTGGTGCTATGTAGGCGTCCTTAAGTACTTCTTGTCTCCTGCATGTCAGATGATCGTGGAGCACGATTGAGCAGGGCCAGAAGGACGCTGATTGGCCCTTTTCTTCTGCCATTTGTACCTTGGGTACTATCTGAAACAGCCTTGCGCTGCTGCCCTGTGCGATTCTTGTTGGGCACGTAACTAACTCGCGCAGGGTTTGGATGACTGAGTGCTCTTTCAGAATGCTAAGTGTTGTGATTGGAGCTTCCTATTATCCAGGACTCGCGCCGTTAAAATAAAGTGTGCTATAACCCGCGCGAGGTTGCCAATAAGAAATTTGTTGGATAAGAAGTATGGTCTCGCGCGCGACCCTGACGGAGGGTTGCGTGGCTTTTTGGGACCATACCCCTTCAAATCCCCCCAGTCCAGTGCTGCACCATGCGCGGGGCAAGTGGTTGGAGCTCTGGACTTAGAAAAATAAAGCTGTAGAAAATGCTTCCTTGACTTGGGTAGACGGCGCGCGTGTAAGCTTCTGTTGGTTACTACGGCACGGCTACCAGGTTTGGCTCCAGGTGGTTTACTGCCTTTGGTTGTAGGCGCGCAAGGTTAATGAGTCATTCTTAATACTGCGCGACCCTAGTAGCTTCTACATGAATTTTTGTAGTAATTTTGGGCGGGAAAACCCTCGAAATTTGAATTCTGACAAGTTGGTGAGAAACGTCGTTGATGGTGACGTTTGAGTTGACCACTTACACGGCTGTCATCAAGTTGTCTCTGACGGTTGGTCATTCCGTCAGGAGAGTGGGCTCCACGCGCGTGTGATAACCGTCACTCTGGGATTCTCGCCTTACGTGTCGTCCTCTGATTGGTCACGTGCGCGGAGATTTCGGCACGTTTACCCATCGCATTAAATGCGATGGGTATATATATTCGACGAGGGATGAGAGCAAATCACTTTCCATCTGTTGTCTTCTTTGTTTCCTTTTTTGTTCTTGGAATTCTCTTTGAATCTTCAAACTTTTGAAGAACATAGTAGCAGATCTTCAAGCTTCTTGAAGAAATATTCGAACTTTCTTCTATCATCTATGACTGAAGAACATCAAGAGGATATTCCCGGAGAAGAAGGCCCTGTTCCCGTTCTCCGGTGGGACTTAGGCCTCTTTGAGCAGATAGTACGTAGTTTCTGGTTTCCACCGGAGTGGGATGCCAAATATCCCGGTCAAAATCAGACGGCCGCCGATGCACCGCCGGGTTATATCACGTTATTTGAAGATTTCTTCCATCAAGGTAACTTCCGGTTGCCGGCGACGAACTTTCTGGCACATATTTTGCAGTTCTATGGGTTTCACATCTCCCAGTTGAGTCCTCCTGGGATGGTTAGGGTTCGACATTTCGAATTTCTCTGTCGATCCCATGGCATAGAGCCAACTGTGGAAAGATTTAGAGTCTTTTATCAGTTGATCCGAAACATGGGGTTCTACTCATTTGTCAGTCGAGGCGCTGCAAAGAAGATACTCCTTAACCCTCCCAAGAGTTTCCATGACTGGAAACCAAAGTTCTTTTATATTTGCGAGGAGGTCATCCCGATCGCCATGACTTTCCGATCTTGGTCGGAGCTGATTGTGAAGGAAGATCTTGCGATCCCCAAGACTGAGGCTTGGTATCGGACGCTTACTGCCACCCCAAACCGAGTGTTTGGTGAGAACGTCTTGGTAGCGGCGCGGATGAGCAATCAATGGCTGCCTGACAGCAAGGAAGTTCCCATTTTGATGATCGACGATAGAGGTTAGTAATTCTCTTAGTTTTGTTGATTTCCTGTTTCGTAACTTGTGTTTATTTATATAATTTGACGTGTAGAGGCGCATCTGTATCAAGCTGCCTTTGCCACCTTTGGTGGTTCCATGGGCGTGCGCCCACTCCAGGCTGGAGAAGAGTACTGGTATGAACAGATTAAGGGTAATTTCATGTACCCGGTTACTGATGCATTCGTCGCTCCGCCTACTGCAACCGAAGGTGCGCATATACCTAACCCTCGTCCCTTGCGCTCTGTGACTTCTGCTGGGAAAGAGGTTGTCTATCTTTCCAGCGAGGAGTCTGTGGGATCATCAAATGGAGAGCTAAGTTCGTGGTCTAACATCTTTGCAGGTGTGTTGCGCGACTTGGGGATTGACCCTGAAGATAAGAAGAAAAAACCTGTAAGCAAGAAAAAGGTTATCACTTTGGATCCTGAGGTGACCAGCAAGGGAGCTGGGAGTAGTCGCGCAACCGTTAGCGCTCCTGACAAAGGTACTCTCCGTCTTCGTCAAAGTAACTTGGAGGATTACGTTATTATCAGTGATTCATTTGAAGGTTTGTCGCGTATAGGCGAGAAGAAATCTGGAGGAGCTGGTTCGAAGAGCTCGGGGAGCACGGGTTCTCGCAACCCGGATGCTGGTGCGACTCCCTCCTCTGTTGCGCATGATGAGGAGGAGGAAGAAGAAGCGGAAGAGGAGGCTGCTGCCAAGTTAATCAGCAGGAAAAGAGGTAGAAGCGAGACTACGGCTGGTGTGTCGAAAGCTGGTGCGGTTCCCTTGATTGGGATTGGGAAGCAGAGCAACTTGCGCTCTCTTTATAAGTTCTCTCCTGGTACGCTCCTTGTTTCTTACTCCTTCCTGCTTTCTCTTTTTAATACTTTTTTATCTTCTGCAGAGGCTAAGAAGAAGACCCCTGAGAAGGGTGTAGTGTTCACAGATCCCACAGAGCCGGCGCAGAAGAGGCCTAAGGTTACCATCAAACCTCTCAAAACTGTGATGGAGTCAGATAAAGACCAACAGGCTGTCGGTGTTGAGAAGGAGAAAGCCATTGAGGCAGAGAAAAGTAAGGCTGAGGACGGCAGGAAGAAAGCTGGTGAGGATCGTAGGAAGATTGATGAAGACAAACGGAAGAAGGCTGAGGAAGAAAAGAGAAAAGCTGATGAGGAGAAGACGAGGCGAGCTGAGCAGGAGAAGGAGAAAAAGGCTGCTGAAAAAGCGAAAGAAAGAGAGAGGACTAAGGAGAAGGAGAAAACCGCTGCCGACAAGTCTGTTGGAATTTCTACTGCTGGCGGCGCGGGTGCTGGTTCGGCAGCTGGTCAGGCTAGTGTGGGAAAACACGGCACGCCGCCGCGCTCTCCAATAGGCCCCCGGGATACTTTGGGGGATATTTATTACAAGTCTTATACGGAAGAGAGCCGTGGTGACGCTCCGCATCAACCGCCATGGGGTTTAAAGCAAAAGGATACTTTTCTCGAGTTCGCGCCTTGCCGCGACTGGCTGCTGAATTCCATTCCTCCTGGTGAGGTTGACCGTCAAAGGGCGCGAACCCACAGCGGGTTGTATCACGCCTATGTTGTTGGTGAGGCCAACACTCGTGCTGCCAACCAAGAAATTGTTCGCGAGTGGCGAACTATGGTTAGGGAGAGGGATGATTGGGAGAAGTATCGCGAGCGTATATTAAGGCGTGTTAACGATTTTGAAAAGTCGAAAGCTGCTTTTGATGAGGAGAAGGCAAAATTCGAAGCTGACCAGAAGTCTGAGGAGTGGGGCCGTGAAGGCCTTAAGAGCAAGCTTCGCGCTGCTGAAGACTTGCTGGCGAAGGAGAAGGCAGAGTGGAAGAAGATTTGCGCAAAAGACAACGAGCACATGTATGCGGCCCGAGCTAAAATTACCGATCTTGAGAGTCAAGTTACGGAGTTGAAAGGGAAGGTTGAAGATGCGCAAGCTGCTAAGGAGCAGGCTGAGGTTCGAGACTCTTCTCTTTCAATTTATACTTTTGTTTAGCAGGTTAACTGAGTTTTTTATCCCTTGCAGGTTGAACTGGCTGAGGTGAAGACACAACTGTCTGGTAAAGACAAGGATTTGATGGCTAAGGACATTGAGATCACTGAGCTGAAGCGCCGTTTGCAAGAGCAAGTTGACAAAAGCGAGTCCTTGGAGATCGATCTTGAAGCTGAGAAGGTTAAGGCTGCCACTACTGAAGAGGCCAAACAAAAAGCTGAGGAGGCGCGAGACATTAGCACCACTGCTCTCAATGTGGCGCAAAACAACTACTCCGAAGCTCAAGGTATCGTTGATACTTTGGTCTCTGAAGCCGAGTGGCTGCGCGGGCGCGGAATAGTTCTGGTATGATTTCTCTTAAACTTTGTTTTAATTCATTAAAACCTGTTGTCTTATGTATTGCGTTTGTTGTAGATGGCCAACTCCATCTTGAATGCTGGAGAGCTGGATAAAGCTGTTGCTACTTTGATAGATGCCTCACGCGCGGTTGGTCACCGTGGTGGTTATTTGGAGTGTGCGCAGCATGCTACAGCGGCTTTTGGACAAGAGTTTGACGCGAGTCATTGTTCAGTGACTGACTGAGCTGATGCTGAGTTAACGCGCGCTGAACATGCTTACGACCATCTATCTATACCTGGGATGGATTTGGTTACTGAAGCGCTGAAGCATGATGATTGGTGTCATCGGTTAAAGGCCATCCTTGATCCACCAGAAATCGTTGAATTATCAGATGAAGAGGAAATTGCTGGCGATGATGGCGATGGTGAAGGCGACAAGCACGACGATGATGATGGTGGTGATGGATTCGAATAGATAGTGTTTTCAGGCTTTGTGCCTTGTAATTTTTACGTTTTTTATAACATTTGCGCGGTCGCGCTTGTTTTGGATCAGATGAATGATCGTTGGTTTCTATGTAATCGTTGCGCGCTTGTGTTTATTAAATATGATATTCGTGTTTATTCTTGTCATGTTACAATTATTGCACTGTTGTTGGAAACTTTGGTTAAGTTAGCCCGAATAAATATAAGTGTGGCTCTTGAGCGAGTATAGTTGCTCGGTCTCGCGCTATGTTCGCGAAGGACCTTGAAGGTATAACTCAAGAGCTTGTAATTCACTGAAGTGTTTTCGTGCTAATCAAAAGTTTGACATGCATTTGTAACTCAAGAAGCACTATGATAAAGGGAAACATGTCGTATGTTTTCATTAACCGAGAAACAGGCGCTTAGGCCAATCATACATCGCAGATAAGTAACATAAGGGTGTTTAGCCAACATAGGAAATTTAAATGGCTCGCGGCCAACATGAGAGAAATGACGCATGGCCTAGAGTAGTTACATATAGCACTTGCGCAATTGTTGCGCATTCCATGTGCGCGGGATGATGTGTCCATCCAGTGTGCGCAGTTTGTATGCCCCCTTGCCTAGCACTTCGTGAACCAAGTATGGGCCTTCCCATTTGGGTGCTAGCTTCACGGGGCGTTCAGCGTTTGAAGCTTCGTTGTCTCGGAAAACGTATTCTCCTGGAGTGAAGGTACAAATGCGGACTTTCGCATTGTAGTACCTTTCCAGTTGTGTCTTGTATTTCTCTTCTTTGATATGCGCAATCTCACGTCTTTCTTCTAGTAGATCCAGATCGAGACGGCGCTCTGCTTCGTTATCAACCGTGTTGATTGCTGTCAAGCGCGGTGAGGGGAGTCCGACTTCCGTCGGGATAACTGCCTCCGAGCCGTATACTAGGCTGAAAGGAGTTTCGCCGGTGCTCGTCTTCGGCATGGTTCGATGAGCCCACAGGATGCTTGGGAGCTCATCTACCCAGCCTCTTCTCTTTGTGCCCAGTTGGGCTTTGATCCCCTCGACGATACTTTTTTTTAACGCTTTCCACTTAACCGTTGCCTTGAGGGTGCGCAACGGAGGAGAAGGTATGCTCGATTTTCATTTCCTTCATTCAATTTTGAAGGTCCTCAGAAGCAAAATTGGTACCGTTGTCTGTGACGATTTTGAGTGGGAGACCAAACCTGCAAATGATGTGCTCCCAAATAAACTTGCGCACCATCATTCCAGTGGTTGAGGCGAGAGCTTTGGCCTCCACCCACTTAGTAAAATAATCAACGGCCACGATTATGAACTTGACGGCGCCAGGGGCGTCTGGGAAAGGTCCCACCATATCAATTCCCCACTGTTGGAAAGGCCAAGCAGTGGATACAGGGATGAGATCGTTCTTTGGGCGCAGAGTTTTTGGAGAATGTCGCTGACAAGAGTCGCATTTGCGCAGCTCCTTCAGGGCGTCGACGTGCATCCCTGGCCAATAATATCCAGCGTTCATAATCTTCGCGACAACCATGCGTGGTCCAGCGTGGATACCGCAGATCCCTTCGTGGATTTCCCTGATCAAGTAATTCGCATCTTGGGGGTCCACGCAACGCAGTAGTGGCCCCAAGAAGGACTTGCGGTATAAGATACCACCATTCATCTCATAATGCAGAGCTTTGTTTTGAATCTTTCTTGCCTCTGCCTTACTCTTAGGGAGTATTCCTTCTTGCAAGTACTGAATTATAGGGGTCATCCAAGATGGCTGCCCTATTTCGATCACATTTACCTGGCGCAGCAGTACTGATGGATTTTTGAGTACTTCGATCCTTACATCTTTTGCCAAATGTTGAAAAGAGGTTGAAGCAAGCTTGCTCAAAGCGTCAGCTGGTTTGTTTTCAGAACGATTGATGTGTACTACCTTGTATGACTTGAATTTCTGAAGCAGTTCTTTTTCCTGATCCAAATATAAGGCCATAACTTCGCCTCTTGCATCATAGATTCCGTTGATTTGACTGGCGATCAAAAGTGAATCAACATGTGCTTGAAGATTCTTAGCTCCCATTTTTATGGCGAGGCGTAAGCCTGCCAGGAATGCCTCGTACTCCGCCTCGTTGTTGGTGTTCTTAAAATCCAACTTGATAGCGTACGTAAATTCATGTTTTTCAGGGCTCACAAGGCGCAATCCTGCTCCTGCGCCATCTTCGTTTGAGGCCCCATCGGTGTACAGCAACCACAACTCATCAGATGTATCTTTCAAGGGAGTTTCAACAATCTCGCAATCCTTGATTTTCTCTGCTGGGACTTCTGTGATAAAGTCGGCAAGGACCTGGCCCTTGATGGCTGGGCGCGGCCTGTACAAAATGTTGTGGCCCCCCAGCTCGATCGCCCACTTTGCTAGTCGCCCAGATGTTTCTGGCTTTTGCAATATCGTGCCAATGTGGAAATTGGTAAGTACGGTGATCACATGCCCTGTAAAGTATCTGCGCAGCCTCCGAGAGGCGTGTAGCAGCGCAAGCACCAATTTCTCCATTGTGGAGTATCTTGTTTCTGGATCAGTAAGCACTCTACTGATGTAATAAATTGGAGTCTGAACTCCATTTCTTTCTACAAGCAATACCGATCCCACTGCCTTGTCCGATGATGACAAGTATAAGATGAGCGGCTCCTTCTCGAACGGTGCAGTCAGGGTAGGGAGTTCGATCAAACACTCCTTCATTTGCTGAAAAGCCTTCTCTGCTTCAGGGGTCCACCTGAAGTCTTGTTTCTTCACACAGTTGCGCAGAGTGCTGATAAAAGGGTATGACTTCACGGCGTGGTTTGACAGAAAACGGTTAAGCGCAGCTAGGCGGCCGGCCAACCTTTGCATCTCTTTAATCGTTCGTGGTGATGGCATTCGTTCTATTGCCTGGACCTTTTTTGGATTCACCTTAAAGCCGCCGTTTGTGACTATGAAGCCTAAGAACTTCCCTTCTTCCATACCAAAAGAACACTTGGCTGGATTCAATTTCATGTTCACGCTGCGCAATGAGTTGAATGTTTTTTCGATGTCTTTCAACATTTGGTCCTCTTCAGGACTTTTGATCACCAAATCATCGATGTAAACCTCGATATGCTTCCCGATATCTCCAGCGAAGGTCTTATCCATCAGGCTTTGATACGTCGCGCCAGCATTTTTCAGGCCGAAAGGCATCTTTGTGTAGCAGAAGATCCCTAGATCGGTTCGAAAAGTTGTCTTGTCTTCGTCTTCTAGCTTCATTTGAACCTGATGGTACCCTTTATAGCAGTCTAAAAAGCATTTCCATCTGTATGGCGCGAGAGAGTCTATCTTTTTGTCGATCTCAGGCAAAGAGTAGCAATCTTTAGGGCATGCCTTGTTGAGATCAGTATAATCAACACACATTCGCCATCCTCCACTAGACTTCTCCACCATCACTGGGTTCGTGACCCAACTTTGATAACGCACTTCTCGCAAGATACCAGCTTTGAGTAGTTCGCATACTTGCTCGTTCATTGCTTTGGTTTTGTCTGCCCCTAAGCTGCGCCTTCTTTGGACTTTCGGCTCAACAGAGGGGTAGGAGTTTAAACAATGTTCGGTAATGTCGCGTGGGACACCGGTCATGTCGGCCGGAGTCCAGGCGAAGATATCCATATTCTTGAACAGGAGTTGCTTGAGATGCGTTCTGATGTTTGGTGAGATTGCATGGCCTATCGTCACCGTTTGCTCTGGGTACTTGCGGTTTAACACCCATTTCTCTGGCTCTGTTGTTGAAACCTTCGCCGTTTTTGTTGGGCGCATCTCTTCTGTGGACATTACTTATTTCTTGGCATAGATAATCGCCACCCCTGTCTTGGTTGGAAACCCTATTGCTGAGTGGGGCGTGGAAGTTACCATGTTCAGTTCGCCTTGGGTTTCCCTCCCGATTAACACATCATGCCTCGACTTGACAGGCATCACCATGAAGTTTACATTTGTTGTTCTTGAATGCTTCCCGTCAGAGAGCGTGACGGGGAAGCTGATTTGGCCTAGCGGGAAGACCATTTCGTTGCAAAATCCAGACAGTGCATAATCAACTGGCTCAAGTCTCGCTTTGTCCTCCGCATCAAACTGGTTAAAACACTGCTCATAGATGATATCAGCCATACTCCCTGGGTCAATGAAGACATACTCCGTTTCATAATGGCCGATAATGCCGGTAATGACGACGGGTCGAGTGGCACGAGGGCCGCCGCGCACTACCGGGAAAATGACTTGTTGCTCTTGCCATGAGGGTTCGTAAGGGCGCTTGCCTTTCTCTTTTGCGCTGTATCTTGGTCCGTTGACCATATGGGTTTCTAGGCGTCTGACTTTCTTGTGATTCCCCTCATCGTGGCGTTGGAGCTGTCGAGTTTCTTTGCGCACGTTTTTCACCAGGTGGCTTAGCTTCCCGCTTTTTAGCGCTCTTTCGATCTCCTAACGTAAACTGTAACAGTCGTCTGTCAGGTGTCCCGTATCTTTATGGAAGTCGCAGTACAGGTTGGGGTCTTGCCCCTTCTTGTTTGTCATAGGCCTTGGAGCCTTGAAATCATGATTCTCCGTCATCAGCACCTCCTTCGGTGTTTTTGTGAGCGGAGTCCAGTGCTTTTCTCGGTTGTCATCCCTGACTGCTTTCCGATAACCAATGCGATCGATAGTGTCTCGTGCGTCCTCTTTGTAGCGAGACCGCTCTTCATAACGAGATCGTTCGCTATAACCGCTGGAGTGGTTGGCTTTCCACCCAGGGTTTTTGCCTTTGTTTCGTCTATTGTTGTCGCGCGAATGGCCCCCCTTAGAAAATCGATCTTCAGCATAATAATTCTTGTTTGCGGCGAGTGACTCTTCAGTTTGCGCGACTATTTTTGCGGCTTCCATGAGCTTATCCCATTCTTTGGGCATCCCATCTTTCCCAGTGATAGTTCTGATGAGACTATCACAGCGAATGGCTTTCTTGAAGTGGCAACGCATGAGTTGTTCACTTACGCCACCGATTTCCAAGCACTCTTTGTTGAAGCGAGTGATGAAATCCTCCAAACCCTCGTTATCTCTACGCCAGATGTCTTCTACCTCGGCTGTGTCGCGCTGGTAACGTCTCTGTTGACTGAAGTGGCTTAAAAACTGTGTCCTGAAATCCACCAATGACTTGATCTTTCCCGGAGGAAGGCTGTCAAACCAGGCGCGAGCAGCCCCGGTAAGCGTTTAAATAAACAGATGGCACCACATGGGCATATTCCATCCTCCCATGCAACCCACGCTTGTGAAAACTCTGACGTGATCATCGGGATCAGTCAATCCGTTAAACTTTCCAACTGTCGGAGGTAACTTCTCTCTTTTGAGCGGCGCCAGCGCGATCTTTGGAATGAACTTTGAATGTTCTACGGCTTTAGCTGGTCGATAGGCGAGGCGAAAGTCTTACTCTGCCTCTTCGGTGTACCCAACGTGTTGTCTTGGTTTGTAGTATTCATGGTTCCTCTGTAAACGATTGAAGACTGAAGATCCTTCATCGTCTTGCCAAGTTGGATCATTCGGGTCAGTATCTTCCCATTCATTGTTCATGTTGCGCGGCGTGAGCCGGCTATGAACTGGGCCTCTTTGGACGTTTGACGGATAGTCATAATAGCTTTCTGTTTCTCCCCGTGTATCGCGCGTGTCGTGCACGCTTAGTCTTCTGGTAGGGGGGGGTCTGTTAGCTCTTCCTTGGATGTTTTGCTGTGGTGGTATCTGGCGCGTCCCGTGACTGGGGCCTGTTGGTGTAACCAAGGACGGTTCTGCCGTTAAGACTGCTTGTTGTGCGATCAAGGATTGATACGCCGCGTTAATGGTGGCAATATTTTTGGCGTACCACGAGGCTGGAGTTTCGCCCTCTGGTAGCCCTAATAGCGCTGAAACGTTCTGAGGTGGAGCTGGGCTCGAAGGTCCAGCGCCATTGTTTCCTGGGGTTACCGTCTGGGTGATGCGGGTGATGCTCCCGCGCGGTCCCCCAGTGTTGGTTACTTCGATTTCGCCAATTTCTTCAATGTGTTGGGGTTGAACGTTTTGATTGTCCTCCCCCAACGTTGGATTAGAGTTTGCTCCGAAACCAACAAACTCAGGAATGATTCCTTGACCAGCCATGATCAAAGGAAAAAACAACGAAAACTCAGAAAAAAAAGAAGATGAAAGTGATTTGTAGAAAACCGGTGGGCGCAAATGAAGAAACACGGAACTAATTAAGGTACTAATCAGTTTGGTTTATGTTCCTACCATAATGGTTAATCTTCTAATGACTTTCTGAGCTTCGTAATGATCGTCTAAGTCCTGCAAAACAGAACACCGTTACTCGTTAAGAGGGGAATGTGGGGGTTTCCCTCTTAACCGGGCTCCGGCATGAGAATAAGCGACTGCTTTGGAGAGATAATTAAGTATTAAGAGTGAGAGTAGAGGGAATGGAATGTTTTAACCTGTGAAGTGAGGTCTCTATTTATAGCCGGAGAGGTGTAAGAGGATGTGGGCTGATGGGCCTTGGGCCTGAAGGCGACAACACAAGGGATATGCTCCTTGTCTCACTGGTGTCGACCGTTAGTGGTTAGCAGGAGCTCTTGGGAGTTGGCGCAATGTGATTGGAGCCACGTGTCACTGTTGTCGCCCTGGCCGCCCTTCTGCCATCAGCAGGTAAGTGGAGATCGTGGGACAGTTGTCTCTGCCCTGTGATTGGTGCCATGTAGGCGTCCTTAAGTACTTCTTGTCTCCTGCATGTCAGATGATCGTGGAGCACGATTGAGCAGGGCAAGAAGGACGCTGATTGGCCCTTTTCTTCTGCCACTTGTACCTTGTGTACTATCTGAAACAGCCTTGCGCTGCTGCCCTGTGCGATTCTTGTTGGGCACGTAACTAACTCGCGCAGGGTTTGGATGACTGAGTGCTCTTTCAGAATGCTAAGTGTTGTGATTGGAGCTTCCTATTGTCCAGGACTCAGCGCCGATTAAAATAAAGTGTGCTATAACCCGCACGAGGTTGCCAATAAGAAATTTGTTGGATAAGGAGTACGGTCTCGCGCGCGACCCTGACGGAGGTTTGCGTGGGTTTTTGGGACCATACCCCTTCAATGTTGAAATATAAATTGGTTATCAGTGATCTTCAAGTAACATTAGTTGTTGATCCGTTGGTGTAATCTTTATCCACGATCAAATATCTCCTAGAGTCATATTCACAAATTACTGCTGATGTTTTCACATGATATTAAAATAATCAATATTATCATCGGTGAAAGTTCTTTCATATGAATTGCTTCAATAAGTTGTCAATATGTGTATAAGTTGGTTTAAAATATAAAACTAAATTCGGACTAAAAATGGTTTTATGAGTCAATTATTCACCATGTGAAGTTGCGTTCACACCCATTAAAAAGAAGTGATAACGTAACTTTGTTCAAATTTTCATCGTTTTAATGTATGCAGGCAGCCATGCGCTACATTTTGAGTACTCTAGAAGATTTTACAGCTTAAGAGTTGTTAAATCAAGTATTTTTAATTAAACATCACTGGGCCATCAATGCCCATGAACCAAACTTTGAACTTTGTTTAAATTGAAAATAACTTTATTTAGTAAAGAGTAAAGTATAATTTCCATCCACGTGGTTTACACCAGATCTCACATACAACCCCTATTTGCCAATTCCGACCATTGTCGTCCCTGTGGTTGTTGATTTCAATCAATAACATCCCTGCTAACAAAATATGTTAGTTGACCTGTGAAATGTCTAAAATACCCTTTACTCTTCATATAACTGCATTCATGTTCATCTTCAACGCTTTACCAACACTTCTAATCAATTACTGAAAGTCTTCGATCCAAAATTTTAATAAAACATATGTGTGAAGAGTGATGGTTATTTGTTAATGCAAAGAATTGGCTATAGAGTCTATTTATAAAGAGAGATCTATTGTTGTGAATGTTAGATATTTTAGTGTAATCGGGGATTGACTTGGTGATCAAAGCGAATAATAATACACATCAAGCAAGTTAGGAGGTGCGAGAGTGCACGCTTGTTTGAGTTATTATTATTCGAAGTGTACGGGCGGAGCCCGTACTATATGGGGGTTCCAAGGGGGCAGCGCCCCTGGGAGCAGGGTCCAAGGGGCGGCAGCCCCTGGCGGGGTCCAAGGGGCAGAGCCCCTGGCTGGGGTCGAGCTAAATTTATGAAAATTTATCACAAATTTTCAGACAAAAATTCAAGCCAGTTTTTAATGCAATTTTATTAAAATTCGAAAATAACTGCCAGAGGCAGTTATCTGCAAGAAACCCCAAAATTCGTATTCAGATTTTGGTCACAATTCTCTGGTTCATCAATTCACGCAAAACACATACCCAGGTTCAATTTCTCGAAATCAGAGTTGTATCCGATTGAATTATTCGGGTGAACCACCGAAATAATTTGATCTGAGAGTGATTACACGCCTCTCTGATCATCCGGCAAACCGAAATTCCCCAACAGTGAAAGCCTTGAATAGATTAGTAATGTGACTAAAAGGAGTAGAGCTCACATCATAACTAGAAGATGATCCATGATAGAAAGGGGCTCTGTTCATGAGCAGCACCGTTGAATCCATCATTCTCACCAAATCTCACAACGTTCTACAGTCTCATTATCAACTTTTGATTTCGACTGGTGATCGATCTGGTCATTCGGTTTCTTTGTATCAGATGAAGAAGACCATTGCTTCTCTGCACAAAAACATGAGTCATATCTCATCATCCCTGTTTATTACTTTGCACTTCCTTACAAGTGGAGAACTTGAACCTAATGGTTTCTAAGCCTTATCTCATCTCCAAAACGTCACTAGACTATAATGTCATGTCATCAAATAACAAATTAAATGAATAAACAACCACTGGGTGATCAAAGGAAAAAGGCCTAACCGGGTGATCTAGCCGTAAAAAAAAAGATAAACAACAAGACAAAAAGCCTTTTATGTGAATCCACCGAAAAATACGAGCAGGTATCGTTTTTATATTTTAATATTGAAAAACAGTTGCTAAATATTGAAATCAATAAAGTAAAAATGTTTTTTAAGTGCGTGACATAACTTCCATGTCTTTTTGATGCAAATTAAATCATATAATAAGTAGTTGTTGCATTTGAACATTATTTTGTTGAATAAGTTATAAGCTATTATGGGAATCTTAATTTTTAAAATTTGAGTAATATTATATCTCAGAAATCGTATATTAAGTAAATCATTTGTTTAATCTAAGGTGACCAAACTTATTAAAATATATCCTATGTAGAAATTTATGATATTTTGTCACCATCTTACAAACTTTTAGTTCCTTTGACCTGTCGTTGAAGTGGAATCCATCTGTAAATGTTCAAGGAAGGGGAGGGAGGGGGGGAGTCGGCGCGACCCTCCGAATTTTCGCTCGGCAGTGTTATATATGTAGTTTTCGTATAGAATTTTTTTGGTATATACGTTTTCGACCCTCCGTCTTCATTGTTAAGCTTCGCCACTCTCTTTATCCAAAGATATACATTTAATTAATATGGATCTTGGATCATGACATTCTTTATTTGGTTATTAAAAAAATATTTTAGCTATTAACTATATTAATCATGTAACCTTTAGAAGAAAAATTACTTTTGGAAACCACATGCATGAATTATGAATATTTATATCATTTATTGTCACCCATAAATATCCATATGCTCCTACCCTCCACATGTGATGCATTAATAACCAAAAGGTTCTAACAACTGCCCACTTTTCTCTCCACAAATCTTTATTCATCAAACACTACAAGTTGAAGAGCTAGCAACAGTTTCTTGTATTAGGTAACAAGAAATCATGGGGAACTATATGGAAACATGTATGAAAAGAAACAAAAAACATCCACAAGAGAAGAAGCAGGAACCTGGGAAATTAACAAGTGATCATACTTTGAGAAAAGATAGCAGTAGTTCAGTGAGGGTAAAAGTGGTATTAACAAAAGCTGAGTTAGAGTGGCTGCTGGTTCAACTCAAGAAAGATGATAAAGGGAGAACACTAGAACAAGTGTTGGGGGAGATTGAGAAGAGTAGGTTAACAGTGGAAAGTGTTACAAAGTGGAAACCTTGCCTAGAGAGCATTATGGAGCTAGAACCTTAGCTACCTTACATTCATTCATCGTCATCGTCGTCGTCATCGTCATCATCATCATCATGGCTCTAAATATTTATTGTTCTACTCATACTCTTGATCATCTTGTATGCTTATCTTTCCTTTGCTAGCTCATGCCAGATTTGCTATAGATCTTTTGTGCTTTATTAAGTTAAGAGTAAACTGTTAAAATGGTCCCTGAGGTTTGGTCACTTTTGACACTTTAGTCCAAAACTCAAACCTTTTGAATCTGGATCCCTGTGGTTTCAATTTTGTTGCCATTTTCATCAAAAAGCAAAATCTTGTTAGATTTTTCAGTTAACATCCAACATTTTTGTATTTTTCCTCCCTTTTAATGAAAGGGAAATGGTCAGATTTTTTTTTATTTGTTATAATAAAACGTTAAAAGACCATTTTGTCATTCATTAAAAGGAGGAAAAAGACAAAAAAAAAAAAAACTTGATGTTAACTGAAAAATCTGACCAGATTTTGATTTTGGATGAAAATAGCGACAAAATTAAAACCATAGGAACCCAGACTCAAAAGGTTTCAGTTTTGGACTAAAGTGGCAAAAATGACCAAACCTCAATGACCATTTTGACAGTTTACTCTTAAGTCTTAAGTAAATCTTGTGTACTATGGAATAATACGAGTCCTAAGGTGTTTAACTGCAACTGATTTACATACATACATTTGTTTTTTTTTTTTCCTTACTAATATACACCTTAGGGTTCTGAACGACTCTAGCTTGTTTTTTACAAGAAAAGCCCTTGCTTTAGGCCCCTGATTCAAACTTCAAAGGGGTCCAAATTTTATTGATTAGGGTTTTGGTTTCCTTTGTATGTATGCAACGCTATCATCTTCTTGTAAAACCAACGGCGTTTGCTAAAGATGGCTTTCCAAGTCCGATCAAATGTTTAAATTCATGTTGCAATGTTTTTCAGTGAGCATTTGGTTAGACTTTACGCGCGATATTGGTAAATCACATAGGATTGTACAACAAGTCTAGGGTTTCAAAGGTCCACACTATTTGTATTTGGGGTAGTTTAGTTGTTTTGTCTAAGAGCCTAGGTTTATAATTTATTTAGATTATATTTTCGTGATGCAAGCTATATTGAGGTTTATTTATCTAGGTAAAGGATCCTGTACAAAGTCCTACTTTTGTAAGAAGTGTGAGAAATAATTTGGGGATGACAAGTGTCCTTTATCTTAATTAATTCAAAAGGGTACATTAGTAATTTACCTTTCTTATCAATTAATTGTGTGTAACTGTTTTGGAGTTAATTTAGGAGATACATATCTTTTTGGTTTATACATGATCTCCTATATACTGATCGTAATTTTCATCATAAAATCGACGCCATTATTTAATTGATGAACGTAAGGATTTTGATCACTGCAATTCTCAAGTTTTATTTAATTCTCGAAATACACACAACGGATCGTGGTGATGCAAGTATACTCGTGAGGTTTTATAATATTAAAGGGTTATATACATAAAGCTTCGATCTTGAATTGGTGTTTTAATGTTTTTTGGATTCCAGATAAAACACCATGACTTGAATCATGGCGTGGTGTTAAACATCTGGAGACATTGTTCATGGCGTGGTGTTTTAAACATCTGGAGACAAAACACCACGCCATGAACAATGTCTCCAGATGTTTAATGGTGTGGTGTTTTTTGGATTCCAGATAAAACACCATGACTTGAATCATGGCGTGGTGTTTTATCTGGAGACATTGTTCATGGCGTGGTGTTTTAAACATCTGGAGTAGGGCTGTAAACGAACCGAACATTCAGCGAACAGTTCGTGAACCGTCCGGCGGGAAGTTCGTTTATGTTCGTTCGTTTAATAAACGAACAAACATGAACAAGGAATTTCGTTTGATTAG
This sequence comes from Helianthus tuberosus, assembly GCA_030545235.1. Classification (NCBI taxonomy): domain Eukaryota; kingdom Viridiplantae; phylum Streptophyta; class Magnoliopsida; order Asterales; family Asteraceae; genus Helianthus; species Helianthus tuberosus. The sequence goes on from CM060385.1 coordinate 8,083,484, forward strand.
TTAAATGAACGAACATGAACAAAGGTCTCGTTCGTTCAGTTGTGTTCATGAACGTTCGGTAAGTTGTTCGTGAACATTCTTTCATTTGCGTTCGTTTATGTTCGCATGTTTGTGTTTTAATGAAAGATTTTTGTACTTTCATATATTTTATCTATATTTTTTATATTATTAAACTTATATTTATTTTATTACCCTAAGAATTAAACTTGGAAAACCTTGTTTCACCTTGTTTATGCATCATTTCCCTTTCATTTCTTATTATTTACATCGACACAAATACGATCGACCTCCGTTCTACAATATGGAATTCAAGTTCTAGTGCTACTCTCTGGGCCATCTACCTTTATCGTTCGTCGCATTTATTTGTGTTCGTGAACCGTTCGTGAACACGCTTATTTCCTTAATGAACGAACACGAACATCAAATCCCGTTCGGTAACTGTTCATGAACCGTTCGTGAACACATTTATTTCTTTAACGAACGAACACGAACAAGACCTTGTTCGTGTTCGTTCGGTTCATTTACAGCCCTAATCTGGAGACAAAACACCATGCCATGAACAATGTCTCCAGATGTTTTAAAACACCACGCCATGAATAATGTCTCCAGATAAAACACCACACCATGAACAATGTCTCCAGATAAAACACCACGCCATGAACAATGTCTCCAGATGTTTAAAACACCACGCCATGAACAGTGTCTCCAGATAAAACACCACGCCATGAACAGTGTCTCCAGATAAAACATCTCCAGATAAAACACCACGCCATGAACAATGTCTCCAGATAAAACACTACGCCATGAATCTGATTACAGTTCTTCTAAACGTAAAACACCACGCATTGAATCTTATATAAAACAAAGAGGCTTTCGATTTAGATCTTGGTAATTAATTCCGATATTTAAGGAAAAAGGAGTGAATGTAGGTGTTTTTGGTTGTGTAGAATACGGTTACCATATTTGAAACATTGAAAAAGACACTATTGCCCTTCAATTTTACATAAGCTCCCTCTAATTAAAACACAATTTACATTTTTATACCCTATTGATCTCAACCATTAGATCAAATATCCAATGGTTTAAAACACTTCTTACCCTTCTCACATTTTAAACACTTTTTACCATATCCCTACCCTATTTATCTATATAGAGAGATCAATTACGAAATTGACGAAATTAATATACATTTTTTTGAAGGAGGTTTTAATTAGACTTTGATTATTTGGACACTCCTAAGCTCTTATTGTAAGATTAAATATATTATGTATTAATATTTAATCTATAGCCATTATAATCATTTACATAATATAGATCAAAATATATAATAACCTATTAAATAATTAGTTGGTAATTGTTGATGGACCATATTACCCTTATTAACTAATTAGGTTTCCTCCTGGGTGCTTATATAAGGAGAATTATATGGAGGTTAAAGGGTTAGACAATTACACATTAGAAACACCCCATAAGCATAACATCAATTTCGACCTCCTCTCCTAACAGCCGATACCCTTTCGGTTTTCTAAGTTCCCGTCATCAATCAGCACCCTAAGGAGGAACCAGATCACGATGACAAGCATGTCGAACTCCATTACTGGATTCTCCACTGCACTATCTGCTGTAACAGGTATGTTTTACTGTTTTCCCTCATGTATAAACAGAACTGAACCAACATGTGGTATCAGAGCATATGTTGATTAGTCGGTTCTGTTTTGTATCCGTAAATCTGGATTAAAAACAGGAAAACAGGTTTTTAAAACCATAATAAAATTCGTTTTCATCATCAGAAATCATTACTGTTCGATTTCTGTCATCTGATATACATCTCGGATCGTTATGTTCATTCGTGATTACTGTTCCGAAATCTGAAGTTTCAGAAATATGATTAAATGTGTAATAAAATTCCAGATTTCGGATGAATGTTTGAGTAATTTTTTATTTAGGGTTCATCATGTTCTTAGTTAAAATTCGAAATATCCTTTAAGTTTTGGAATATGATTTGAATTGTTATATGTTTTCCTGATTTTGATCTATTTTTTCTAATAAGGATTTTCGAAATATGTTAAAAGGATAAACAGATTATGTTTTCGAAATTTTATGATAAAATTATATCAAAGTTATAATAGGAAACTATATCACAATTCTTAATTTCGAATTTTCAGTTGTTATAACCATAAACAACTGGATTGCACAAGATAAGATCACATAAGAGATGATCTGATCGCATAAGATAATCGCACAAGATCAGATCACATAAGAGATGATCTGATCGCATAAGATAATCGCACAAGACTTATGGATCGCACAAGGCATTACGGATCGCACAAGGCCTTAATGATCGCACAAGTTTATTTGGGCCTTATTGATCGCACAATTTTACTTGGGCCTTACTGATCGCACAAGTTTTGGGCATAACGGATCGCACAAGACTAAAAAAAAATTTCGGGGCTCTGGCCCCGAACCCCGGGCGGGGGCACGCTGTTTGCTATTAAATACTTTTTTTCGATCCGCGCTAACGGGTGGTTTGCTATTAAATAATTGGTTTTGTAATTACTTAGTTAATTAATCAGATAATGTTTTACAAAACCAAAATAGCTTAACTTGAATGAGCTTTTGATGTATCATTTCTGGCCAAAGCTGACTTGACACATCTACTTATCGTTCAAGTATTACGAAAGCTATGTTGTGTGTGCATCATAAGCATGAATGTCTTAATTTCTGGCCAAAGCTGATTTAATTCATTCATAGATGGCATACTCAACAAGTGCATAACTAAAGTGATTGTTTCAATTTCAGGCCAAAGCTGATTTGTTACAACCACTTTGCACATATGCTTAAATGATTACACTTCTGGCCAAAGCTGTTTTGTCTTCGTTTAAGTAGAATTTTTTTTAACTAAGTCTATTATTTTGATGTTAGTAATAGACAATATCACAGCTTCATAATGTAAAATGGTCATTATTTATGCCTGCCTTAGTTTAACGTGCCCTTAGATCACATTAGGATTTCTTCCTTAGTATCATAACTTGCTCATCTTATTTCCACTATCAGCACCCAACTGCGGGATTCCACCTTTGACTGGTGATAACTTTGCTGCATGGAAGGATGCTCTCATGCTTACACTTGGATTGCTGGATTTTGATTATGCTCTAAGAGAGAATAAGCCAGCGGATCTTACCACTACTAGTACTGCTGCTGAGTAGTTAACTCATGACAAGTGGACTAGGTGTAACCGCATGTCTCTTATGTTTATGAAGCAGTCCATAAGCAATGCAATCAGGGGAGCTATTCCTGATTCTGAAGATGCTAAAACCTACTTGGAACATGTGGAGGCGCAGTTCAAGGGGACGTCTAAAGCACACGCTAGTACTCTTATTCTTAAGCAGGTGACAACTAAGTATGATGGGAGGAGTGGCATTCGCGAGCACATCATGATGATGAATGACATGGCCAATGAGCTGAAAGGGCTGAAAATGGAAATCAGTGATGGTTTCCTTGTTCATTTCATAATTACTTCGCTTCCTTCGTCCTTTGAAGCATTCAAGATCAATTACAACACTCAGAAGGACAAATGGACGATGAGTGAGCTGGTCGCCATGTGCGTACAGGAGGAAGAGCGTATGAGGATGGATCGCCATACTGATGTTGCAAACTTCACTACCTCCAACTCTAAGAAGAGGAAGAACAATTATCAGAGGAAGGATGCTTCAAAAGTCCAAAGGCCTAATCCTAATCCTAATACAAGTGCACCTTCCAGCTCTAAGAACTCCTTAGGCAGTATCCGCTGCAAGTTCTGTAAGAAGACAGGACACATGCAGAAGGAATGCCCTGACTTCAAGGAGTGGCTGACTAAGAAAGGTAACGATTATTTTATGATACTTGAGTCCTATAATTTAAGTGTTCCTGCTAATTCATGGTGGTTTGATTCTGGTTCTATGGTTCATGTTACCAATTCTACTCAGGGATTCCTTTCAATCCGGAAGCTGGAAAGAAACCAAAGAACGCTTAAGGTTGGGGATGATCGAGAATTAGAAGTGAAGGCCATTGGAACATTACAATTAGTTATGAAAACTGGTTTATGTATTAAACTTTATGATACCTTATATGTTCCTGAGGTAACTCGGAACCTTGTATCAGGACCAAAGTTAGACATGGACGGTTTTATTGTTTCCCATAGTCATCGCAAACTCTCTATCCTTTATGATTCTGTTCTTTATGGTACTGGTATTCTGGATGGTGGTCTCTATAGATTAGAACTAGAAGATAACTTTTCCAAATCTTTGTTGTCATATAACATTAATGAATCACTCACAAAGATGGAAGAGAAACGAGACTTAGAGACTTCATCCATGTTGTGGCATCAGCGTTTAGGCCACATTTCAAAAGAACGATTAAATCGTCTTGTAAAGGATGAAGTCTTACCTCCTCTCGATTTCTCTGATTTTGGAACATGTGTCAAATGTCTTAAAGGTAAAATGACATTAGCGAATAAGAAAGGTGCCACTAGGAGTTCTAATTTACTAGAACTCATTCATACTGACATTAGTGGTCCCTACCAAATCGCTGGCATAACAGGACATACTTCATTTATCACTTTTATTGATGATTATTCTCGTTACATGTACTTGTATCTAATTAAAGGAAAATTCTGAATCTCTAACAACTTTTAAAGATTATAAGGCTGAAGTTGAAAAGCAATTAGATCGTCAGATTAAAGTTGTGAGATCAGATAGAGGCGGTGAATATTATGGAAGACATACTGATGTGGGTCAAGCTCCTGGTCCATTTTATGAGTTTTGTAAGGGCCAGGGGATTGTGAACCAATACACCATGCCTGGTACACCTCAGCAGAACGGTGTTGCTGAAAGAAGAAATCGTACCCTTATGAACATGGTGCGCAGTATGTTAGCCAACACTAATTTACCATTATTCCTCTGGACTGAAGCGTTAAAAGCAGCTGTTCATATACTCAATAGAGTTCCTTCTAAGTCTGTCCCTAAAACTCCTTATGAACTTTGGACAGGAAGGAAACCGAGTCTTAAATATATGAAAGTATGGGGTTGCATTGCTGAAGCAAAACTTTACAATCCTTTCCTAAGGAAACTTGACCCTAAAACAGTTACCTGTTTCTTTATCGGGTATCCTGAGAACTCAAAGGGTTATCGTTTCTATTGTCCTTCCCATGTCACCCGTATTGTTGAAACCAAGCGTGCCGCGTTCCTGGAGGATTTCAAGGTCAGTGGGAGCAGTACCAACCCTTACGAAGAATTGCAAGAAGTACAAGACGCGGGGGGGAGAGACTCGTCGCTTACCATTACTCCGATTACTCCTCTTGTACCAAATGCAACTGCTGTACCTGAAGCTACTGCACCAACTCCAAATTTACCTCTACAATCAGAACCCATTATACCTCATGACGAAGGCACATCAAACGCTCATAACCAAGACAACACTGAACCCGATAATCCACTCAGGATGTCATCTAGGCAAAGAAGGCCTACTAATTGGGATGATTATGTTACCTACCTGACTGAAATGGATCCTGAAGCTCAATGATCCTATCTCTTACAATGAAGCCATTAGCAGTGATCAGTCTTCTGAATGGAATAAAGTGATGATTGATGAGCTTGAATCCATGAAGAAAAATGACGTTTGGGATTTGGTAGAATTACCCAACGGAGCCAAACCCGTAGGATGTAAATGGGTATTCAAAACAAAACTGGATCCGAATGGTAACGTTGAACGCTACAAAGCGAGATTGGTTGCAAAGGGCTACACTCAGAAAGAGGGAATTGATTATCAAGAGACGTTTTCACCTGTCTCTCGTAAAGATTCATTAAGGATCGTCATGGCCCTAGTAGCTCATTTTGATTTGGAGTTACATCAGATGGACGTTAAAACCGCTTTCCTTAACGGAGATTTGGACGAAGATGTGTACATGAAACAACCTGAAGGTGAGGAGCATCTAGTCTGTAAGTTGAAGAAATCCATTTACGGGTTAAAACAAGCATCACGTCAATGGTACCTCAAGTTTGATGAAGTCATGAAGAAGCAAGGTTTTATGAAGAATCAAGTGGATCAATGCACCTACCTCAAGATGAGTGGGAGCAACTTTACTATACTTGTCCTTTACGTAGATGATATTCTATTGGCAAGTAATAGTTTAGACATGTTGCATGAGTCGAAGCGGTTACTCTCGCATAACTTCGACATGAAGGATCTTGGAGATGCTTCTTACGTCATTGGCATCGAAATTCACCGAGATAGACACAAAGGGATCTTAGGATTGTCCCAGAAGGCTTACATAGATCGTGTCCTTACACGTTATAACATGCAACAGTGCAAACCCTCCGTCGCTCCAGTAGTTAAAGGAGATGTTTTCGGTTCATTCCAGTGTCCGACAACAGAGGTTGAGAAGGAGCAAATGAGCCAGATACCTTACGCGTCAGTAGTCGGGAGCCTGATGTATGCTCAAGTCTGTACTCGCCCAGATATCGCTTATATTGCTGGAATGCTAGGCCGTTATCAGACTAATCCTGGCCTAGATCACTGGAAAGCAGCTAAGAAGGTACTTCGATATCTGCAAGGGACGAAAGACTATAAACTGACTTATAGAAGAAGTGATCATTTAGAAGTGGTGGGCTACTCTGATTCTGACTTTGCAAAGTGCAAAGATGACAAGAAATCCACTTCGGGCTATATCTTTATGTTAGCAGGCGGCCCTATCTCTTGGAAGAGTCATAAACAACAGTTGACCACAACTTCCACAATGATGGCAGAGTACATTGCTGTTTATAACGCAACCTGTCATGGAATGTTGCTTAGAAATCTGATCACTGGACTCAAAATCGTTAATTCCATTTCTAGACCATTGAAGCTTTACTGTGATAATTCAGCTGCCGTTAGTTTCTCGAACAGTAACAGTTCGACTGGAGCTGGTTTATATCTCGATACAAAATATATGTTCGTACGTGAACGAGTTGAGGAAAATAATCTTTGTATCGAGTATATTAGTACTAAGGATATGCTTGCGGATCCGATGACTAAAGGTCTCCCTCCTAAGGTTTATGAAGAACATGTTCGGAATATGGGATTTAGTAAAGACCTTATTTGAGCATATTGTACTAGCTTATGTTTTATGTTAATGAAATTTCCTCAGTTTGATTTTGTATGTCTCTTAGAATATGTTCAACCGGTATAATGGCATATAGACAAATAAAGTTACAAATCAAACAAAGGGCTTATGCGTATTTTGATCATAACGATTAGGTTTTAAATTAAGGCTATAGTATGATTAATGGGGGTCCTGAGTCGCATAATGATTCAACGGCTGTATTTCTCTGCTATAGTACTTGTTTAAGGCTAAAATGAGTGTTAACTCCTGATCAGGCTTATCTAATACTCATAGTAAATGATTACTCGGCTAAGTGGGAGAATGTAAGATTAAATATATTATGTATTAATATTTAATCTATAGCCATTATAATCATTTACATAATATAGATCAAAATATATAATAACCTATTAAATAATTAGTTGGTAATTGTTGATGGACCATATTACCCTTATTAACTAATTAGGTTTCCTCCTGGGTGCTTATATAAGGAGAATTATATGGAGGTTAAAGGGTTAGACAATTACACATTAGAAACACCCCATAAGCATAACATCAATTTCGACCTCCTCTCCTAACAGCCGATACCCTTTCGGTTTTCTAAGTTCCCATCATTAGTCAGCACCCTAAGGAGGAACCAGATCACGATGACAAGCATGTCGAACTCCATTACTGGATTCTCCACTGCACTATCTGCTGTTACAGGTATGTTTTACTGTTTTCCCTCATGTATAAACAGAACTGAACCAACACTTATACGTCAGCGTATAGGAGTCAATGATTACCAGCCAATAATTGGCTGATCTTGTACACACCACGTATAGCGCTATACGTGGCGTATAGAGCCTTCATTTAACGTAGTTGCAACCCTATACGCACGTATAGCGCTATACGTGACGTATAAGGGGTGTCCAAATACAATCACCTTTTACTTCCATAAACCTTTAATTTTAGTGGGTTGATTTAGGTTAACATGGACTTATAGGATGTGATTTGATGGCATTAAATCATAGGTTTTAGACTTTTAGATATGAACTTTAGGATCCCATGTTCTATATTGTTGAATTAAACACAAATTCTTGACAAGTATGATAGAAAAATACAAGTAATGTGGAAGGTTTTTTTATTAGTCATGGGTTATTAAATTCTTTTCTTCTATATCCCATGACCATGAGCATCCATTCTTTCTAGAATCATCATGTTTGTGCCATGTGTTTTTTTTTATAATGATTTTAGTTTGTTTGTATAATGGTTTTAGCTAGCTTTTAGAAAAAACGGCTTCGATTTTAGAAACCAATGCACACACCAAAAATAAAAATAAAAATAAAAATAAAATAACGATGGTATGGGTGGTTGTGCAATTCATTACTCTATATCTTAAAATCAAATGTCGGTGGCTCTTACTTCAATGCCACCGACCAGATTGTCCGTACTTGCTTACAATTGGTATGGTGGTTTTGGCTATTGTGATAAATCCTTTTAGATAATGTTCCACGTGAGTTCGAGACCTTTCTCCCACTCTTTAAACTGTTTTTTTATGCTATTAATTATGTGATCTGCTTTTGTTGTTTTTTGTGTTATTTCCATCTTTTATATTTCTTTCTTTATTAACTGGCTTTGTTATTCTTTTTTAATTATACACTACGTATTAAAACATATAAAAACTCAAGGTACGATTGTTTTTAACTGTACGATTTTGCTAATAAACTATTTTAAACAATAAAAGTGCTTTTTTCTCCACTCATTATTTAGTAAATTATCTAAGCTAAATAACCTTTTAATGCTGAAATAAATTAGGAGAAAACATATTTTTATAGTTAATTTTTTTTAAAAGACGACCCAAGCATATGTCATTATCATTTTGGGATATTACGACTTTTATTTTGTTGGTTTTCTCTTTTATCCTTTTAATAGTCATTGTCATTTTGGGATATTACGACTTTTATTTTGTTGGTTTTCTCTTTGATCATTTTAATATTTATTTCATTTTCACAGTTTTTCCCTTGGATGCGTGTCGCTAAACTTTTGGTTGTGGGTTCCTCTTTGGTTCATACAATTGTTGAATCGTAGTCGTACCTTATCGGTTCCGTAACAAAACGAGTCGACAACGACATAGTTTCTGCCAGGTTACCCGCCGCAGAGTAAAAAACGTGTCACGTCATGCATGGGCACCACACGTTAATCTCATCATCCTATCGCATGTAATGAAATCACAAACGTAATGTTGCCGCCGCAACGCGACACGGGTAAAGATCTAGTATATGATAAAAAAGAAACGAAATGAACAGTTAATTGAATTTAGGGTCTATTAGAATATGGGGTATGGGGCGGGGTTGTGGCGTGGGTTGGGTACAAACACCCAAGTCACCACCCCGGGTGCACTTGGGTTTCGGCGTGGCCCCTTGGGTGGGGGTTTCAGCCTGGGGGCGGGGGTTGTGGCGTGGGTTGGGTACAAACGCCCAAGTCACCACCCCGGGTGGGCTTGGGTTTCGGCGTGGCCCCTTGGGCGGGGGTTTCAGCCCGGGTTAGAATATGGGGTATGGGCCGGGGTTGTGGCGTGGGTTGGGTACAAACGCCCAAGTCACCACCACGGGTGGGCTTGGGTTTCGGCATGGCCCCTTGGGCGGGGGTTGTGGCTAAGGCTGGCAAATCGTGTCTTAACAGGTTTAACAGGATTCTGACGGCGCGCACAACATAAGTTTCAAACATGATTACGACTCCTTTAACTACTTTCTACCTCATGTTTATAAAACAGTTTTATGTTTTATGTACAAAGATGAATAAATGATAGATCCTAACATTGTAATTTTAATTATTTTAAAAATTAAAAAAGTCAAATGGTGTATTTTTTAGTCAAACAGGTCTAATCGTGTCTTAACAGGTACCAAATTGCCAGCCCTACTTGTGGCGTGGGTTGGGTACAAACGCCCAAGTCACCACCCTAGGTGGTCTTGGGTTTCGGCGTGGCCCCTTGTGCGGGGGTTTCAGCCCGGGCGTTGGGCGGGATCTCATTGGCCAAGACAAGTAGCCGTTTGGGCTTAGCCGTTGGCCAACGGCTATGTGTTTAAAAAAAATTATTCACTATAAATACTCACACTTCTATTCATTTTTTTTTACCACAACTACTCAACCTTTTCTATAATCATCTCTATCTTATTTAAAAAAGAATTCTCATCCAACCACAATACGAAAAATGAATCCTCATAATCGTGGTTTTGACCCGAACAATCCGTGGGCATTCCAAGAAACACCTAGCCCAGCATCCAATCGTCCAATTGCTCCTTTTTTAATACACTCCACGATGCCGGATATGGCTGATTACGCATCGTTTATCTCGAATCGTTTGAAGAATGGTGTCGGTCGAAAACACCAATGTCTTTCGCGCAACGCGCGTCATTGAAAAACACTAGTTAGTTTGAAATATGCATATACATCTCATACTGCCTATACATTTACATACAACACGTTGAGATACGTTGCCCACAAAGAATTAACGAAAACCATAATATACCTTGGCAAAATGGTTATCCGTTTATCTTAAGCACGGCATATTCTTTGATATGGTACGAGAATTCCATACTTGTTGTGCCGTCCCTTATACACTCCTATCACCCTTAGATCCTTAAGGCTTCTTAAGGTTTAATGCCACAAATTTTTATAGTAATTGTGATTATTAGAGGAAATCATTTTTTTAGTAATTTAATTTATCTATAGTAGAGAAAATCAATTTTTTAGTAATTTACTTTCTCTATAGTTTACCATCTATTTCGATGTAATTATTACATAAATCAGATGCTAATTTAATTTATCTATAATTTTTAATAAATATAAAATACTACAATATATACATTAATTCTTATTCAATCGTCTTATATATGTCTCGTTTTTTCGAAAAAGTTCTTAATACTTTCATAACGGATTATCGTTACGTAGTAAATCAAACTATTTTGTCAAACCTAATTGATTTGATCAATTACAAATATTTTAGCTTTCTATTTAATATAAATTTTTTTATTCGTTTTAAATCATATGGGAAAAAGACTACCTTAACCTTGGAATTTAAAAAACATGTAGTACCTTATATGTGTGTACAGAATTATTTATAATCAAGTATTTTTATCGATAAAACTAGTTTTTCAAATACAGAGTTAGTAAAATTAATCATGTCACAGAAATAAATTATTAAGTATTTTATTACACAAAATAATCGATTAGAAAGTTTATAAAAATTAATTAAAAATCATATTTTAATTCGACGACTATGAAGACGTCGGTGGGTTAGGCCCATCCATAAGCCCGAATTCAGTCGCTATTTGGGCCATAGTTTCAACTTTCAACCTTTCGGCTTTCTTTAATTTGAGAATTTTTTTGCAAATTTCTTTAACTACATTTGTAAATAGTGTTACTAATCTTCACCAAATGAAAAAAAAAAACCGGTTAGCTAACCGAAATCTGTTCCATACCCTGCCCGAAACTGATTTTGAAACCGATTTGATATGGGTTTGAGAATTCCTTTGTTGAAACCGGTTAAAACCGAATCGAACCGATTCCAAACCCAAACCGTTTCACCAACAACCGGTTTTTATAAATGTCAACCCAAACCGAACCAGTTTTTGGAAAAAATAAAAAAAATAAAAAAAACCCAAAAATGTGCACCTCTACATCCTAGGCAGATAGTTTTAATTATTTGAATCATAATTTTGCCTTTTAAGCATCCTTCAAAATTACAAATGGTATGCTAGAAAAATCGGTTTTTAAGTGTGGAGGGTATAGTAGCGGAGAGTTGGGTGTTTGAGTGGAAGTCACCGATCGGTGACCACCCCCCTTGATTGAGTTGGGTGTTTGAGTTGGAGAGAATGAACAAAAATCGGTGATTGTTCACCGATGTGATTGAGAGGAGATGAGAGACCAATCAAGTGTTTTTTTTTTAATTGAGGGGTGTTTGACCATACCTAGTGATTGAGTATAAAATGGGGAGTAGAATGGGGAGTTGTCATGACATAATATTATTGGGTAGGATTTCACTCAAACACCCTAGGGTGATTGACTATACCCTCCACCCTAACAATGTTTAATGAATTAACGGCTATTAACGGCATCAGTGACAGAATCCCATATGTGTTCCAAATCTTCAGCAAACTGTTTTTCTCTTCCCATTATCACTTTATTATGATTAGCACCTTTGATAATCTTAACCTCTGCATTAGGAACCTTAACTTTAATATTGTTGCTGCATTCAACCGGCACCACCTGGTCTCTAGACCCTTGGACCACGGTCACCCGTGCTCCAACCCGTCGCAGTATTTCAAGACACGGGTCCATCATCTTGGCCCCACCGCATATCACATTGTGCATTGTGTGCCAAGCCGAATGGTGCGTGTGCCTGAACAAGTCCATCACTAGGAAACTTAGCTTCCTGCACATCACAGTTGTCCATTTAGTCACTTGGTGTTAGGGCTGCAAACGAACCGAACAAACACGGACAACACCTTGTCCGTGGTCGTTTGTTAAGAAATACATGTGTTCACGAACGGACAAACTGTTCATGAACACTTACCGAACGAGATTTTATGTTTGTGTTTGTATGTTAATTTTAGACAACAAACGAAAACGAATGTTCATTAACACAAATGGAAACAAACAAGCGTTCATGAACAGAATGTATAATACACTAACACTTATTAAATATTTTATTTCTTGGAATTTTGAAGTAATTAAATAAAATATAAAAACTAAAAACACTAATGGACTATTGAACATAAATGAACACATTACCGAACGTTCACGAACACAAATGAACGAACCAGGCCTCTGTTCATGTTCGTTCATTTAACTAAACGAACGGAATTTCTTGTTCATGTTTGTTTGTTTAATAAACGAACGAATTTCTTGTTCTTGTTCGTTTGTTTAACTAAATGAACGAACTGTTCCCTGAATGTTTGGTTCATTTGCAGCCCTACTTGGTGTCGTTTTATATCTCGTCATATATGAAATATATACCTTTTTCGCGTAACCAGCTTCAAGATCTTTTCCCATGTCCTGTGGTGCCTGCACAAAACAAAACACATACATCGGCCCAAATGTTCGTACCATGTCATGAATGCTGATCCGAACAGCAACGGTGGCCATACGCTCTTGTATGCAAGTCTTTTTAATGCTATTTCAGTAGGATCCTCTTCTTCAGAAGTTATAAAGTAAGGCTGCAAGTTAAAGTTAATCAAGTAAATAAGAACAAACAAGCATAACAAAGTTTTGACTTTGGAAGTCAACCTAATACATGCTAAAAGCTTTAATGGAAAGAATATTATATACTATAACAAAATGCAACCACTATGGATATTGTTAAATTTATTTATTTACCTTATTATTTAGGTATTTTATTATTATAAATATTACTTTAAAACATTATGTTCTTATAAAATTTCGAATATACTGACGTGCTTATTTTTTATCACATATTGATAAAAGTTTATTTCGAACAGGTCAAACATAATTGATTTTTTACCATGACAAACTGTGCCGCTACCAACTCAACAACATTGGTATCGGTATTCGTTTTTTTGGCTTTCCTGACGTATCGCAATCAAGTGCTAGTAATTAAACCAATACCACATCTGTACTGGTATTCATTTTTTATATGTTTCTTTGTCAATGTAAAACAACACGTGTCAATATACTTTTGGGCATATCTCTTTCGGTTGCTATATCAAGTGTCAGAACAATATAATGGAACTTACAGGAGCAACTAGAGTGATGGATTTGAGACTGTTGGGATACTTAGCTGCTAATGCTAAAGCAATTATGCAACCCATGGAGTGTGCAACTAAATGGAAAGACTTCAAGTCGAATTCGCGGATGACTGATTTCTCGATCATTTCCAAATGGTCATTTAAAGTGTAGAGACATTCTCTTGGCTTTAGACTACTTCCAAATCCCAAAAGATCAACAGCGAAAAGTCGGTATTTACTACTAACCAATTCAGGGAATATGGTTTCGGTCCAAATATAAGACGGCGACATGAACCCGTGTAGAAATAACACATTTTCTGTTGATGTGTTACCCAAATCTTGATTTCCTGCATAATCATCAATAATAAACATTTATAATACAGTTACAGTTAATTTTTATTGCAATTTTTGGAGTTTATAAATAAGAAAAATTAATATGTTAACTTACATGTAACCTTATTTTTTGTACCTCATAAGTAACAAGTTAGACGTCCAAAAGTCAAACTGTATATTTTCAACTAAATGCTAGGGGTGTTAATGGTTCGGTTTTGGCTGGTTTGACAAAATTTCTTGGTCGGACCAGTAAGTACGGTTTTGAAAAAACTAAACCAAACCAGGTGGGTTAGCTGGGTCGGCCGGTCCGGCCAAAATAATATATAGCTACTACAATTCCAATACATGAAAAGTTATTCACTTTGCATTAGAAGTATATAGATTAAAAATACATATATAATATTTCGACCGCTTCGGTTTTGGCGGCCAGTTTCAAACCATAAACCGAACCGTGAAACCCGATTTTCCAAATCGTAAACCAAACCAGTTCACGAAAAAGTTATTTTATTTGTATTAGCACTATATAGATTAAAAAAAGTAATATTTCGACCTGTTCGGTTTTGGCTGCCGGTTCCAAACCATAAACCGAACCGTGAAACCCGGTTTTCCAAACCGTAAACCAAACCGCTGCCTAGGGGTGTAAATAAGCCCAGAGGCTCAAGAGCTACTCGTTATAGGCTCGGTTAAAAGCTCGAACTCTAATAAGTAGGCTCGAACCGAGTCGAGCTCCCCCGAGCTCGAGCCAAGCCTTTAGCTCATTTGAGGTTGTTGTCAAAATAGCTTGAGCTCCTCACGAACCGAGCTCAAACTCTAATAAGTAGGCTTGAACCGAATAAACAAAAAAGTGTACCTTTTAACGGGTCCTTAACAACAACATGAAGCTTCAGGTCACCACCATTGCTCATCCAAGAAAGACAAGACTCACACCCACAATCTGACCACCTAGTTTTCCCCAAATCACTACTTGTAGTTTTCCCCGAATCCTCACCAAACTTCCTACGTGTCTTTCCAATAAAACCCATTTCTTTAAAAACATCTGTTTAAGGCCAAACATCTGTTTAAGGTAAAACATCTGTTTAAGGCAACACATCTGTTTAAGGCCAAACATCTGTTTAAGGTCAAACATCTGTTTAAGGCAAAACATCTGTTTAAGGCCAAACATCTGTTTAAGGTCAAACATCTGTTTAAGTCCAAACATCTGATATAGAAGGCCAAACATCTGTTTAAGCCTGAACAGATGTTTAACTTAACCAGATCTACTGTCTTCTCACACTGTTTTCCTCTTCAAAACACTGTTCAACCTAACATGGGTTTCCATCAACTGTTGACCAAAAGTCAAACAGATGTTCAAACCACTGTTTGAGTTATTCAAACGTCTGTTGAATACTAAATGAGATGTTGACCAAAAGTGAAACAGATGTTGACCAAAAGTCAAACGAATTGACCCGTACATGATTTCTAATAGATATTTACCCGGGATTACTTCCCGGGCTCGGGAAATTTAGTTATATTAATTATTATTTGTTATTAATACGACCTCATTACATCAAGCATCTCATTGGATTCAACAACAATGTCTTCACATCACTGGATTAGATCATGAACCCATATTAGAGGTTAAACAAAAGCGCAAGAGGACCACATGAATAACATCATTTCCACTTTTACTTCAATGCACTTACATGATCGGGTGATTTGGGAATTTGTAAAAATGTTTGTTCTTGTACTTCTTTACAAAATTACATAGAATTCAAGAAAACGAAACAATGACTTAAAGAACTATAATTTAACACGCAATCTAATCGGGCAAAGCAATCTATTATCTGACAATTCCCTGGTTTTTACAACATGAAACACAACATCATCATGCCAAATACAGTCATATATATCCATCCATTATTCTGAATTCATAAACCCATAAATGTAGAAGAATGTCACATTTGCGATTAATAAACCAAGTTTCTACTAATTGCAGTTACTATTAACAAAAAGAAGCATGATATCATCTATATATAAAACACAAACTGCTAATAACATTGTTTTATCATGTTAGCCATACACATCAACAAAACATCAAGTTAATAAGTTAAAAAAAAAAAAACCATGCAACATGACCATCAAAAAATTCATAGTTATAATATCTGATATCAGAACATACTTAAAGGTCGTTATTAAACTAAAGTAACGTCATTTAGTACGATCTTCTGCTGCGAAGACACGTATGTAAAGTGCAACATATCACCAAACCTCAAGTTATTCTCAGTCATGAACTTCCGCCAACCATCCAACGCCTAACATGGCTTGCATTCATTTAACTCCGTCTTCACATCATAAACATCCACAACTCCAACCATATTTTGAACTTTCAAGGGATGAAGATCAACAGAAAGACCTGCTCGTCTGGCAACTTTAGCAGGAAGACGCTACATGTATTGTGTGGAAAAAAATAATAGTCAGACAAATAAACATAAATCATTAGTTTGTTATAAAAAATGGTATACCAGCCTATAGTCTCCTTTGTGAACAACGTGAAAGAACTCAGGGTCGGGAACATGTCCATAATGTTTTTTTGAAGTCTTTGTACTCTTATTTGTACGGTTACGCTTTTTGTGAACATTGCCGGCTCTCTTCCCCTTGATGAAAAAGTAAACATATACATGTGAATTAAAGGAATGTTGAATATATGCGCAAAAAAACAGTTTATATAACATATACTAATTAAGTGGCGAGTATAGATACCTTAACCTTATGAGCAGATGAAGAACATCCAATATGATCAATTGTGTTGATAGGTAAGGCGGCATTTCCCTTAGTCGTATTCTTAACCGTCTCCTTTCTGTCAGAAGTAACTTTACATTTCTTCTTAACTTGTTGTCATAGAGTAACTTTAATAACCGTAGTAATATAACAATCTTTAAGATGCTAAACTTACATCTTGTGTTTTGTTCAATCGTGAAGACATGCGTTTCTTCGGCGTCCATTCAGCATCAAACTTGACTGGTTTACGTGAGTTAACAGCCTTTGGTAGTGCATTGGTTGGTAACTTCTTCTAAATATTACATTATTGGATAAATATAACATCAGTAAACAACATTACTAATAGTTGTAAAAACATTAAATTCTTATGTGTGTTAAATTAAAAATAAATAATTTTAATAATTAAGTAAGTACCTGAGTAACGGTTTTTCCTTCACCTAAAGACGCAACTTTATCATCCTCATAGATGTCCTGGTCAACATTAATGGAATAATTAATAAAATGCTAAAATTAATAAATCTTTTACTGCTAATGCTAAATACATACGTACCTTCAATACATTCTCAAAATAATCAGCCTTGGATATCTCAAGTACACTATCATCGTCAGATTCAGGTTTCTTCGACAACCAATTCTCAGTCTCGTTTCGATAAACTAATAACTCAAAAACAACATTATCAATTCTCCTAAAGATAAGCAAATCATCCTCCAGTATTCCAACATCGTTGCACATTTCCGGCCATCCTTTAGCAAATACAAAGTTGGTATCAAATTTAGACGCCTCAACATTCCAATAAGAACCCTTATAACAAATTTGATATTGGCCACTTGGTGGACTGTTTACGTAAAATTGTTTAATGAAACAATCTTCGATTACCTACATAAAATTAAAAATAATGAATACTATACGTGAAGTATGTAACTTATGAGAATAAGTGTTGACACGTTTAAGGTGCAAAAGAATTGAAGTTAAGATCAATAGTCATACCGTAAAACCAAATTTTGCATAACGATTAAACGTGAAATAAGATTCACCACAAATGCCATCCACGAAACATGAAAGTTCAAGCCCAAAATCTCCTAATGGTCTGAAAACCAACAAAGTATCCCTCGGCAGATTAAGATCTTTAACAACACTGTTCCAACCATCAGTTATTACTGGCGTTGAATTTTGTGTTTTAACCCTCACAACCCATTTTTTACCACACTCATGATAGATTCGCAACTTATTTTTTCCCAATAGTCTCCCCACTTTTGATTAGCGAAGGCTAAAGGTACATCCTGTATAAAATTTTTATGTAGTGTAAGAAAATATAAACCATAACAACTGTTAAATATATATTTCAATAAAAATAAATTATATATATAAAAAACATGTCATACCACTTTCAATGATTCTGGGTTATCAAGAAACTTCACAAATGTATAATACATGATAAAACCTGAATCAGTAAAGATGTTAAAAGATTGAAATTAAAAAGTTGGCTTCGAAGATGAACATGAACTTTTTGTATTACACGCTATACTGTTAGAAAAAAGTATATTAACTAAAATAAAAACTCAGTATCACACAATGTCATTAACTTGTTTTAATATCTAAATCAGTAATCAGTTATTACAAAGGTAGAAAACAAAGATATAATTCTTGATGATTATAAAAACATGCACAAACAAATTCCAAACAACAAAACACCAAAGTGTTGAAAAATACAAACAAATCGTTGATCAACATTTCATTACAACTTCCATAACTGCTTTCAATAATGATTGTTTAACAGAGTATCTACTGAAATTAATCATAGAAACAGAGTATGTGTTAAAAATTTTCCACAAATAATGAATATTTAACATGTTCTCAACGAATGATTCAAACACCTAACTAAACCCTTTTTCAATGTATAGCAATAAACGTTTAAAATCGTATTTGTAGCAAGATAGGATTTGAATTAAGATCGGTTAAACACTACAAAGTTCATTACAATATGAATGTACATACCAGTTGCTCAAGAAAAAAAACGGTAAAACCTCCGGTGATTGAAGTGTAGAAGTCAAAGAATATGAAACTTGAAACCCTAGAAAATGTCCGTAAGGAAGAGATTTTTGAAAGAAAAGATGATAGATGTTTAATGTGTAATGATTCTAAAGGTATAATGACGGTTGTGTTTTCGTTTCCCTATATCTTCAAGTAATGAAAAATATTTACACATACACCCCTTATTGAATTTGTTATTTACATTTACATTGAGATACAAGAGTAAAGTGGATGATTAGCTGAATTCATTTGGTATTCACATTAACAAAGAAAAATGATTTTTCTTATAACAAAGCCATTAATATGTCATATTTTTTGTATGATTTTAATCATGTATTAATCATAATTAGTTTTTTACATAAGTAAGTTTCTCGAGCTCGGGAAGTAATCCGGGGTGAAAACCTAGTTTTATTATATATACACCTCGAGTGTCGATTTATTCCAAACAGTCTTCCTGTATCATTTTCTTCCATATTGACAGTGAACCCGGGGATCTTCAGAATTGTCTGCGTTGTAAATTACTTATGAATAAATTTATCACACATGGTTCTGACATGCAAAACACAATAGAGTTTATAAAGTTTAAACCAAATAGTAATTAAGAAAATATATATTAAACTATACTTAGAATGGTGGAAGTTAAACCTCCGAAAAAACAATGATTACAAGCTACTAAAAACTTCTTTGTAAATGACATTAGAAGTCTTATTTGTTGGTTTTTCATCAGCGTCGAATATTAGTACTTTAACGCCTTCTCTGGTCTTGACCCTTGATAATGCAACGTACAACTGACCATGAGTGAAGACAGGATCTTTCAAATAAAGACCAACCTTTGATAAAGATTGTCCTTGACTCTTGTTAATTGTCATGGCAAAACAAACTGATAAAGGAAATTGCCTTAGTTGAAATTGAAAAGGTATTTTTTTGTCAGACGGGATCATATTAATCCTTGGAATAAAAACTCTCGTGCCAATGTTACCGCTAGATATTACTTCAGCTTCTATAACTCGTTTACCAAGAAAAGTAATTTGAAGCCTTGTACTGTTACATAACCCTTTCTGTTGATCAATGTTTCGAAGAAGCATCATAGGAACACCAACTTTAAGAACTAATCTGTGATTAGGCAAGCCAGAAATCTTAAGAGCATTCAAATTTTCTGTTGAGTATAAGCTTTCTTGAAAAGAATCAAGCATTTGTTCAGTTTGACATATACTATCAGAACTCAAATACTCTTTCGCATCACCAGGAAATAATGAAAGCAATGGATCGTTAATTTCATGATCTACCTCAACTTTGGGTGCTAGAATTGCTCGTTCCGAAAAAAATCCAGGAATCCTAAATTGTTCGATAATTGAAGGATACACGAAGTCAATTAAACTTTGTATCGGGTCACAAATATCGGTGATTAGTAGATCATCTGGTATCTCTATAATTGCTTCACCATTGTTATCATCTCCAACGTTTCTTTCACCAATATCAATAAGGCATTTTACAAATTCTCTGATAGACTCCATATTTGAACTTTCAGCTCCAATAGTTAGACGCATGTTTTTAGTCAGCCGTAACAGTCTGCATTTTGACCATATATATGAAGAGCTTAAAGATGCACTAACAATTTCTTGTCTAGTACTATTAGGAATAACAGGTAGGATTTGTCTAAAGTCACCACCAAATACAATAACTTTACCTCCAAAGGGAATATCCAAACGAATACTCCTACCTTCCGAAAATACGTCGGTCATCGTCCTATCTAAAGCTTCAAAGGCATGTTTGTGTACCATCGGTGCTTCGTCCCATATGATTAATTGGGTTTCCTTTAATAATTTAGCAATATCACTATTTGGCTTAATATTGCACATTGAATCCTCTGTGAGATTAATGGGGATATGGAACCGAGAATGAGTTGTCCTTCCATGGGAAAGTAGTAATGAAGCAATACCACTTGAAGCCACATTTAAAACTATTCCCTTTCTACATCGAACAACTGAAGCCAAAGTCTTCCATAAGAAGGTTTTTCCAGTTCCACCGTAACCATAGACAAAAAAAGGTCTCCTTTACGGCCTACAACTGCTTCCATTATTTCGTCAAAAACCGCTCGTTATTCATCTGTAAGAGATTGATGCAACCTGTTAAACTCAGCTTGTACTTCATCTACGTCATGTGACAGCTCTTCATTGATCAGACGATTAGTAGCATCACGTAAGGAATCGTCATCAGGGTACGGCATAGTGAGAAACCTTCGTAATGATGAACCATTGGAAATTAAATAGTTTTCAATTTTCAACAAAGTAAGGTTCTTAATCCGATATTCAGGAAGCACTAAACCTAACAAATCAAAAAATTAACATTATTAATTAAAAAATTGAAATGTAGTATGTGAAATAAAAAAGATAGATCAGAACCTTAAATATTTGTTTCTTTTTGACGTCTATAAACAATATCATCAGCTAAGTATTTCCATGTGTTCTCCCAAACAAATTCTGGCTGTGAAAGAGTATTTGACAAAAGAAGTGTAGCAAATAACGCTCGGAGATACCCAGCATGTCCTTCAAAACTTGCTTCTTTAATGGCCTCAACGTATTCATTGTCATCATCTAAGAGTCCCATCGCATAGCAAGCATCTCTAAAAGTCGGGAATAATTGGCCGTTAACTGTACGTATCTCCTCGAATGATCTAGGCCCTTTAACTTTATTGAGTAGTATCCTCAAAAAATAAGGTTCGCCCAATGCAGGAGATACAAAATGTATCTGGCCAACACACTGGTACATCTTACGTACCTGCCAACATCTATCTTTAAGTATCCAAACAAATTTGGAAGGAAACTCGACATAAGTCAGCTTTCTAGCATCTTCATTTGTCTCGTTCAACTTCATCCATTGCAAAAATATTGAAGAAGCAACAGAAGGCTTGCTTAAAATGTGACAACCCGAGTTTGCAAGGTCCTTACTTGACTTAATACTTGTTCATAAGTACTGATTTTAGATTATATGTGGTATGCATTATGAGTGTATACGTGATACATGTTTTGTTATAATAGGTTTTGTTTATTTAATAAAAACAAAGGGTAACCCTTGCCATATACCCTCCCCCACGAAAACCCACATGAAAACACTTTAGTGTTTTCGGCACAAAGTGGGCAGCCGAAAACAACTCATGGGCTTCGGCCCAGTAGTGATTCAATATAGGGTTTGTTTTATTCAGTGCATGTTATCGATAACTGGCTAAACCCTAATCACCTCCCTTACCTCTCTCGCTTTTTCTTGCACCCAACGGCAACCTAGAGATCTCGAGGCCCCTTTCATCGATTGATTGGTTGATTCTTCTGTTTGGGTTAGTGTGTAGCTATTGTTTATTATTTGCTTGATTGAATCGTGAACTATTTGCTTATTACCATGAGTTAATTGTTAATGGGTAATGATGATAAGCATATGATTGAATCGATTAGTTGATTAAAATATTTGTTTATATTATGAAGTAACTGTTAGGTAAATTTTGTTATGGATTGAATAGATGGATAATAGGGTTATGTGAAACAACGATCTGTTTACATGTAATATATATACTAGGGTTGATGGATAGTATGCATGTGTGATGGCTTGGGAATGTAGTCAATTGGATAAGGGTCCATCATGATTGTCGGCTATTATACTTATACTTGCATGTGATGGTAATAGGATAATAGTAAATAATTGTCTATTACATAAATGCTATATAAATCGGTCCAGTATCATCTCGAGGTGCTATTATATTGTCGGCCATTGTTGATTTATTTAATGATGATGATGACCCTATGTGAATAGCCTTGATATGTTGATGAATGCACAAGATAGGGCTCATGCCAGATGTCGAATACTTGCTGATGTTGAGTGTGGATCATGTATGTTGCTAAGTAATGTGTTTGTGGATGGCATAATGATTTTACGAATGGTATTGCTGTGATGCTTATTGTCTGTGATAATGACCTTGTCATGATAAAGGAATGTTTAGCAGATAATGGTTCCATGTTAAATATGTGATGGCTACTGAATAGAGTACAACTTGATGAGATTAAATAATGAGTGCATGATGTAGGTGTTGTATTGTTTGGTAACTGTTAATGTTGTTTTCGGCCCAAAAAGGGATTTCGGCCCAAATAGGGTTTTCGGCTTATGATCTGTAACTAGTATATGCTGAACCAGTTACTTGTTAACTCCATTAGTTATATACTTTGTTAAGTTAAATTGTGTAACTCTGTTAAGCATGTAAACCTCTGTTAAGTTGTTAAGTGGTTAACTCTATTTGTTTACTAATTCAGTTAGTCAACTAACACTGTTAGTTTATTATCTCTGCTAGTTTATTAATACTGTTAGGTATGTTATTCCTGTTAAGCCTGTTAACTCAGTCTAGTATGTTAATGAATAACTGTGTTGGAATAAACTGTGAATGACACTTATGTGAAGCATGAACTGCATGAGTTTACATGATACATGACATTAACTGCCAAGCACTATGTGACATTAGATTTGCATGCGATTCATTACGAACTGGAACTGATTGTATATACGTGCGTACTATAGGTCGTGATTGATTAACTGTGAGCGTGTAATTCCTAGCATACCGAGCAAACCAAGGTGAGTTCACACTAGCCAAGGCATGGGATTCCCAGGGGTTGGGAATGGGATTGAATAACTACTCATACAACTATTACTGTTAAACTAATTATTACTATCCTCGGTTGAAGGGCACGTACGTAAAACCTACGTACAGTTATACATACTACTGTCCTCGGATTGAAGGGCACGTACGTAAAGCCTACGTACACGATCTTAAGACCATCACCTCTATCAAAGGAAGTCCCTCAATTATCGACTTAATCGCCGAGGCCTAGGGCGAGCGGGTCATTAGTTAATAGCGCTATTAGGTTTAACAAACCTCACACCGTGCCAGTCGGACGGGCGTGTACTAATGGACTATGGGCAAAGGGTCAATGCTGATAGACATTGACTTAGGGCACCTCTTATATTTTCGTAGCAGTCGATACGTGTGGTCTTGTAACACATGGGAAGCCCCCACTAATCATCGCACGCATGCCTGGACTGGCAGCAAGGATTAACGTGATACATGGTTTACAAAACGAATATATACGGTTTATGAAATGAATACTTTAACCAAACAACCAACTGTGAACTCGCTCAACTTTGTTGTTGATTCGTTGCTACATGCCTTGCAGGTCATTAGGTACCCATGGAGCTTGCACAGGGAGGAATGGTCGTTGTGGGACATGGCGATGTGTGCCATGCTTTAAACATTACTTTATTTCATATTAAATGCTTGCTATGGGTTTTACAAATTATGCTTCCGCTAAACACTTAACTATGCTTTGGTTTTTGAACACATTTCATAATGGTTGGTTGAATTATGGTTACTTACATACTTGTTCAATATGATCGGTGGCTTGATCCTGGTCAGTCATGCCTCCAAGCGGTGATACTCCGCGTGTGGATTTTGGGGGTGTGACAGATTGGTATCAGAGCCATTGGTTATAGAGAACTTGGTTTTAATAAAGGAAAACGTTTTTGTTAAAACCAGACTATAACCTGTACAGTGCTCTACGATCCACAACGACGCTTCACTCCACGTGCAAGGCTCGACATTCTAGGTGATATGGTTTACGTTTTATATTGCCTACTTGCTAGATTGCATATAACTTTGCTCATGGTATGCTTAGATGAACGTAGTAACTATAGTTTGAAAAACACATTTGTGCTTGCTCCCTACTGTCACTCCACACTTACACACATTCGCGACACCTTTCCTATATGTGTTTCCTTCGATGTGAGATCATGAGGGAACGTGTGAACCTAACTCCAGCCAGCTGACGGCTCTTATCAACGAACAAATTACGGCAGCACTCGCAGCCGCCCAGGCAGGAGGTATAACCTGCTATTCCGAACCTAACCTAGGATGATAGATCCTACTCTCATGACCCAACTCTCACGCTTAACCCTGTCGTTTCTTCCTCGCGCAACAAGGTCAGGACGCTCAGCCGCCTGTATGCACATTTAAGACGTTCATGGACTGTCGTCCTAATACTTTCAGTGGCACTAAAGGAGCTGTTGGACTCCTCCATTGGTTTGAAAAGCTCGAGTTTGTCTTAGAGACGTGTGAATGCCCTGAGGCTCATAGGGTGAATTACACCACTGGTGCTCTCGAAGGCACTGCGCTAACTTGGTGGAACTCGCAAGTTTAGATGCTGGGGCTGGCGGCTGCTAATGCCACCCCATAGAAGGATTTTGAGGAACTGATCAAACGTGAATACTGTAGTCGTGATGACATCCACAAACTGGATATGGAGTTCTTTAATCTGATAATGACGGGGTCAGAGATAGAAGCTTACACGAAACGATCCAACGAACTGGCAGTGTTATGTCCAACTATGTGGATCCTCCCACCAAGCGCATTGGGTTGCACCCCAAAGGCTTGGTACCAGAGATTCAAAGTCATGTGACTTCTGCTAACCTTGCTACTATCCAGGATGTTACTCGTTTTGCTCGTCGTCTCACCGACCGGGCAGTGGAACGAACTGGCAGTGTTATGTCCAACTATATCAATATCGTCATCCACACCATACACAACATTCTGTTGGCCCGACAAATGAAAGGGAAGCCTCATAACAGCAGGATACCTATAATGAACCTCATTAGAGAATATTCTCCAGGATGCCTCACACGCTGAAATATATCTACAATCATAATACTCCTTAATCTCGTCTTTTGGCTTTTCCTTAATGGTTGGATTTGTATCACCAGAAACAATCGCAGTAGCCATATCAGGGCCTTTGTTAATGTACTTGAACAAATATTTCATTGAACCTGCTTGATTACACCATTCAACATTAATGTGTGCTTGATATCTTTTCAAAAGCCTTTTGTTATAAGGAACAAGACTTCTGTTGTCTAATCTAACACCAGATTTTATAACTGTATCACCTGAATGTCTTCTTCTGTATACAGGGAACCACTTGAATCAATAGTTGTATGTGGCGTGAATTTCTTCGGAAAGTTTTTTGAACATCTTTTATCAACCATGCAAGGACAATTCAAATTAGCATTCACACACGGACCATGAATCATATAATTAGTCACAAGAGAATAAAGTTCAGGATCTTCTTTTTTATCGGGAATCTCAGCAGAAATAAATGGATCTATGTGATCTACGGTGGGAAGTTTGTGATCGACCTTCATGAATAAGCATATATGTGCATGAGGAAGACCACACTTTTGAAATTCTACTGTATCAACAACTAAATAAAAAGGAAAAATAAATAGATTTAGTAGTTGATAACCTTTATTAAAAAATATATATCAGAGGATAAGATGTGAAAACGAAATAACATACCAGCGTTAATCTCACCGAAATACTTAGAATCCTTTAAATCTTTGAGTATGGAATCAAGCTTCATTTTAAACAATCGACACAATATGTCAGGCATGTCTTCGGCTATGATGGTTGAATCTTTTAGAAATCTTTATACTTCTGGCCACATAGGATTACACGTTATAGTTATGAAGAAATCAGGATACCCATACCATTTACATAAGTGTAACACCCCGAAATTTATGAAACTTTATATTAAAATAATATAAAGTTAAAAATAAATAAAATAATAATAAATAAACAAGAATGAACTAACTAGGAAATAAATAACCTAGTTAGTTAGTTGGCATGTTTTAAAGCATAAATGAGTTTAAAATGCCAAAGATATAAACTAGTTAGAAGTGGAGGGATCTATGTTGTTAAATTTGAAAACTTGATAACATGGAACACAAATTAAAACAAACCAAACACCCACTTTGGGGGATGTCTGGTCGAACAAGAAGCAGGTGGCGACAAGAGGCTCCTCACCCAACCCCAATCTTCACAAAAATCCCAAATTGAAGGCCTAAATCATGTCCAAATCGATTTTCAAGCATAAATTAATGATCACCTAGTTGAGGAGATCATAAGGTATGTAAAATCTTGATGTTTCGATTCATCTCAAGTTCTAGGTTAATTGTGAAAAACTGAAATTTAGCTTGATTATGTCTTGCATGGATGAAATTAGAAGTAATATGGCATCTAGGGATAAACCCTAGATGATTTCTTGTTAAAATCTAGCATTATACTTGTGGGGTTTATAATCACCATTGTAGGTGATTAGTAAGTTTGTAGAAACTAAATAAACACTAGAATTATTGTTCTTATTCTAGTGAAATCTGAATTCATGTGGTGAATCTGAAATTATTAATGTTAAATTTTAGTATAGATTTATTAATTGAAGTGAATATAGATGAAAATATCATGTCAAGAACCTAGTAATGGTTATGTAAAAATCTGACCCGCTAGGTTTTTGTTAAAACGCCTAAGTGAGGAGTAAAACGTTAAAGATCGGACAAAAACGCAGATTTGAATATCATAATGAATTATCTGATTTTTGGTTATAAAAGAGTTCTAAATTTGGTTGTGAATGGAACTCTATAGGTAAAGAATCTGGATCGTCAAGTGGACAAGCCGGAGGTGATACACGCTAGAAAGGTGTGCTTAAAAGGTACGTAACTTTCAGTTTCGTTACAATATGCATAAACAATAGTCTTAGAAATGTTGATGAGATTGTAGTGTCAATTGTGAATTTGGTATGTCATAGAAGTGACGAAGTTCACTCGACAAACCAAGCGGGTCAAAAAGGTTAGTTAGATATGTTGGTTGACAATATGGTTAATTGGTCATTTTGGAATGATGTGATATGCATAAGGTTGACAAGCCCGGGAATGGGTAATTATGGTTAGAAACCAATTTTGATAAATTATACAAGTATGTAACTTGACCCGTTACATTAAGTGATTTGTGGTTATATTATGTATAGTCGCATTTTAGAATAGAAATTTGTGGTTATATTATGTATGATCGCTACTTGAATTAATAGAGTTAAAAATTAATAAGGAACCGTTTGGTAGTCATCACATTGGAGGATTTCCACAAGATGAGCCAACGGGTCAAACAATAGTGTAAATTGTAGTATTGGTGTTCTAACTAGTTAGCATTGGCGATAAAATCACAAGAGCGTTAAACCATGGAATTGGTAAAGAAGCGCAAGTGATGCTAAGCCCCGGATGATGGGTATAAGGCGCCATAGACTTACTAGTGTAATGTAGTAAAATAGAAAAAAATTAGAATGGGTCGAATAATTGTATAGTGGCTTTTAGCCGTATTAATCGGTGAGTCAAATTTGGTATGATAGTCGTAAGGAACATGTCCTTATTAAATTTACATATATACAGGAAAAGAATCGTCTAAGTCTAAAACGATGTGTGGAATAGGGTGAAATTAACAAAAATAGTCAAATGGCAAAGTTGCAGAGTCCACCGTAAATTACGGTCTCCACCGTAATTTACGGTGGAAAATAAAAGTCTTACGGTGGCTTATTACTGGTTTACGGTAGACCAGAAAGTTCAAGGGACTACCGTAACTTACGGTAGATACCGTAAGTTACGGTAGAGTCCTGGAATTTTTATAAGTTTTTGCATATTATAGTTAATCGAATCTGTTTTGATTGTAGTTTCGATTTTATAATATTTATAAGAACTCTAACACTAAGATTTGTTAAAAATCTTCAGTTTTCAGGTTTTGCAAGTATGTGGATGATGATCAAGTATGTTTTTGAAGAACCGAACACAAACTTTTGAAGCTTCCGCGTTATCTAACTCTAATAGACAATCTTTTTGAAAATGTAGACTATTTGCTAAACAACTTATGAATGTTTGAATTAGCCGTTAGTTGACTAATGTTTTGATACTTATGAACTTTATCTATGGAACTTATGTTATAAGTTGGACATCTTTTAAAAAAAAAATTTGTATGAATTATTATTAAATTCAAGTAGTAATAAGAAGGGTGTTACAAGTTGGTAATCAGAGCTCAAGGTTGTTAACAAAGTGTGTTCGGTTCAAAGCTTGATCAAACATCCGGTAAGAATTAGTCATTTAGTAGATTCTATTTGAATATTAGAAAAAGGAAATTAATGTGCACGGGAAGAGTGCGTTAATACACTCAAGCCCGGAAAGTGCACTAAATGAGAACGGTCAAAGCAAGTTACGAACTTGGCTAAACCGAAGCAAACAAAGCTATGTTATAAAAGAGATGTTTAATAATCGATATAAACATTTCAGTTTCAAGACATCCGGTAAGAGTTACTTATAATTGAGTTTAGATGAAATTAAACGATATGAATTATGTGAAAAGTGTATGGAAGGAGTGTATAAATACGCTCGAACCTGGGAAATACACTAAGTAAGAAAGGTAAGGCAAGATATATACTTGACCAAACCGAAAAAGAATAACACGTTACTTATGATTAAGTGAGAATGATATAAATTTCCGTATAATAAGATGGAAATGAATTAAATAATTATTGATCAACCATTATGGATGTTTCAGTTAAAGAAATGTTTGGAGTAACTGGAGATGATTCGACATCTCAATTGACTGAACAAATGAAAGCTAAGATTTCCGAGGCAGTCGGAAAGGCTTTAGAAAATAGTCTATCACAGTATATTGATAGATTACAAACCACAACGGTGCCGGTGGTGGACAATATGATGGCTGAATTGAAAGACAGCATATTACAAGAAATTAAAGAAAGGAGGGTGTTGGATATGAATCCAAGTTTCGTAAAGAAATCCAAGTCTAATAAAGCTCCCAAGAAAGGAGTTACAAAAAGTGTAGTACATCAGTGTAAATTTGGTGGAAAAATTCACAAGGGCACATGTGGTAGGCCAAGACATAAGAAGTCTAAATGTCCAAAGAAGCTTGGAACCAAGGACACAACCGACACAAAGTCTGATGCCCAGAAATCAAGGACAAAGTTGTTTTATATAACAGCCACAGAGGCTAAAGCTGAACCTGATGTCGCTTCAGGTATACTTTTGTAAATTAAATTTCAGCATGAATTTTTTTATTATTACGAGTGCAAATAAATCGCTTGTTTCATATCGATTTATTCAACATCCTACATTCGCGTTAACGAAATTACCTATGCTTTGAGAAATAGAATTAGGTAATAATAAAAGTTCTATTGTTTATAAGAGGTGCTGAAACTGTACATTGAGCATCGAGGTAAAAGTAATCTCGATAGATATTGCAATGGGAAGGAGTGCGTGTATACTCGAACCCGGAATTGCAATAATAATAAATAGCGATGACAAGGTTATTGACTTGGCCGAACTAAATAAAACGCGTAGGAGCGTCATTTACATCAACAGACGATGTAGATAAATTTCATGCAACGATAAACAATAATAAAATTAAATGAATTAATTCTGTTATTGTTTCAATAGGATTAAGGTTAAGGATGAGAAATTAAAATTCGGACCAAGAATATTCGCGAAAAAGAAGTTAAATGAATGATACGTATTATTCGTTACTATGAATAATAAAGTATCAATAAATGCAAATTTAGAAACTTGGGTATGGGTAACCATCCAAGTAATACATTATTAATCAAATCCTCATGATAAAGAACGATGATTGCAGTGATGGATGTGATTATATAAAAGCCTAGTAAAATAAACCTTATGAAAGTGTTAGAATAAGAACGGGTAAACCCCAAAAGCCGTATAGCCACAAAAGTGGTTTTACCAGATAAGACTTAAGGAAATAGGCTTTCGAAATATTAGTAAAAGAAACAAACCTAAGGATCGCTAACAACAGAAAGGTGGTGTCCGGATCAAATAAGCAAAATGCTTGATAATAAAGGTAAACGGAAGTCGGATGACGTGAGCGTGTTACATTAAGGTAATAAGCCCAAGGGAAAGGATAAGAATCAAGGTAAATAAAAGTATTAACCAATAAACAAGAATGTTAGGGAAAAAGGGTAAAGTTTGACTATCATAAGTGATGAAGTACACACGAAGAAGTCAAACAAGATGAATGAAAGAATAAAGGACTTGGTGGAATAAGGGCGACGGAATACGCTAATACCACAGAACAAATCAAAACGAAGTCTTAATGCATGACGGAATGGATGCTTTGATAATGAATTCGGTGAAATACCCGATAAATGGATAGGAATAGGAATACGAATATATATGTAAACCAAGGGAAGATGATGCAGATTAAAAGTCAAAAGACATGGATTAAGAATTGTGACTAAAGAATAATTCTTGTCGTCAGTTTCTGATATGATTAATTGACATGTGTTAAAGAGAAAAACATTAAACTAAAATTCAGTTTTAGTAAGAAACGACATCCTAACAAATGTAAGGATTACGAGAGAAATTAGAAAATGGTTAGTACTAAAGGATAAAGGTATTAACGCCGATAGGTGTAAGATGATGCATTCAAAGGAAGATTCATAATAATGAAAAGCTGACATAAACCTAAACATGAAGTGATGTGATCACGGACACAAAAGGGATACAAAATACAACCACGTTATAATACGAGTTATTGATGTGAAATTATAAACATGCAAGATGCCGATAACGGCATTATAGTATACCCAAATAACGAGGTATGGGGTAAAATGGTGACCAATTGGTCAAGGCGATAAACAAGTTATAGTCAAAATAATGTTGTGACCTATGTAGAGCGCTTGCCAATATAAGACTAGCGTGAAGTAAGTATGCTGACGAACTCGGTAACTGGATGGTCAAAAGACAACCCGATCAAAAAGGCGACAAAGGATAGGAAATAGGTGATATAGTTATGCTAAAAGTTTTCCCCAAGGAAGGGTGTTATCCGATTCAGAAAAAGAGGGAAACTAAGCTCGAGGTTTATCGGGCCATTTAAAATCATCGAACGGGTTGGCAAGGTGGCTTATCACCTCGAGCTACCGGAAGAGTTGAGTGGAATACATGGCACGTTTCACGTGTTGCAATTGCAGAAATGTCTAACGAAGGAAACAACTTATATCCATTACGACGATATCGAGGTGGATAATAGCCTGAATTAGGCGGTAAGACCATTGGAGATTTTAGATCGAAAGGTCAAACACTTGCGAAACAAACAAATCGATCAAGTCAAGATCAAATGGGAGCATAGGAAAGGTTCGGACACTACATGGGAGTCCGAAGAAGAGATGCGACGTCTCTACCCTACACTATTCGCCATGTACTCTGGTTTCGGGGACGAAACCCTTTTAAGGGGGGTGGACTTGTAACACCCCGAAATTTATGAAACTTTATATTAAAATAATATAAAGTTAAAAATAAATAAAATAATAATAAATAAACAAGAATGAACTAACTAGGAAATAAATAACCTAGTTAGTTAGTTGGCATGTTTTAAAGCATAAATGAGTTTAAAATGCCAAAGATATAAACTAGTTAGAAGTGGAGGGATCTATGTTGTTAAATTTGAAAACTTGATAACATGGAACACAAATTAAAACAAACCAAACACCCACTTTGGGGGATGTCTGGTCGAACAAGAAGCAGGGGGCGACAAGAGGCTCCTCACCCAACCCCAATCTTCACAAAAATCCCAAATTGAAGGCCTAAATCATGTCTAAATCGATTTTCAAGCATAAATTAATGATCACCTAGTTGAGGAGATCATAAGGTATGTAAAATCTTGATGTTTCGATTCATCTCAAGTTCTAGGTTAATTGTGAAAAACTGAAATTTAGCTTGATAATGTCTTGCATGGATGAAATTAGAAGTAATATGGCATCTAGGGATAAACCCTAGATGATTTCTTGTTAAAATCTAGCATTATACTTGTGGGGTTTATAATCACCATTGTAGGTGATTAGTAAGTTTGTAGAAACTAAATAAACACTAGAATTATTGTTCTTATTCTAGTGAAATCTGAATTCATGTGGTGAATCTGAAATTATTGATGTTAAATTTTAGTATAGATTTGTTAATTGAAGTGAATATAGATGAAAATATCATGTCAAGAACCTAGTAATGGTTATGTAAAAATCTGACCCGCTAGGTTTTTGTTAAAACGCCTAAGTGAGGAGTAAAACGTTAAAGATCGGACAAAAACGCAGATTTGAATATCATAATGAATTATCCGATTTTTGGTTATAAAAGAGTTCTAAATTTGGTTGTGAATGAAACTCTATAGGTAAAGAATCCGGATCGTCAAGTGGACAAGCCGGAGGTGATACATGCTAGAAAGGTGTGCTTAAAAGGTACGTAACTTTCAGTTTCGTTACAATATGCATAAACAATAGTCTTAGAAATGTTGATGAGATTGTAGTGTCAATTGTGAATTTGGTATGTCATAGAAGTGACGAAGTTCACTCGACAAACCAAGCGGGTCAAAAAGGTTAGTTAGATATGTTGGTTGACAATATGGTTAATTGGTCATTTTGGAATGATGTGATATGCATAAGGTTGACAAGCCCGGGAATGGGTAATTATGGTTAGAAACCAATTTTGATAAATTATACAAGTATGTAACTTGACCCGTTACATTAAGTGATTTGTGGTTATATTATGTATAGTCGCATTTTAGAATAGAAATTTGTGGTTATATTATGTATGATCGCTACTTGAATTAATAGAGTTAAAAATTAATAAGGAACCGTTTGGTAGTCATCACATTGGAGGATTTCCACAAGATGAGCCAACGGGCCAAACAATAGTGTAAATTGTAGTATTGGTGTTCTAACTAGTTAGCATTGGCGATAAAATCACAAGAGCGTTAAACCATGGAATTGGTAAAGAAGCGCAAGTGATGCTAAGCCCCGGATGATGGGTATAAGGCGCCATAGACTTACTAGTGTAATGTAGTAAAATAGAAAAAAATTAGAATGGGTCGAATAATAGTATATTGCTTTTAGCCGTATTAATCGGTGAGTCAAATTTGGTATGATAGTCGTAAGGAACATGTCCTTATTAAATTTACATATATACAGGAAAAGAATCGTCTAAGTCTAAAACGATGTGTGGAATAGGGTGAAATTAACAAAAATAGTCAAATGGCAAAGTTGCAGAGTCCACCGTAAATTACGGTCTCCACCGTAATTTACGGTGGAAAATAAAAGTCTTACGGTGGCTTATTACTGGTTTACGGTAGACCAGAAAGTTCAAGGGACTACCGTAACTTACGGTAGATACCGTAAGTTACGGTAGAGTCCTGGAATTTTTATAAGTTTTTGCATATTATAGTTAGTCGAATCTGTTTTGATTGTAGTTTCGATTTTATAATATTTATAAGAACTCTAACACTAAGATTTGTTAAAAATCTTCAGTTTTCAGGTTTTGCAAGTATGTGGATGATGATCAAGTATGTTTTTGAAGAACCGAACACAAACTTTTGAAGCTTCCGCGTTATCTAACTCTAATAGACAATCTTTTTGAAAATGTAGACTATTTGCTAAACAACTTATGAATGTTTGAATTAGTCGTTAGTTGACTAATGTTTTGATACTTATGAACTTTATCTATGGAACTTATGTTATAAGTTGGACATCTTTTAAAAAAAAATTGTATGAATTATTATTAAATTCAAGTAGTAATAAGAAGGGTGTTACAATAAGGCCATTGCATCGAGGTAATTTTGTTGCATGAATCTTGCACCACCAGTAAATGAAGAAGGAAGTATAACAGGCTTTCCAGTATCTGTTAAAACTTCCTTACCTTTAGATTTATGCTTTTGAAGATTCTCAAATGTTTCAGAGCGAAGGTTCGCTTGTTGCCTTCGAATGTACTTTAGTCTTTCGCTCTCAATCATTGTATACGCATCAACCAAAAACTGTTGTAACAACCTTCGCCCATTTAAAATTAAGGAAAATCCATAAGTTCTATCTTGGATCCTATATGAAAAAAATTCTCTCATTGTGCACTTTGGTTTTATTTTCTTTTGTGTGGACATAAAATCTCTATGAGGAATATCAACTCTATAACCGTCATCATCATATGGGAAAAGTAACGGATATTGCAGAGCAAGATACGATGGTTGTAATTCGCTAATACGCTGGAGCATTCCCGACTGAGTCTCGACAACAATATCACAATGGTCTATAGCTTTATCTATGTCTCCGACAACCAAAGCAGCAACTTCAGATGTGGTGGGTAAGTTATATGTCCTGCCATCTTTTTCTCTTCTATAAATAAGTCGCAGACTAAGGTTGGCCTCTAGAGATTGGTGAAAATGGTCTCTGACCATCCTATATGTCTTAACCAACATATTTTTTGAATCTAATAAAGCCCTCAAATACTCTATCATTTCAACATCAAGTTCTTTATCAGTAGGCGATGAAGGTTTGGTTCTTTTGCTGTTAAAAGAAAAAAAAACAACAAAACATTAACATAACATAACTATAATAGTATCTCGTTTTATAAAAACTTATAAAATATGTTGAGAAAAAGTAACATTTCAGTTTACCTACAACCACTGATGAGTTTAGAATGAATAAAGCAAACTATTGTTTGGTACTAAGTCAAACAGCTGATGGAAACCTTGTAAGCACTGCTAGTGATTAAAACACTGATGGTACTTAACAACTGATAGTGAACTACTGATGGTTAACAACTGATGTTGTAGTAAGCAGTGGATAGAGAATCAGTGATTAAGTGTTAAGGAAGAGCAGTGGTTGGGATACAAGGACTGATACTTACTTTCTTGTAAGTTTAGGGGGTGTTTGTGCAAAGTTCTTACAATGGGTTGTTGTAACAGAATTTTATGGTCTTAGTATAAATAGGGGTTTGGGTTAGATTGTAGTAAGTTCATTGTTTTTCAATTCATTGTAATTTCTTTTCTTGTATTTCAATTTCGATTCAATTCAATAACAATCTTTGGTTTCGAGTTTTCTCTGGGTGCAATTTCTGGTTGTTCTTTAACAGAATAAAAATGGAACTTAGAAATCACTTGTACCTGAATAATGCCTGTCTGTTTGTTATTTCATTTTCAGTATCATGTATGTATAGCTGACAAAACTTAGCTTCATTTCCATCTGGAGGTTTGAGACTACCCATGCATTGATAGTTTTGGCCACTAATACGATATATAAATGGAGCATTGCCCTTGTTGATATTAGAATCAACCTTTCCACCCATCGATGTAAAAGAGAACATAGAGTTGTATCGTCTTATGTTCTTCTGGAAGAACTTGCTTTTTGCATTTGAGGAAGAAAACAAATTTTGATAAGACGGATGTGCATCCTTTAAAGGCGGTAGCTGAACTTTACCATACCCACAACACATACTATAACTTAGCTTATTCATAGTTAAACGACATTTTCCACCTTCTGATGTCCATAACTTTGCACTACAAACCTGACATGTAAGCACTTGGTCACCATGGTCCAAATAATCTGTTCAAAAATGATTGATAGTTATATTACAGGTGGCATACAACAAATGTCCTAAACAGTAATATAGATTAAAACCTTTAGATATCCCTTTATAAGGATTTTCATCAGTGCACAAAAACACATCGTCTTCATCTGAATCCAAATTCAGCATAGGTACAGGAGTATTATCACGTTTCTTGCGCTCGAGGTTACGTTTACCAGAAGACAGCCATGTAAGGATAGAGGTACTACCCAATATTGGCTGATTGTTACTGCTAATGATGCTAGAAGTAATGGAATATCGACGATTGCTATCTAACGGTGGACCTATGTTTATGCCATTATCTGAACGTTCAATATTTAAACATACATGTTAGTACAGGTCTGTTGTTTAGTAACGTATTTATCAAAAGAAACAATAAAGAAACAAAATACATACCTGGTGTAGTTGAAATTAAAGAACTAGTAGCATTTCTAACTGCTCGATGTGCAATGGAGTACATATGTTGGTCTGTAGTATCGGAACATTCAAGCAAATTTGCATTGTCAGAAAAGATGTTACGAACATTCGTTGATGATGACGATGCATTCTTTGATTTCTTATTATGGAGTATTAATTTTCGAAGCTTACGCCTTTCATCCGGTGAAGTAACTGAATAACAGAGAAAGTATAATATGTACGAAACACAAGAATCAGTCCCCTTGCAAACATAAAACGGAAAAAAGTATACTTATAATCAAATTCAAGAGCTATTACCATTTGAGATATCTAAAAGAGGAGATCTATTTGAGATATCTGAAAGAGGAGTTCTCATAAGAGGACCTACAAAAAAACCAAATAGAATTATGATTTCAATCTGAAATCTGATTTGTGTTTTGGGAAATGATGAGTTAAGAAGTTAGCATTTCACTTACTGTGTAAATTTTGTTGGGATGAATTAGCGGCCGTAGAAGATGAACGTGAATTCCTTGACATTGCATACGTGAGAGAAGGAGAAGAATTCAAAAGAAGAAAGAGTAAAAGATCAGGAACATTAAAAAAATAGAACCAAACCAATTATAAAGATGTGCTTTTTGAATTTTGAATTATAATATGATATACCTAGGGATTCACATATCCTCAATAAATTATAATATTCCATATTATCATTTTCTAATTAAAAATCATTTCATGAAAAGCAAAATAGAATCGTTTCAAAGTATTGAATTAATTATTTCAAGTAATCTATTACATTGAGAAAACATTAACAACAAATTTTGTAATCTTTGTAGAATGTAAATCGGGTGTTCATCGGTTAGCTTTATGGTTTATTTGTATATGATTTATAAAATATTATTATCTTTATTTAATAAATAATTAAGTTAAACGGTTTATTTTTCAGTTATCCAAATAAACCAAACAAAACAAACAAAATAAAAAGTGGATCCATAAACCGAACAAAAAACCAAATAAAATGTGCCTCGGTTTACGCTTCTGACTTGGTTACGGTTTTTCTGAACACCCTACTTTGAATCACTTAGACAAAATTTGAAGTATATAAATAAGCTATTGAATGAGATGACTTAAAAAAATTAATGGGAGAAACGAACACAAATTAAATATTTTTTAAAAACTGTAATATATGACGAATACTTATTAAAAGACTTTCATTTACTCATCCAATCAACGTTTAATTGAAATATATGATATTTTAACAAATGATATATGTCCAAAGATTAACAATGGAGACGAAATTCCAACCTTAGTGGCCAGGGATAACGGTAAAAACCAATAAAGAACAACCACATCCACTGATAATCCTATATAAATTATGAGATAAGATGATAAGATTACACATGCTTAAAGATTACAAATGTTTGTAGATAAAAAAAAGTTGTTATTTGGCTTTATACAATATATATTATAAATTGTTGCTTCTCTTCATACACATAACTTTTAAACATAAATATTGAATATTGAACATGTCAATATTTATTTAACATATACATTATAATATGCAAA
Organism: Helianthus tuberosus; assembly: GCA_030545235.1. Lineage (NCBI taxonomy): Eukaryota > Viridiplantae > Streptophyta > Magnoliopsida > Asterales > Asteraceae > Helianthus > Helianthus tuberosus. The sequence goes on from CM060385.1 coordinate 8,121,717, forward strand.
GAAATGTCATACTCATTATAATATTAGAACAAAACAGTATAATAAGGAGAAAAGTTTTAGTGAATTCAAAACCACACAATCAGTCCAAAACATAAGAGCACCAAACACCCAAAACCAACAAAACGAAAACCATAAGTTCAACGTGGCAAAAGCATATGAAATCAACACGTAAATGTTTTTGAAAATACAGAGAAAACTATTACTCAATCTTGGTAATCAACAGCTTCGAAACACCAACATCTTCATCCTGAGCCAGTTCATCACTCATGCGGCGCTTTGTCGAGGAACAACCTAATGCATCATCTACATTGCACACTTCACGAATATTACGTTTTGTTTCATTAGAAGAGGGATTCTTATTGCCTACGAGTGCTTTGGATATAGGTGTAACATTGTCACCGCTGCATAACATCTCATCCTGATATAAAAAGACGATAAGTATTAATGTTTCGAAAAATTTAGTACAAATAACCTAATTCTTATATTACCTTCATAAGGTCAAAAGGAGTAGACAAACTGCAGGAATCCGGAACATCAAACGATTCGGACTGCTCATGCTTTAAGTACATAATACACAGTAACATAAAATACAGACAATGGTATAAATCTATTTCAAAAAGATATGACTATGAAATGAAAAGAATGACATAATGAAGATTTAAACCTGGTTAAGATTGAATTTGGTGTAGAGCGAGACAAGGATCTCATCATCGTTAGTGGTCATTGCAATACCATAGTTTTCAACCTGATGCTCAATGTTATAGTCTTTAACATTTATGATGAACGCATATTTCTTTCCAACCAATGTGTCAAAAATCTCAGGATATGGGTTCTGTATCTCTCCAGAATTAACAACCTATGATTTTATAAAAATTGATATAAATTACTATGAGCACAATGATTCCATAATTGAGAACCTACAATTTTATAAAAATTAATATTAAATTATATTTACTACATTAACAAATAACTGAATGCATGTATTTATTACCTGATCTTCGATTGCAAGTAACTCTTTGGCAGATTTCTTAAAAATCATGTAAGCTTCGTAATCAAAGAGTGTCAAAGACACAGTACCGGAAGAGTCTTGCACCCTGATAGGTATCTTGAAGCTATCAAAGTTAAAAACAAATGAAAATGTTAGTATTACTAATAACAGAAGTGTGGTTCATATTAGTATTTAGTATAAGGAAATAAAACTGTAATCTCAAACCGCAGAATAGAATAAATGTCGACTCCTTCACATTTATTATTTGTACACACCAAAGCTTTTGTATGATCAACATCACATGAACCATCCACATTCTCTTTCATTACAAATCTTTCCTCCACACTGGACTTACAGTGGTTACAACCATTGTAATACCAAAGCTTATCAGTGCATATGGCTGTGATTGTGCCGAGAACCAAAACCTTCTTTGTCTATTGATATCAAACAAAAATAATAATCCTTAGAAAAGACTATAAAAAAAACTCAGCATGTAAACTACTTATAAGAAAATGCAAAAAATAAACGCACACCTTTAATATGGTTCCAAGGAAACCAATAAGCATGAAATCGGGGTTATTAAGGAACTCATCTTCAACACTTGAGATAACGTAAGAACCAACATGCTCATTTGATGAAGATGAAGCAGAAATTTTCTCTACATACCTAAACAGATTCATGTGATCAAATTATAACGTAAAAAGTAAATGTAAAATCAAAATAATATTGTTTAATGTTTATATGCATATTACTAACTATACCTCTTCCTAAAAGAGGATATCTCTTCAATGTCAGTGTCGATAAAAAGTCTGCTAAGCTCAAACCCGTTTGCAACTCCACGCTTGCCTGAATTTAAAAATAAAACCAAATGTTGATCAATATAAGCAGCGTCAAAATTAAAACATGTCTATATAAATATAAATATAAATATAAAGTACTAAATAAATAAAAATTAAACTAATTAAGTTTAAATTGTACCTTTGTAAAGGTTGACCATACCAAAATGACAAAGGATAACAACATGTTTCTCTCGTTTCTTATTATTCATGTAAGCAAACATGTCAATAGCAAAAGCATCCCACAAAGTAACCGGACACTTTTGACCTCTAAAATATTAACATAAAACATAATAACATCAAGCAACCTTGTATTGCTTTAAACGTCAAAACGCAACAACTTAATAAAAAGAACTCACTCAAGGTCTTCAACTCTAAGATTAAGTCTCTTGCCCTTGCTCCCATCCTTCTTTGTTGTATCCTCTAGATTGAAACATACTTCCACATAACCAGTCCAATCTATAAACAAAAATATATTGTTAAAAGAAAACAGCATTAAAAAGCGATAACATGAAAAAAAAAAATAATAAGACAAAACAGTACATATATTTAATGTAGTGATTTACATACCAATAACTGTATTAACTTCAATTTTATTTTGAACAACATCCTTGAGGTTAACGAAATTAAAACTGTATTTCGTTCCAGACCAGTCAAGGCATTTCTCAACAGAAGTATAGAAATACAGAGATATTTTGTCATTTCTGTTGGTATACTTAGCAGAGGACTTATTAGCAGCAAGAGACGGTTTGGTGATAAGAAGACATTGATCCAGCTGAAGGAAGTCTTTGAATCTTTCTAGCATCTTATGCAGACAGCTGGCTTGTATCATAGTTCCCTAACAATATGAAACATCTGATTAAATAAAAAACGTGTTATATAACATTTGTGTATTCAAATGTCCAAAAAAATTATAAGACAAATATATACGGTACCATCTCATCCATGAAGATCATATCAAGGCGATATGTTTCATTTTTGTTTTGATTCATCATCTTCCTCGACATGCAAACAATCTTCACTCTGATCGAATAGTTATTTGAGAATGTATTAAGATCGTTAAGCATGCGTTTATTGCATTGTTACTCCACATAATACAACTAAAATAACATAAGCTAAGTTATCGATTAACGAAGTTCGAGAGTACAAGTAATAATTAAGCAAGGAATGACAGATCGAATTAGCAATCTTTTCTTCCTTTGACTTGTACTTTGACTTCAAAAGTCGGGTTGTTACAAACTCTCTAGAAGACTCATGAAAACACTTGGAAATGTTGGATATTTTCGCAAGAATGCTCTAGAATTCAGCTCATAAATATCTTGGATATTATGTAAGGAATTCTCTAGATTGAAAATTCTCTAGAACTAGTAGTAAACTAGTATAAATAGGTGTTAGGGTCTCATTTTGAGATCACCCCACATAACCCCCTTATAACTTATTCATAATCAACTTCTTGTAAACACTTTGTACTTGTAACTTTGTTCAAGTAATACATAACCATCTTTGTTGTAGTATTGCACTACAAAATCATACTTGTGATCCTCACAAACAAAGACTTCTGCTGCTATACATAACCAAACTCATCCAAAAGGCTGAACTTAGAAGTATTCTAAGTGCCACACGAGAGTTTAAGAATAACTCCGTGACAATAAGACTATTTTATACATAAAACCATGAAATACATTAATAAATTTAGGGTATTTAGTATTCACTCTTTTTTTTCTACCTTTATGTTGTTTTATTTGTTTTTATTTTACTCCACAACTTTTTTTTTTTTGGGTTATTGGTAGTTTCATATTTTTTTTTATTTTTTTAATTGTTGTGCGTTTGTCTGATGTTGATATTTGGAGCCGAGGTCTCTTTGGATAGGGGAAAGGTTCGCCTACATGGCGGATTTAGAAAATCCGCATAGGGGTAACGTTTCAGAAAAAGGGTAACGAAATTGAAAAAAGGTCAAAATTTTCTAAAATTTACACTACCATTAGAGTTTAGCGCATATCATTCTAACAACTGTTTTGACTTAGTACTTCTTGCTATCTTACTAACTAATATTTATTATTTTCTTCTTTTTATCCGCTCACCCATGTTTATCTTTTCCTTCGGTTTATCTCATCCCACAATATTACTCGAACCATTAGGATTAATTCTTCAATATGTACCCTCTAGGACTGACTATGCAAATCAGCAAAAAATAATGGTTAAAGGAGCATTCCCGAGATAATTAGTTGCTTTCACTTCCCAATGGTTGATATAGTTTTGAAGATTTCACTTTTTTGAATCAAATATAACAAATTAAAGATGCTTATTTTGACATGAATTATGTTATCAGATTTGAAACTTCTGATGGACGCCGGATTTAATCAGGAAGTACCTAGGAAGTTAAGTTTAGGAGGGGTTGTTGCTCATGGTTCCAATGGAACTGTTTGTTTCGAAGGAAAGTACAGAAGGTGCGAGAGACGTACATTCGTAAAACGTATGATGAAACCAGTGGCGGATCCATGGGTGTTTTGGGGTTCCTGGGAACCCCCTCAGTTTGGAAAAAAAAATGAAAAACATAGTGGTAATTTTATATGATCTAGAAAAAAATAGTGAGAATTAGTGAAAATCTAGCAAAAGGAACCGGTGAAAAAAATATTGGATGAAGCTTTATTTTAGGGTTGACAAAGAAGTAATTAAAAAACTTACTCGCGATTCCTACGACAACATTCCAGCTTTTGTTAAGATCTATGAAATTGAAGAGGATGATAATTTCACTTACTTATGCCTAGAGCGTTGTAAATCCAATCTTTATAACTTGATTATGGATGAGACCTACAACAAATATGTGATACCAAACAGCATAGTCCGGTCTCGTGAATTATTACACTTGATACAGTAAGTTCAAGTGCTTATTTGAATTATATTTTCAACATTTTGGGTTTTTTTATATGTTTGATGTTCTTTGTCTTCTAGGGGCATCGTTGAAGGCCTCCGTGAGTAGCATTCCATGGGGATTATCCACCGGAATTTGAAACCACAGAATGTGTTGATAGTCAAATACAATAACAGAACATATACTAGAATTTCCGATATAGGAGTCATCAAGGACCATACTCATTTGGAAAATTTGAAATGGCGGGCGCGAGAACAGATTTTTGGAGAAGAAACAAAAGAAACATATTTGTTCAGCTTAGGCCACTTAATATATTTTTTCCTTACACGTAAGGAAGATTTGTTTGCTGAAAATCTTTCTGGAAGAGATTATAATGTTGTTGAAGAAAAAAAATTGTCAATGCGTTGCAAAATTATCCTGAAGCCTTTAATATATGCGCTCAATTACTAAATTCCAATCCTAAAACTAGGCCACAAGCATCAACGGTATTACACCATCCATTGTTTTGGGATGTCTCGAAAAGGATTCGTTTTTTGAGCGTCTCGAGTGATCGGTTAGAAGCGAGTTGCCTTCCTCAAATTTCGTTAGAGCACCTCAAGGTAAAAGTTTATAGTGGAGAGAAGTGGGATAATCGTTTTATCTAAACTTTCTCTCGTACATGGAGAGATATAGATCCTACGACTACAAAAATGTTTCTGAATTGCTTCGTCTTATTCGTAATATAAATCATCATTTCATGGATTTGCCTTTAAATTTTCAGGTTCGATTTTCACTTAAAACCTACTAAATCATTTTTTTAAACTTATAAGTCATTTCATGGATTGCCTGGCTGACCCCTTTTTTTTTTCTTGAAACGCAGAATGCGTTTGGTAGTACGATTAAGGGGTAGAAGACTATTTACGTAAGAGGTTTCCAAGTTTGGTGATTGTAGTATATTTTTTTATGTTTCAAACATGCAACACGGAATGTTGGTTTCGTTCGTGCTTGAGCTAGTAAATGTATCCGACATTTGCCATCCTCCCCTGAAAAAGAAAAAGCTTGCATTTGTCAAATTAATAAAATATGATTATGTTACTATTTTCTTCTTTATAAAACATTTCTTTATTTAGAGTCATGAACGGATTGAGCGTGGGATGGATATTTTTATTAAGTTAAAGCTTGTTTTTTTTTTCTAAATGAAACAACTCTTTATATTATGTCATGCACACGATGTGTTATATCATGATCATAATGTTTGCTTATGTCAAGAATCAGTGTTCCTCGTGCTAATAACAATAAGTATTGCAAGTACAAGAATAGTTAATAATAATCTTGCTGAGATTCTTTGATGCCTGATCCATGAACTGAGTTTGTATTGTACACATAGAGGTCGAAAGAATCTCACTTCACTTCATGGAGTTTGTTACACTGTATAAACATGGAGAACATTATGGAGTTGAGATGATTTACTCAGATAAAAATTTTCCCTTGTTCGTTTTTTCAGTCGATTGAATGCATTTCTCTTGAGAGATGTAGGTTCGACTCCCACTTTGTGCAGAGTGAGGCACTGGTGGGCAATGATAGGAGACCCAGGGAAACCCGGGTTGGATCCTTGAGCCAAACGGGTTTTACTGGTAATTTCACTGTCGTGCCTACGGGCGGGTGGATTACCAGGTTTTCCCCGGAATTGGTAGTGGACTCGGGTTACTCTCGGAGTACTCCGTTTGTCCAGTGGGTGCCCCGAGAGTGCTCGGGATTGAGTTTGTTGGCCGTTCAAAAAAAATACTATGAAATCTGAAATTTGGAATTCACTGCGACTATTTTCCATTCAATGGATTAGCAAAAGGTGTGTGCGGGTATGACCCGTTTTGACCCATTTTGACCCATTTTAACAATTATCCTTTCTGCACGCAATGTGACAAATTGCCAACCCATCTGATCTGCTCATTCATTTTAATAAATGTGATAAACTATATACAATTTATTAGCCCAAAATACTAAGTCGAATATCTAAGTATGTATCCCTAGGGTTTCATCAAATGTTGATGAAAATACATGTTTGTTTATTAAATTTTCTTCATTTTATGTATGCAGGTTCACTCGAGTAGGAGAAAGACTCGTGTTTGAATACTATTTATATTTTGTCCCATTAAACTTGTTGACTATTTGTAGTTTCTATGATCTATATTTTTAAGTTTTAACTTTGTGGTTGTGTGTACGACTATTTTATGGATATGTCTGTTTTATTTTGCTATGTCTTTTATTTATAGGTTTAAATTAGTTGCTGATTTGTTGTACTTCGGAAGGTAGAACACAAACATAAATATAAATTAGGGAAAAAAAGTAGTTAGGTAAATTTGGTTGAATTGGTTTCTAACCGAAACCAAACCGAATTGAATTTGGTTTGGGTAACAAAATTTTGAAAACAACCAAATAAACTAAATAAACCGAACCGATGAACACCCCTATGCATATCTGACAATATTGATCGTTTTGAGAATAATAAGACATTTGCATCACAATTTGAATATTGCAAAAAGAAGCTTGAAATTGATCCACAATTTCAATGGAGATGTGACATCCTTTAGGTGCAACCGGCAAAGACTACATGAGATGAAACCAATGCCATACCATGCAAAAAATACACATGTCACAACTGTTATGGGTCATTTTCTGAGCGTACATATCTTGACTAATATCCTGCTTTTAATTGTTTATTTGTGACCAGGATACTGGACTGGGATATTGCTAACATCCTGAGCGATATCCTGAGGTTGATTGAATTAACCACGTGCAGGTTAAAGGCTGTGGGTTAATAACGGTCAAATGGACTTCTTCTCCTTAAGACTCGGGCGTATCTGTTATGTGAGAGACGTTGAACCCGAAAGACCAGGTCTACAACGTTCGAGTGGGGAATATTCGCCGGATCCCGGTTTATTTGGATAGTTTGTTAAACTTCTTTTACTATAAATAGATGGGGGCGGATCAGATTAAGGCACGCAACCTTCACACACACTTTCGCACACTTTTGCTCTCTAGCTCACTGCAAACACTATACACCAACACTTGTATTCGAATTACATTGTAACACCTAGTTGATCCGCACCACATCCTGCACTGTATCCTGATATTTGAAGTAATAGAAGAACAAGGCAGCTGCGATTGTCAGCTCCCGAGGTTTTGTGCCGGCGATCTAGATTGATCAAGGGATTTCCTCGTACATAACGTGTCCACCTTTACTTTTTCGCTCATCGTTTGATCATAGATACAGCTCTATATCCTGAGTCGTATCCTGAAACTGTTTTTACAATTAACTTGGATAAAATATTTTACACACATATTTCTAGCACACTACCTCACTTAACTAATTTGATCACTAAATTGCTTCGGTAATTTTTTACCAAAACAATTTGGTGCCCACCGTGGGGCAAGTGGTGCTATTTTTGCTAAAAACTTTAGTAAAATCATTACTCGATTTTCTTTTGTCCAAACTTTTTTCTAAATTGTTTTCAATGGCCTCGAGATCAAACATGAGCTCTTCCACCATGTCTGCTACAACCTCTGCAACAATTGGTTCGGTGCTTCCACTTCCTCCTCCAAGAATGCAAGCGTCATCACACGGAGCTGAAAGTCATGTAGCTCGGGATGTTATCCCCGCTCCCAGTACCCAGGGATCCGGTCCTGTTTTGGCATCTAATGATGAAATTTTGAATTTGTTTGGTAGTGTACAGGAACAGATGAGGTAGCAGCAGGAAACTAATCGGATGCTGATGAGAGAAATACAACTCTTGAAATCCGGCCCAAGCAGACCTGCTGAAGAAACTGTCACTCCTATACAGCCTAGGGCTTTGAACTTTAGTTCTGCAGTTTACACTGAGGATAACCGGGGGAACATCATCCCAAGCCATTCTCAGAATCATACCCCTGAGATACCCTCCTCGATCAGGATGTCAACTGTGAGGAGCTCAGGATATGCTTCGGGATATGGCCAGAATCCTCAGACCGGTAACGTGTCAAATAATAATATTCTTGCTACTAACAACAATGGGTCTTTGCAGGATGCAGGTATGACGTCAACATTTACTAGGGAGCTTCAGAAATTGAAGGACATGATATCCAGTGTACCTGGAGTGGTCCAGCCAATTCCGGAAGTATCTCAAGACAGCCACAGGATATCCCGCTTTGCATATCCTATCTGTGATGCTGAAATCCCAAAAATATTTCAGACCCCCAACATGAAACTGTATGATGGGACTACGGATCCTGAAGAGCATATTGCCCAGTATAGGGAAAGGATGGAAATCAATCCTATCCCCCCATATCTCAAGGAAGCATGCTTATGCAAGGGTTTCGGTTCTACCTTGACAGGATCAACCTTAAAATGGCTGTTGAATGTTCCTCCTCACTCAATTACTTCGTTTGCTCATTTGGTTAATTTATTTAATAGTCAATTTTCTTGTAGTCGGAGTTTTGAGAAACTAACCAGTGACTTTTACAGGATAACTCAAGGACCTCAGGAATCCTTGAGGGATTATGTGAACAAGTTCAGTCGAGAATCCTTGGATATCCCACATCTTGATGTTGCAACAGCTGTGCAGGCTTTTAAGATGGGGTTACAAAAGGATTCTCAGTTTTATCAGGATCTTGTAATGAATCCCTGCAGGAATCTCGATGAAGCTTGTAACAGGGCTTTGAGATATATCCGCTTGGAAGATGACAAAAATATGCAAGCGAGGATGAATTCTACCTCAACCTACGAATCAACCAATAGGAAATCAGAATCCTCGTATAAACCATATCGCTCCAAGCCATATGGTAGAAATGATAACAAGAAAGTGAATCCTGTTGAAGACGAGGATCCTGAAGAATATCCTGAATTATCTGAATACTGCTTTTCTGTTAATATACCTGAGTTAATGTATGCTATGCAGGGTTAGGAGACAAAGCTAGGTGGCCTCGAAAGAACCAGCAGAAAGCTGATTGGAAGGATAAATCCAAATGGTGTGCCTTCCATGAAGACTTCGGACATGTGACCGAGGATTGCATTGCTCTAAGGAAAGAAATAAGTTACCTGTTGAGCAAAGGGTATCTGAAGGATTTTCTGGGAAGAAAGAAGAATAAAGCGCAGGATCCTGAGAAGGATCCTGAACGAGCGGCATCACCCCCAGCAGATGCCAAAATAATTAACTTTATTTCAGGAGGGTCCGACATTTGTGGGACTTCGTATTCGGCGGCCAAGAGACATGCAAACAAAGCTAAGACTGAAAGGGGAGATAAACCAGCTAGGATGACTACCCTTACAACCGATAAAGTGATCACTTTCGATAGTGATGACAGGGATACTGTCCAGGATCCTCACCATGATGCTCTCGTAATAACATTATATGTTGCTAACCATTTTGTACGCAGGATATTGGTGGACAACGGTAGCTCTGTCAATATAATTCAGCTGGAAACATTGAAGAGGATGAACGTATCTCCGATAGACATTACTTCGAAGTCCACTGTGCTCGTTGGTTTCAGTGGAGAAGCTAGGAACACAGTGGGAGAAATAAAGTTACCGGTATATGTTGAAGGGGTCAACTCGATACAACGTTTCTGTGTGATGGACTCCCTATCCTGCTATAACATAATACTGGGCAGGCCATGGATCCATGATATGAAGGCTGTGCCATCGACTTATCATCAGTGCATCAAGATCCCTACCCCTTGGGGGGTTGTCAAGGTTGATAGTGATCAGCAGGAGGCGAAGGAATGCTACTCATCCTCGATGAAATCCTCAACTAAGCCTAATCCAGCATAGCAATTAAAGATGCGGGCCCAGGATATCATGGAGGCTTCTGAACAGGATGTAAAGAAAGTTATACTGGATCATGATAATCCTGATATCTCGGTGCTCGTAGGGACCAATATCCCTCAGGATATTGAAGAACGATTAACTAACTTTTTGAAACGCAGGATGTCGACATTTGCATGGAAGCATGAGGATATGACAGGTATATCCAAAGACATTATTACTCACAAGCTTGGAATTGATAGGTCGTTCAAGCCTGTTCAGCAAAAAAGAAGGAAGTTTGCTCCTGAACGAAATATAATCATCCAAGAGGAAGTTGAAAGATTGTTAAAGTCCAAAATGATCAGAGAAGTCAAGTTTCCAAGATGGTTGGCAAATGTGGTCGTAGTACAGAAGAAAAATGGGAAATGGAGAGTCTGTGTAGATTACACAGACTTGAATAAGGCCTGTCCTAAAGACCCATTCCCTCTTCCTCATATCGATGCAATGGTGGATGCTACTGCTGGGCATGAGATGTTAACATTCATGGACGCATCCTCAGGATTTCAGCAAATTCAAATGGAGCCTTCGGACCAGGAGGATACTGCCTTCATGACACCGACAGGTATTTATTGCTATACTGCTATGCCTTTTGGTTTGAAAAATGCAGGTGCAACATACCAGAGATTGGTGAACATGATGTTCAAAGATAAGTTGGGGGACACAATGGAGGTATACATCGATGATATGGTGGTGAAATCTAAAAAGGCTGAGGACCACCTCCAGGATATTAAGGGAGCGTTTGATATCCTGGATCAGTATAACATGAAGCTGAATCCTGCTAAGTGCCATTTCGGAGTGGGGGAAGGAAAGTTTCTAGGATATATGGTGACTAAAAGAGGAATAGAGGCAAGCCCGGAGCAGATTAAAGCTATCCTGGATATCAAATCACCTTCAAATATGAAGGATGTTCAACGGCTAACAGGGCGAGTTGCAGCATTGAACAGATTTATTTCAAGATCCTCGGAAAAATGCAAGGAATTTTATGATATCCTCAAGAAGAATAAGAAGTTCGAATGGGAAACAAAGCATGAAGCAGCCTTGCAGGATTTGAAGAGATATCTCAACTGCACCTCTATTGATGAAGCCTGAAAATGGTGAACCACTATCCCTATACCTCGCTGTATCAGGGAATGCTGTAAGTGCCGTTCTTATAAAGGACCATGAAGGTCAGCAATATCCTGTCTATTATGTTAGTAAAAGTTTACTAGATGCTGAAACTAGATATTCTCATCTAGAGAAATTGATATTAGCACTAGTTATGGCATCAACAAAACTTAGACATTATTTTGAGACACATAGGATTCATGTTAAAACTAATTATCCTGTTAAAAACGTGCTTAGGAAACCAGAGATGTCAGGTAGGATGGCCAAGTGGTCAGTAAAATTGAGTGCTTATGACTTAGTATATGAGCCTAGAAATGCCATAAAGTCTCAGGCTTTAGCTGACTTTGTGGCTGATTTCAATAGTGACATTTAAAATGAAGTAGATTTAGAAGTACAGCAGCTAGGAGAAAACTTAGAATGCTGGACATTATATACTGATGGTGCATCTAACATAAGAGGTGTAGGTTTAGGTATACTACTAAAATCGCCACAGGGGGACATATTACCCCAGGCTATTAGGTGTGAATTTCCTGCTATTAATAATGAGGCAGAATATGACGCTTTAATTGCAGGATTAGAGTTGGCTAAAAATATGAGTATCAAGAATTTGCAAGTATATGTTGACTCCTTGTTAATCACTAATCATTTTAATGGAACCTATGCAGTTAAAGGAGAGAAGTTAATCGAGTATCTCGAAATTCTCAAAAAATTAGTGTTTTGGTCAAAAATCAAGCAATGACAATGTAACCAAACTTTCTGTTGTGAGGTATGATGCTTGAATTGATGAACAACAATAAGGATCACTATGAAGTGTAATGAACAAATGACACGAAGATTTATACGGGGAAAAAGCCCTTGATCAAGAGTTGATCTCCGGCACAAAAAACCCCGGGTGATGGAAACTACCGATCACCAACTCAAATTAAACAAACAATCTGTTACAACTTCAGATGATAGCGAGCTAAGTACAAAGATCACTATAGTGTATTGTGTAGAAATGTATGGAAAATGCTAAGTGTTTTGTCGAGAGCCGGTGAGAGCGGTTGTATGAGTGTGTGTGTATCCAAAAATAGCTAAGTGTCTCTAAAATAGCTCGCTACCCCTTTAAAAATAGAAAATATCAAGCCTAACTAACATTCCGCAAATGGTGCAAGTCCTCCATGACTCCACAACGTCCATATATGACCAAGCACGTGTGGAATAGACTGAGAATATTCTCCAGGAATGTCGCCAAGACTAAGTCCAAGTTGATATTCCTGCAAAACATTTACGAATTCAAAGTAGACAATCGTTAATACAGGGATCCTTATAGTGATCCATGATCCTGATCCTGCAACACTTCTGAGGATCACTGCTTCAGACAGAATTGAGGATCACTAAATCCAACAGTAAATAAGGATCACTGGTCATTTAGAAATCCACCCCTAACAATTGCCCCCAAAATATAAGGAGTAAATATGTAAATAAATGAGTTATATTTTGTCGATCTTATCCGCATTTAACCAACGGATAACTAGCCGTTATAAGTGGACTAGCCGTTACGATCATGACGTCAGTGAGATGACTACCCTGCAGAATCATCATTATAAATAAGAGTTAGAGATAGGGATCATTTCACATTTAAGTTCAAGAGAACTCCCTTTAAATTCTGCTTCGACAATCAAACAGGTAACTCTTTTCCTTTCTCCTTTCTCATATTCTACTCTTCTTTCTTTACCATCATCTCGTTCAAAAATGATGCTCCGAAGCTCACCGGGCAAGGATCACAAGAAGAACAGCCCCTTAAAAAGTCAAGGGATCATCAAAGATTCCGCAAAAGAACGTTGTTGTTTCACCGATGCACAAATTGATAGAATCCGCCACTATTTTCCAGCAAATACTGTTATCAGATCCTTTGATCCCACTGCTCTTAGTGACAACATCTCTGAAACTTGGGTAGCTTTCCCAGTTACACCTTTCACCATAGGATACACCTATCCTTTTCCAGACTTTACCCAATCCTTTTTCTCCCTTACCGGCATCTGCTACATCCAAGCTATGCCGATGATCTGGGGGGTCCTATATACCCTTGAAAGGATCATCGAGCAGGAAGGAATTGACCTAGGAATGTCGGAGTTGGCTGAGATGTATGATCTCACAACGTTTGGATCCCATCGATATTTGTTCAAACGTAAACCCGGAGAAGAACATCCCATCTTTAAGGCTACTAAAAACGATACCAACTGGAAACGGCGGTTCTTCTTCGTCAGAAGGGATTCTATCCCGGATGGAAAGGATTTGCCAAAGAAATGGAGCACTCATGGTAGGATAGGAGGATCCTTAGAAGGATCACTAAGTAAGCTCATTCTGATAATGATTACTAATATGTTTTTGTTTCTTTTTGTACAGCTATCACATTCTCACATATTATTCCTTCAGCTGCCACCAAGGGGAGACTTGCTGCCTTTAGAAAGCTTGATCCTGAAACAAGATCATTCAAGACAATCACCCAGGATTCACAAGAGGTATCCTCAGGCTCTGTCACCATGTCAAGTAAGTATCCTGTTCTTTTTATATTCAAATGTTTAAATAAATAGTTATATATGAATAGAATTAGGACACTTATCTGTTTTGGGTGTGTAGGCGCTGGAAAATCATCAAGATCCGCTTCCAAATTTAGTGTCAATGAGCTTGACACCGTCCGATCCTCCAAGAAGAAGCTTCCTGCCAGCCCAACTGCTTCGATCCCCAAGGCACCCGCTAAAGGAAGGGGTGGCAAGAAAAGAAAAGCCTCCGAAGCTGAGGATCTGCAAGGTCTGCCCCTGATCCGCCACCAGTTCCTTGAATACTTCAACGAGGTAAGGATCCTTGTCCCTGGTTTAGGTATCCAGCTTATTTGAGGATCACTTGTTCTTAAACTGTTCTTTATCTTCTTTGCAGAAATTTGCTGAGATTGAAGACTACGTTGGGCACGTCGAGGAGCAGGACAAGAAGATTACCGACCTCCAACAAGTCGCATTGCTTAAGGATCTCAAGATTGCTGACCTCCAAAAAGATCTCAAAGATGCCAAAGCTCAGACAGCTACAATCCTGATTAATTTTGATTATGAGAAGAGCGAGATCACGGAGGATGCTAAAGTCTCCGCTGCCATAGCCATGTACAAGACCAAGCTACAAATGGCCCAAGAAGCTCAGGATCCTGCCTTTGACAGGAGCAACTGGGATGTGGAAGGCTGGAAGGCAAGGCTGGCTGAACTGGATGACGAGGAGGAGGCTGAGGAGGTTCTGGCAATTGAGGCTAGTGGTAGTGGCAAGGATCATGGTGGTGAAGCTAGTGGAGCTGGAGATGGTGATGCAGCGAAGGTGTAGGCTGCAACAATGGGCGATGATGGACATTTCTAGACGTAGCCGGAGCCCATTTTTTTAGTTTGGTTATGGTTTTTTTGTTTTGATGATGTTTTGATAAACAATGGTTGGTCTGTACTTGAACAATAGTAATTAGGGTTGAGGATCATGGATGATCCTTTGAACAATAGGTAGGATTACAAATGGTGGAGGGATCCTCTGTTTGGGGGATGAAGCCATTGTGATCCTGCCGTCTTTAATTTCCTGCACTTGTTAGACCTACAAACAATGGACACCCTTTGCCAACCCATGTGGACGGGCCACGTTTTGCTGGTAGAAACGTGGGTTGGCAATTTTGACAACCTTAAAAGGGTTTAAGCTTTTGTGAATAAAATGACTTTAACTTTTTGGCTATATCCTGTGTTGATATCCTTATTGTTATTTTATTTTTCAATCTATTGTGATGTTCATGTCGTTTAAACTTATCAAGTAAGGAAAAAATTTAAAAAATATCCCTTAAGAGTTAAGGATATGATCAAGGATCACATAAAAAATAATTTAAGGATCATAATTTCAGTTGTCTAAGGATAAGTGTCACTTAAATACATAATGAATAAAATCAAAACAGTTTAGGATCATACCTGAGAACCCAAGTTAGGATCCTATCCTTCAACACTTAAAATTAGGATAACCCAAGATACAAACCTTAGTTGAAAGTAAGGGTCAAGAATCTTTGGCCATTTATCTTCACAAACCTGAAATAAGATATTACTTGGAACTGAGCCAATATAAGATGAATGTTAGTGACTGGGGACAAGCCCAACAATTCTGGGGACAAGCCCAATATACTAGGGACAAGCCCAAAGGATAACTGGGGACAAGCCCAAAGGATAACTGGGGACAAGCCCAAAGGATAACTGGGGACAAGCCCAAAGGATCGTATGTAAACTGGAGTATGGCCCTTACTGGCGACTATCCAAACTTAGTGACATGAAAATGCCAAAACCTTAGCTAACGTGAAAACGTTAGAAACCTTAGGAACGGATGTATGGTACGTCTACCATTATACGTAGGATCCTGAATATAGCCAGTACAACGAAATTGTCAGCCCCTAAAGCGGGCACTGGTCCCATTGCCATGAACTATACCAGGATCATCGTGCGCTACTGGCGAAACTGGGGACAGGCCCAAACTGGGGACTAGCCCAAACAACTGGATACTTCTGTGGATACTCAACGCTTAGTTAAAGATACCTGAACCTTCAAAACTCAGAATCAAGTGAAAGGAGGATAAAGGACGCAGGATCCTTATCCTTGTAAGAATGAAAAGAATGAAATAGTTTAAGATTGGAATGTTACCGAAAAGAGGATCATCTGTCAGCGGGGATCCTTCAAGGATACTTGTCTGGTAAGGATCATGGATCATGATCACATGAAATATTTCTTCAAATGGACAGCATTCCAAGCTCTAGGTAGCAAATCACCCTCCATTGTTAGCAATCGATATGCCCCCTTTCCTGCTTCAGCTTCAATCAAATAGGGTCCTTCCCACTTTGGTGCTAGCTTTCCATCAGCAGGATTGGTGGTGTTTTGAAATGCTTTCCTTAATACCATATCCCCAACTTGGAATTTCCTGAGCCTGACATTTTTGTTGTAAGCTCCAGCCATCCTTTGTTGATAACTGGTCATCCTTATCCTTGCTAAATCCCTGATTTCTTCTATAGTATCCAAGTCTTGAATCAAGTTTTCAGCATTTTCTTCATGATCACGAACGCTTGTTCTTGCAGTTGGAACCACCATCTATGTAGGGATAACTGAGTCTGCCCCAAATACCAAAGAAAATGGAGTTTGGCATGTAGCATTCTTGGGAGTTGTTCTATCAGCCCACAGCACATAAGGTAGTTCTTGTTTTGGTCAAAAAATCTGATGAGGATATTGCAACCAAACTCTCTGTTACGGGGGTATGATGCTTGAAATGTAGAACAATGACAAGGATAACTTCAATGTAAATTGCACAAATGACACAAGGATTTATACGGGGAAAAAGCCCTTGATCAAGAGTTGATCTCCGGCACAAAAAACCCCGGGTGATGGAAACTACCGATCACCAAGCTCAAATAAATGAATAAATGTTTACAACTTCGGATAGTAACGAGCTAGGTACAAGGATCACTATCGTGAAATGTGTAAAAGTGAGTGAAAACGAATGAATGTTCGTCGAGAGCTTCAAGTGTGCGAGTATATGAGTGTGTGTAGCTGAAAAATGGCTAAGTCCTCTAATTCTAGCTCGTTACCCCTTTTAAAATAGAAGTTAACTACAATAACTAACTATCCGACTTTTGTGCCAAGCTCCCACATTCTCCACAACGTCCATTTTTGGTCAATCGTGTGTGAAATGCCCGTGGAATATTCCTTAGTACCGTTGCCAAGACCAAGTCAAGCTTGTTACTCCTGCGAAGTAATACAAAACACAAATAAACAATCGTCAGTACGAGGATCCTTAAAGTGATCCATGATCCTGATCCTGAAGCTCTTCTGAGGATCACTATCTGTCACAGAAGTAAGGATCATTAATTAGGATAACGAATAAGGATCACAAATTGTTAGAAAATCCTCCCCTAACAATTGCCCCCAAAATATAAGGAGTGATATGTAAAATGAGCGAGTTATGTTTTCTTGATCTTATCCGCAACTAACTATCGTAAATATAGCCGTTATTGTTGAACTATCCGTTGCAATCGTGACGTCACAGAAGTGACAACCCTGCACGATCATGATTATAAATAGGAGATAGAGATAGGATCAAATGCGTTTAAATTTTCAGAGAGACTCCCTTTATAACTGCATTCCGAAGACAATCAGGTACTCTCTCTCTTCATCTTCTTCCCTCTCTTGCTCTGTTTTCATCTCTTTCCATCAAAGATGTTGCTCCGAAATTCCCCAGCCAAGGATCACTCGAAGAATAGCCCTCCGAAAAGCCAGGGGATCATTGAAGACTCCATTAAAGAACGCTGCTGTTTCAATGATGCTCAGATCGATAGGATCCGCCACTGCTTCCCGGCGAACACCGAGTTTAGGCCTTTTGACCCCAATGCCCTGAGTGATCATATCTCTGACAAGTGGGTTGCTTTCCCCGTCACTCCGTTCACCATAGGCTATACATATCCTTTTCCAGCCTTCACCCAATCTTTCTTTTCCCTAACCGGCATCTCTTATATCCAAGCCATGCCGATGATTTGGAGGGTTTTGTACACCCTTGAAAGGATCATCGAGCAGGAAGGTATAGACCTAGGAATGTCACAGCTGGGAGAGCTGTATGATCTTACTACCTTTGGTTCTCATCGCTATTTGTTTAAACGTAAACCCGGTGAGGAACATCCGATCTTCAAAGCCACCAAGAACGATGCTAATTGGAAGCGGCGTTTCTTTTTTATCAAGAGAGATTCCATTGAGGATGGAAAGGATCTACCCAAGAAATGGGCTACCCATGGTAGGGTGGAGGATCCTGAGAAGGATCACCAGGAACTTTCTTTTGATGTAAGGATAACTTATATTTTTGCTTTCTTGTTATGCAGCTATCACCGTCTCACACCTCAGATTGTCCCCTGCTGCTAAGGAGAGGCTCCTTGCTTTCAAGAAACTTGATCCTGAGACAAGATCTTTTAAGACAACAACCCAAGATTCACAGGAGGTATCCTCAGGCTCTGTCACGATGTCAAGTAAGTATCCTTGTTTAAAATTTAAATAAATAGTGAAATATAAATTAAGAAAAGATACTTATCTTGTTTTGGTTGTGTAGGTGCTGGAAAATCCACCAAGTCTGCTTCAAAGTTCAATGTCGCTGATCTCACTACTGTCAGATCCTCCAAGAGAAAAGCTCCTACCAGTCTGACAGCTTCGGTTCCCAAGGCACCCCTCAAAGGAAAGGCAATCAAGAAGAGAAAAGCCTCTGAAGCTGAGGATCTGCAGGGTCTGCCTCTGATCCGTCATCAATTCCTCGAGTACTTTAATGAGGTAAGGATCACTGTCTCTGCTCGCATATCCTGTTGACATATCCTGCTGATATATCCTGCTGATTTGAGGATCACTTAATCCTGACCTTATCCTTTATCCCTTTTGCAGAAATTCTCTGAGATTGAGGATTATGTTGGCCACGTTGAGGATCAGGATAAGAAGATTGCCGACCTCCAGCAGGTTGCAGTGCTTAAGGACCTTGCAATTGCTGATCTTCAGAAGGAAGTCCGGGATGCCAAACAGGAGACGGCCAAGGTGCTGATCAATGTTGACTATGAGAAACGTGAGATCACCGAAGACGCCAAAGTCTCTGCCGCCATAACAATGTACAAGACCAAGCTGCAAATGGCCTTGGAAGCTCAGGATCCTGCTTTTGACAAGAGCACCTGGGATGTTGAAGGCTGGAAGGCAAGGCTGGCTGAACTGGACGATGAAGAGGCTGAGGAGGTTGAAGAGATCCTGACGATTGAAGCTGGAGGCAAAGGTGAAGGTGGTGAAACAAGTGGAGCTGGAGGTGATAATGCAGCGAAGGTTTAGGCTGCATGATTGGGCGATGATGGACATTCTTAGACGCAGCCGGAGCCCAATTTTTAAACTTGGTAGTAGCTTTTTGTGGTTGTCATGTTGAACAATTTAATGGTTTGTACTTGAACAATAGTTTTTAGGATTAAGGATCATGTATGATCCTTTGGACAATAGGTAGGATTGCAATTGGTGGAGGGATCCTCTGTTTGGGGGATGAAGCCATTGTAATCCTGCCACCTTTATATTCCTGCACTATCTTTGAACTTATTATCATGGACACCCTTTACCTACCCCAGCGGACGGGCCACGTTTTGCTGGTAGATGCTCGGGTAGGTAATTTTGACAACCTTTTAAGGGTTAGTCTTTTGTTAATAAATAAAATCTTAACCTTTTGTCGCTTATCTCGTATTGTTATCCTTTTATTTCTTTAACTCTCCTTTGTTTTGATGCACATTTATTGAATGAACAATTTAGAACAAGTCAGATTGAAAATGTTTAGAGCATGATCCACGATCAAATATCCTATAGTTAGGGAATCCCAAAAAGCAATATATTTTAAGGATCACAAGTCTAGTTTTCAAACTTTAAGGGTTATTCAAATAAATAATGAATAGAATTAAAAATAGTTAAGGATCATACCTGAGGATCCAAGTTAGGATCCTAACCATAATAAGGATAACTGTAAGATAAACCTTAGAAAGAAGTAAGGATCAAGGATCCCTAGTTGCTTATCTTCAAGGACCTTAGAAAGAAGTAAGGATCAAGGATCCCTAGTTGCTTATCTTCAAGGACCTGAAATAAATCATAACTTGGGACTAAACCAATATAAGATAAGAGTTAGCAACTGGGGACAAGCCCAAGGATAACTGGGGACAAGCCCAAGGATCGTATGTAAACTGGAGTATGGCCCTAACTGGCGACTATCCAAACTTGGTGACATGAAAATGCCAAAACCTTAGCTAACGTGAAAACGTTAGAAACCTTAGCTAACGTGAAAACGTTAGAAACCTTAAGAACGGATGTATGGTACGTCTACCATTATACGTAGGATCCTAGGCATAGCCAGTACAATGGAATTATCAGCCCCTAAAACGAGTACTGGTCCCACTGCCTTGAACTATACCAGGATCATCGTGCGCTACAGGCGGAACTGGGGTCAAGCCCAAATAACTGGGGTTAAACCCAAGGAACGGATTGCTTCAGCGGATAACCAGTGTTATGCTAAGGATACCTAAGTAAGGATCACCGATACTTTGAGGATCCTTTTAGGATCATCTGTGCCATGAGGATCCTGCTCACATGAAATATTTCTTCAAGTGGACAGCATTCCAAGCTCTTGGTAGCAAATCACCTTCCATGGTTAGCAATCTATATGCCTCATTTCCTGCTTCAGCTTCAATTAAATAAGGGCCTTCCCATTTTGGAGCCAATTTTCCATTAGCAGGATTGGTGGTATTTTGGAATGCTTTCCTTAATACCATATCTCCAACTTGAAACCTCCTGATCCTGACATTTTTGTTGTAAGCACCAGCCATTCTTTGTTGATAACTGGCCATCCTTATCCTAGCCATATCCCTGATTTCTTCAATAGTATCCAGGTCTTGAGCTAAGTTCTCATTATTCTCCTCAGGATCATGGGTACTTGTTCTAGCAGTTGGAACCACCATTTCTGTTGGGATCACTGATTCTGCCCCAAATACCAAAGAGAATGGCGTTTGACCAGTAGCATTCTTAGGGGTTGTCCTATCAGCCCAAAGCACATAGGGTAGTTCTTCGGCCCATTTCCCTTTCTTGGATCCAAGCTTCTTCTTCAAATTGTTGATGATGATCTTGTTGGATGATTCTGCTTGGCCATTAGCTTGTGGGTGGACTGGTGTTGATGTTATCATCTTAATCCCCCAGCTGTCACAAAAGTTAGTGGTTCTGCCCCCAATAAATTGGGAACCATTATCACATATAATCTCAGAAGGAATTCCAAATCTCGTTATAATATTTCTTTTAATGAAGGATATAACTTCCTTTTCTCTGACTTGGGCAAAAGCTTCAGCCTCTATCCACTTGGAGAAGTAATCAGTCATAGCTAACATGAATACTTTTCCACCAGGTGCCTTAGGGAGCTTACCAACTATATCCATACCCCATCTCATAAATGGCCAAGAGGAAGATATAGGATGCAATAACTCAGCTGGTTGATGAAGGATATTGCTGTGTCTCTGACAAGGATCACATCTTTTAGCATACTCCACAGCATCTCTCTTCATGGTTGGCCAGTAGTATCCTGTCCTCAGGATCCTTGAGAATAACGCCCTGCCCCCAGTGTGGTTTCCACAATCTCCTTCATGGAAGTCTTTTAAAACTTCTTGGATTTCAGGATCCTCAATGCATCTCAAGTATGGTCCTGCAAGAGATCGTCTATACAACATACTATTTAAAATTGTGAATTGAGATACCTTAGATTTGAAAGCCCTAGGGTTTTCTCCTGTAGGAATCTCTCCATGTTGTAAGTATCTCATAATTGGTGAGATCCATGATCCTGATCCTGAATGGGATTGAGTATCCTCACAAGGGATAATTGCAGAATCATTTCCTATCTCCATAGCCTCGTGATCCTCGATAGCCGGGGTCAGGACATGGATAATAGGGATCTTGATATCCTCCGGGATCTTCAAGGATGATCCTAAGTTAGCCAATGCATCAGCCTCTGTATTTTCTTCCCTTGGTACCTGCGTCAAACTAAAGGAAACAAAAGAGAGTGCCAAACTTTTGACTATCTCTAAATATTTGGTTAGCTTTTCACCTTTAACAGCGTAGGATCCATTAAAGTGGTTTGTAATTAACAATGAATCTACATGTACCTCAAGATACCTGATCCCCATATGCTTTGCAATTTGCAAACCAGCAATTAAGGCTTCATATTCAGCCTCATTGTTAGTGGTTTGGAACTCACAAGCTATAGAGTGGGGTATTATGTCCCCCTGTGGCGATTTTAGTAGTATTCCAAGCCCTGTGCCTTTGACATTTGAGGATCCATCAGTATAGAGTATCCAAGGATCCTTGGTCTCTTCTAGCTGTTGGACTTCTAACTCAGCTTCTTCTTGTAAATCACTACTGAAATCAGCCACAAAGTCAGCTAATGCTTGGGATTTGATGGCTGTCCTAGGCTCATATCTTATATCATATGCACTTAGCTTCACTGCCCACTTAGCCATCCTTCCTGACATCTCTGGTTTCCTGAGGACATTCTTAATTGGAAAATTAGTTTTAACAACAATAACATGAGTTTCAAAATAATGTCTCAACTTAGTAGATGCCATTATTAATGCAAGAATAAGCTTTTCAAGGTGTGAATACCTGGATTCGGCATCAAGTAAACTTTTACTTACATAGTAGACAGGATGTTGTGTACCTTCATGATCCTTAACAAGGACCGCACTTACTGCTTTTGAGGATACTGCAATATACAAGGATAGCACATCGCCTTTTTCTGGCTTCATCAAGGCTGGGGCTGAGGATAGGTAATCTTTGAGGGCTCTTAAAGCATTTTCATGCTTCTCAGTCCACTCAAATTTCTTGTTCTTCCTTAGGATATCATAGAATTCTTTGCATTTCTCTGAGGATTTGGATATAAATCTGTTCAAAGCTGCTATCCTGCCTGTTAGCCTTTGAACATCCTTAGCAATGGCCAGAGATTTGATGTTCACTATTGCTTTGATTTGTTCCGGGCTAGCTTCAATGCCTCTCTTTGTCACCATATATCCTAAGAATTTACCTGCTTTAACACCAAAGTGACATTTTGAAGGATTAAGTTTCATGTTATATTTATCAAGGATATTGAATGCTTCCTCCAAGTCTCTTAGGTGATCCTCAGCTTTTAAGGATTTTACCACCATATCATCTATGTAAACCTCCATAGTTTGTCCAATCTGATCCTTGAACATCATATTCACCAGCCTTTGATATGTTGCACCTGCATTTCTTAATCCGAACGGCATAGCAATATAGCAGTATATACCAGTTGGAGTCATGAAGGCTGTATCCTCTTGGTCGGATGGTTCCATTTGGATTTGTTGAAATCCAGATGAAGCATCCATAAAAGTTAACAGTTCATGACCCGCAGTTGCATCCACCATGGAGTCAATGTGGGGTAATGGGAAAGGATCCTTGGGACATGCCTTATTTAGATCGGTAAAATCGACACATACCCTCCATTCTCAGCATTCTCAGCATTCTCAGCATTCTCCATTCTCAGCATTCGCAGCATTCTCAGCATTCTTCTGGGATCCAGAAGGTGGTGGAGGCAAAGAGGGAACGCCTTGAGAAGAAGTGAATGAGGGCATCAAATTTGAAGCATTCTTCGCTGAGGAAGCCATTTGCTTGGTTGTAGTGAACTAAAATGAGCACAGAAATGCGAATTTTTCTAAGGACGAAGCACCAATTGCCCCACGGTGGGCGCCAAACTGTTTTGGTCAAAAAATCTGATGAGGATATTGCAACCAAACTCTCTGTTACGAGGGTATGATGCTTGAAATGTAGAACAATGACAAGGATAACTTCAATGTAAATTGCACAAATGACACAAGGATTTATACGGGGAAAAAGCCCTTGATCAAGAGTTGATCTCCGGCACAAAAAACCCCGGGTGATGGAAACTACCGATCACCAAGCTCAAATAAATGAATAAATGTTTACAACTTTGGATAGTAACGAGCTAGGTACAAGGATCACTATCGTGAAATGTGTAAAAGTGAGTGAAAACGAATGAATGTTCGTCGAGAGCTTCAAGTGTGCGAGTATATGAGTGTGTGTAGCTGAAAAATGGCTAAGTCCTCTAATTCTAGCTCGTTACCCCTTTTAAAATAGAAGTTAACTACAATAACTAACTATCCGACTTTTGTGCCAAGCTCCCACGTTCTCCACAACGTCCATTTTTGGTCAATCGTGTGCGAAATGCCCGTGGAATATTCCTTAGTACCGTTGCCAAGACCAAGTCAAGCTTGTTACTCCTGCGAAGTAATACAAAACACAAATAAACAATCGTCAGTACGAGGATCCTTAAAGTGATCCATGATCCTGATCCTGAAGCTCTTCTGAGGATCACTATCTGTCACAGAAGTAAGGATCATTAATTAGGATAACGAATAAGGATCACAAATTGTTAGAAAATCCTCCCCTAACAGTTCTTCTGCCCATTTTCCTTTCTTGGATCCAAGCTTCTTCTTCAAATTATTGATGATGATCTTGTTGGATGATTCTGCCTGACCATTAGCTTGTGGATGGACTGGTGTTAATGTTATCATCTTAATTCCCCAACTGTCACAAAAGTTAGTGGTTCTACTCCCAATAAATTGGGATCCATTATCACAAATAATTTCAGAAGGGATGCCAAATCTAGTAATAATATTTCTTTTAATAAAGGATATAACTTCCTTTTCTCTGACTTGAGCAAAGGCTTCAGCCTCTATCCACTTAGAGAAGTAATCAGTCATAGCAAGCATGAATACTTTTCCACCTGGTGCCTAGGAAGCTTTCCAACTATATCCATTCCCCATCTCATGAATGGCCAAGAAGAAGATATAGGATGCAAGAGCTCTGCTGGTTGGTGAAGGATATTACTATGCCTCTGACAAGGATCACACTTCTTGGCATACTCCACAGCGTCCTTCTTCATGGTGGGCCAATAGTATCCTGTTCTCAGGATCCTTGAGAATAATGCCCTGCCCCCAGTGTGGTTTCCACAATCTCCTTCATGGAAATCCTTTAGGACTTCTTGAATTTCAGGATCCTCAATGCATCTCAAATATGGTCCTGCAAGAGATCATTTATACAACATATTATTTAATATTGTAAATTGAGATACCTTAATTTTAAAATCCCTTGGGTTTTCTCCTGTAGGAATTTCTCCATGTTGTATGTATCTCATGATTGGGAGTATTCATGATCCTGAATGAGATTGGGTATCATCACTAGGGATGATTGCAGAATCTTCTCCTATCTCCATAGCTACATGATCCTTGATAGCAGGGGTCAGGATATGGATAATAGGGATCTTAATATCCTCAGGAATCTTCAAAGATGATCCTAGATTGGCTAATGCATCAGCTTCTGCATTCTCTTCCCTTGGTACCTGTGTCAAACTAAAGGATACAAAAGAGAGTGCCAATTCTTTGACTATCTCCAAATATTTGATTAGCTTTTCGCCTTTAACAGCGTAGGATCCATTAAAGTGATTAGTGATCAATAAAGAATCTACATGTACCTCAAGATACCTGATGCTCATATGCTTTGCAATTTGCAAACCAGCTATCAAGGCTTCATATTCAGCCTCATTGTTGGTAGTTTGAAATTCACAAGCTATGGAGTGGGGTATTATGTCCCCCTGTGGCGATTTTAGTAGTATTCCAAGCCCTGTTCCATTCACATTGGAGGATCCATCAGTAAACAGTATCCAAGGATCCTTGGTTTCTTCAAGCTGTTGGACTTCTAGTTCAGCTTCCTTTTGCAAATCACTACTGAAATCTGCCACAAAGTCAGCTAATGCTTGGGATTTAATGGCTGTCCTAGGCTCATATCTTATATCATATGCACTCAACTTCATTGCCCACTTAGCCATCCTTCCTGACATTTCAGGTTTCCTGAGAACATTCTTAATTGGGAAATTAGTTTTAACAATAATGGCATGAGTCTCAAAATAATGTCTTAATTTAGTAGATGCCATAATTAATGCAAGGATAAGTTTTTCTAAATGTGAATACCTGGATTTAGCATCAAGTAAGCTCTTACTTACATAATAAACAGGATGTTGTGTACCTTGGTGATCCTTAACAAGGACAGCACTTACTGCTTTTGAGGATACCGCCAAATATAAGGATAACACATCTCCCTTTTTCTGGTTTCATTAAGGCTGGGGCTGAGGATAGGTAATCTTTAAGAGCTTTAAGGGCACTTTCATGCTTCTCAGTCCATTCAAATTTCTTGTTTTTCCTCAGGATGTCATAGAACTCCTTGCACTTTTCTGAGGATTTGGATATGAATCTGTTCAAGGCTGCGATCCTGCCAGTCAACCTTTGCACATCCTTAGCATTGGCAGGAGATTTGATATTCACGATAGCCTTAATTTGCTCTGGACTTGCTTCAATGCCCCTCTTTGTTACCATATATCCTAAGATTTACCTGCCTTTACACCAAAATGACACTTAGACGGATTTAGTTTCATATTAAATTTATCAAGGATATTGAATGCTTCCTCCAAGTCTTTAAGGTGATCCTCAGCTCTTTTGGACTTAACCACCATGTCATCAATATAGACTTCCATAGTGTATCCAATTTGTTCCTTGAACATCATATTGACAAGCCTTTGGTAAGTAGCACCTGCATTCCTTAATCCAAATGGCATAGCAATATAACAGTATATACCAGTTGGGGTCATAAAGGCTGTATCCTCTTGATCAGATGGTTCCATCTGAATTTGTTGAAATCCAGATGAAGCATCCATAAAAGTTAACAACTCATGACCCGCGGTAGCATCCACCATGGAGTCAATGTGGGGTAATGGGAAAGGACCTTGTTTAAATCTGTAAAATCGACACATACCCTCCACTTTCCATTTTTCTTTTGAACAACAACCACATTGGCTAACCATCTTGGATACTTAACCTCTCTAATCATACCTGCTCGAAGTAGCTTATCTACCTCTTCCTGGATAATAGCATTTCTTTCAGGTGCAAACTTCCTCCTCTTTTGATGAATTGGCTTGAATGACCTGTCAATGCCAAGTTTGTGAGTAATTATATCCTTAGATATACCTGTCATGTCTTCATGTTTACAGGCAAAGGTGGTCTTCCTTCTTTTGAGAAAGGATACTAGCTCTTGTTCAATATCGCTAAGGATCCCTGACCCTATGAAGATCTTGGATTCAGGATCATCAGGATCCATGAGGATTTCTTTCAAATCCTGTTCTCTTGCCTCCAAGACGTCTCTTGAAGGATACTTTAATTGCTATTGCTCCCTTGGTCTTGAGGCTGGTTTCATTGATGAGGTATAGCAATTCTTAGCCTCCTGTTGATCACTCTCAATTTTCACCACTCCCCATGGACTTGGAAGCTTTACACACTGATGATAGGTGGATGGAACTGCCTTCATATCATGTATCCATGGCCTGCCAAGGATAACGTTACAACACGATAAGCAATCAATAACACAAAACTTTTGATAAGAATGTAATCCTTCAATATAGATTGGGAGTTTGATGTCCCCCAATGTATTCTTTGTTTCTCCACCGAATCCCACAAGTACTGAGGATCTTGGGATAATATCGGACTCTGGGATATTCATTTTCTTGAGAACATCCAGCTGAATGATGTTCACAGAGCTTCCTCCATCTATAAGGATCCTGCGAACAAAGTGGTTAGAAATAAACAATGTAATTACGAGACCGTCATGGTGAGGATCCTGGATGTCAACACGATCATCCTCATCAAAAGTAATGACTTTATCCTGGGTGACAACGGAGGTCCTGACGGGTCTGTCTCCATTATCCATCTTGGTTTCCTTAGCGTGTCTTTTTGCTGCTGAGAAGGATGTACCACAGATGTCTGATCCACCGGATATGAAATTTATGACTTGTGCATCTGCCGGAGGAGCAGGAGCCCTTTCCGGGATCCTTTCAGGATCCTGGGTTCTTGACTTCTTTCGTCCCAAGAGTTCCTTTAAATTCCCCTTGCTCAACAAATAACCAATCTCCTTTCTAAATGCAATACATTCTTCAGTGAGATGCCCAAAATCCTCATGATATGCACACCACTTGGATTTATCCTTTATAGCAGCTGGTTTATCACTTTTCCTTGGCCACCTAGCTTTCTCACCTAGATTCTGCATTGCAAGGATTAGTTCATTGTTATCAACAGAGAAACAATATTCAGAAATAGGAGGATAATTCTCATCATCCTCTTCTTGTTCCACTGCGTGCACATTCTGGTTATCAGATCTGTTATAGGACTTGGATTTGTTGTTCCTAAAGTAGGATCCTTGCTTATCCTGTTTTGAGGATCCTGTCAATCTGTCCTGGATCCTTTTGTCATCCTCTAGGCGGATGAACCTAAGGGCCCTAGTCCTTACTTCATCAAGATTCCTGCAAGGTGTCATAACAAGATCATCATAGAATAATGAATCCCTAAGCAATCCCATTTTAAAGGCTTCAACAGCCGTAGCTATATCCAAATTGGGAATATCTAAGGATTCTTTACTAAACTTAGTGATATAATCTCTAAGTGATTCATTTTGACCTTGTGTTACCCTATATAGATCACTAGTTAATCGTTCAAACTTTCTGCTACAAGAGAATTGACTATTGAACAAGTTAACTAAATTAGCAAATGAAGTAATAGAGTAAGGGGGAAGACTTAGCAGCCATTTAAGAGCAGATCCTGTAAGTGTGGATCCAAATCCCTTGCATAGACATGCTTCTTTCAACCTTTCCGGAATTGGATTGATCTCCATCCTCTCCCTGTATTGAGCTACATGCTCTTCTGGATCCGTTGAACCATCATATAGCTTCATTGATGGTATCTGGAATCTTTTAGGTATCTCAGCATCACACAAAGGTGGTGCAAAATGAGATATCCTATGGCTACCATCCGCAATCTCAGGAATGGGTTTAACAACTCCTGGTACACTGGATATCATATCCTTAAGCTTCTGCAGTTCCCTAGCCATGGCCTGATTGATACCTATATCCTGCATAAAGCCATGGTTAGTGTTATATAAATTATTAAAAGTGTTACCTCCCACAGGATTCGAGTTTGGAATTGCGGATGTGAATCCATCTTGTCGAGACTCTGGCATGATTGAAGGACCAGAGGAGGCAATGGTCTGCATTGGTATGAAGTCTCCTTGATGGACGTCTGAGTTCTGAGGTTGCATATTTCTCGAGGATCCTTGATTTTGAAGGGGGTTGGATCCTTGGAATTGCGATGATCCTTGAACCTGAAAGGATCCTGGGACCAGGGAGGATCCTTGAACAAGGGAGAATCCTGGGACCAGAGAGGATCCTTGGACCTGGGAGGATCCTCGGACCTGGGAGGATCCTTGTACCGCATGCATTCCCACATATCCTCCTGACGTGAAGTATCCCTGATGCTGAGAAGAGGATCCTAATGGTTGAGAAGAGGATCCCTGAGGCTGGAAGCAAGAGCCAAATGCCTGACTCATTGTTGTTGTCCCATAACGCCTTCCTGATAGTTCACCCAAGTATTGCACGTCCGGAACTGCTGAGTATTATGAGGTTATGACCGGAGTGTCGAAGTTCAGCGATCTTGGCATCAGAGGGGAGTTATCCTCCACCGATTTCTTCTGTTTCTTGATTTCATCGATCTCCCGGAGGATCCTTTCGTTGGTCTTATCCTGCTCTTGTGCATGATTCCTCATCTGCAAAATCAAGGCATAGAGATCATTAGTAGTAGGATTAGTTGAAACAGAAGAAGTAGGTGGTTTTTGGAAAATAGGAGTTGGTTTCTTCACAGCATTCTCAGCATTCTTCTGGGATCCAGAAGGTGGTGGAGGCAAAGGAGGAACGCCTTGTGAGGAACTGAATGAGGGCATCAAACTTGAAGTATTCTTCACTGAGGAAGCCATCTGTTTAGTTGTAGCGAACCGAAATAACCACGAAAACATGAATCTTTCTAAGAATGAAGCACCAATTTCCCCACGGTGGGCGCCAAACTGTTTTGGTCAAAAATCAAGCAATGACAATGTAACCAAACTTTCTGTTGTGAGGTATGATGCTTGAATTGATGAACAACAATAAGGATCACTATGAAGTGTAATGAACAAATGACACGAAGATTTATACGGGGAAAAAGCCCTAGATCAAGAGTTGATCTCCGGCACAAAAAAACCCTGGGTGATGGAAACTACCGATCACCAACTCAAATTAAACAAACAATCTGTTACAACTTCGGATGATAGCGAGCTAAGTACAAAGATCACTATAGTGTATCGTGTAGAAATGTATGGAAAATGCTAAGTGTTTTGTCGAGAGCCGGTGAGAGCGGTTGTATAAGTGTGCGTGTAGCTAAAAATAGCTAAGTGTCTCTAAAATAGCTCGCTACCCCTTTAAAAATAGAAAATATCAAGCCTAACTAACATTCCGCAAATGGTGCAAGTCCTCCACGACTCCACAACGTCCATTTCTGACCAAGCACGTGCGGAATAGACTGAGAATATTCTCCAGGAATGTCGCCAAGACTAAGTCCAAGTTGATATTCCTGCAAAACATTTACGAATTCAAAGTAGACAATCGTTAATACAGGGATCCTTATAGTGATCCATGATCCTGATCCTGCAACACTTCTGAGGATCACTGCTTCAGACAGAATTGAGGATCACTAAATCCAACAGTAAATAAGGATCACTGGTCATTTAGAAATCCACCCCTAACAATTAGCAGGATATTTCGATATTTTTACACTTGAACATGTACCAAGAGAGGATAATGCTGAAGCTGATGCCTTAGCAAATCTGGGATCATCGGTCAGGATACCGGAAGGGACCCCAATACCAATATTACATATCCTATATCCTGCAACGAATCCTCGGGATAAGGAAGTAATAAGTATTCAGAATCCTGATGAGGAGTATCCCGAGGAGGATCCTAAGTCCTGGACGGCTCCAATCATGAGATATCTCAAGGAAGGACACATCCCTAAGAATGAGAATCCTAAAGCCTTTAGAATGAAGGTATCACGATTCACTATTATAAATGATGTTTTGTATAAGAGATCTCTTGCAGGACCATATCTGAGGTGCTTGGAGGATCCCGAAACCAAAGAAGTACTTCAGGATATACATGAAGGGGATTGTGGCAACCATACTGGGGGCAGGTCCTTATTCTCAAAAGTATTGAGGACAGGATATTATTGGCCGACAATGAGGAGAGATGCCACAGAATATGCTCGAAGATGCGACGCCTGTCAAAGACATAGTAACATATTACATCAGCCTGCTGAACCGCTGTATCCTATTGTTTCCCCTTGGCCATTTATGAAGTGGGGTATGGATATAGTGGGAAAGCTTCCAAAGGCTCCAGGAGGAAAGGTTTTCATGTTGGAAATGATGAAGTATTTCTCCAAGTGGGTTGAAGCAGAAGCATTTGTTCAAGTTAGAGATCAGGAAGTAGTATCCTTCATAAAAAGGAATATCCTGACTAGGTTTGGAGTACCAGCTGAGATAATTTGTGACAACGGATCTCAATTTATAAGTAAAAGGACTACTGACTTTTGCAAGAATTGGGGAATCAAAATGATTACATCTACCCCAGTACATCCTCAAGCAAATGGACAAGCTGAATCCTCAAACAAGATAATTGTCAACAACTTGAAGAAGAGATTAGGGGCCAAGAAAGGAAGATGGGCAGAAGAATTACCCTTTGTTTTGTGGGCTGATAGAACGACTGTAAAAAGTGCAACTGGTCAGACCCCTTTTTCCTTAGTATTTGGGGTAGAAGCAGTGATCCCGACAGAAATGGTGATACCCACAGCAAGATCCAACCTCAGGAATCCTGAGCAGAATCCTGAAGTCCTATGCCGGGAGCTGGATACTATTGATGAGACAAGAGATGCAGCACGGCTAAGAATGGCAGCATATCAACAAAGGATATCCAGAGCATACAACAAGAATATAAGGACTCGAAGGTTCAAAGTTGGAGATTGGGTGTTAAGAAAAGCTTTTCAGAATATTACTAATCCCGCTGATGGAAAGTTGGCTCCAAAATGGGAAGGACCCTACGAGGTTGAGTCAGAATCAGGAAAAGGAGCATACCGGCTCAAGAATATAGAAGGGGATATGCTACCGAGATCTTGGAATGCTATACATTTGAAACTCTATTTTAAGTGAGTATGGAACTTAAATTCCAACTCAAGTTGGTATGAATTCTGTATCTCTTATTAACTTTTGATATTATTTGCTATTTTGAATCTATTAATGACTTAAGCATCGGAGGGGTGTTAGCCAGGCTAACACCCACCTTAGGTTTTAGTGGTTTTGCAGAATATACTTCGGGATATAGCACCAGGATACACACTCAGGATACTTCGGAGGATTAGAGGATTGGCCCCCTCTCTCACGTATAAGGGATCCTGATCCCTTCACAGGTTTAAAGGTATTCACCTTTCTTCTGAATTGTGTTTAAACACCCCGCCTGGAGTGCAAGTTATTCGGGAATAGTTCAAAGTGGCGGGACCAGTCCATGTAAAAGTGGCTGACAATTTCGTTACTATTGGCTATATCCTGAATCCTAAAGGTATATGAGGATTGATCACCCTCTCTCATGAAAGGGTATTATCATACTCTCTAAGGTTTAAAGGTTTTCACCTTTCTAAGTCTTGGAGTTTATACACTCCCGCCTGTAGCGCACGAAAATTTGGGATTTCCCCCAGGATACAAGGGATTTATCTCTAGTACATTCTTGGGTTTTACCCTTGTAACATGAAAAATTGTCTATACAATTGGAACTGATATCCAGGAGATTTCTAAGTATTTGAAGACATTGTACACAGGGGACATTCCTACTGAGGCAATGGTGTAAAGCACAAAGGATAAGGCTCGGACCTAATACACTAAGTGTCTCCGACAGGGGACATCTTCATTGGAAGAGTTGCAAAGGGATTGAAGTTTGAGAGTAGGGTTATACTCTATTCCTGGTATGATCTTTCCTTTGGAAACGTTATTTGAGTTTTGAAACTATGTTTGACAAAAGCTTAAACATCCTGATTGGGATAAATTCTCGAGATATATTTTCAAAATACTTCTCAGGATATTTGATTAAAACATTTGGAACTGATACTAGTTTGAAATTAAAACCTTGATCAAACAAGTATGGTCAAAACAGGTTTTAGAAAGTGGACTATCTTTTATTCTTTAAAAAGTTTTCTATAAAGTTGATTGAATTTTTAGAAGTTCTATTTAATAAAAGTTTTCATAATATATCACTGAGCATATTGATCGGGATATTTTTGAAGAATAGTTGTACAAAATTTTGCAAAGCTAAGATCTGTACTAAGAAAGACAGAAAACAATAGCAAGAAAAATGAAAGATGAAATTATTTGAAATAAGCAGTACTAATTGATAACCGAAGGTTTCATCCTAAAACCCAGGACCCATCCACCTTCGGCAATCAAATTGTTTTGATGCAGAAATAAAAATTGTTCACAAGACATAAAATTGTTCAAACAATTTAAAGAGAATAAGCTTTAGGGGGCAGCGCCTTCTTCGTTCATGATGATTTCAGCAGCATCCATCTTGGGATCCACCTCAGCGTCCCTCTCGGCATCGGTTGCTTTTTCAACTGCTTTGGAAGATCCTTCGGCAGCTGGTTTGGTAGAAGTGCCGTCGAGGTTCTTTAGCTTCGTTTCCCAGGCACCGACGTCCCAAGAAGGGCATTCAAAGCCTAGTATTTTGGCTTCATGGGCCATCTTCAGCCTGGCCTGGAGAAGAGAAATGACGACAGAACTCTTAAGGCTTTCCCGGTAGCTGACCATATCCCGTTCATGTTGCGCATGGGCAGCGTCAGGATCAGCTTGGGCTTGGAGAGTGGCTTTGTTGAGAGCAGTCTGATGTTCTTGAGTCATAGCCTTGAACTTCTCCTCGTAATGACGAGATTTAGCGGCTGCAATCATGCCTTGATCGGAGATCGTGACTTCCGCTTTCTTTAACTTGGATTCAAGCGTCTTGTTGAGCCCGCAGGATTCTTGATACAGGTGAACCAGACGTTCAAGACCCTGCAAAAATAAGAGGACAGGTATTGATTTTGATAAATCCTTGTAAATGGTATAAGCTGCAGGATATGGTTTGAAAATTCTAACCTGGTTGAGAAAGGAAGTCATAAACCCGCTTTCTTCGATGAACCCGTAATTCTCATAGGGAAATGTGTCAGAGATGACGGGGGAATCGGGCTCTTTCCTTTTACGGGAGCTTGAACTCCGGGGCCTGGTAGCCAGCGAAGGTTTAGGAATGACGATGGCTTTGGAACTGCTGGGTTTGGATGAGGCTGTAGCCTTGGGACTAGGTTCCTTCTTGATCTGAACCTGATCAGAATAACTGTCCAACTCGTCGAGGTCAAAGACTTCAGGGATCTTGGCTGGTGCTGCATAAAGGGAAAAGTTTTATATCTTTATTACTCTTCATTCTGTTATGCTATGCTAAATAATTATTTTAAAAGTAATTCTTACCAGACATTTCAGATGACGAGTATTGACTGGAACTCGGGATGTGTGTAGTAAAACTCCTGTCTATTGCAGGTAATTGGTAAACAGTCTTGATTCTTTTCTCCGATTCCGCAGTAGGGGGAGCTACTTCCTTGAAATTTACTGCAAATGAATCAAAAAGAAGGATATTAGCAAAAGATAAAAATCTAAAGGTACATGGGAACATTTATAACCCTACCGGTGGTTAACCACTCCACCGGAAGGCTAGCACCCTCAGCAATGGAGTCTCGTTTGACGAAAAAGAACTTGCGTTGCCATCCGTCTTCGTTTTTGGTGGCTTTAAGAATAAGGGGTTTGTTGGAAGTCGAAAAAAGCAAAAACCGGCTAGAACCGTGAGATCGAAGGTGGTAAGCGATTGGCAGATCTTCGATATAAAGGTCAGGACAGTAAAGGTTTTTAATTTGGTTGAGAACGATTAATACCCTCCAGACCATGGGCATGGTCTGAGCAAAGGAGATACCTGTGGTCCGGAAGAATTGCATCATAAATTCGGGAAAAGGGTATCGGAGACCTAGCGAGAAAGGGTATGCTGGAAAGCAAACCCAATCAGTAGAAGAAACATCCGATCGAATTGACCGATCGAATGGTCTAAAGACAGTGTTATCGGGGAAAGCACTGGAAGCTCTCAAAGCCGCAATGTCTGCGTTATCAAAGGCACAGACTTCCTTCTCAGGATTTTCGAGAAGATTCTGCTGAATGAAGGTCTCGGATGATTCACCGGTTTGGGAATGAGTTCTGGCGGCCATTGCAGATAAAGAAAGAAAGATTGATAAAAGATGAACGAGAAGTAGGGAATTACCTGGAGACTCAGTTGGAGATATCTGCTTTTCAAACAAGAAGAGAGAAGATATAGGAGCATTGTAGATCTCCATCGAGTTAAAAGCGCGTTGGGAGTTATGATATGATCTTGACCGTCGTCTCGATTTAATTGCCTTAATTTACGAGATAGAACTTTTAAAATATATCCGTTGGATTGGTATACCAACAGATATATTTGGGGACAATTGTTATGGGTCATTTTCTGAGCGTACATATCTTGACTAATATCCTGCTTTTAATTGTTTATTTGTGACCAGGATACTGGACTGGGATATTGCTAACATCCTGAGCGATATCCTGAGGTTGATTGAATTAACCACGTGCAGGTTAAAGGCTGTGGGTTAATAACGGTCAAATGGACTTCTTCTCCTCAAGACTCGGGCGTATCTGTTATGTGAGAGACGTTGAACCCGAAAGACCAGGTCTACAACGTTCGAGTGGGGAATATTCGCCGGATCCCGGTTTATTAGGATAGTTTGTTAAACTTCTTTTACTATAAATAGATGGGGGTGGATCAGATTAAGGCACGCAACCTTCACACACACTTTCGAACACTTTTGCTCTCTAGCTCACTGCAAACACTATACACCAACACATGTATTTGAATTACATTGTAACACCTAGTTGATCCGCACCACATCCTGCACTGTATCCTGATATTTGAAGTAATAGAAGAACAAGGCAGCTGCGATTGTCAGCTCCCGAGGTTTTGTGCCGGCGATCTAGATTGATCAAGGGCTTTCCTCGTACATAACGTGTCCACCTTTACTTTTTCGCTCATCGTTTGATCATAGATACAACTCTATATCCTGAGCCGTATCCTGAAACTGTTTTTACAATTAACTTGGATAAAATATTTTACACACATATTTCTAGCACACTACCTCACTTAACTAATTTGATCACTAAATTACTTCGGTAATTTTTGACCAAAACAACAACATGTCAGGATATGAATAAAAAGTATACAACATATCACAGACTGAAAGATCCTAACCATGCAGAAAATACACAATATATAATATAATACATGTTACTGACATAGTATCAAAGTAAACTAAGGGGTACATCAGCTTATAATATGAAAGACAAGTAGTTGATGAAGCTTTACGATTTCAGCGTTTCCCGCCACATGGAAAACCGCAATTTTATATTTTCTGCAGTGATACTAACGCATAATGTGTCATATAGTCCATTGCATGCTATACATCCCAAAAAAAAAGAAAATTGTAGATAATGCTATACATCCCGAAAAAAGAAAATTGTAGATAATGTTTTATATTTTATTTGTGCCATGTGTTTGTTTTTATAATGATTTTAGTTTGTTTATATAATGCTTTTAGCAAGCTTTTATAAATAAAGGCTTCGATTTTAACACACCAAAAATAAAAATTAAATAATGATGGTATAGGTGGTGGTGCAATTAGAATGAAATATATGCGTATACATTTACATACAACACGTTGAGATATGTAGCCCACAAAGAATTAACGAAAACCATACACTTGATATACCTTGGAAAAATGGTTTTTTTTTTAAACCGGTTTCAACGATCAAGAATACTAATTAATTTACAAATCGTTGGTTCGGTTCGGGTATAGTAATATGTGATTATTAGAGAAAATCAGTTTTTAATAAATATAAAATACTAGAATTTATACATGAATTCTTATTCAATCATCTCATATCTAAATTTTCCGGAAAAGCCCTTAACACTTTCATATCAGACTAATCCTTACATAGTAAATCAAACATTCCTTCAAACAAAATTGATTTGGTAATTACAAATATTTTTAGCTTTCTATTTAATATAAAACTTAATACTTCGTTTGAAATAATATGGGAAAGGACTACCTTAACCTTGGAATTTAAAAAAAAAAAAACATGTAGTTATTAATAGTCAAGTATTTTTAACGATACAACTAGTTTTTTTTAATACAAAGTTAGTAAAACTAATAATGTCACAGAAATAAATATTAAGTATTTTATTACACAAAATAATCCATTAGAAAGTTAATAAAAATAAATTAAAAAATCATATTTTAATTCGACAAATATCAAGTTGTCAGTGGGTTAGGCCCATCCATAAGCCCGAATTCAGTCGCTATTTTGGGCCATAGTTTCAACTTTCAACCTTTCGGCTTTCTCTAAATTGAGAAATTCTTTGCAATTTCGAAATAATGGATTTTAATTATTAGTCGTTGGCCGTCAACGGTCCCGACTTAAAAAATAACCAGTGGTGGTCTCACATTTCACATATTATAAACCAGTGGATCTTTACTAACATACAAGGAAAAGATGACAAAAAGAAATTAAGGTTATGTTAGCAAATGTCCATTGGTTTGCAATATGTGAAAATGCGGGACCACCACTGGTTAAGTTTTAAGTCGGGACCGTTTCCGGCCAACGACTAATAGTTGAGATTACTAAAATCTATTATCCATTTCTTTACTTACATTTGTAAATAGTGTTACTAATCATCTTCATCAATTACATGCAAGTATGCAACGGTTTGCGAACCGAAACCTGTTTCATACCCGGCCCGAAACTGATTTTGAAACCGGATTGATATGGGTTTGAGAATTCCTTCGCTGAAACCGGTTAAAACCGAACTAAACCGATTAAATGTTGACCCAAACCGAACCATTTCACCAACAACCGTTTTTTTATAAATGCTGACCCAAACCAAACCAGTTTTGGGAAAGAAAAAAAACCGAACATGTGCACCTCTACATCCTAGGCAAACCATTGGGTGTCAGCCCAGTGGCCACCGACCCCCACTCTAATCCGGCTCGAGGACCCTGTGAGGTCACAGGTTCGAATCCCGGGTGAAACCAGGCTCTTCAGTTCCCCTCGAGTTGGTAGGGGTTTTCGCCGCCAGGCAGCGTTGTCGGGTCGCTAGCTTGGGAAGTGGGATCACTTCCTCGGTGATGGGTACCTTGCATCTACCCTTTTTTTACATCCTATGCAGAGAGTTTAATTATTTGAATCATAATTTTGCCTTTTAACTTATAAGCATCCTTCAAAAAATACAGATGGTATGCTAGAAAAAACGGTTTTTAACAATGTTCAACGAATTAACGGCTATTAACGGCATCAATGACAGAATCCCATATGTGTTCCAAATCTTCAGCAAACTGTTTTTCTCTTCCCATTATCACTTTATTATGATTAGCACCTTTGATAATCTTAACCTCTGCATCAGGAACCTTAACTTTAATATTGTTGCTGCATTCAACCGGCACCACTTGGTCTCTAGACCCCTGGACCACGGTCACCCGTGCTCCAACCCGTCGCAGTATTTCAAGACACGGGTCCATCATATTGGTCCCACCACATATCACACTGTGCATTGTGTGCCAAGCCGAATGGTGCGTGTGCCTGAACAAGTCCATCACTAGGAAACTTAGCTTCCTGCACATCACAGTTGTCCATTTAGTCACTTGGTGTTAGCCTGTTAAGGCTGCAAACGAACTGAACAAACACGAACAACACCTTGTTCGTGGTCGTTTGTTAAGAAATACATGTGTTCACGAACAGACAGACTGTTCATGAACACTTACCGAACGAGACTTTATGTTCGTGTTTGTTTGTTAAGGAAATGAACATTTCGTGTTCATTTGTTAATTTTAGGCAACAAACGAAAACGAATGTTTATGAACACAAATGGAAACAAACAAATACAAACAAGCGTTCATGAACAGAATATATAATACACTGACACTTATTAAATATTTTATTTGTTGGAATTTTGAAGTAATTAAATAAAATATAAAAACTAAAAACACTAATGGACTATCGAACACAAACGAACACGTTACCGAACGTTCACGAACACAAATGAACGAACACGGCCTCTGTTCATGTTCGTTCATTTAAGTAAACGAACGGAATTTCTTGTTCGTGTTTGTTTGTTTAATAAACGAACGGAATTTCTTGTTTGTGTTCGTTTGTTTAACTAAATGAACGAATTGTTCCCTGAACGTTTGGTTCGTTTGCAGCCCTACTTGGTGTCGTTTTATATCTCATCATATATTGAAATATGTACCTTTTCCGCGTAACCAGCTTCAAGATCTTTTCCCATGTCCTGTGGTGCCTGCACAAAGCGAAACACACACATCGGCCCAAATGTTCGTACCATGTCATGAATGCTGATCCGAACAACAACGGTGGCCATACGCTCTTGTATGCAAGTCTTTTTAATGCTATTTCACCAGGATCCTCTTCTTCAGAAGTTATAAAGTAAGGCTGCAAGGTAAAGTTAATCAAGTAAATAAGAACAAACAAGCATAACAAAGTTTTGACTTTGGAAGTCAACCTGATACATGCTAAAAACTTTAATGGAAAGAATATTATATACTATAACAAAATGCAACCACTATGGATGATTGTTAAATTTATTTATTTACTTTATTATTTAGGCATTTTATTATTATAAATATTACTTTAAAACATTTTGTTCTTACAAAATTTCGAATATACCGTTACGACGTGCTTATTTTTTATCTACATTTTGATAAAAGTTTATTTCGAACAGGTCAAACATAATTGATTTTTTTACCATGACAAACTGAGCCGCTACCGTCTCAACAACATTGGTATCGATATTCATATTTTGGCTTCTTGACGTATCGCAATCAAGTGTTGGTAATCAAACCAATACCACATCTGTACTGGTATTCATTTTTTATATGTTTTTTATCAATGTAAAACAACACGTGTCGATATGCTTTTGGGCATATCTCGTTTGGTTGCTATATCAAGCGTCGGAACAATATAATGGAACTTACAGGAGCAACTAGAGTGATGGATTTGAGATTGTTGGGATACTTAGCTGCTAATGCTAAAGCAATTATGCAACCCATGGAGTGTGCAACCAAATGGAAAGACTTCAAGTCGAATTCGCGGATGACTGATTTCTCGATCATTTCCAAATGGTCATTTAAAGTGTAGAGACATTCTCTTGGCTTCGGACTACTTCCAAATCCCAAAAGATCAACAGCCAAAAGTCTGTATTTACTACTAACCAATTCAGGGAATATGGTTTCGGTCCAAATATAAGACGACGACATGAACCCGTGTAGAAATATCACATTTTCTGTTGATGTGTTACCCAAATCTTGATTTCCTGCATAATCATCAATAATAAACATTTATAATACAGTTACAATTAATTTTTATTGCAAATTTTGGAGTTTATAAATAAGAAAAATTGATATGTTAACTATTGCAGCTACAACCTACATCCAAAAGTCAAATTGTATATTTTCAGCTAAATGCTAGGGGTGTTCATGATCTGGTTTTGACCGGTTTGACAAAATTTCTTGGTCGAACCAGTAAGTACGGTTTTTAAAATAACTAAACCAAACCGGGTGGGTTAGCTGGGTCGGCCGGTCCGGCCAAAATAATATATAGCTACTATAATTCCAATACATGAAAAGTTATTCAATTTGAACTAAAACTATATAGATTTAAAATATATAATAT
This sequence comes from Helianthus tuberosus, assembly GCA_030545235.1. NCBI lineage: Eukaryota > Viridiplantae > Streptophyta > Magnoliopsida > Asterales > Asteraceae > Helianthus > Helianthus tuberosus. Next base: position 8,162,758 of record CM060385.1, read on the forward strand.
ATATAATATTTTGACCGGTTCGGTTTTGGCGGCCAGTTCCAAACCAGAAACCGAACCGTAAAACCGTAAAACCCGGTTTTCCAAATCGTAAACCAAACCAGTTCATGAAAAAGTTATTTTATTTGTACTAGCACTATATAGATTAAAAAGAGTAATATTTCGACCGGTTCGGTTTTGGTAGCTACTAGCCAGTTCCAAACAATAAACCGAACCGTGAAACCCGGTTTTCCAAACCGTAAACCAAACCGGTTAGGCCAATCGGGGCACCTCACTGGTATGAGGATGCGGGTAAGGTACCCACGCGGTAACACCGCCGCCTAGGGGTGTAAATAAGCCCAGAGGCTCAAGAGTTACTCGTTAGCGGCTCCGTTAAAAGCTCAAACTCTAATAAGTAGGCTCGCACCAAGTCGAGCTCCCCCCGAGCTCAAGCCGAGCTTTTAGCTCATTTGAGTTTGTTCTCAAAATAGCTCGGGCCTCACGGGCCGAGCTCAAACTCTAATAAGTAGGCTCGAACTAAATAAACAAAAAAGTGTACCTTTTAACGGGTCCTTAACAACAACATGAAGCTTCAGGTCACCACCATTGTTCATCCAAGAAACACAAGACTCACACCCACAATCCGACCACCTCGTTTTCCCCAAATCACTACTTGTAGTTTTCCCCGAATCCTCATCATCAAACTTCCTACGTGTCTTTCCAATAAAACCCATTTCCTTAAAAACATTTTTCCTACCAAACAGAGTACCTGAAACCCCATTGTTTCTCTTCTCAAACTCCTTTCTCCTATTTTGACTTTGACAGTAACATGGTGTTGACTTTCCCTCCAAAAACTCATCAATATATTTGTAGAAAATGCACATTATGTAATCCAATAAATCAAGAAAGAAGAAAACTAGAGAATTTATTATGTAAAGAATAATATCTGCTATTTTTCTTGGTAGTTTTCCCCAATAATCTGCCATTTCAGAAATTTTATAAACAGTTAAACACCCTGCGTGTATCTATCTATCTATATATATGGGTCTGTGTCTATATGTATGTATACATATATATAGAGAGAGAGAGAGAATAAACACAGAGAGAACCTTACTAGAAGAAGAGAGAAAGATGAAAGATGAAGCAAAATGGACAATACATGCGACGTATTTGTGGCCACGTCATGTAGAATATTAAGTTGTTCGTAATTACACTTTAGCCCCCCTGTACTTTGTTTGTTTATACTTTATAACTTTAATTAGCAAACTCTTTCGGTTTAAAGAGTATTTAAAAGAGGGATTATGATCAAATACAAAGGATCCTAATTGTAAGAAGTGTAAGAAGGATTTATAGAGTTACAAGTGTCCAATAACCTAAAAAAACCCACAACACAAAAAAAACCCACTAAAAAAAAAAAAAAAAAAACTTAAACATCCACCACCACCAAAAACACCCACCCCCACCCCCCCCCACCCCCCACATCACCCCCCCCCCCCCCCACAAAAAAAAAAAAAAAATTTTTTTTTTTTTTTTGCCGAGGGGGTGGGGGTGGGGATTTAGGTTTTTGGTGGTGGTGGGGGTGGGTGTTTAGTTTTTTTTATATTTTTTTTTTAGGTTTTGGGGGGGGGGGTTGGGTTTTTTTTTAGGTTTTTGGGGGGTGGAGGTGGGGGGTGGGGGGGGTAGGTTTTTTTGGGGTTTTTTTGGTGAGGTATAGTTTTTTTTTTTGTTTTTTTTGCGGGGGGGGGGGGGGGGGGGGGGGGGGGGGGGTTTAGGTTTTTGGGTGGAGGGGGGGGTTTAGGTTTTTGGGTGGTGGTGGGGGTGGGGTGGGTGTTTAGATTTTTGGTGGTGATGTAGTGGGTTTAGTTTTAGGTTATTGGACACTTGTCACTCTATAAATCATTTTTACACTTCTTACAATTAGAAGCCTTTGTAGAATAACTTGACCCTTTAAAAGAGTTAGGTGATTTGTCTATTTGTATAATTTAATTTAATTTTTTGAGTTAAATGTCATTTTAGTCCCTGTGGTTTGGGCTATTTTGCTAGTTTAGTCCAAATTTTCATTTTTCGCCCGTGGGTTTAAAAAGGTTTCACTGTTACCATTTTAGTTCACTAAGTTAACTTCATCAATTTTTTTAACGAGAAGGACAATTCAGTCATTTTATATGTAATTCTGTTAACTAGAAAGGCAATTTGGCCATATAAAATGACCGAATTGTTTTTCTCGTTAACAGAAATAATGGATGAAGTTAACTCAGTGGACTAAAATGGCAACGATGAAACATTTTTGAACCTACAGACGAAAAATGAAACCTTTGTACTAAACTGACAAAATGATCTAAACCACAAGGACTAAAATGACATTTAACTCTAATTTTGTTATAATTGATTATTTGATATTTGATTCTGTTTGTTTACATTATATACTGAATTTTGAAACATACGTCCAAACAAGAGCTATATGCAAGTAAAGGGGGTTGTGTTGTAATATTATTATTATTTTTTTTTCATTTGGCTTAATGGTTCATTGGCTTTTACGATATGGTCGAGGGGACCAAACAAAGTTGCCGGGTAAGAGTAGCCCATCATGTACATGATTCTGTCTTGGTTTTAAATAATTTTTAGAGTAAAATGTTAAAATGGTCCCGAGTTAAGATTATGTCACTTCGATCTAAAAATAAAATCTTTTGTATTTGGGTCCCTGGGGTTTTCATTTTGTTGTCATTTCTAATCCAAATCACTAACTCAATTAAAATGTATTATTAAGTCATGGACGATTTTAGCAATTCCCAAATCTCAGGGACAATTTTGACAATTTACTCATTTATTCTTTTATTTTTTTTAAATTTTCTTTTTTTTATCTTTAAATAAAAAACAAAAAAAATAATTATAAATATAATATATAAACACATTCGTATATACACAGTTACACACTTATTTTTTTTATTTTCTTTTTTACAATGAAAATAAAAATAAAAAAATTAACCATAATATATATACATATATATTCACACATTTATAATTTTGTATAATTTTAAATTACATAAGTACACATTACTTCATTTATATACTAGGTTATATACCCGTGAGTTTCATGGATTATGGATTGTGTTAAAAAAATCTATATCTATAAAATAATAACTTCACATAGTAAGACACATGTTTGACAGACTTTACTGAGACCAAAAAAACATAAATTGAATAAAGTAGGGCATTTACTTCACAGGAAAAATATTTTATTTAACAGTGTTGTCGGGTACATCAATGGTATAATTACATAAGTATTTTATGCATTAATTAACTCTAAAATCTAAACAATTAGCCTGAAAATGCGGCTCGGTACAAACTACACAAAATACATATAGAAATACCAATACAAATTACAAGTAAGTAAAAACTTCTTTGTATACAACATTAGATGTCCTATTAGTAAGGTTACCATCATTATCAAGAATTGATAATTTGAGTCCGTCTCTGCTCTTGACTCTAGACAAAGCCACGTAAAGTTGACCATGAGAAAATACTGGATTTTTCAAAAACAAACCAACTCTGGATAATGATTGCCCTTGACTTTTATTAATTGTCATAGCGAAGTATAAAGCTATAGGAAACTGTCTTCTTTGGAATCTAAAAGGAACCTTCTTATCCGACGGTATTATACCAATTGTAGGAATAAAAATTCGAGCACCAATGTTGTTTCCAGATATCACTTCTGCTTCAATAACGCGATTTCCATGTGATATGAACCCGAACTCCATGTGATATGAACCCGAACCCGAAAATCGTATCATTCATATGAACCCGAACACGACCCGAAATTTCATGGGTTGACCCGAACACGACCCATTCAACCCGAATTTTTTTATTTTTTTATTTTTTTCTGAGATAACTATATTATAATTAAAATTTAATTAAAAAACACAAATGTATATAACACAATTATTTTTAAATTAGAAAATCTTATATTAATTTCTCTTTTTAATTAATAATTATGGAATAAAAACATACTCCATTTAATTTATGACATAAAACATATTGTAAAAAAATAATATAATATAAATGTGTTAAACGGGTCAACCCGCCAACCCGACCAGGTTGACCCGAACCCGACCCGTTAACCTAAACGGGTCCACGGGTTCAACCTGAAACTGACCCGAACCCGTTTAGACTAAACCTAAACCCGCAAATTTCGTGTTAGTTCGTGTCGTGTTTTCAGGTCGTGTCAGAAATTCACACCCCTAATGACTATTAACAACTACTGCTCTTTTGATTTTTATATTCATTCATTCATTTATTATATCAAGTAAACTATAGTGATGGTTTTGTGTATGCATGTGCTATGTTGTTTACCTTTTGTTTTTCACAAAACTATTTACTCGGTGAATATATATTGTTTATAAAACCGTAACATATTTCATGAACAGACATTATTATAGTATCAAGCTCTTGTATATATCCTATTGATTCTCATAATCAACTCATTCATAGTCTTGATATTATGTGTCGGATTGTCAAATAGAATGTCTAATAGTCAAGAATGTCTAATAGTCAACATGCTTGGTGTAGGTATCAACAGAGTACTTGGAATTAACATTAGCAATAGGCATTGGAACTATTGTAATTAAGTTTCAACAGAGTCAATATACTTGCAAAAACGAACAGGCAAACACTTAAGTTCAGAGAAAATAGCGAATGGAACACTTTCTATCAAATAGATTGTCACACTTTATACTGTTTTGTGAGCACTTCTTTTTTATGCTATTTTCACATGTATGCTGTTATGAACAAAGTGCCAAAGTGTTTAAAATGTTAATCATCCAGTTCTATCACAAATATTAACTTGAAAGCACTATTATGTGATAGCATGTAAGAGTCTTCATATTTATTTGATCATGTTCTAAATTCAACCAAAATCATCGATCCACATGAAAATGTATGTAGAAATGAACATAAATCATCGAGCATTGTCTATATCATAACCTAATAAAAAATCATGAAACAAACAGCAACCGAAAGAGTAAACAACCCAATCAAACACCAAAAGTCAACCTAGTTCTCAATTTCCTCAAAAAGTTAAAAGTCAACACAATCAAGTTGCATTTTCACCTAAAAAGATGTAATCCCTTCATAAATTCAGATAAAAAAGCAAAAAAAAAATCTGAGTTTTAGTGAATCAAATCATCATGAACCTTAGCATAAAAGCCCCATCCAGCACAACCTAGTTCTAAAACTAAATCAAAACCATCCATCGACACAAAAAAAAACATGTTGAAATGAACATAAATTGTTGATTACCACCATATGAAAAAAATACAATATGAAAACATGAAGAGCAGTAATTTAAAACTACATTGTGAAGTTGAAGTTTCAAGAAATTCAAATGGAAATGCATGTGAAAAGATGAATCAGGTTTCAATTGCTTATAATCTGTGGGTTCGATTCATTTATGTCCAAATATCATCTAATACTATTTGTTCTTGTGACAAGCTGATGAATTTAGGATCAATGTCGAACTTCTATTCTCAAACTAACACTAACCATCAATTCAACATGTTTATAACATACTTACATCTTTTCTTTCTACTTAAGACAAGAAACAAGTCAGCAAAAAGATTTTTTTATCCAGCGGTCACAAGTTTTACCATTCAAGAAGAGGTAATTAACAACTAAAATGTCCAACATTCACTTCAAACAAAATAGTTTTATATTAAAAAAACATACCAATTTTACATAACCCTTTCTCAGAAAAAAAATAAAAATTGACAATTCACTTTCAAGGTGATTGTGTGTTGAGGCATAGCTAGCAATTCACTGTAAATACGTTACTTTCTCCCAAAACATCGAATTTCCAACAAAAATAAACACACATAGAAAACAATTCGACAAACATCAAATGTGAATAAAATCACAAAACCCTAATAATATTCTGATACAACAGTAACTAAAATTCTGTCCAGAAACCATCAATTTCTCCACCGGAAACACGCACATAAACCAAAGGATTCTATTCTAAAAACAGCAAAAGTGGAAAACCCTAGAAAATTATATATACATAACGGAATCAACATCAAATGCTTTGTGTGAGAAGATCATAACATTGTTTTTACGGGACGAGAAATAAATAAAAACTTACTGTCGGTTAAAGTGTTTGCTCCGATTTACTTACGCCGGAATCAACAGCAACCCTTCCTTCAATAGCTAACACCCTGTACATACACTTCACTAATTAACTTCATAAACTACTGAAAATTCAATAATCTATATAAATACAGAAAACCAATAAACTTACCAGAAAACAAAACCAGATGCACAACGGAGAGAGAGTATGATATGGTATGGCTTTATATACTCCATCACAGGTTAAATATACAGAAGATGAACCAAAATTCAAACACGAATCCGTGTTATGCTGATCTACACCGTAAGATTAGGTTTAAAAATCAACCACAACCATAGGATCTGTGTTTCTTGTGAGAGATTTGTGTTTCTTGAATAGGAATTGGATTTTTATGCAAATATGTGACTGTGTGATATGTGTTTCAGTCAGAAAGTGAGATTCAGAAGTGTTGTTTTGGGTTTTTTGAAATCTAGCTCGAAGTGGAATGAATACAGAGGGATAAAGGGGGAAGGAAGGAAGAAGAAGATGAAAGGGAAAGAATACCTGCAGTAAGAAGAAGATGAAACAGATATTTTGTCTTTATGGTTGACTTTCTATCCAGCCCTTTATGCGTATGTTTTTGTTAGAGTTTTTTTTAATCAAAATTGTGAGGGATTGACACCTAGGATTAAATTAGGGTGGGGGCTGGATATGAGGACACGTGGCCTACACAACTTTTCCTTTATTATATAGGAAGATATTATAAAGTAGGGTGGGAGTTGGCTACAAAATCCATTTTTCCTACAAAGTGTAAAAAGTCATAAAACACCACAATTTCAGCTATAAAACACACTCAAAACCTATAAATAACAAAGTGGAGATTACTAAAACACCATATTTGTGGGTTTTGTGTTGTGTTTTGGATGATAAGGCTTTGATGAACGAATGACTAATATTAGTGTGTTTTATGTTAATTGTCATGTTGTGTTTTATATTTATAGTTCTACGATGGTGTGTTTGAAGTTTTTATGGACTGTTAAGGTTTGGATATTGTGTTTTAGTGATCTTCACTCTGTTATTCGTGGGTTTTAAGTGTGTTTTATGGCTGAAATTGTGATTTTTTATGACTTTGTACACTTTGTAGGAAAAATGGACTTTGTAGCCGAACCCCACCCTTATAAAGTATACATTATACATTTCATAATTTAACCTTAATAATTACGCTTTTTATTTTTTTTCGATTTTTGTTATGTCTTTTTTTCTTTTGAGTTAATTACATAGTTAGTCTCTGTGGTTTACACAAAATAACAATCTAAAGTACTAATAGTTTAAAATCACATCCTTGGGTACTAACTTTCCATTTTTTAACATGTGAGGGTATTAACGTTAATTCCCTGTTAACTATTAGTACCTTAAATTGTTAGTTTGTGTAAACCACAATGACTAACTATGTAATTAACTATGTAACTAATACCATCACATGTTAAAAAATGGAAAGTTAGTACCCCATGATGTGATTTTAAACTATTAGTACCTTAGATAGTTACTTTGTGTAAACCACATGATTAACTATGTAATTAACTCTTTTCTTTTGATGGACTTATGTTAGAATTGGGAGTTTAATCTGTCTTGTACATAACTAAACTTAATACCCTATTCTAACTTTCTCCATACAAAGGACGGATTCATTGACACATTTTCAGCAATTATTATGATAAATGTAAATATCGAAGTTAAGGACAAATCTTGAGCAAAGATGAAAAGCGTAATTATTATATTATATTATACATATATTAAAAATAGAAGTCAATGAATAGTGTTTTAAATATTATAATAATATATATCGTTTTTTTAATACTTTTATTATCTTCTTTACTTTTAAGTTGGATAAGCATGTGTGTGTCAACCGGTACTTGTATTGAAAATACCGGTACAGTTATCGGTACATGAAGGTAAAAACCGACACCAGCCTGGTACAGACTACGTCAAAAGCCAATATCGAATTGATTTTGTTACGTTGAAACACTTTTACATAAAAAAATGTTAACTTTACATTATTAATCCAACAAAACAAATCGTTCCGTGAAGAAAGACTAAAATGTTGCTAATATATCAAGTAATCTCATACATTGTATTTGTATTACATGGTGCTAGTAAAGTTGTATACACTACATATACCCAAACTTTAAATTAATATTATTATTATTAAAAGATTTCCAGCCTTTTATGTTTTTTTTTTTTTATGAATTTGAGAGCAATTTTGGATCGGTCATGACACCTATAAATCTGAAAAATAGTAAAAAAAAACTGATCAATTGTAATTGCTGATTTCTCTCTCTTTTACTCTCTCTCTAAAAAAGCTGCTATCTTTCTCTCTCAACTCGTCAATGGTAAATCGTTACTGTTGCTGACCTTTGTCTTCAAAAGCTGATTAACTCCACGCAGTGACGAATCCACCCTTATTTTATAGGTTCATATAAACTCACTTGGTTTGTAAAAAAATAAAAATAAAAATTAGTAAAAACCTTATATAATTTGAAAAAAAAAAAATAGTGAGAATACATCAACAGTTATGAACTTATGATAAGTTTCTGCTTTATTAATTAGTGGAAGTTTTTTGATGAGATTATAGTTTGTAAAATTGTAACAAAATGGATGTGAGAATCCCCTGGTGGTTATTAAGCTGCAAATATTTTCGGGCCATAGACAGCCACGCAATTGGTTACTTCTATGTGTTGTTAGTGTTTTTATTAAGGTTAAATTACGAAATGTATAATGTATAATTTATAATATGTATAAATGAAGTAATGTGTACTTATGTAATTTAAAATTATATAATATTATAAATATGTCTGTATATTTATATTTATAATATGGTTAATTTTTATTTTTTATTTTAATGGTAATTTAAAAAAATAAGTGTGTATATACAAGTATGTGTGTATATGTATATATATATTATATTTATAATTATTAATTTATTTTTTAAAGATAAAAAAGAAAATTAAAAATAAAAGAATAATTGGATAAATTGCCAAAATCGTCAATGAGTTTTGGAAATTGCCAAAATCATCCATTACTTAACAATATATTTTAACTAAGTTAGTGACTTGGATGGAAATGACAACAAAGATGAAACCTCAGTGACCCAGATGCAAAATGTTTCATTTTTTGACTGAAGTGGCAAAAGTGACCTAAATCAGAGACCGTTTGGCATTTTACTCTAATATTTATCTAAATTAGATTGATAAATTGAGGGTTTAAAGAGCATGCGCAACGCAGGGTTATGTGTAAAGTCCATAATCGCAAACCCAAGACTAACGGATTTCTTGCATTGCGGGATTGGTCCGAGAATGCTGGTCAGTGAGTCAATCCCCTTTGGAAGTCAAGGGTGGACTTCACACGTACAAACAATTTTATTTTTATATCTAAAAGTTGGAGGGTGAGTTCATGTCTGTAGAGGTTTGGTGTTTTAAAAAAAATTAAGATATTTTAGAAGACTTAAAGTTGTTGAGTGGAGGTTTGTAGGTTCTTGCATTGTAAGATGACCTTATAATAACTAGTGGAAACTAATTTATGGTTATATCATGATTCTTATTATCAACCAACTTGTGGTTATTTTTAACACTACATGTTTACATAGATTAATTACCAAAAAAAAAAAAATCTAAAGTCATACTTGTACCATTTTTAAATACATCCTAATGGCATAATCCCACTTTATTTAAATTGACTTTTAGACATGATGAGAGTTTAAAACATTTAAGAATACTTGTAAAGAGCACAAACAATATCCCTATTCAATTTAGTGAAGAAAATGGAGCCTTTTGTGTAACGCAAGTAAGTTATTACTACAATTTATTTATTCATTTCCAATCTTTAATCCTTATAAATTTTGGAACCTACCGCCTCTCAAACCCCTGCAATTAAGTCCTTGAATGTTGCTAAGGACATGAAGGGTGACAAGTCATGTTGTCTCACCACTTTCTTCTTTTAGAACATTTTTGTATGAAAAACATTCGGTAGAAAATATATCATTGTCGATTCTAGATATGCCCCGACCCGTTACATTAATTGTCACCAAATCTCATTTGTTTCATTTGTTTCATGACGTCCCTTAATAATTCACAATATGTAGTAGTAGCATTCCCTAATTAAAGCATTTGAGCCTCCTCTATTTTCGATAACCTTTTATTTATCATCTCACTAAAACTTTATCAATGATTTTATAGCATGTCACTACTTGTAATTTTAATTTATGTGGTTGTATTACATAGTATATTGAAAAGTCGTCTCACCCATTGTTGTATAACTCGGCCCATGGTCAAGTGTGTCAACCCTCACTATTTTCTACATACGTGCATTTTCCTAGCCGAACATTACATGGAAGTGTGTAAAACCTCTTTATTTCTTGATATATAGGCATGTTCCCTAGCCGAATTACACGAGCTTAACTTATCTTGGTTTGTCTCATATGTCCATGCACTAAAACCTACAATGCATACTTTGGGGAGCCCATAGTCATCCATTATGGCCTCATTAGGCAATTCGTGGTCGTTTCACCTCCCTATATTATATTTGTCCACTGATTCCCCTCATTTGACCACCCCAGTGGTGCGACCATCCATCTATTGGGATATGCATGCTTCCACATAGTCGTCATAGTCTTGTAAACTTACACTATTAGTTGAAATACTTGACGACACATTTATTTCGCAATCATGTGGTGCCTCATCCTCGATAGCCAACTTTACAACGTCTTTCACACTTTCATTAACTTTAACTTTGAGCAATAACATCCTAGTTTTATTCGTTAACGTGTGGTATAGCCTTTTAGAGCTTTTCAAAAAAAAAAAAAAAAATCACAAAGTGGCCCTTATTTGTAAAAAAAAAAAAAAAAAAACAGTCCTATAATGCCATAATAACTCTTACCATTCAACCATCCTTTTAACATATCCTCCTTCCAACAATGTATGCATAAGCTATAATGTTATTCCAAACTAATCTCACTTTATGCAAGTAACTCGGTTTATCCTTACATGGAGGTTTTTGGTTGCTTATTCCCAACGCACCAAAGAGGCAATATGGGTTTTGCCACACTTGTCGATTTCAATCGCCATGTCAACATGTGATTTTCTTTGCAATTTGTGGCAAGGGGCGTAAGCAGTGGCGAAGCTTGAAAGAAAAATCAGGATGTGCCGGGTTTTTATAAATCCAATACTTTACATTACAAACAACTTTTCAAAAATTATCAGTAAAATTACAGTACAAAGCGTAAAATCAGGGGGATCGGGCACCCCCAACACCCAAGAAGCTCTGCCCTTGGGTGTAAGATCTTAACCCTTTTGCTGATTCAAAAGCTCCACTTTAACCTAATGAAAGCGTGCCACCTAGGACATGGGCTCGTACCAACTTAGTTTTTTTTCTTTTCAGAATCACTCATTCCGGCCTTACCATGCGACCATTCAAAAGTCATATACAATCAGTGGTGGACCCTAGATTTTTTTCCATTGGGGTCCATTTTTTTTCGGTGTCCAAAATTTTCACAACAAAACATTAAAATTTTCAGGTCAATCCTCATCCGGACCGGGTCAGAGCGAGGAACATATAATAAAAATATATAATTATTACTCGTTAGAAAACACACAATAAAAATACGATGTTATTCTAATTTCTTAACTTAATATTCATGGTAACAAATCCTTAAACAAATAGACAAGTAAGAAATTCATGTTATAAAACTAAAAAAAATCAATTAGTTTTACCTATAAAGAGAAGTAGGCGTAAAAAACAGGCCATATGATGATTGAATACATGACCTCTTGTTGGTAAAGATGAGGTTTACCACTATACCAGCTTCCTTTTCCTTTTATGATGTACACCTAATTATATTCACGGGATCCTTATAAAAATTTAACAGGGCCGGCTCTGGGCCCGACAAACCCGTGCCGACGCCCGAGACCCAAAATTTCAAAGGACCCGAAAAGTCTTTATAAGCTCGTATATATTTATTAAATTATATATTTAGTATATTTATCCGTTTGTTAAGCAAAAAAGTATTGATGGCGTAGTGACTAAAACCATCTCAAATAATGTGAAGGTCTCAAGTTCGAGTCTTTGCTCTATCACTAAGTTTTTATTGTTGTAATTCATTTATTAACCATAATTTTGGGCCCAATTCTTTTCGTCGCCCAATGCCTAAATTTTTTCGAAAGTTTTCGGGGACGGCTCTGAAATTTAATATACCAAATCCACTAAATTTTTTAAAAACATTGGGGTCTGTAACCTCGACCCGCTCTACATGGGTCCGCCCCTATATACAATTTTACATGACTTGCATCATCAACACTTTAACTATAAACACACCAAAAAATATATAATTGCGAACTTTAGTATTTTCTTTGGTGGGTAAGGATCAAATAGGAAGTTTATTTTGGCTAGGAAGTGTAGGAAGCAATAGGATTAGGACATGTGACAATATTCAAAATAAAGAAAAAGGGTATTTTAGTCAATCCAACCATTTCTTCTTCCTTTTCAAAACCCAGTAACTTCAAAACCCACCATCTTCAACCATTTCTTCACTTTCTATCTCAATAATCACTACATTATAATGCGATTTTCATCACCAATCAATGATTCAAACACCCGATCAACGTGTTCTTCAGCTTTTTTGAAGAAAACCCAGTTTAATTTCATACAAAATCTCGTTTTTTCCGGTGATTTTGAAGATAATCACTCGATCCGTTCGATTCGAGCGCTGATAAGTGTTTCAATCATTCAAAATTCATCAATTGTTGAAGAAATCACTTCGATCCATGTAATAAATTCTTTAATTTCATTTTTACGATCTGTGTTTTTGATTTAGTCATTGCGTTTTACGATTTTGGCGGGGGGTCCGGGGGCAGCGCCCCTGGTTGCGGGGTCCCAGGGGCGGCAGCCCCTGGCGGGGTCCAACGGGCAGAGCCCCTGGCTGGGTCGGAAAATTTTTTTTCCGATTAAATTGCTGTAATAAAAATGCATCAGAAAAATTAATTTTCAGTAAATTGCCTCTGGAAACTGCATTCGTAAACTTCATTGGTTCAGACAGTTCACAACACAGACAAACCTATTGTCATGGTTCAATGCGTTTATAGAGAACATTTTCTTTGGTGTTTTTAGGCAATTGCGTTTTAGAACTAAAACATTTTTATGTGTTTTCTGGCCATTGCGTTTTAGAAAAACACATTCTTGAAGTGTTTTTGGTGCATTGCGTTTTAGGTAAAACACATTTTTAGGTGTTTTCAGTCCATTGCGTTTTACAGAGAACACTTTCTTTTGTTTTTTAGGCAATTGCGTTTTAGAATGAGTCATTTTTAAGTATTTTCTGGCCATTGCGTTTTACAAATAAGACATTTCTTTGTGTTTTTTGTGCATTGCGTTATAGGTAAAACACTTTTTTATGTGTTTTCAGTCCATTGCGTTTTAGAAAACAGACATTTTAAGTGTTTTATGGCCATTGCGTTTTACAAATAAGACATTTCTTTGTGTTTTTGGTGCATTGCGTTTTAGGTAAAACACTTTTTTATGTGTTTTCAGTCCATTGCGTTTTAGAAAACAGACATTTTAAGTGTTTTCTGGCCATTGCGTTTTAGAAATAAGACATTTGTTTGTGTTTTTGGTGCATTGCGTTTTTGGTAAAACACATTTTTATGTGTTTTTAGTCCATTGCGTTTTAGAAAGTACATTTTCTTTTGAGTTTTTAGGCTATTGCGTTTTAGAAATAAGACATTTCTTTGTGTTTTCTGGCTATTGCGTTTTACAAATAAGTCATTTCTTTGTGTTTTTGGTGCATTGCATTTTAGAAAAATGTCATTTTTAGGTTTTTTTTTTCATTGCGTTTTACGTAACTGGGGGTTTTTCTATTGCGTTTTAAGCAACTGGGTTTTTAATTTTTTTTTTGAAAATATAGCAATAGTATACTCGTTTTAAAGATAAAAAAACACTCATTTTTTTGGTGCAATTTTTATAAAAAAATAATGTCGTATGAAAGAGTTATTAACGTTTAAAAAATGGGGGGGAGGGAATTGGAGGAGAGAGAAACTATTGGTTTTGATTGACTAGAATGCCCCCTAAACAAACTCTCGCGCCTCTTTTCTTCTCTTCAATTTCCCTGATTTAATCTTAGCCTTTGATTAACTAAATGGATGGTCAAGATCACTTCCTAGCCTTCCTATTGTATCTCCTCTCTTTCTTTGGTTACCTATAACACACCAAAATTTTTATAAATAATCGTGTATACAATTGAGAACTTTAGTATATTTTCTTTTGGTTAACACCAAAATTTTTATAAATAATCATGTATACAATTGAGAACTTTAGTATATTTTCTTTTGGTTAATTTTGATTTTAAGTGGATAGAGAAATAATAAATATCCATAAAATATCATCACACACATAAAGGGCATTTTCGTCCGTTGTCACTAATAATCTAAAGCATACCCCAAACACCATTAACAAAACGCCTCCATTCTCCCTAAAACACCCACACTCCAATCCCTACATACATCTCTCCGTCAATCTTTTTCCGATCGGATTTACCCGGATCCACATCCGCCGACCCGAATCCACCCCAATCATTAGGGTTTTGACCCGCCGCCGACCACCACATAAAACGCCCAAATCACCAAATTAGGGTTTCAAATTTCAAATTCAAATCCCCACATTCAACAATTACTATGCCGAAAAGCTCTCGAAGCAAATCGCACAAGCAAAGCAAGCACAGAGATTATTCCGGTTCCGATGAGGATGTGAAAGTGAAAGAGAAGAGTAACAATGGCGGTAAAGATAAAGAGAAAGTAGATGGTGTTGGTTCAGTTAGGGTTTATAAGGATTCAGGAGAGAGAAGGAAGCATGGGAGTAATGGAGATGTGGTTGATAGGTGGAACGGTGGAAGTAGTGATGATAAAGGATTGGTTAATGTTGAGGAGAATAAGGAGGTGTTGAAGTCGAAAGATGCGTCGAAAAGTGTCGGTGAATCAAAGAGTAGGAGTAGTAGGAGACATGAGGGGGATAGTGTTAGTTTAATTGTATCTGAGAAGGAGAAGGATCGAGGCGAAAAGAGCGAAAAGAGGAAATCGGAGAAGGATTATGTGAAGAAGGAGAAGGAGTATAAGGATTCGAAGGATAGGGATCGCGGTTCGGATAGGGGGAAGAGAGGTTATAGTGATAAGGTTGATGAGGCGGTTTCGAAGGGAGTCGAGAATCAATCGAGTAAAAAAGGAAAAGAAGTCACTGGTATGTGGTGTTGTTATTTTGTTATATTTGTTAAGTTGTTTATATTAGGAAACTTATGAGATTAATTTGTGCATATTATGTGGTTTGGTTTGAAGATTGCTAATTTGTGCATTGTATGTATTTAAATTGCTTTTGTTGTATTGTTGATTGAATGATCAATGCTGCAAATATTAGCATTAAGTTAATGGTAATTTGGTTTGTGGTTACAATGCTGATCTTGTCGTTATAGTATCGTAAAGTAGTTGTCTTTTTGTGCTCAATAGGCGTTAGTCTTCCGTATGATGTATAGCGAATGTTGAGATTTTTAGTCGACGTTTAATTCACAAGATTCTTGATTTCGTCAAATTTGCATGGTGCTTATTTCAAAAATCCATGCTTTAGTGCTTTACCATGTCATGGCTAGTATCCTCGTCAATCTCGTCATCATTTTGTTTCATAGTACTAAAAATTGATGACAAAACAGTTGCTAACTGCTTGTCTGGATATACTTACCGGATTTTTGGCTTTCCCTTTTAACCGTTTAGAGTTTCACTCCATGTGGTCAATATAGGTTAACCGATAACTTATTTATAGTTTTTTACTTTTTCATTCGTTAGGTTTTAAAGGGTTCTTATAATGCCTCCACCTTCACATTTGTATACTGTCTAGTTTTATTAATCATCTAGATATCATCAGCTGGAAGCTTATGTCATGCTAGCTAGTACCCTCTATCTTCTTTGAGCCCATACATAACTAAAGCACCAATAATAATCACGTAATGTTAAACAATCTTTTTTTTTTAATCTTCTACCAGAATGGCCAATAGAAGAAGAGTTACGAAACCCCGAATTAGAAAAGGAGCTCGAGAAGAGGATGAGAAGAAGAGGAGAAGCTTCTAGTGCTAAAGATAAATATCACGATGACATAAAAGAAACCGAAGATAGACATTTATCTACAAGAAATGACCGTTCGAAAGACGAAAGACATAAAAACGAAGAATACGGAGATATTAGAGAATCCCGACAAAAGGACGAAAAACATCGGGAAGATGGTGAACGCGATAGAAAAAGTCGGGACGTTAAACATCGAAGTGAGAGTGGAAGATATAACAAACACAGGGATGACAAATACCACGAAGATAAGTATAGCGAAGACGGTAATAAAGAAACTAAATATAAAGACGATAAATATATCGAAAACAGTGATAAAGATGAAAGAAGCAGAGACCGAAAACGCAGACAAGAGGATGATAGAGATTATAAACATAAGGAAGAGAAGAAAGCGCGCGATTCCAAGTACCGAGACGTACCCGAAGCCAAACGTTTACGGGATGATAGTGTTAGGAAAACAAATAATCGAGATGGAAGTCCGGTTTACGATGATCGTAGATATAAGGATGATAAAGATAGTAGAAGAGGCAATGAAAAAGACGAGTCTAGTGATTATAGATCCCGTAGTAGCGTTAAAGAACAACGATCTGAATCGGAAAAGATATTGAGCGCTAAAGCTGACTCAGCTTCTGAATGGGGACGACATGGTTCTCGTTATGCTGACGTGGATATTGCCGCCGGTCATAGCCGTCGTAGGAGTTCACCTAGCGGGAGCTCCTATTCAACAAGAGATCATCGAACGATAGATCGATTTTCAAAGCAAGAAGAAACGAAGTACCGGGATCATGCTTATGAAGATCGAGCTCGACATAACGTTCATTCAAGTAGAGATTACGAGTCTGCCCCTGGACAATCAGATAAGAAAGTTACGTCGAAGGATGACGGTTACGCGGGTGGTGATATTTCTGGGGAAAAACGACCTCGTTCTTCACCACAAGTTGATAAATCCCCGGCATCAACTAGTAACGAACGCAGGAACTTGATTAAATCTGATGCTAGAAAAAGTCTTGACCTTGAAGAACCAGGCCAACGAAGCGGTGGTGGTTATAAAGATACTGTTAAGGATGGTAAAGGAAGTCGGGAACTGGCTACCGAAGCACAAGTTGATAACGATAATTTATCGGTTTCGTCACCATACACCCGAAACTCTCATTTTTCTGGTAATTCAAAGTCTCTCCTACCACCTCCATCTCCATCTACGTTTGGTTCTACAGAAGATGACAGAAATAAGTCAAACAGCCGGCACCGGAGAATGGTTGACCCGAACATGAATAGAGGTCAAAGTCAAGGACCAGGTCAAAGTCAAGGTCAAGGTAATTGGAACAACGTCCCGAATTGGCCTTCACCGATGGCAACCGGTGGTTACATCCCGTTCCAACATGTTCCACCACCGATGTTTCATCCTCTTATGCCGCAGTTTCCGCCACAAATATTCGGTAGACCGCCGATGAAGCTTAACCCTGGTTTGCCTTACCCTGTTCCTGATCATGGCCGACCGCTTACGTGGCGGAATCAAGTGGATGAATCGGGCCCACCGTTGCATGGGTGGGATGCTAACAATGCTGTATTTGGTGACGAATATTGGGACCATAGGAACCGAGGGTGGGACCAAAACGGCGAAATGTGGAAGAACCAAAACGGTGGAGGAGGTGCGGAGTCGGGTCAACAGAGGTCAAATGATGAAAACTGGTCCGGGCTGGCAGGTCAGTCTGATGAGGGTGAAAAGAACCAACCTGATACGCAGCCTGAAGCCTTGAATCTTGATAAAAACGAGCCTGTAGCTCAGAAAGTGACTGAAAGTCCTCATGTCTTCGAGGCTGTCGAAGAGGACAACAGTGCACGTATTTCAAAAACCTATCTTTCTAGGGTTGATGTGTCGAAAGATCTTACGCAACCCGAGCTGTATGACCAGTGCACAAGCATGATGGATTTGGATCATGAAGCATTATCGGATGAATTCGACTGCAAGATTTTGTTTTTAGAGGTATGGATTATGTTTCGCAAAATACATGACCAACTTCATCTTTAATTCTATGCGTCTAGCTAAGTTTTTTTCTTTATATGTTACAGGAGGGTGTAGATGTCGATGTTACCGATAGTGCTTCACTATTTGCGGTCACAAACGATTCTGTTTTTCAGGTTCGTATCTTTTGTTATCAACTTAATTGTTTTGTATACAATCTGAATGAAGCACACTTATTCTCGTTGTAGAAAGTAAATGCATTTGATACGAACTTTGATAAAAATTGAGATTTTTGGTGAGTTTCAATCAGTTTGACATAAACGATAAACCCAAAATCAACCCATTTATAAATAAATAGGCAGATATTGCACCGAGTTTCTGTTTAGGCTGTAAATAGAAGTTTTATTTTGAGATAATTTTGTTATTGTGCTTTTCAGAAAGCGATGTACCTTTACAAGAAGCAAAAGGAAGATTTTCATTTAACGAATACGGATAAAGAGAAAGGTAGTGTAGATGACGGTAAGTCAGCAGATGAGACGGCCGCTGAGGGAACGGTTATCGAGGTATTTAAGGAAAAAGATGAAGCACCGAATCAACCCGAGGAAGCAATGAATATTGAGGTGGATGATTCTGTTGTAAAGCAAGAGGAAGAAGAACATGAGTCAGCCGAGGTTACAGTGAAAGAGAGTGATGCATCTTGTGAGGTTGAAGATGCAAGCGGGTCTATCAATGATGAGAAGAATGGTGGTGATGATCCATTGGTGTTATCTGATTTGTCAACTGCTGACGTGGCAGTGATGCCAACAGAGTCTGTTGAGTTTGGGTCAGTAAATAATCGGATACATCACCATTCTCCTGAAAGTACACATTGAGAACATTTTTTTTATATTTGTGCTTTTGAAATGTCATCATCCCTAGCTCCTATTTTATTAGCGTTGCTCCTCGATTAATAAAACTTTCCCCGTTCCATTAGTTTGCTTGTGTAGTTGTGTTGTTTGTTAATTGCAGGTGGTCGGTAATCTTGCACTGACCGCGTCTTTATTGACCAATCTTGCGCTGCAGCAGCGGGTTGATGGCATCTTCTTAGGTGGCATCTTCTTATCAGGTGAGTATCAGAATCAAATCTGATTATAAGTGGTTTGGTCTCAAACAAGACCGTTAACTGAACAAAATACCATAGGGTTTCTAGTCAGAAAAATATATAAATTATAATGGATGTATCAAGTTTGAAAAGTTATATGAACCAAGGTTTTTTTTTTTTTTTTTCCAAAAATGATACTAAATAAATCATGTGTAATAAAATATTGTTGAGCTAAAAATCATTTATGTTTTACTAGTTAATAAAATCATGTAAATAATTCAAAATCAAACGAACTTAAGACGAGGTTTCATTTGATAGATTATAACTATCTTTGAATTAATTGTTTAAAGTTTATATTCTTAAAAGACTATTTTATGAATTAATTGTTTATAGTTTATATTCTTAAAAAGACTTTTTAGTAATATCTTTGAATAAATTGTTTAAAGTGTATATTCTTAAAAAGACTATTTTAGTAATAGGACTATGAAAAATAAGGTTTAAAGAGGAGAATGGTTTCGGTTCAGATTTTTTATATTTTTTTTTTCTCTTTTTCAACTATTTTTAAGAAAATTATAATCGAAGGTGATTGTCATCTTATTTTTAGCAAAACCGTTAGATAAAAACCTTTTCATAAAATTGAATATTGAGTATGTTAATAAGTTTTGATTGAAAGTTTTTAATAACTTTCAACTTGACTTTTAAAATTAAAACATGTTTGATTGTAGATAAATATAGCTAACATAATATTCCAAAATGAACAGAATGAAGTAAAATCAGTTAAAAACACTTGATATTAGCAAAGTGTCAAAGTCAAACTTATTTTGTATGAGCAAAGTCAAACTTAGGTGGTTCGTACTTCGTAATGACGACTTTGGGTTCGCTTGGGGTGTATACGTGACCTGATTTTTTGCTAGTGTTTGATTTGCAAAAGTTTATAAATTTGTGATTTTAAAATGCATGCTTCATTGCTTCGCATTTTATTGGGGCTCCAATATCATTAATCCAAACTTTTTTTAAATATTTAACTTTAATTAAACATGTTATGTTACCATAATCGCTTGTTTCATACAAGTCTATCATTTGGCATGCACAAAATGCAACATCAGAGCCATATATGAAGAGAAATATATAAAGAAAAATTGCAACCCTTAGTTTTATTTGGAAAAAGATCGCATATTTAGCATTTTTGCAATATCTTAGCCCTAAATGACTATAACAAGCGAGATTAACAGATATTGCGGTAGCGTGTGGTGACACCCCATGGTCTTATATATCTTTTCGGGTTAGTTTTATTCGGTTTGGTTTTTGGGTTTTGGTTAAAGAAACTCACCCCTACCACAAGATATGTTAATTATTGTATAGCTTTAGAACGGTAATCTATATATGAATCTTTTTGATTCCTTTAAAAACTTTCTTGCAATTTGATGAATTAATTTTATGTTACATATAAACCATTCATGGGTTCTATTTACATGTCAACTTATCAAATATATGTTAATTTTTTGTATATATACTTCTTTCATATTTTATACTTCTTAATAAAAAAACTATGAACCAAATGATTGTTCACAATGTTAATAATAGGCCAACGAATGTTTCATCGATTATCATTTGCACAAGTGCACAGACAATGCTCATTGGTTCTTGAACACAACATACATTTTTTTTTAAATCAAATACAAAAAACAATACGAGGCATTTGACCCAATGACATTGGTAAATTCTCTTTAATTACGTGATGAGAGTTCAAACACTATTATGGTATTCTAATGGTATCGATTAGAGGTGCACAAAAAATCCGTACCTGAAACCGGACCCAAGAAAAACAAAACATGGAACCGCTTAGTTTGTACCTGGAACCGAACCTGACCCTACCCGTAGGGACACCCCGAAAATCACGACGGAAGACGCATGTGGCGGTGATGGATGTTGGCATACAATAATATATAAACAAACATAAATATTAATGCACTAGACATAAGATAGTTAAATACATTTTACAGTCATTCAAAGTAAAAGTTTAGTGTTTAGTTTTAAAATAGAACTAGTGTTTTTCAATATGCGCGCGTTGCGCGAAAGGCATTGAGGAGTTCTTGGTGGTGAAAGGGGAGCATCCAGAATCATAAAGTTAGGCTGCTTTATTAGAACAGAAGACAATACGGGTCAGTTTGTTTGTACACCATTTTTTTTTGTATTTTACTTTCTATAGTCCAGATTACCCTCTTATACTATGACTATCTTACAGCACACCTACTTCACAATAAAGTTGCAAAAAACATAGTGGAGAATGAAAAGATAAACAAAGCGATACTCTTGTATATTAGTAACTTACAAGAAACTTGAAATAAACGAACAAAAACCAAGCAGAAGAACACTTTAAACAGAAAATTACCAGAAGAAAGCTAAGCGTGAACAACTTCAAAACCCTGCAATTCGTCAAAGTTCATCCATGGGTTGACCCAACCATTCGCCTCACACGTCTTCTTCTTCTCACCTCCATCATTGGCTTCCAGTGTGATATAGTAGTACATTGTCACTACAACCAAGAATGGCCCACAAATAAAAAGAAATCCTTAAGAATACACGAAATACTTTTAAGTACATACACATTGTACTTAAATCAGATATTGCAAATTAGATTTCATTTGTAATAGGCTAAGAGTAGCCTATTTCTAGCACACTTAGTGATTAAATCAAGTAAAACTACTAACAAACAATACAAAGACATAAAGACTATAATAACAACACTCCAAATTATAGCATCTAAACTCAGAAAGCAAGCTATCTAACCTTTAGATTCAGATTTCTGGTTATTCCCCTTTGGAGTTTCCTTCTTTTCCTTGGGATAGAAGTTCTCATAATCTGCACACAAAAAAAAAAAAAAAAAAATAGAAAACATAGCCATATGTTCAATTTGCATAAATTAGGTCAAAACATAACCACTAACAGCAATCCAAAAGGTTACTTTTATCAAATTCACCTTCAACAAAACAATTAGGTGCCACAAGTGATTCAAAATCAGTGAAATTAATAGTAAGCATATTAATATCCGCAAGGAAACAATACAAAAAGAAGTTAATCTTTACTCTTCTTTTTAGGAGCTTCACTGGAAAAGAACCTTCTGAACCTAGGGTTTGCAAGAACACAACTTATATCCGAAACACACACCTTACTCGACAATCCACCACCATTTATATCTTTATTCCCCGCTAACGAACCTAAAAACCGCCTCAAAATCACCAAACTTTCATCTCCGTTTCCATTAACCCGAGATTTGATGAAACAATGGTTAACCAGGTAGGTTAACTCACTGGTCTCGTCAAGAGGGTTAATCCCTTCTTTCCGAGGATCGTCGGCTGGATCGTCTGGTGGTGGGTTTCCTGCACAAGGAAACAAACCGTGACTCGCAACAAGGAGGATGAGGTGGGGGGTGCTCCTTGTTACCACTCTCCGGCGTGAGAATCAGTAGTTTGCTTGGGAAGCAAAGTGTGATAGTAGTAGTATTGAGAGAGTTGAGAAGTGATACCTCAAATCTGGTTTGGGGTCAGTATTTATAGCCGAGGAGTGGAGGAGGGTAGTTGAGTAGCTAGCCTGACATCGCACAGCTATTTGCAGGTGTGTCAGACCTGTCGGATACTGTGGTGATGCCACGTCCTGCTGTGGTGTCAGACTGTTGTATACACGTGGGCCGGTAGGCGACTGTTCCCAGTGCCACTTGCACTGTGGTGTCAGACCCACTTGCCTTGTAGGCAGGATGCGGTGCCAAGCCGCATCGCTACTTGCGGTCCTTGATGTTGTTCCCGCGTTGGTTGTTCCATCCATGATTTACGCGGGATGCGGTGTTATGCCGCATTGCCTGCTGAGTAACTGTTATTGTTGTCCAGATCCCTTGTCGTGACGAAAATGTTCAAAGGATGCGGTGCGGGGCCGCATCGCTATGTGTTACATTAGTTTCCGTCCTTAAGGTAAGTCTTCTCATCACTGGACAGATTGGACCGCTGTGTTCGCATGTGCCCACGCGGACACAGGTGAGTTTATTGCTGTTGGAGGTTTTTGATGAGGGTAATGGTCCTTCGCGGTCATGCTGACGCGAGATCTGGGACCATACCCCTTCAAGTCCCCCCAGTCTAGTGTTCCTTCCGTATGCAAGTTGCATGTGGGAGGGATACTGGACTATGTTGTCTAGAAGGTTAAGTATGGGCCATGCAGATGGCTCCTTCTTTTAGTAAGTAGTAGGCCTTTCGAGTGGATTGTTCCTTCCTTCGAGAAGGGTGTCTGGTGAGCAAGTTCCGTCTGATGCGGAATTCTCAGCCAAGGACTTGACTCTTAGTCTACCTTTTCTTGATGTCATCAGCCACCTGTTGGTGTTTCGAACCAACCTTTGAGACGGTGACTGAAGGTGTTAGCAGGGTTCGAACCAACCTTTGAGATCGTGACTGAAGATGTACGTCTTCGTCAGTCTAGTTGTAACCTCTGCGTCAGCTAGTGCAAAGTTGTAAGTACTTTGCTCAAGCTCTATGTTTAGCAACTGGACATGCAATGATGATCCCTGTTTTGTGGGGTATTCGTGTTCTCCAGTTGAGCTTTCTAATAACCGCACGTCTTCTGCGGTTTATCTCTCAAGTAACCGCACGTCCTCTGAGGCTTAGCTCTCTAGTAACCGCACGTCCTTTGCCGTTACCTCATTGCCGTACCTTGTTGGCCATGTTTGTTTGAGGAACGTGGGGTAGTTGCGCCATTGTTGGCCGTGTTTGGTCGAACAATGTGAATCTGAACTATGGGCAGATAAACATGGTCATAGGCAGGGTTGTGCCCACCATTGTTTATTCTATGCGGTCCATAGGTGGGTAACTAGTCATAAGCAGACTTGTTACCACTGTTCTGGAGCTACTTTCCTTCACGCTTTGGTGGAAAGTAGCTTTTCTTTAAGTGGTGTTGCCGGAGGAGATCACCTTGGATACTTGGGAAGTTGGTTGAAACTCTTCCGCATTCGTTTTGTAGCCACTTTCCTTAATGCTTAGTTGAAAAGCATTTTTCCTTGAAGTAGCTTTGCTCCTCCGCATGGTGCTTTAGTTGTGGCTCTTCCGTAGCTACCGTTCGCATAGTTGCGGTTTGTAGTAACCGGTTTGTAGTAACTCTCACAAGTTGTTGCGGTTTGCAGCAAAGAACTCGCTTCTAGAAGTCTTGTAGCCTGTACGTAGCTCTTGAAGGTTCAGGAGACAGGGTTGCTGATGTGCGGTTGCTCAGCACACTTGTCCTTTTCCCTAAGGAGAAGCTGTTTGCGTTCCCTCCGTGGTTGTGAACCGGAAATGAGGGTTTTGAAGCTTGAAGAAGCTTACATGGAGTGAGGTTTACCGCATCCTGAGAAGCGGTTTTCGCAGTCCAAAGAACCATGCTGGTTCTGAGTATCTGACACACCTGTGCGGGTTGGTGTGTGTCCTCTCCGCATATTCCACGTGTGCGCATGGGTATGTGCGGTTATTGCTTATACCCCCTTATATAATTTAAAGATATATATTTTTCTTTTTTGAGGGGTATGTAAAAAACGACATGCGGTATGGGTTATGGTGCGGTAAACCAGAAAAACCGCATGCCGCTTAAGTTTGGATAATGTTTGTCGCTTTTGTTTGTCTACGTGGCTGATGGCACGTGTGGGTTGTTGAAAGTTGGTAGGGCTCTGACATGTGGTGATCTGAAAGGACGTTTGCACTGACCGAGGTCATAACTGCACTGTAGCAAGTAGTGTAAAGGTCTCTTCTGTCAGGCGCGTGGGCGGCCACACGCGCGTGATAACCGTCAGCTGGAAAACCGCTGAACACGTGGCGATACGTCAGTGGCCCTTTTTGAACGTGGTAAGTCGGTTTACTGCATCGCATTAATTGCGATGAGTATATAAGGGGAAACCGTTTGGTTTCTCCTCACTTTGTTCAAATTTCAAAAATTTCTCCGGTGAAAAAGAGACCATACTCTTCATCTTCTCCGATCAATCCGCCTGTTCTTCCGGCTATTTTCCGAGTTTTTGTGCAACTCAGTCCTTTTCTGCTTCATATTTCTGATGGCTGAACCATCTAACCCACACAATGTGGAGGGTGAAAACCCTGAAACTTCTTCTCCGGTGGGCGGTGAAGACGAAGATGATGGTGGTAGTGCCCCTGGTGGTGGCTTACCACCCTTGAAGTGGTCAAAAGCGTCGTTTGACCAACTGATGATTAGTACACAGATGCCCTCCGAGTTTGGGGCTGTTTATCCCCAAGACGGTGATACCGGTGCTTGTGCTCCAGCCGGCCACGTGACCATGTGGGCCGATTCTTTCGTTGATGGTAATCTTCGTTTACCATTGACCATTTTTGTTGCTGATTTGTTGGAGCATTACAAGGTCCATATCTCCCAGATGAGTCCTTTTGGGTTTATTCGTATTAGACACTTTGAATCGACTTTTCGTGCCCTTGGTTTGCCGGTTACCGTTGATAATTTCCGGGGGTTTTATCAGTTGACGGTAAACACAGGTTTCTTCTCTTTCCGAGAACGGTACGGAAGTACCAAGTTGATGACCCCTCCCAAGGGTATTACGAAGTGGAAGAGCAAGTTCTTCTTTGTTAAAGCCGCCGCGGTTGTTCTCAACATGACTTTGCGGAATGTTAATGAGCCTATCCCTGCGGAGGATATTGCCATTCCTAATGCGGAGTGGTTCCCACGGTTGAGGACTATAGAGCATAGGCTGTTGAAGAACACCGAGTTGTGGATGCTGCGGATGTTATTGACTAGGGCCGATAAGCATGCAAGGCCCGTTGTGCGGGAGAAAACTGGTGGTAAGTGTTCTTACTCTTGCGCGGTTTTATTATTCCCTTGTTTGCTTATTAATTTGAACGTGTATTATCAGAAGAAGTTGTTGAGCTGTGGAAGATATTTGATCCAACCTTTACTGGCAAGGTTGATATTGTCAAGACTGCTGAAGGTGCAGGTTTTAATTTGACCATTCTCCATAACTTCCGCGTTCCTACACGCGAGGCAATGAATGCACCCCTGCTGCAGGGCAAAGGTATAATTTATAGCCTTCTTTTCTTGCCTTATAAGTTTCATGTTGCTGATATTCTACCTGCAGGTACTCTTGGGGCCCTTGGTAAGTTTGAGTCAAAGGGTGCCCCCAAAAAGCATGCAGAAAAGAAGCAAGTGGATAAACCCGTGCGGGGTCGCGGCAAGAAGAAAACTGAGGCTCCTGTTGTTCCGCCTTTGGTTCCGCATGCAGCAGGTATCTCTCGTTCTCATTTCAGCAGATATACCGATTACATGGTAGTATCTGACACCCTTGAGGGCTTGGGTGTTCCAGGTGCTGGTGCGGCCACAGGTGGAACCACTGCGGGTTCTAAGGCTGCTGATGAGAAGAAGAGGAAAGCAGGGAAAGCTGTTGATGCTGGTGAGAAAAAGAAGCCGAAAATTCAGACCAGACGCGGGGCTTTTGTGGGACAAAGGAAGCCTGCCGTTGTTCCTGGTACGTGATGCATAACTTGGACAAATATTTTGTATTTGTACTTGTAGTTTAACGTATCTTTGCTTTGATTGCAGAACCCCAAGATGAAGGGTTCTCCATGTTTGATGCTCCTCCTCCTCCCCCGCATGACACTGCTGCGGATGTGGGGGTTCATAAGGTTGTTACGCCTGAGCCCTCTGTGCGGGAGGAGGATACTGGGAAGGGGCCTGCGTCCCAGATCCATGACACGATGGATTCCCATGATAATGTCATTACCCCGAGGATGCTGATGGTCTGAACCTGAAATTTGCTTATACTGAAAGGCCAAAGTCTCCTGCTGCTGAGAAGACTTCTGGTACCGGTTCTGGGGGTGCGGGTTTTGTAGAGACTCCCATTCAGCCTGAAGAGTCTGAATTGGAGTATTATTACCGCACCTATACGGAAGATCGGGCCATGGCTTACCACCGCCCCCCCTGGACCGTACTGCAGGGGGATGATATTAGTGCTGATCCCTC
This sequence comes from Helianthus tuberosus, assembly GCA_030545235.1. Lineage (NCBI taxonomy): Eukaryota > Viridiplantae > Streptophyta > Magnoliopsida > Asterales > Asteraceae > Helianthus > Helianthus tuberosus. Next base: position 8,189,997 of record CM060385.1, read on the forward strand.
CGCAAGTAGGGAGATTTTGGGTGGTTTGGGCACCCCTTTTGAAGTCACCCGGGCCCGTGCCTTACCAACTGAAGCCCAGATTAACCAACTCTCCTCCATGCTTGTTGGGAGTTCCGTAATGGCCAATGCCATTATGGAAAACTATAAGGTGTTGGGGCGCAGGGAGGAGGAGAATGTGCGCTTGCGTGCAGAGGCTGAGGAGTTGGTGAAGGCTGCACGTGAGGGTGCCGAGCAGCTTGAAAGGGATAGGGCTGCGTTTGAAAAGCGTAAGCAGACTGAAGAGTGGGTTGCAACTGCTGAGCTTAAACAGGTTCGTACCCTTGCCAAACTGTTTTCCACTGAGCGCCAGAGTTGGAAAGAATCTCTTTCTAATGAGCGCGAGACACTTTCTAATGAGCGCAAGGCTTGGAAAGACTCTTGGGCCAAACAGAATGAAACTCTCTTTCGTGTTCGCCAGGAGCTTGTCAATGCTAAGGCAGCAAATGCTGCGCTGGCTAAAGAGAAAGCAGCAGCTGTTGCGGCTGCCCAAGAGGCCAAAGAGGCGGAAGCTCGCCTCGCCAAGGCTCTTGAAGAGGCCAAGGAGGCGGAGGCCCGCACTGCAAAGGCTCTTGAAGGGGCGAATGTTGACCGCACCAATTTAACCAAAACTATCTTGGGCCTCCAGGTATAAGTTTCTTGCTTTTGAATTTGTACATCTCACAAGTATGTTGAATATTTTCGTATACTTGTTTTTGTTTTGTTAACAGGCTGAAGTGCGGACCCGGGGGGCCACTATTGAGGAGGTCTCTGCCCGCGTTGATGAGGTTGAAGCGCGGGCAAGAGAGGCTGAGGAGGCTAGAGATAGCCTTGATTCGTCACTTAAGCTGCTCAAGGCTGACCATGAATGGATGCGTATGCGCGGGATCGGGCATGTAAGCATTCGTTGCTTTTGTTATTTTTGTTATAGGTTTGCCTTTGATAACCTTTGTATTCTTGTTTCGCAGATTGTTACTGCCATCCTTGACGCACCTGAGAATGTATCAGGTGTTAATGAGATTAAGGAGCGTGCCCGGGATGCTGGTTTTAAAGCTGGCTATAATCGCTGTATTAGCCATATGAATGTTGTAGCCCAGGGCGGATATACTAATGAGCGATCTGGGTTCCACGGTGTGGATACTGAAGCGCTTCTTGATGCTGCGGTTGCGACGTATAATGACACAACCCTTTCCGGTCTCGAGGATCTTGAAAAGTGTCTAGAAGCGGAGGACTATGTGGACCGCTTACGAGTGTTATACGCTGATGAAGAAGATGAGGAAAAACCTGCTGTGGTAAGCAAGGACGGTGAGGGTTCCAGCGGCACAAAGAAAGACTAGGCTGGCCTGCGTGCCTTTTTTGTTTCCTCATGTAATTGTTTAAAAACTTTATGTAAATTCTCTGTGCACCGCGCAGGTGTAGGAATTTTTTTGAATATAAAGAATTGTCCTGTTCAATTTGTACAAATGTTTTTATTACTTGCATGTTTGAATTTGTAAGAGTTTAATGTTACTGTGAGTAACACTAAATCTGTAATTGCCTTTTGCATATCTAGGTGATATGCAAGTATGAAGAATTGTCTTTGGTCGGACAAACAGTGTTGCCATTGCTGGCCTATTATAATAATTGCGTGTGTTTACCACTCTGTGTGGGTATCACGAATGAAGATTTTGCTAATCTGTTTTTGTGTATACCTCAGAGTGGAACATGCATTTGTAATAGAAATAAATAAACAATATTGCATTGAATCGTCTATTTATTTATTTGCAAATGGCCCGTGGCCTGATAGGTTACATGGTGAATGTAAAAACAAAACATGGCTTACATATAACAACGTCGAAGCTGTTGTGCATTCCATGTGCGTGCGATAGTTTCGCCTTCCAATGTTTGAAGTTTATACGCGCCTTTGCCCAGGACCTCTTGGATGAGGTAGGGTCCTTCCCACTTGGGGGCAAGTTTCCCTGGGCGTTCCGCGTTAGATGCTTCATTGTCGCGAAGGACGTAGTCTCCCGGGTTGAAAGTACAAATGCGAACGCGTGCATTGTAGTACTTTTCAAGTTTGGTTTTGTATTTGGCCTCGTTGATGGTAGCGTTTTCGCGCCTTTCTTCCAAGAGGTCCAAGTCAACCCTGCGTTCCTCATTGTTGTCTATCTTGTTGATAACCAACATTCTAGGTGAGGGGAGGCCTACTTCTGCGGGGATCATCGCTTCAGTGTCATAGACCAAGCTGAAGGGTGTCTCACCGTTGCTTGTTTTTGGGCTTGTCCTGTGAGCCCATAAAATACTTGGGAGTTCATCAACCCAGCCGCATCTGGCTGTTCCCAACCGTGCTTTGATGCCTTCCACTAAGCTTTTATTGATACTCTCGACTTGGCCGTTCCCTTGCGGATGCGCCACTGAGGAGAATATGTGTTCAATGTTTAGCTCTTTTAGCCATTTTTGAAAGTCATCGGCGGCGAAGTTGGTACCGTTATCGGTGACGATGCACATTGGTAGACCGAAACGGCAGATGATATGTTCCCACACGAATTTCCTTGTTATCATAGCGGTGGTTGATGCAAGTGGCTTTGCCTCTACCCATTTTATAAAGTAATCAACAGCCACTATGATAAATTTCACTGCACCGGGTGCGTCTGGAAATGGTCCCACCACATCGATTGCCCATTTTTGGAATGGCCATGCGGTGGTGACGGGGATCAGGTTGTTCTTGGGACGCAAGGTCTTGGGAGCATGTCGCTGACAATTGAAACACTTGCGTAAGACTTTGACTGCGTCCAGGTGCATGCCGGGCCAATAGTACCCGGCGTTCATGATTTTGGCCACGACCATGCGTGGGCCTGCGTGTATGCCACATATTCCCTCGTGAATTTCTTTGATAAGGTATATGGCATCTTCGGGGTTGACGCATCGTAGGAGTGGCCCCAGGTATGATTTACGGTATAAGATACCGTCTCCCATTTGGTAATGACACGCTTTGTATTGTAGCTTGCGTGCTTCTGCCTTGCTTTCGGGAGTAACACCTGATTGTAAGTATGCAATTATCGGTGTCATCCAGGATGTTGTACCGTACTGGATGACATTGACTTGGCGCAGGGGTACTGAAGGATTTTGCAGAATCTCGATGCGTACCTCTTTTGCCAGGTGTTGGAAGCTGGTGGATGCAAGTTTTGATAGTGCATCCGCAGGTTTGTTATCACTCCTGTTGATATGGCGAATATTGAAGGAGGTGAACCGTGATTTCAGTTGCAAGGCTTGTTCGAGGTAGAGGATTATGATATCCCCTTTTGCGGCATAGTCACCGCGTATCTGCCCTGCAACCAGTAGTGAGTCGACATGTGCTTCCAAATGTTTAACGTCGAGTTTGACTGCCAAACGCAGCCCTGCCAGTAGAGCCTCATATTCCGCTTCGTTATTCGTGCTTTTGAAATCGAGGCGGATTGCGTAGGTTAGCTCTTGGCCATCGGGGCTGACAAGTCGTAGACCTGCGCCAGCACCATCTTCGTTGGACGCACCATCTGTATATAGTACCCAGGTTTCTGCGGAGGATGGTGGTGATGTAGGGTTTTGTTCTTCTTCGCATTCTTGAATGCGGTTTGCTGGTACTTCAGCAACGAAATCAGCCAAGACCTGGCCTTTGATTGCGGGGCGCGGCTTATAGTTCAGTGAAAGTGCGCCCAGCTCAATTGCTCATTTTGCTAACCTCCCAGAGATGTCGGGTTTGGATAGGATCGGGCCGATTCTGTAGTTAGTTAACACTGTGATGACGTGGTTTGCGAAGTAACGTCGTAAACGTCTCGATGCGTGCACTAGTGCCAGTACCAATTTCTCCATGATGGAGTACCTTGTCTCTGGGTCGTTGAGCATTTTGCTGATGTAGTAGATGGGTGTTTGGACTCCTTCCCGCTCCACTATGAGTACCGCGCCTACCGCGTTGTCCGCGGCAGACAAGTATAGAATAAGTGGCTCATCTTTTCGTGGTGCGGTTAAAGTTGGGAGCTGGATCAAACACTCTTTCATCTCCCGGAAAGCTTTTTCGGCCTCTGCGGTCCATTAGAATTGTTCCTTTTTTAGGCAGCTCCGCAGGGTCTTGATGAAAGGGTATGACTTAGCCGCGTGGTTGGCTAAGAATCTGTTTAGTGCGGCTAGCCTGCCGCCTAGTCGTTGCATTTCTTTCATCGTTGAGGGCGATGGCATGCGTTCGATCGCCTGAACCTTTTTCGGGTTTACCTTGAATCCATCTTTGGTTACGATGAATCCGAGGAATTTACCTTCTTCCATTCCAAACGAGCATTTCCCTGGATTAAGCTTCATGTTGACGCTTCGCAGAGTTTGGAATGTTCTTTCGATATCGTTGAGCATGGTGTCTTCCTCCATGCTCATGACGACCAGGTCGTCCATATAGATTTTGACACTTTTGCTGATTTGACCGCGAAAAGTGTCGTTCATCAACTTTTGATAGGTTGCGCCAGCGTTGCGCAACCCGAACGGCATTTTGGTGTAGCAGTAGTTCCCGGTAGGAGTGCAGAATGCCGTTTTGTCTTCATCTTCGATTGCCATCTGTACCTGGTGGTAGCCTTTGTAACAATCGAGGAAACACTTCCATCTAAATGGTGCGAGGTTATCGACCTTCTCGTCGATCTCCGGAAGTGCGTAACAATCCTTGGGGCAGGCCTTATTGAGGTCTTTGTAATCGACACACATGCGCCAACCCCCACTTGGTTTTTCTACCATGACTGGGTTGGACAGCCAAGTCTGGTATTTGACTTCCCTCAGGATGCCTGCGGAGAGCAGCTCCTGTACCTGCTCTTCCATCGCCGCGTTTTTTGCTGATCCAAGGTGGCGTTGGCCTTGGATCACCGGCTTGATACCTGGCATGGTATTCAAGAAATGTTGCGCAATTTTGCGTGGCACCCCTGTCATGTCTGCGGGTGTCCAAGCAAAAATATCTTGGTTCCTGAAGAGAAGTTGCTTCAGGCGCGCTCTGATGGTAGGTGTCAAGGCATGGTCCAACGTGACCGTTTGCTCTGGGTATCTTGCGTTAAGCACCCATTTTTCTGGTTGTGTGTTGGGGTGGACCTTGCTACCTTGGCTGGACGCAGGTCGTCCGTAGACATAACTTCTCTTCGGGCTTAAATTACCGCGATCCCTGTCTCGGTTGGGAAACCAATGGCAGAGTGAGGGACGGATGTGATCATGTTGAAGTCGCCCTGGGATTCTCTCGCGAGAAGTACGTCGTACTTGGAGGTGTGCGGTAAAACCATGAAGTTTACCTCCTCCGTTCTTGTGTGCCTCCAGTTGGTGAGGCGCACAGGAAAGGTAATCTGGCCCAGGGGGAATACGGTTTCCCCTGCAAACCCAGCCAACGGGTAGTCCGCTGGCTGCAGTCGATCTTTGTCTTCTTGATCGAACTGGTTGAAACATTGCTCGTATATAATATCGGATGTACTGCCCGGGTCGATGAACAATCGCTCGGTGCAGTAGTGAGCCAGGTGGCCTGTGATAACCACGGCGCGTCTATCGCGCGGGCCGCCTCGGACTTTTGGAAAGACGACTTGCTCGTCTTTCCAGTCATTGTCCGGTCTTCTTGCCGCCTTGCGCGGCCTTCCTTTTCCTCCGTTGATCATGTGGGTAGAGGCTACGTACATGGTCCTCTTTCCCGTGGAGGTGCCCTCGTTGTGGGGAGTCATGCGCTTGGTAGCTTTTTGTGCGCCTGTCAACAGGTGTTGCAGTTTTCCCTCTTTTAGGGCTCGCTCATCTCCAGTCGGAGACTGATGCAGCTGTTTGTTGTGTGGCCATTGTCCTTGTGATAGTCGCAGTAGAGTGCGAGATCCTGGTTCTTTTTGGACTTCATCGGTTGGGCCGGTCGCAGGAATTGTGCGTCCGTGAGAAGGACGTCGCTTGGCGACTGGTTAATCTCGGTCCAGCTGCGGTCCCGAGATTCCTTTTTTGACGCCCGATTTTCACGCTGGGCGTTGATTGTAGCCCTTGCATCGGGTTGGTTGCTTCGTGGGACATATGGTCTGGAATCGCTGCCACGATTCCATGTGTCCCGGTTGCGCTTATTGCTGCGCTTCGGCTCTTGGCGGGAAGACTGGCCTTCCGCCTGGGGTTGTGCCTTTGACATGTGCGGTCTTAGGGACCTCTGAGTCTGGGTGTATGTCTTGACCGCAGCCATGACATCTTCCTACTTCTTAGGCAAACCATCTTTGCCAGAGATATTCATAACCATTTGCTCGTCTTTAACAGCAACAATGAAATGGTTACGCGCCATTTGGTCGGCAACATCGCCTATCTCTAGGCATTCTTTATTGTAACGGACAACGAATGCTTCAAGTGATTCGTTATCCCTGCGCCAGATGTTCATGACGTCCATGGAATCACGTTCATGGCGTCGTTATTGGCTGAAGTGCGCGAGGAACTTTTCTTGTAAGTCCTCGAATGAGGTCAGTGACCCTGGTGGTAAAGAATCGAACCAGGCCCTGGCCAGACCTGTTAGGGTCTGTGGGAAAAAAATGGCACCAGGTGGGTTCATCCCACCTACCGTTGCACCCGGCACCGACGAAGATGTTGTTGTGATCATCTGGGTCGGTCGAACCGTTGTATTTCCCAATGTTTAATGGGAATTTTGTGGTGGTGACATCGGCGTGGGCGATTTCTGGGACGAACTTGGAGTTTTCGGCAGCCGATTTCGGCCTGTAGGGTTGTCCGCGGTGCTGCTTTGCAGCGCGGAGGTACGTAGTGCGGGGAAGAGTGGGAGGAACGTAGTTGCGTCCTCCCGGTCTGCTGCTGGTGGCATGGGATTACGCGCGGTATGTACCATCGTCCGGATCGGTATAACCTTGCCCTTCACGGTGGGACTGGGGTCCCAGTCGGCTGTGAATGCCTAGGCCGTGGTGGGCTGTAGACTGTCGCCTAGTTTCGCCATGTGGGCCTAGGCGACTCTGTATATGGCTCCTGTGGCGGGACCCATATGTGGAGTCGTCCTCGTCAAGTGTGCGGACGTCGCAGTAAGAGGAACCGCGATCTTCGTGCCTGCTTCTGGAGGCCGGATGTGTTGGGGCCCTGCCGTCGTACTGTAAAGTACGGCCCGCAGGGGTGTGCGGTGCTGGGGTAGGCCCCGCAGATACTTGCGCTTCTGCGCAAGCTCTGTTGTATGTTGCAGCTAGCATGGCTGCTTGTTGGTCGTACCAGGCATGAAGGTTCATGCCTGTAGGTATCACAGGAGCGTACTGTGATAAATCGTGTCCAAACGTAAGGGATGCGCCCCCTTGCGTTGATGTGCCAATGTGTTCAGCATTTGGGGCTAAGGGAATGGTTCCCGCAGGCCCTTGGTTTGTGGGGTTTAGGTTATCCCCGGTAGTGTTGTTTTGACGATCAGACATGATCTTTGGAGAGAAAGGGATGGTCGGAAAAAAAGTGCTAAGAGTAGCGGTGGGCGCCAATGATGAAACAATGGTTAACCAGGTAGATTAACTCACTTGTCTCGTCAAGAGGGTTAATCCCTTCTTTCCGAGGATCGTCGGCTGGATCGTCTGGTGGTGGGTTTCCTGCACAAGGAAACAAACCGTGACTCGCAACAAGGAGGATGAGGTGGGGGGTGCTCCTTGTTACCACTCTCCGGCGTGAGAATCAGTAGTTTGCTTGGGAAGCAAAGTGTGATAGTAGTAGTATTGAGAGAGTTGAGAAGTGATACCTCAAATCTGGTTTGGGGTCAGTATTTATAGCCGAGGAGTGGAGGAGGGTAGTTGAGTAGCTAGCCTGACATCGCACAGCTATTTGCAGGTGTGTCAGACCTGTCGGATACTGTGGTGATGCCACGTCCTGCTGTGGTGTCAGACTGTTGTATACACGTGGGCCGGTAGGCGACTGTTCCCAGTGCCACTTGCACTGTGGTGTCAGACCCACTTGCCTTGTAGGCAGGATGCGGTGCCAAGCCGCATCGCTGCTTGCGGTCCTTGATGTTGTTCCCGCGTTGGTTGTTCCATCCATGATTTACGCGGGATGCGGTGTTATGCCGCATTGCCTGCTGAGTAACTGTTATTGTTGTCCAGATCCCTTGTCGTGACGAAAATGTTCAAAGGATGCGGTGCGGGGCCGCATCGCTATGTGTTACATTAGTTTCCGTCCTTAAGGTAAGTCTTCTCATCACTGGACAGATTGGACCGCTGTGTTCGCATGTGCCCACGCGGACACAGGTGAGTTTATTGCTGTTGGAGGTTTTTGATGAGGGTAATGGTCCTTCGCGGTCATGCTGACGCGAGATCTGGGACCATACCCCTTCAAGATTCATACACAGAAACGGTCAAAATCTCTGTACTCGTCGCTGCGCCGCCGCCGTGTGCGGCGGTTCTCTCTTTCTGGTCCATAATTCGTGCGGTGTGAGAAGAATTCGAGGAAATGAGGGCTGAGTTGTGGGTATAAGATGAAGTGGAGGCTGTGGGTGCTTGTCGGAGAAGAAGGCCGCCAGGCTGCCGGCCGATACCCGGTTCCGGTCGCCGGTGAAGTGAGGGAGAAGACAGAGGGGTGTGTATGGTGATTTCTGGCGTAAGAGGAAATGAGGGCTGAGTTGTGGGTATAAGATGAAGTGGGGGCTGTGGGTGCTTGTCGGAGAAGAAGGCCGCCAGGCTGCCGGCCGATACCCGGTTCCGGTCGCCGGTGAAGTGAGGGAGAAGACAGAGGGGTGTGTATGGTGATTTCTGGCGTAACAAAGGGATAAACTCAATGTGATTGTGGAGGACTGGAGGCAAACAAAGATGGTCACCGGCAGATGTAGGTGTGTAAAACCGGGGAACCTGAACTGTTGCACTATTCATAAGCTTGGTTTTTTAATATATAGGATAATGACAACAAAGGTAGGGATGACAAAAAAACCCAAGCCCAACGGGTATACCCGAAACATACGGGCCGGGTATACCCGAAGCCCAATGGGTATGGGCCAGGTACGGGCTTAAAAAAAGAAAAAAAACCGGGTACGGGTATGGGATTAAGTGATACCCGTCCGATACCCGGCCCATTTAACCGAATAATACCCGAAACTATCATATTATAGATGTCCATATATATAAACTTAGTACATGTACTTATTACCTTCTCTATAATCATACGTGGATATGTATTTAGCAGGTGCTTAGTAAACAAATAACTTATTTTTGAGCATGTATATTGGATATGGAAGCTATCACCCTTAATTATGTGGATGTTTATGCAATTAGGTTGTCATGATACAATTACTTAATTAAGTAATCGTTTTGATTTAGTTTGGTATATGTGGTCCGAATATGATATGTTAGTTATTAATCATATTTTCATTTGTTATAGTCATTGAAATAGTAAATTATATAAACATCAAAGTAAAAATTGCACATTTGTCCCAACGGGTATTTTTCTGAAATTAACGGGTATACCCGATACCTGCGGGTATGCCCGATACCCGACGGGTAATTACTCGACAAATACCCGACGGGTAACGGGCCGTGTATGGGACAAAGAGTTACAACCGGGTACCGGCCTGGGATTACCAATACCCGGCCCAAGCCCGGCCTATTGCCATTCCTAAACAAAGGTATTCCCCGTGTGAAGTTGCGGAAATTCGGTTTTGCGGTATTGGTTCGGTTTATTATAGCAATGACATAGTATCAATACTCGATATAGTTTATAGTATCAAATTTGAGTACAACTCCAATCGAAAGAGAAAACCAAAAAACATAAATAAATAGTTATATTGGAATGTTGAGTAAAAATTAAACACGCCTGCGTGTTCATATATATTTTTTTAAAGTTAATGAACGCAAGTTGTTTGAGATAATCCAATTAAGTGAAAAATAAACGGGATACATATGTATATTATTTAGAGTATAAATATGATATTGAAAATAAAAAAGTATAATTTTATAATAAAGTTAAGAGTAAAATGCCAAAAATGTCCTAATGCTTTGGTTATATTCCCTTGTTTCATCCAAAATGATTTTTTGTGCACTCGACTCCTTTAGGTTTGTGTTTTATTGCCATTTTCATCTACGTCACTAACTTAATTTATTTTTTCTGTTAAGCTAAAGGGCATTTTTGCCCCTTTTTAATGAAACAAGCAAGTATGAAACCTCATGGACGATTTTGGCATTTTACTATATAAAGGGGAAACAAATAATAAAAAAATATATAACAAAAATGTAAGAGTAAAATGCCAAAATCGTCCCTAATGTTTCAAAAGTGCTTGTTTCGGACAAAAATGTCATTCACCTTAACATAAAAAAATAAACTGAGTTAGTAATTTGGATAGAAATGACAATAAAATGCAAACATGAAGGACTCAAATGCACAAAAAAGTCATATTGGATGAAACAAACAAATATGACTAAACCTTAGGGATGATTTTGACATTTTACTCAAAAGTTAATATTTATAGAGTTATAGTTAGGGGTGTTCAGAATTCTTTTTGAATTCGAAAAATTCGAAATTCGATTTAATTATCAAGAATTCATTTCGATTAAAATAATTCGAATTCAATTCAATTCGAGTCAAGTAAATCGAATACAAATTTATAATTTCAAATTCGATGGAATTCGAATAAAAATTATATATTTTTATTTATTATTTTTATATATAGTACATATATAACTTTTATTGGGCTATACTATAAGTTATTTAAAAAATTATTCCATGTATTAAAATTACCTATTACCAAACCTACATGGTCTATAACTAAAACCTAAGTAACATATATATCAATAGATTTCTAACCTTAAAAATATTAACTTGTAATATGGTGTGGTTATTCCCAACTTCGAGTTTTGAATTTTAGACTTATGATACTTTATTTGGAACTTTTTAATGTGATATCGTGATTTATGGTTGCTTTAAAATTTATTTTTCATTTTGATAGTTTTTACATGTTTTATAAGAATCTGAATTAAATCGAATTAATTCAAGTTTGATTCGAATTCGAATTTTTAATCGAATATGAATCGAATATGAATTGGGTTTTTCATTCGAATACGAATTCGAATCGCATTGGGTAAGTTTTAATCGAATTCAAGTGAAAATAAAAATTATTTGAATAGTTCTATTCGAATAATTCAAAAATTCGATTCGATGAAAACCGATAGTTGATACAAATTGGCAAGTAAATTAACTAATTAAGTTAGCCCAATACTCTCAGTAATATATGGGCTTTTTGCACTTGAAACTGGACCGATGTCTGGCATGTTTAGACTCCAGTCCCTGAAATTGACTCTTCTTAAATTCACGCCCCATACTCCATCGTCGATCACCATCTCCGCCGTCCGATCACCACCTCCGCCGTCTCTCACGCACAGGTATATTCCTCTCTTTCTCGATCAATTCTTCCGATTTAATTTTTTAATTTCTTCTCCAGATTTCCTTTTTGAATACTTAAAATCGCCTAATTGTGATTTGTGTATGAAACCCTAGGGTTCTTAGTCTAATTGCATAATTTCAGATTTAATTTTACTAGGCGGTGAAAGATCAACATTGATTTTAGGGTAAATTATAATAGGTAGTTGAAAATTGATAAAGCTATCATGAGTCATGTAATTAGTTTTGTATCCACTGAATATTTTAAGGTGCTAACACTTGTAACATTTGGATTTATGCATGTAAAATTAGTAAATCACTAGCTAACCTGCATATTTAGTTTAGGATGATTGATTACTCAAATGTATTACTCTTTTGCTTGTTATATTCTAAATTGTTTTTTCTATCACTTTATTTGCTATGTGGATTGTGGAAGTATCGGATGTTCGACCGAGTAGGAACTTGCAACAAAAGTTAGTTTCTGTTGCTTGATAATCTTTCTGTATAAGTCATCTTGCTGTTATTTATAAGAATTCGTGTTAGCTCTTGCCTCTAGGCTGCTCATTGTGGTTTAATGCCACCAGCCACATCAGACTTTAACGCCCCATAACACTGGCCCGTGGGCGTTAGGGGAAGCACGCCACCCGTGGGAACGTGAGCATGTTTACGGGTGTGAGAGGACAAATAGGTGGGGCCCACCCTCAATGCACCGATCGCAGATTTTCTTTTTCTTTTATTTAAATATTAGGTAAATCACAACTTGATAGTTAAATTTAAATAGTAGGCTAGTTAAAGTCCATTGACTACGTGGCAGTGACGTGGCAGGGCGGGCGTTATGTTAAACGACAATGCATAGCCTTAAGGTTGTCATGATTAAAAGAGTAGATGAGATAAACGCTTGTGCTTTGCACTGTTAGGAATTTAGGTATTGCAAAACACATACACGAACACAAACGAAAAACTACAAGAGAAATCAAACAAAGATGAACACGAGATTTTACGTGGTTCGGTTGAGGTGACCTACATCCACGGGCTGCAACTAGGGTAATCTCTTATTACTATCTGCCTCACTTGTGAGGATTTACAATGTATAAGCACACACACATATATATATAGGTTACAAATTACGGTTACTAGCTTATTCAACAAGAAACAAAAAACGGGCCTTAAAATAATAAGTCAAAGCCGGGTCCCCATGTCTCTCTCTGCCGAACTCTATAATCCCAAACCGAGGCCCAAATCAAGCCTACAAAACCCATCATGCACACATCGTTTGATTGAAATGGCAAAGTTTGATAGAACTTGTTTTTTGCACATTTCGCCAGCGAATCAACAAAATTGTCATCTTTTGTTGCACATTTCGCCAGTGAATCAACAAAATTGCCATCTTTTGTAACGCTGTATATATCCATCTGTGTCGGGTAGACAATAGATGCATTTTCTCACTATGAATAAAGTCATACTAGTCAAATGATTTGATTCGGGATTTATTATGTTTGTTTATATTCATCTGAATTAGGCCTGGCAATTTCTACCCAAATACCTAAACTTGGGTCAATATGGACTTTAATTTTAAGCTGCTGGGTCATTTTGGGTTGATTAAAATTATTAATGGGTCTAGATGGGTAATAAGAAAATCAGAATTAAAACAGACCAGGTCACGATGGGCCATTAAGAAAAAGAGAATGGGTCAGGATGGGCCAATATCTTTTTTACCCTAACAACTCATCTACGCTCTCAATTTCTACCCAAATACTCCCTTAAATCAACCTATTAACAATCTATTCTACACTTCTTGATCGATTGAAAGGTATGAATTTCACTTTTGGTTGATTTATTTTCTGTATGCATTCTAAACTTCTTAATTGTTCAATTTCAAATACACATCAAAACCCTAGTTAGGAATCCGTGAATATTCATGACGATTTAGACGTCGTTTGAGTTGTATGTTGTCTTGTTTGATGGATTCACATTGGGATTTTGTAGTTTTGTACTACCCGAGTTGTTGGATACTTAGATTCTTGTTTTGGGAAACTGTAGTTTGTGGTATGATTGATTGAGGTTAATGTGGTTGTTGCTTTAAGCAAGTTTCTACATGTTCTGGTCTTGTTCGAATGTTGGTTTGACCCTATGTTGGTTAGTATGATGGGATCACATTAGGATCCTAAATTTGGTTTCTTTTTCGCTTTGTTGTCGACTGTTAGTTTGTCTTGCTTTGTTTTATTGTGGGGTTTTAGCTTACAGATTGTATTTGGGTTGTGTTGGTTTGAAACTACGAATTAATGAGAAATCATCAATTGTTAGTTGTATAATTATTATCATCTGTTTGCTGGTAGTAACTTAAGAAGAAGCAATAGGAATTACATTTTGTGCATACTGCATACTTATTCCTTTTTATATAAAATTAGACCCCAAAATTGAAAATGACTCTGTGAATGGATCCAGATTATTATTTTGCCACTTTCATCATTTATTTTTGTCTTTTTCCATACGATTTAGGTCGATTATTACGGATGGAAGCATGTCGCATTCGGGTTGAAATAGATACACAGTCTTTTCTTATCTTATAAAACAGATATCCTGGATTGTGTCACACATTGTACAAAAATAGCATAATTAAGTCTTTCTTTAATTCCTATATATGCACTATACACAATTGATGCGAAAATAGTCTACGGGAACAACGAAACACGTCAAACGGGTCAGGCGCCCAAACAGACTGAGGAGCATCAAGAAAGTATTCAAGTGTAATAAAAGAGAAAGTTTAGATTGTTTCTGTAGCGATATACATTTTATAAACTACATAGCACACTGGTTATCAATAAATATAGTAGTAGACTCATCAAACAGAGATCGAATAACATCCGGTATGTTATGCAGGAAAAGTGCAGATCGTTTTTTTAATTTTTTAATTTTTTTAAATTTTTTTTTTTTTTTTTTATAATTTTGTTACTGAGTGTGCTAGTTTCATTTAATTGATAGCTAATCATCGTCATTTCTCAGTGTTTGTTGATGGTTGATGTAAGGGGCATTTTCTTTTAACTTACAAAAATGTTAAAGGTATTTGGTGGAGAAAAAAAAAACTTATCTATATAAACCCTAGACCTTAGCTTAAGATGATGAAATATGAAACACTAATTTTAACATAATTTAATCATTTTTCACTGCAATTGAATATGTGAACTTCTATCAGGTATTTAACAGCTATTATGGATGGCGGTACACCTAATTTCAAAACATGGAATATAATATACCCTGTTTACATAAATTCAAAGAAGACTATTGCCGAAGGTAGAAGAATCTCTGCTACAAAAGCATGCGAAAACCCTACCGCTTTAGAAATCGGCGATTGTTGTGGCCATCTCAAAATTCCTTTTGCCATTGAGGTTTTTTCTCTTCTATCAATAAACTTTCCCAATTTTTTATTACTTACATAATATGAAAATCATGTATTTGTAAGTTGTAACCTTTTTGTAATGGTTTTAAAGATTGATAAGGCATATCCAAGGGATTTCATGCAAGTGGGGAGGGTGCGGGTTTTGCTGAAAAGACCAGATGGGAGTCCACATAATCCCCTTATCACATCCAGTATGCATAATTCTCTAATTCAGATTCAAACGTCATTTTCGTCCCTGAGGTTTGGCCAGTTTTGCGACTGTTGTCCGAAGGTTTGTTTTTTCCGCATACGGATCCCAAAGGTTTGAAATCTTGTCATTTTCATCCAGCTCGTTAACTCCATCTATTTTTCTTCGTTAAGTTAGGGGTATTTTTCTCTTTTTTATTTAGTAAGGTATTTTGAATACTTGTACATTATGCTAAATGCTTGTACATAAAGTGAAAAAGACTGAATTGCCCTTTAAGTTAACAAAAAAGACGAAAATAACCCTGACTTAATGGAGAAAAATAGATAGAGTTAATGAGCCGGATGAAAATGGCAAGATTTTAAATCTTTTGGATCCGGATGCGGAAAACAAATCTTTCGACAAAAGTCCCAAAACAGACTAAACCTCAAGGACGAAAATGGCATTTTACTCTCTAATTTATTGTATTCTGCTATGATGTCCTCACATGATTTTCTGTAAATAGTCATAAAGTTTGGTACGTAAGTTGTGGTTTGTTTGTATGGTGGCAGAAAAACAGCTGATGATTCGTGTTGCTGAATTAGTTCCTAGACATCCGGGTAGAGTGAAGAAACAAGAAGCGGCTGCGTCTGCTTCAAATGCCGCTGCGCCATCGAAATCTGGCAAGGGTGGGAAAAAGAAGAGATAGATTCGTGTGCAACTTTCGGTTGGAATTTACTAGGCCCTTTGGTTGGTTGGAATTTACTAGGCCCTTTGGTCGGTTGGTTGGTTGCGTAAGACATTTTGTATCTTATGGGTGTTTCAGATTAAACATGTTTTCAAAATACTTAGAACAGAGATGAGAGAACCGAACAGAATATAAGCGTCCGGACCGGTTTGATTTTTCAGTTTTGTTGATCTATACTGTTTTCTCTACACACACCAATCTGAAGAACAGAGCACTAAAAAAAACATCTTAAGGTCCTGGTTGGTTTGCAAAATACTCTAAAATTAGAATTAATTGCGTCTAAAATCGTGTTTTGTTGAGTTTGATAGTTGAAAATGTCAGAAATCAGTTCGATGAAGAAATCGAAACCTGATCTGAAGTTGAACCATACCAAGATCGTTCCATCTTCGTTTCGGTGGACAGGACTAGCTGGTTAGGTTTTAGGAAGAGGAAGTAAGGACTCGGAAATTTTTATCAACTAAAATTTTTACAATTTATTATTGTATACCTATATTAATTTGAAACATAACCGAACAACAGTATGACAGCGTCAGGTCATTTTCTGATTTTACCACACAAGTTCCTAGCTTCAACCAAGATCGTTGCATCTTTCGTCTAACCTTCAAAACCCTACATCAGAACACCCTTTGTCCCTTTGTTACTGCTGGCGCCATCTGAGATCACGGCTGAACCCTAGCGCCGTCGTCGGAGGTGTGGTGTTACCCTCATAAAAGTCACCACCGATGTGTTGAACTGCAAGAAAACCACCGCCCTCACTACGCGCGTTGCCGTTGCCCGAAAACCCAACTCTCCTCCATAGCTTCTCAGATCGTCCGATTAGGAGCATCACACCCTCAACCGTCGTTGCCGGAGGACTCGAGCACTACCACCGCCAGTGTTAGGTGGTTGCGCCACCAGAGCCACCGTCGCCTGAGTGGCCGTGGTGGTCATTGGAATTGTGACTGGCTCCCCCTCTCTCTGTCTCTCTCACATGCATATCTCTGTGTAGATTAAAATTTGTATGGGTGCACGTAGAATAAAAGTGGGAACAAATTTTCACACTGCAGACTTTAGTTTTGTGTTTTGCCTACTAATTTTGTGTAAAAAGAAGTGCGGTTGTGTAAAAAGGAGTACAGTTTTGTAAAAAGGTTCAACTACAACTCTTATATTATCTTGGCCGGATACTAACCACACCTGCTACAAGTGATTTTTATATAGGGTCAACAAGAGGGTCTTGAACAATATGGGTAGTCATTGGTGTACGTTTAATTCTTTACTGTATAATATTCTTTGAATAAATTCTTAATTCTAAGGTTGTATTATCGGTATAATGTTAACTATAATATCATTGTTAACTAATACTTCGAAATTATACAGGCGGCTTTAATGTCATTTTTAACATTGCGTGTACTTTTTCGTCTACTTTTTCATTGACGTTTTATTTAAAATCCACCAACCCCGCCGCGAAGCGCGGGTGTGTACATCTAGTTAGAATTAGTCCCAATTATTTCAAATTCCATTTTTTTTAACATTCGAATTCCTTTTAAAACATTCCTCAACCCAAAAGCGTTCCAAGTTCAAATATCTACTCAGGGTATCACACAACCTGTAAACTAGTAGAAATAATAACGTATCACACAACCTATAAACTAGTAGACATAATAACGTATCTTTGATGCACATGCACATCTACTCGGGGTATCACACCTGTAAACTAGTAGAATAATAACGTATCTTTAAAGGCCCGGGAGAAACTACCACACTTTAGCCATCTTGGTGACATGTTCCTCTTACCCCTATTCACACCCTTCAATCAATGTGTTTGGATGAGAGCTAAGTGATATCAACACCGTTTAGGTATTGCACAACGTAGGTACGTATGGATAATCGTTTTAGAAGTCCTAATCCAACCACAAATACAACACAAGTACTCGGACAGTGTCATGGACCTCAAGCTTGTGTAAATAACTGAAGACGTACTCAAGGATGCCAATAGAATTTTATTTGTATAATTTGTTGATACAACATTTTTTTTTTTTTTATAAAACATCATTATGAAGCGAATATGTCAAACAAATCACGATATCATTGAGTAGATATTGCGTATTCATAATCATTCTGCTAAGTAAAAAATGATACTTTTTTTTTTCATTTTGTCACAAGTTGTGTGCGTATTTATAGTATGTTTTAGAACTAAATGTCACCTTGGGGATGTAGCTCATATGGTAGAGCGCTCGCTTCGCATGCGAGAGGCACGGGGTTCGATTCCCCGCATCTCCATTACTTTTAGTTTCAATTTTTGGGCCATATATCGGACTATCATCAATGATTTTACATCCGACACCTTTGGACTGTTTAGTTGGCTCGATTCGGGTTGTATTCTTCATCTCAATTCTCATATATGTTAAACAAAAATAATAGCTAAAGGTTTTTCTTGAATGGCTAACCTTACTGGGATCGAACCCCACACCTTTTTTTTAATGGCAAACTGCAACTTTATTATTCATCACCAAAAAGTTCATACAATACAAATGGTTAGTAAGCTACTAAGCCAACCACCTTTTACATAATCACCCGATGAATTCGACAAATCAAAAACATACAAACATAAAATGTACCAGACTTAACTTAAAGACTCGAAATTCACCCATTTCCTCCATTCCAAATTTGTTCGCTTTGCTCTACATTTAATCCACGGGAACGTATTTCCCTGCATTTCCCCAAAGATTCCATCTATATTCGCTCGATTCCCATTAAAAATTCTATCATTCCTTACTTTCCATATGCTCCAACAAGTCGCCAATATGATGGTTTGAACATATTTCCTTTTTGGTTCTTCAATAGTCGGGGTTTTATAAAATTCCAACAAATCTTTCAAATGCAAAAAATCTGTTGAATTTTGCACCGCAAGCTCACCTTATGCCATAAGGCTATGCGGTATGGTGATGGTCCTCCCTTGGAGGATGATCCGCCATGTAGGCGCCACGTAGATCGGGTGTGAGGATGGGGCAAAGAGGATGGAGGTAAGGAAATGAGGGATGAGCCTAAAATATATGTATATGTTGTATGTATATATGTGTGTGTGAGGGGGTTTTGTCCTCTAGTGAGACGTCTTCAACGTCCGCAAGATGCCGGCGGGGGGGGGGGGGGGGGGGGGGAATGGGGGAGCTACGGCTCCGGTCCTCGACGCCCCAAGGCCGATGCCCACATCACCAGCCTAACATCAATGGTACATAACAAGCCGTAAATAGGTGATCTGCATCTTCTTCTTGATCCCCGCATAGCTTACATATTGATGCTACATAGAGTTAATTCTCCTTTTACTACACACTACATACACCTAATCTAATACATCCTCCAAGATTTGAATTATTATTATTATTATTGCACTAATTATTTTCTTAATCTAAACAATACATTGTTTACTTTTTAGTTCTGTATGTTTTATTCATCTTTTGCATATATTTTTACCAGCAAGAGTACTTATAGTCATTTCAAGTTATTTGCAGACAGAGGATACCATAAGTTCTGTTCAGTGAAGCTGTAAATTTCAGCTTTCGAACTGCATCAAGGGTTGAAATCAAATTCGTCATGTCCAATATGTACGTCCGAGAATACATTAAGAACCATCATGAATAATAGCGTTAGAACCAACTAAATGATTCAAACCGGCGGTTTGGAACTTGGAGGTTTAAACTTTTAAGGTTCGAACGACATGCATTAATGTGTCAACCGATCTGGTCATTTAACCTTTAATATAATTTTTGTTTTTTTAATATTTATATATGTATGTGTATTATATAATGAATGGTGTAAATCATTTTGGGAGGTTAAACACAAACTAAGCAATAAAAAAACCAAATCGTTTCGACCACTTGGCCCGTTCAGCCTACCCAGCCGATCTAGTCTATAATTTTCAAAAAGCACAGTTAGTGATTCACCTTAATTTTTTGTTAAACCAGACCATGAACACCCCTTAGTGACACGATCTGTCTACAAGTACAACACCATAACACCAACCAACATTCGGACAACAAATAATAGACATCAAAGATTCAAAAAATCACCCTATCACCGAGTCTGTTATCCAGATCTTTGTAGCAACATAGACATCAATGATTCAACTCCTTATTTCATAATCCAATTTGAGAGTATGAGACACATGGTTTGCACCCAACATTTTCTATACTCTTTGTATGTTAACTTTGTTTTTTTTTTTGTTTCACATTATGTTAACTTTGTTTTTTTTGTTTCACATGAACATATAATAAAAACCCGAAATGCATAGAACTTGTAGAACAAGAAAATTAATGGAAAAAGTGAATACTTGAGAAATACGGGCTATATCGCTTCTTATACTACTACTTCTAGTTCTCGGACTTTGGTATGTATCACGAAGTTTGGAAACGCTTGAGTGATCTCCCTGTGATAAAACATATCAATTGTTTATACTTTATACTTATTCTGGTGTTAAAATATAAAATAAAAATGTTAAAACTTGCCTTAGAAGGGGAAGTGTCATATTCTTGAGAATGGATGGATTTTTCGAGACGAATATCTTCCACTCTTCTATATCGATCTTTCCATCTCCATTCAGATCTGCATCCAGAATTGTCTGACCGAACAGACGAGGAAAAAGTCAAACTAAAAAGTCAAAGTTGAAGACCAAAAGTTCAAGCATGATTACCAAAAACCTATGATTATTACCTTATTTAAGATACCTTCAACTGCATCTTCTGATAAATCAACATTCATTTCACTCAAAAGAGCCAAAACCATCTCCTTCAACTTCAAATTATGAAACATTTCCAATATCAGCGTTCGATAAAAAGTCAAACTTTGACTAAATGTCAAAACTTTACTATGCCTATTTAACTATTTTCATTTACCTCATCACGTTCTATGAAACCGTTGTGCTTCAAGTCATATAATCTAAACATAACTGTAATGAGATTATAAAATGTTACTATTAATTAGCGGAAGATGCGTTCAAAAGCTTAAACGCTAGTGAAGTTTGACTTTTTAGAGTCAAACCAATAAATTTAGGTTATAGATCATCAACATGTTACTTGTTACATGTATCATACATTCAATTTTGACTGATTCAGGTGCATCCGGGTGGAAAACACTTAGCGAACGAACAAATTCGTCAAACTCAATTACTCCGTTTTTCTTGATGTCAAATGTATCAAACAGCTGCAAAATGCAAGCAAGAAATCAACATTGTGGATAATGAAATGATTTAATTTTACAAAATCAATTTAATTTTACTCACTCTATCTGCAAAAAAATTCTTCATGCTGCTATTGCTGAAAAGTGCAAGCAGAAACTCTTCCTGTTCATAACATGACAAAAATAAATAGCTTCTTAATCTTTATCTGACAATTAAGCCGCCTCTATTGGAACACCACTGGGTCACTGACACACTGTCTAGCGCCAGTGACGTGTCATATGGGCCGTATGATGTCACATGGGTTGTATGACAGGCGAAAAATGGTCATATGGGTCGTATGGGACCAAATGAGGCGGTGTTTTCCAAATCATATGGCCCATATGATGTGTTTGACTGATGTGACTACCGACAAATTCATATGAACTGTATGACCAATTTTCACCCTATCATATGGCCTGTATGATGTGACAGCAGGCTTGGTCTGCACATTTGAAGGTGGTGTTTGCATAGTATAATGAGCGGAATCATGTTATTTAAAGTTGTAATATTAAGTTAAATCATATCTCGAGCGTTTAATAAGTAAGTACCTTGTGAATACGACCATCTTCAATAATAGCATGGCTTAATCCATCAAAAAGATCATACAATGCCTCTATCTCATTAATACTAACTGCGAAACAAAAAATAAAAAAGATATGATCAAGTTAGTTCACCTAAAATTTTGTTTCAAACATGTTTTTGCAACTAACATAATGTCTCGGAAGCAAGACGCGCGTGTTGTATAGCTCGACTTGGGTTTCTAAGTTTCTTCAAGAAACAACAACATTCTTTAACGGTCATATTTGTCATGGTCAAGTATTGATGAGTACACACCTATCAAAACATCCAATTAACATCAAAACTGCTTAAAAATACAAGAAAGTCGTCGTTCCAAAAAAAAAAAAAAAACATCAAAACTGCTTAAAAAATCAATCATGAACTACTTAAAGAAATTGATGAAATCATCCAAATTTTCCATTTTTATCAAATACACAAAATAAAACTAATTCAACCCTCCAACATTCTTGAACTAGAAGCAAATTATCAAGCTTTCATAAATCAAGAAAATAGTCATGATTCCACCATTAAAGCTCTATACAAGCTTTGACTTTGTATATCTATCATTATCAACGCCAGTGGCGAAGCTTGACAATGAAGTCAAAGGGTCGAAAACGTATATACCCAAAAATTTCTATACGAAAACTACATATATAACACTACTGAGCAAAAAAGTTCGGGGGGTCGGACAGACACCCCCCGCCCCTCTTAAGCTGCGCCCCTGATCAACACATAAACATACACACATACATACATACCTGAAGAATACAAATTAGTGGAAGATGAAGATGAGGAAGTTAACAGGCTACAATTGAAAATGGTGTCTAGAAATGAGTTAAAAATGATCTCTAAGATTTGAATTGTTCTTCTAAAATTATTGTGTGTTTATGACTAATGAAACCAGATCAAGGCTTGTCATGTTGTGTTAAAATGTCAACCACATTTTTTTATTGTTGAAAAGGTCACTTGTCACGTTGATCCGAATATAAATAAGATTCCTAGTTGTACTTTTTGGAGCTTGTTTCAATAATTTCATTTTTTAAATGATCAATGACTTTCTTGATAGTGGAAAATTGTATTTGCCGGTCTCTTGGATCTAAACTTGATAATTGTGAACTAACTAAAATGATAAAACTGTAAAAAAAAGAATAAATGAAATTGAATCTTTGATAGTGAACTAACTAAAATGATAAAATTGTAAAAAAAGAATAAATGAAATTGAATCTTTGATAAAATTCGAAATGGGTTTAAAGGGGTAAGTTAATGTATAGAGTACACTTAACGTACTCAAAATTACACATAAAGAAAATATGTGTAATTGAAAATTGTATACGAAGGAACTAGGGCCGTTCAAATCGCTCGTTGCTCGCCGCTCGCTCGACGCTCGTTCGGAAACTGCTCGTTCGATTTGACGCTCGGTTGTAAATGAGCCGCTCTGCTCGGTTTGTAAACGAGCCAAGCATGAGCAAAGGTCCGTTCGGCTCGGTTCGACTCGAATTATTATTTTAATTAGTATACATATACATATACCTATACATATATAAACATGTATATACACACACACATACATATATATATATATACACACAAATATAAATTACACATAATACACACACCTATATATATACACACTTACACATACATATATACTTAAATATAAATTAAATTCATAGTTTTATATGTACCACTCTATTAGATTTTGGTCGACGATATACAAATTTACAACTATATCTATACGTACTAGCCCAACCACGCCAATAAAAAATTAATATTAAAACTAAAAGTTAAACCCTACTTGTTGATCGCCTCAATGTTTCATGTTGTTACCCTAAGTCGACTGTCTCCTCCTTTCAACGTAATTGTTCGTGCAATATGATCACGCCTCGTCGGCCACAACATTGTTATTAATAAGAAAATTTTGTGCCATTAAATGTGCATATTTTTAAAGACATAAAAACTTGAGACCCAACATTGTCACTATCTCTCTTAGCAAATTTAAATCGGGTGACACGGTTGTCCAAATCGCTCGAATTTCGCTCGACGCTCGCTCGGAATTTTTATTGCTCGAAAAATGCTCGATTGGTTTGAGGCTCGGTTTTAAATGAGCCGCTCCGCTCGGTTCGGTTTGTAAACGAGCCAAGCACGAGCAAAGGTCTGCTCGGTTCGGCTCGGCTCGGCTCGTGAACAGCCCTAGAAGGAACTCAAAATAATCAAAATTATGCAATCTATAAAATCTCTTTTACTCTTTATACGTTAATAACCTTTTGTAAACGGTTGTGAAAATTTGATGATAAAATTTTAAATTTATAGACCTATAATTGTTTTAAATAGAAAATACATAAGCAGTATTATTTTAATTAAAGTTGAAGCCTTTAAGACTCTTGTAAAATATATAAACCGACATGATTTTATTTTTTACTCGAAACCATGCTGATGGGGGATTGTCACACTTGAAAATACTTGCTCTCATGCGAGTTCAATCTAGCGATAAGGCTATGAGTTATGGTTCTCTCACTTTGTCTTCTTTTCTTCATCATCAGCTGTCATCTTAACGTCACATTATCATCTCTTGCATGTTTCCCCTTCATCCCCAAAAATATGTTATGGTTCCTCTTCCACTCTTTTTATTTTTATTTTTTAAAACAATATAACTAAGACAAATAATTAATTAATAACAAAATAAAATACATAATATTAAAAATAATAAAACTACTTTATTTAAAAAAGCAAAGACACCTGATCATTAGGATTGATACGACCAAATTGCAAAAGTACATATGTCATATCCTATGTATGACAATATCAAAACACTTCAATAAACTATGATGTACAAATAGTTTTTTTTTAAATTACCTTATCTCATATTTATAAACGGGGTTCTTTTATTTAATGAAGTGACTATCATTATATTAAGTTTTAAAAATATATAATATTATTATTAGTGTATTTACAATAATTCCATTAGTTTAGGGTTATCGGATGTTATCACTCCAATTATTGAGTATTGGTTGTTGACACTTCCAACTATCACTTTAACTCCCACCACTCCCAACTAAACACTTAGTGTGTTGTGTCACTCCGCAGACGAACCTTTCTTAGTGTTTGACTTGTGTTCTTGGTGATATTAGACTGATACTTTGTGAATTACTAATGACCGCAGATGAATTTGGTCCTAAAAGAAAAAAAGAGGGGGGGGGGGGGGGGGTCAAAAATCACTCAACCGGAGTGACATAATACACAAAGTGTTAAGTTGGAAGTGGTGAGAGTCAAAGTGATAGTTGGGAGTGGCAGCATCCAATACTGACTAGTTGGAGGTGATAAAATCCAATAACCCATTTGTTTATTACAATGGTATTCCTACAGACGCTGTAGATCCCATTGACAAGCATTTGTAGCACCTTATTGAGGATGTCATGGGCTTTTTTTTTTTGAACGGTGA
This sequence comes from Helianthus tuberosus, assembly GCA_030545235.1. NCBI lineage: Eukaryota > Viridiplantae > Streptophyta > Magnoliopsida > Asterales > Asteraceae > Helianthus > Helianthus tuberosus. The sequence goes on from CM060385.1 coordinate 8,214,815, forward strand.
CTTTCTTATGAGTGACCCATTGTCACTGAATCCCGTCAAAGACGGTATTCCCCAGCCAAGATCTGCCGACGATGTTCTATCGGGCCCCGTACGGTATCAGACTTGGATGGCGTTCCCCCGGAAAACCGTGCTGCCTCCACACGAGTAAATTCGCTGGAGTAACAGGCGGGTGAAAACCGGGGTGACGCTCAGGATCAAACCCCCCTCGGTGGGTTAGTCACCATCATTGCGCACGGGTGTCCCTACCCCCTTTCGCCACAAGCGGGAGTCGAACCGGTGACCTCTAGGAGGACAAACCGGCCCAACACCACTGGGCTATGAGGGCGGGTAGGATGTCATGGGCTTTGACAATCGCTTCTTAGCCATTGTTATTTATTATTTATTATTTATTATTTATTTGTCACAAATATTAAATAGATGTCAAAGAAATAAGTTTGAGTGCTTCCTTAAATAAGATACAACTATTTCAAAGTTGAATAAACAAGTACAATTGTTGTACTTAGATAAGGTGTCACAATTCACAAATAGATCATTGTATTTTAGTGAAATATAAGATTGAACAACTCTTTCTATCATATTTGTGCTGCATGTCCTTGTGATTTAAGTATGGCAAATTGTCTTAAAAAAAGGGTTGTTCAAAGAAATCGCCATACTAAAAACCGAACAAAAAAACATATCGGAATCAAACCGAAAAAGAGGTTAACCTTGGAATTTGGATGCTTTTTCCTAGCTATCTGTTTGAAACACTAAGCAGATGTTTGAATGGAGTGCAAACATAGTTTGCATTCATGATAGAGCTTTTCAATTCAACGAAGGCCGTGAGATTCGATATAAATGATCGAATTAAGGTTATTCACTAGCCAATTTCGAGCCAGATTAGGTTTAATTGGGTCTCGAGCTTGTTGGATGTCCACTTCGATATATATCTGATTAATACAAAATTTTGAATGAAATAAACGGCGAAACTATACACAAGAATATGCAGAAAGTCACGCACTTGAATGTGAATACAAAGATAATGTATTACACAATTGATTTAGCAAATCATATAGACCAATAGACCATCCGGGTAATTAACTCTTAGAGGTTGTTTGATAGCCTCTTAACGCTAAGAGAGTACCTTTGAATTAATCAACATTAAGTGTGTTTGGTTCACTAACAGGATACCTTTGAATCAATCAATAAGTCTTTTACCCATTAAATTTTAAATGATGTTGAATAAAATTTTACCCCTTTATCCATTCACCTGTGTTTATAACCCTCAGCCGGCCACTCACGCACCACCTCCTCCACCGCCAACCAATCAGGTTGAGCCAAGTCAGTTATCTTACTGGTTTAAAATCTCTTACCCGGTCAAACCTATTAATAACTCAGCACTTAACGACACAAATGTTGACAAACAACCCTTAATATTTATAACTTTTTGCAACAATGAATAGAGTCTAAAATTGTCAATTCGTCATTATAGCTAAGAAGAGGGTCCCTCAAAAAAGTAAACCGTTATAGGTAGGGGTTTGCACGGTTCGGTTTAGTTTTTGGGTAAAATTGAAACTGTAACCGAAAGTTCGGTTTTCAGCTTTTGTAAACCGTTCAGTTTCGGTTATTTCGGTTTTAGCTATGATTTGGTTTGGTTTGGTTTTTCGGTTTTTGAAACAAATTACCTAAGATTCAAAAAGTATAATTCAAGTTTAAGAATCTTTCTTAAATGTTTACATTTAGTCTTTTTAGCTAATATTTTTCACATAAACTGATCTTCTAATCTATTTTAATGTTTCTCCAAAGTTTTTATTAAAACGTTTTCTTTTATAATACTTTGAAAATCATTTAAGTTTTATGTTAAATTTTGTTATTTCTTGTAAACAACGGTTAAATCATTTCAATGATAAATAAACATGTTAATGTTCTTAATTTCTTGTTATAAATATTTAACAAGCAAGAATAAAATTAATAATTGTTAGTAGCATGAGTTAAACACTTAAACATAAAAATATATAGATTTGTCCTACTATTATAGCTTATCGGTTCAGTTTGGTTATTTTCGGTTATTGAAAATAGTTATCCGGAAACGGAACCGGAATTTTGGTTATTAAAAATCCGAAAACAAAGCTGTCGGTTTTTGTTTTGGTTCGGTTTTTTCGGTCCGGATTTTTTTGACTATTTCGATTATGGTAAAAAATTTGGATCGCTATATTGAGGCTACTGGTATCATTATCTGGACAGTTTTGTAACTTGCATCATAAGTCGTTTTTTTTTGTTACAAAACTTGATTGTTTAATTAAACTTTGATAAGAGTTTTATGGCCTCGATAAATTCCTGTTTTCCGCAAGATCAATCTAACTTTGATCCATTGTATTACAAAAACCCATACGTAGCCTAGCTACCATCAACCATAAATCCAACAACCTGATGAGTCAAGCAACGAAACTTGACCTGTCACCCAACCCAATCGATATTCAACCGATGATCACAATTGCTCTCTCCATGGTAAGTGAGTGAACAGTGATGTGGCGCAAGGTACATGTCCTGTTTGGATTGTGGATGGAGTTGTAAGATCGCGTTAGATGGTAAGAAAGCAAAAAAAAAATTCATAAGTGAGGAAACACTGGTTAACACTAGGGTTAACCAGCTGGGTCGTCTCGTATGTGGGGTTCAATCTCTTTCTCCACTCGCTGATTACTGGAATCCTGCAAAACAGAACACCGGTGACTCGACACAAGGAGGAGAATAGGGGGTTCTCCTTGTGACCACCCTCCGGCGTGAGAATAAGTACTGCTTTGAGGAGAAATAGTGTGTGTTGTAGGTGAAATGTAAGGGGAGCAGAATGTTCTACCTGAATGAGGAAGGGTCCTATTTATAGCCGAAGGATGAAGGAGGGAGGAGAGACCTTGCCAGCTGCCACCGGGCGCCAGTTGTCCGACCAAGGGGAATATCATCTTGGTCTCCTCTGCTGTGGTCAGGATGGTGGATGACGTGGCGCGCCGTTATTTGTCCAGGCAGGGGAACTAGTACTGCAGCTGTCGGTCTGTCCTTAGATCGTGTTGCAGGTCCATATGGCGTCTGTGTAAGATTAAATATATTATGACTTAATACTTAATCTAGTAGTCATTATAATCATTTACAATATATATATCTAATAACCTATTAAAGAATTAGTTGGTAATTGTTGATAGACCATATTACCCTTATTAACTAATTAGGTTTCCTCTTGGGTGCTTATATAAGGAGACTTATGTAGAGGTTCTAAGGTTAGACATATAACCTAATTATCTTAACATCATAATCAACCTCCTCTCCATAGCCGAACTCCCTTTTCGGTTTCACCATCACCATCATCAGTTTGCACCCTAAGGAGGAACCAGATCACATTGACTAAGATGTCGAACTCTATGGCTTCTTCTCTTACTGGATTCTCCTCTGCATTATCTACTGTAACATGTATGTTTTCATGTTTTCCATTATGTTTAAACAGAAATGATCATGTGGTATCAGAGCATATGTTGATTAATCGGTTCTGTTTTGTATCCATAAATCTGGAATAAAACTGGAAAACAAAATTTGAAAACCTTAACAAAATTAGGTTTTTATCATCTGAGATACCATCCGGATCTGAATCGTGCAACTCGGATGCGTCTCAGATCATATGTTCGTCCATTATTACTGTTCCGAAATCAACATGTTCAGAAATATGTTTAAATGTGTAACAATTTCCAGATTTCGGAAGAATGTTTGCATATTTTATTTTAGTGTTCATCGCATGTTCATGAGAAAATTCGAAAAATTCCCTTAGTTTTGGAATGAATTTGGATTATTGGGTGTTTGTTCCTGTTTGATCTATTTTTTATCTACTTAAATTTTCGAAAAAACTGTTTTTCTATTAATGGATACAATTTTCGAAATAAACAGATAAATATAATTAATATTTAAACAGGAAACTTAATCCCATAATCCCTAAAGTTTTGGATTTTCAATCTTATCAGTTATTAACTGCCTAAATTAAGGATTTTGCAGCTTGAGGAACACGTCTTGGATGAATCCGAGATCATCACGAACTGATCATCTCGGATGAACATCTGTTCGTCCATCACGGATCAATAACTGCTTGATCATCTCGGACCATCTCGAACTAAGTGTCTCGGATCATCTCGAACTAAACATCACCATCTCGGATGAATCCAAGACATAAATCATCCGAAATCATGAGTGTTGGACACATCCGAGATCATTCGACTTACACGTCTTGAACACATTCGAGATCATTCGAAATCACTCATCTCGGACAGTCCGAGATGATTCGAAATCATTCATCTCGGATGAATCCAAGACATAATCCATCCGAAATCATGACTGTTCATAAAATGTCAAGACTTATTCGAAACCCCATTACTTTATTAAGCAGTTAATATGAACTAAAATTTGGCACGCTAACAAGTGGTTTGCTATTAATTAATTAGGTTTTGTAGATACTTAGTTAATTAATCAGAATCAGATAATGTTTTACAAAACCAAAATGGCTTAACTTGAATGAGCTTCTGATGTATCATTTCTGGCCAAAGCTGATTTGATACATCTACTTATCGTTCAAGTATTACGAAAGCTATGTTAAGTGTGCATTACAAACGTGAATGTCTTAATATATGGCCAAAGCTGATTTATTTCATTCATGTATAGCATAATTAACAAGTGCATAACTAAAGTGATTGTTTCATTTCTGGCCAAAGCTGATTTGTCACAAACACTTGCACACATGCTTAAATGATTACACTTCTGGCCAAAGCTGATTTGTCTTCATTTAAGTAGAATTTTAACCAAGTCTATTATTTTGATGTTAGTAATAGACAATATCACAGTTTCATAATTAAAATGGTCATTATTTATGCTTGCCTTAGGTATAACGTGCCCTTAGATCACATTAGAACTTCTTTCTTAGTATCATAACTTACTCATCTTATTTCCACTATCAGCACCCAATTGCGGGATTCCACCTTTGACTGGTGATAACTTTGCTGCATGGAAGGATGATCTCATGCTTACGCTTGGGCTGCTGGATTTTGATTATGCTCTAAGAGAGAATAAGCCAGCAGACCTTACTCCTTAAAGTACTACTGTTGAGAAGTTGACTCACGAAAAATGGACTAGGTGTAACCGCATGTCTCTCATGTTTATGAAGCAGTCCATCAGCAATGCAATCAGAGGAGCCATTCCTGATTCTGAAGATGCTAAAACCTACTTGGCTTCTGTAGAGGCGTAGTTCAAGGGGACGTCTAAAGCACACGCTAGTACCCTTATCCTCAAGCTGGTGACAACTAAGTATGATGGGAGGAGCGGCATTCGCGAGCACATCATGATGATGAATGACATGGCCAATAAGCTGAAGGGGCTGGAAATTGAAATTATTGATGGTTTCCTCGTTCATTTCATCATTACTTCGCTTCCTTCATCCTTTGAAGCATTCAAGATCAATTACAACACTCAGAAGGACAAATGGACGATGAGTGAGCTGGTTGCTATGTGCGTATAGGAGGAAGAGCGTATGAGGATGGATCGCACTACTGATGTTGCTAACTTCACCACCTCCAACTCTAAGAAAAGGAAGAACAATCATCAGAGGAAGGATGCTTCTAAATTCCAAAGGCCCAATCCCAATACAAGTGCACCTTCTAGCTCTAAGAACTCCTTAGGCAGAATCCACTGCAAGTTCTGTAAAAAGACAATACATATGCAGAAGGAATGCCCTGACATTAAGGAGTGGCTGGCTAAGAAAGGTAACGATTATTTTATGATACCTGAGTCCTATAATTTAAACGTTCCTTCTAATTCTTGGTGGTTTGATTCTGGTTCTATGGTTCATGTTACCAATTCAACTCAGGGATTCCTTACAATCCGGAAGCTGGAAAGAAACCAAAGAACGCTTAAGGTTGGGGATGATTGAGAATTAGAAGTGAAGGCCATTGGAACATTACAATTATTTATGAAAACTGGTTTATGTATTAAACTTTATGATACCTTATATGTTCCTGAGGTAACTCGGAACCTTGTATCAGGAACAAAGTTATACATGGACGGTTTTATTGTTTTCCCATGGTCATCGCAAACTCTCTATCCTCTATGATTCTGTTCTTTATGGTACTGGTATTCTGGATGGTGGTCTCTGTAGATTAGAACTAGATGATGATTTTTCCAAATCTTTGTTGTCATATAACATTAATGAATCACTCACAAAGATGAAAGAGAAACGAGACTTAGAGACTTCATCCATGTTGTGGCATCAACGTTTAGGCCACATCTCAAGAGAACGATTAAATCGTCTCGTAAAGGATGAAGTCTTACCGCCTCTCGATTTCTTTGATTTTGAAACATGTGTCAAATATCTTAAAGGTAAAATGACATTAACGACTAAGAAAGGTGCCACTAGGAGCTCTAATTTATTAGAACTCATTCACACTGACATTAGTGGTCCCTACCAAATCGCTGGCATAACAGGACATACTTCATTTATCACTTTCATTGATGATTATTCTCGTTACATGTGCTTGTATCTTATTAAGGAGAAATCTGAATCTCTAACAACTTTTAAAGATTATAAGGCTGAAGTTGAAAAGCAATTAGATCGTCAGATTAAAGTTGTGAGATCAGATAGAGGCGGTGAATATTATGGAAGACATACTGATGTGGGTCAAGCTCCTGGTCCATTTTATGAGTTTTGTAAGGGCCAGGGGATTGTGAACCAATACACCATGCCTGGTACACCTCAGCAAAACGGTGTCGCTGAAAGAAGAAACCGTACCCTTATGAACATGGTGCGCAGTATGTTAGCCAATGCTAATTTACCATTATTCCTCTGGACTGAAGCATTAAAAGCAGCTGTTCATATACTCAATAGAGTTCCTTCTAAGTCTGTCCCTAAAACTCCTTATGAACTTTGGACAGGAAGGAAACCGAGTCTTAAATATATGAAAGTATGGGGCTGCATTGCTGAAGCAAAACTTTACAATCCTTTCCTAAGGAAACTTGACCCTATAACAGTTACTTGTTTCTTTATCGGGTATCCTGATAACTCAAAGGGTTATCGTTTCTATTGTCCTTCCCACATCACCCGTATTGTTGAAACCAAGCGTGCTGCGTTCCTGGAGGATTTCAAGGTCAGTGGGAGCAGTACCAACCCTTACGAAGAATTGCAAGAAGTACAAGACGCGGGGGGGGGGGGACTCGTCGCTTACCATTACTCCGATTACTCCTCTTGTACCCAATGCAACTACTATACCTGAAGTTACTGCACCAACTCCAAATTTACCTCCACAATCAGAACCCATTATACCTCATGACGAAGGCACATCAAACGCTCAAAACCAAGACAACGCTGAACCCGGTAATCAACTCAGGAGGTCATCTAGGACCAGAAGGCCTACTAATTGGGATGATTATGTTACCTACCTGACTGAAATGGATCCCGGAAAGCTCAATGATCATATCTCTTACAATGAAGCCATTAGCAGTGATCAGTCTTCTAAATGGAATAAAGCAATGATTGATGAGCTTGAATCCATGAAGAAAAATGAAGTTTGGGATTTGGTAGAATTACCCAACGGTGTCAAACCAGTAGGATGCAAATGGGTGTTCAAAACAAAACTGGATCCGAATGGGAACGTTGAACGCTACAAAGCGAGATTGGTTGCAAAGGGCTACACTCAGAAAGAGGGAATTGATTATCAAGAGACATTTTCACCTGTCTCTCGTAAAGATTCATTAAGGATCGTCATGACCCTAGTAGCTCATTTTGATTTGGAGTTGCATCAGATGGACGTTAAAACCGCTTTCCTTAACGGAGACTTAGACGAAGATGTTTACATGAAGCAACCTGAAGGTTTTAAACCTGAAGGTCAGGAGCATCTGGTCTGTAAGTTGAAGAAATCCATTTACGGGTTAAAACAAGCATCACGTCAATGGTACCTCAAGTTTGATGAAGTCATGAAGAAACAAGGTTTTATGAAGAATCAAGTGGATCAATGCACCTACCTCAAGATGAGTGGGATCAACTTTACTATACTTGTCCTTTACGTAGATGATATTATATTGGCAAGTAATAGTTTAGACATGTTGCATGAGTCGAAGCGGTTACTCTCTGATGTGTGCAAAATGCAACATATAAATTACATCAATTGTGGCATAAAACTAACCCTTTTTTAGTACTAATGTTGGAAAAAGTGTGTTTTTGTCTTCCTTTTGTATTTTCAGGATTAAATGAGCTCAAATTAACAAAAGAAGCAAAAAGGCAGCTATATCTAACATAAATACAAGAAAAGGAACAAACGTGGCATGCCCGACCTCCCCGAAAGCATCTTCCCAAGCAAAACAAGAGAGCAGAAGGCTGAACACGCCCCGTGCTCAGTGAGCACGGGGGCGTGCCCAAGTGTCAGCATAAAAGACAAAGTTGTAGAAGCTTCCATCGCCCACCACGGGGCCGTGCTCAGCGGACACGGGGTCGTGGTCAACTATAAGATTCGCAGAATCTAGGCAAATCTTGATAGTACAGATATGCTTCTGCACACGGGGTCGTGCCCAGCGGACACGGGGCCGTGGTCAACTAATAAAGACAAGAGCAATTAATGAAGAAAGAGAAGGATGTGGACACGGGGCCGTGCCCACTGGACACCGGGCCGTGCCCGAGCTTCTGTTTAGCCTATAAATAGGAGTGCTTAGCTCAAGCTCAAACCATCCCTTGGCACACCACCTCTCTCACACTTCACCCACCACCCACCACCACCATAACACCATCATCAACCACCATCATCCATTGTCCATCATAGAGTGTGTGAGTCGTCTCGGGATCCAAGATTGATCGTAAGAGTTCTTGACAATCAAGGCCATGTTTGCCTAAGTCGCTTACATCACTTGGTGAAGACAAAGTGTCTAGTGTAATACTTTTTATTTTTAATCTTTTCGCACTTTTTAATTGGTTATGTATTAATGACTTTAATAACTAGTTTCTTATGTTGAAGGTGATTCTTCCTTATCGTTTGTCCGTGGTGTCTTGGCATTATTTTACTGTCTATATAAAATAAAAGATTTTCACCATTCATATCTCCGCGGTCTATATGGAGGTATGTTGGCTACCTGGTCGGGGGTTAAGGGAACGGTTTGGTAAGAGTCTTGCCATTGTTCAGTGTATAGATCCTGCAAAGGACCTGGGTCAAATTTAGTAGGACCTCCTTCAATACTTAACGGTATTGGATGGCGGGGGTCCAAACTCTTTGACCCCCTCATAAGTTAAACTACTATTAATACTTTAACCCGGCTACTTAGGACTGTATCCCTGCTGACTCAGACTACTTAGCCGAGGGTAACGTCGCCTTCAAAAGAGGGGCCTACCACATTATGCATTAATAACTTAATTAATTATCTTTCAATAATCCGACCCTTTAGGATTGTATCCTTGCTGACTCAAACTACTAGGTTGAGGGTAACGTCACCTCCAAAAGAGGGGCCTACTACAATAACTAAGATAATCTCTTAAATAGTGCAAAAGTGCGGAAATAATCAAAGGTTACACTAAACACCAGTCGGAGCCAAGTGATTCATCTTGTCTATCTGTTTTTCTTTTATTTTTAATTTTATTTTTCAATATTTTAGTTAGTTTTTATTTTCTTAGTTTAAAACATTTTTCTAAACTTTTGATTTGATTAGACGTTGAGGATAAACCGGTACTAAAAGCTCTTGTGTCCTTGGACGACCTCAGTATCTTGCCAACACTATACTACGCTCACGATGGGTGCACTTGCCCATATGTGTGTTTAGTGTTAGTAAATATCGTGTTTTATAAATTTAAAACTTGGCTAAAGAAAGTGTAAAAGGGCTTAAAATATACTTAAACTTATATACACACTTCACACGCATCAAGTTTTTGGCGCCTTTGCCGGGGACACAAGGATTTTAAGAAAGCTTAAAATCGACGGCCCAATCAGTTTTTCAAAACCATTTCAAAACGCGCGCACATTTTTCTGCATTTTAGTTTAGTTTTGCATTTACAGTAACCTGAACACGGGCCGTGCTCGCTGAACACGGGGTCGTGCTGCATATTTTCATAAAACACCCAGTAACAGTAGCTTGAACACGGACCGTGCTCACTGAACACGCCCCGTGCTCAAAGAAATCAGTAACTTTAATTAAAACGCCCAGATACAGATTCTGTACACGGGGCCGTGTCCAGCCTCTGTTTCCGTTTTTATTTTTGTTTTCTGATCTCGAGACTTGGTTGTGGTCTGCTGAGTGATTCTTATGGATCAATACTCAGGAGGTTACAACTACACCTATGAGGAGGATGATTATAGGAGTAACTATTGCACTAATTGTAGTAATCCGCACTCGGTTCAATATTGTCACTCATATCAACCATCCAATTCATACACCTACTATGAGGAGCCCAGGTACGAGCCATCAACTTCATACACATCCTATGAAGACCAAAGGTATGAACCTCCTCCCTCATACTCATATTTTGATGAACCAAGGTATGAGCCTTCTTACTCATACTTTGAGGAACCAAGATATGAGCCACCACCTTCGTATGCTTATTATGAGGAGCAATGGCGTGAACAACCCACCTCATATGAGTATTATGAAGAACAAAATTACGACCCTTATCCATCATATACTTACAATGAAGAACAATGGTGTGAACCATCTACTTCATATGGGTATTATGAGGAACAAAGGATTGAACAACCGGATTCAAGCTCTGAAAATCCAGATCCTTTTTCTATAACCGAAGTGACCAATAGGATATTAGAGCACCTTAGAGTTATTGATCGCTATATAAAAGAATTTCGTGCAAGGGAAGAGGAGTCTCGCGCAAAAGAAGAATTAATTAAAGAAGAAATAACTGAAGGTGTAAAAATGGAAGAACAAATAAGTGAAAAACCGACACATGAGTTAAAAAACGAAAAAGGCGAGTCCGTTAACGATAAAATTCAAGAAGAGTCTAATTTTGAAGAAATTAATCTCTTGTCACCTTCTTTTGAAAATCATTGTTTAATTCCCACTCATGCTAAGTTTTTAAAAGAGTTAAACACTAACACTAAAACTGACGAAACAGTAAGTGTTAAGTTAACTACTGATCAAACCTCACTAATAAAAGAAGACCCATTTGAAATTAACATTAAACCGGTTCCATGTTTCTTTCAAAATTCATTTATTAGTAATGTCACAATCGATAAAGATCTTTGTGTTAACATAATGCCTAACTACATTTTCGAAAAATTAAGTATTAGTGATTTTTCTCCACTTTAAATACCCATTTTTCTATCCAATCGAAAGGTAATAAAATCAATCGGTGTAGTTGAGGATGTCTTGGTTCAAACAAATCAAATGGTAGTCCCCACTGACTTTATCATCCTCGATGACGCTCCTCTAGTGTTGGGACGACCATTTGTAAAAACTCACGAAGCTTTGAAAAACCGGAAGTTCAACAATCTACCTCTTTAATTAGGGGCATTTAAAAAAAGTGTCGATATTGAACGGTCAATGAAATATCCATTCGGCAATAATGACCCCCTAATTGAAGATGAAGATGAACCACCCGATACAAGTGAAAAGTTTGACCACTTTGTTGAAGAAGAGGTCGCCATAGAATAAACTTTTAAGGTTCTTGATCAAAATGAGCAACCAAATAAGGAGTCTCCTAAAGACCCACCTCTTGAGCTCAAAGAACTTCCAAAAGGTTTGGAATATGCTTTTCTAGACAAAGATGGTAAGTTACCCGTAATTATTTTGTCTAAATTAGATAAATTAGAAAAATAAAAATTAATTAACCTTTTGAAAAAACACAAAAATGCGATAGCTTGGAAGCTTGTAGATATTAAAGGAATAAGTCCTTCCATGTGTACGCACAAAATTTTAATGAATGATGACTACAAATCGGTAATACAACCACAACGTCGAGTAAATCCCAATGTTCAAGAAGTGGTTAAAAACGAAGTCATCAAATTACTTGACGCCGGACTTATTTATCCTATCTCCGATAGTCCTTGGGTAAGTCCCGTCCAAGTAGTTCCAAAGAAAGGAGGTATGGCGGTAATAACTAATGAAAAGAATGAACTAATACCAACAAGAACCGTCACAGGATGGAGAGTATGTATAGATTATAGACGATTAAATGAAGCAACAAGAAAAGATCACTTTCCTTTACCCTTCATTGATCAAATGTTAGAAAGATTGTCCGGTCATAAATTTTATTGTTTCTTGGATGGTTTTTCAGGTTACTTTCAAATCCCGATAGCACCCGAAGACCAAGAAAAGACAACCTTCACATGTCCCTATGGAACTTTTGCTTATCGACGCATGCCGTTTGGTCTATGTAATGCCCCCGCAACATTCCAACGTTGCATGGTAGCCATCTTCCACGACATGATAGAAAAGACAATGGAAGTCTTCATGGACGACTTTTCTATCTTTGGGGATTCATACGACCAATGCCTTGATAACCTTGAACGAATGCTATCCCGATGTGAGGAAACTAACCTCGCCCTTAACTGGGAAAAATGCCATTTCATGGTAACGGAGGGAATAGTACTCGGTCACAAAATCTCAAGCGAATGAATGGAGGTGGATCGAGCTAAAATAGATACCATTTCTCGACTACCACCCCCATCCTCCGTTAGAGCTATCAGAAGTTTCCTAGGGCATGCCAGATTTTATAGACGGTTTATCAAAGACTTTTCTAAAATCTCAAGGCCTCTAACAAAATTACTTGAAAAAGATGCTCCTTTCATCTTTGACGAGGATTGCAATCAAGCATTTCTAACCTTAAAGGAAATGCTAGTCAATGCACCTATCATGATAGCGCCTGATTGGAAATTTCCTTTCGAAATCATGTGTGATGCCAGTGACTTTGCAGTTGGAGCTGTCTTGGGACAAAGAAAAGAAAAGCATTTTCACCCAATTTATTATGCTAGTAAAACACTTAACGATGCACAAGAAAATTACACAACAACTGAAAAAGAATTACTAGCTGTGGTATTTGCTTTTGATAAATTTCGTTCTTATCTTGTCCTTTCTAAAACTATAGTCTATACAGATCATGCGGCCATTCGATATCTCTTCAAAAAGCAGGACGCAAAACCACGTTTGATTCGGTGGATTCAACTCCTCCAAGAATTTGATATTGAAATCAAAGACAAAAGAGGAGCAGAAAATACCGCAGCAGATCATCTTTCACGCTTAGAAGACCCAGCTTTGGAGGCAACCAGGGACGAGCAAATCAACGAAAAATTTCCAACGGAGTCCCTAGAAATGGTGGAATACAAGGAAGAACCATGGTACGCAGACTATGCTAACTACCTAGCTAGCGGTATAGTCGCTAAGGGTTGGCCACATCATCAAAGAAAAAAAATCTTTGCCAATGTGAAACACTATTTTTGGAAATATCCATATCTTTTCAAAATGTGTGCCGACCAACTCATCCGACGATGCGAACATGGTAATGAAGCACGAAGAATTCTCCGCCATTGTCATGAAGGTCCATACGGAGGACATCATGGTGCCGCAAGTACCGCACGAAAGGTATTTGATTCAGGATTTTATTGGCCAACCATTTACAAAGACGCCCAAAGTCTTGTCAAGACTTGTGATGCGTGCCAAAGAACAGGTAATATTTCTTCCAAAAACGAAATGCCACAAAATGGCATTCTTGTTTGTGAGATTTTTTATGTGTGGGGACTCGACTTTATGGGACCTTTCCCACCATCAAAAGGAAACAAATATATACTTGTGGCAGTAGACTACTTGTCTAAATGGGCCGAGGCCGAGGCACTTCCAACAAATGATGGAAGAGTCGTGGTAAGATTTCTGAAAAAATTATTCTCTCGTTTTGGCACACCTAAAGCATTAATAAGCGATAGAGGTACCCATTTTTGCAACCATCAACTTGAAAAAAAATTAACAAGATATGGGGTCTATCACCGGGTCTCAACAGCATATCACCCTCAAACAAACGGACAAGCCGAAGTGACTAATAGAGGTTTAAAACGAATACTCGAAAAAACTGTAGGGTTAAATAAAAAGGAATGGGCAGATAAATTAGATGATGCTTTATGGGCTTTTCGAACTGCTTATAAAACAACAATAGGTACAACCCCATATAAGCTTGTCTATGGAAAAAGCTGTCACTTGCCAGTAGAAATTGCACACAAAGCCTACTGGGCAATTAAAAATGTAAACTTAGATTTAGAATTTGCTGGTAAAAATCGATTTTGTCAATTAAATGAATTAGACGAGCTTAGGAATTATGCATACTCAAACTCCGAAATTTATAAGAAAAGAATGAAAAACTTACATGACAAACATATTAAACCTAATGAATTTCGAGTGGGAGATCTAGTTCTTTTGTTTAATTCACGACTTCGATTATTTCCTGGTAAATTAAAGTCTAGGTGGTCAGGACCTTTTTCCATCACCCATATTTTCCCACACGGTGCAATAGAAATTAAATCTCGGAATGGACCCCCATTCAAAGTCAATGGCCAACGGCTGAAACTCTATCAAGGATTCATTGAGGATGAAGAGGAGGAGATCTCGCTTCAAACGGTTGAAGAATGAAAACATCAACATCATACCTGGTAAGTTACGAACGATAAGGACGACATCTAAATCGGTAAGTCTTCTAACCAAACTTTTTGGGAAACAAATGGCACTCACACGAGCACTAAAAAAAATTCAAAACTTTGCTCGGCACGAGGCCGTGTCCGCTGGACACGGGGCCGTGTCCGCGCTACTGTCGGGATATATTTCTTTTTTCATAACAGTTACTTCATTCCACACGCCCCGTTTCCCCAAAAACGCTCTGGTTCCAGGCGATTTTCCGCAGATTTTCAACGTCTCCTATCATTCTAACAACATCAAGGTACGATTCTATCACTATTATTAGTTAGATTAGGCATTTGCATGTAGTTAAAACTTCAAAAATTTGGGAAAATCTAGGGTTCTTGAACTACACCCGGATCGAACCTCAAATTTTTGCTTTAATCTATTAGCATTTAGTTAGATTAGTGTTATAGGAAGTAAACCCACTTGTATTGTTCAAAGATTCGCCCGATTTCTCACAAAAACCCCAAACCCTTGTTCTTGAACCGAAAAAGAAAAAATTGAATGGGTAAACGGGTTGTTTTGGGAAAAACGGCACTTGGGGTCTCATTTTCGGGGGAAACCGCACCTATTGGACCAAAAATTTTCAAGTTTTCGAAGCCGGGTCGAAAAATGATATTTTTGTGTAACAGACGCCTGGACACGGGGCCGTGTCCGCTGAACACGGGGTCATGTCCAGCCCACTGTTTGCAGTTTTGTCCGAAAATTCTAATGTTTCGTGCTAACTTTTGGTGTATTCTTTCAGATGGTAAGGAAGTTCACAAGGTTTAACGCAAATGAGCTCGATGCTAAGGCTAGATACGTAGTACTTCAAACAAGACCGGAAGAATACCCGAGGCAAGCGTGCACGGATTTGTTGGCATTGGTCAACCAACTCGACCGCTTCAACAACCTTGTCACGGGACCACTAAGAGTCGCTTTAACAACTCGACTCCGTTCCGTCCACGAATGCACTTTGGAATTCTATAGCACATTCACGTTTAACTCAAGGTGCGACCCATTCGACAATGATGGGGTAGCATTCCGATGTGGGGGAACTAGGTATTCGATCTCTATGGCACAATTTGGGTCGATTGTCAGGTTGTATGCGGAAGAAGATGCAGGTAACGAGGAGAATACTGGAGGGATGGGAGAGATAGATGAGAACGATCGCCAAGCCGCGTGGGCTCAGATTGGTGAAGGGCACTACAATCCGAGCAGCGCTAAGAGCACGAAGTTGAGGGATCAACTCTACCGATACATCCATAGGCTCCTCGGCTACTCTCTTAGCCAAAGGCATGATAGCGGTGGCGTTGTTGGGTTAAGAGATTTAGTTGTCCTCCACTGTATCCATAACCGCAGGCACCTCGATGTTCCGTTCCTCATGCTCCGAAACATGCATCATAACCGCCTTGCTACTGCACCAACCCCTGTCTTCTTTGGGGGATGGGTGTACCGTCTCTTCAAGCACTTCACCAACATACCTAGGTCATTCAGAAGGAGCCCATGGTCGGGTAAGGTAGATATACACATCTGCCGCTCAATGAACCTAATCTATGAAGCCGAAGACGGGACGGTGAGCTTCCAAAGGATGCAAGGGTATGCATGGAACCCGCAGGAGGCACTTGTCCTTCACGCTCCACAACATCATCAGTACCAGTACCAGCCCCATGGTGATCCAGGCCAGTCCTCCTCAGGAGGCGGTTTTCCTAACTTCCAAAGTTTACATGATTTATTGCAGGAAAACCTCATGTGCACCAGGAATACCTACAATATGGCAAGCAACACGTACAACCGGGTTGGGGCGATCGAGAGACACATATCCGATATCCAAGACGATATTGGAAATATCCGGGAGTACATTGCTGGGCAAGGTGGAGATGATGATGATGAGGACGAGGACATGGATTAGGCGGGAGGAGCGGAGGAAGAAGCGGTTGGTTGGTGATTCCCCAGGTTAACCTTTTATCTTGAACAATCTCCGGCCTGCGTGCCGTGTGTCAAACAATTTGCTTTCCTTTAACTCTTTTATTTTCTGCATTTTTTTCCTTTTTCTAACTTTGTGATGGATGGATGTTGAACACTGGTAATCTAGGATGTTTGCTATGTTTTGGTGGAGTGTTTATTGATAAAACAGGTACATACGAGGCTTAGAGCACTAAACCATAGTGCTACTAAAGCCGGGACAGGAAAACCAGAACCAGAAACCTGTTTATCAACCTTGCAGACTGTCTACACGGGGTCGTGTCCAGCCGACACGCCCTCGTGCCCACTACCCCAGACCTGCTGTTTGTCTAAATATGCAGACTTTTTGCCAGACACGGGGTTGTGTCCATCCGACACGCCCCCGTGTTCACCTTCTGTAAGTTTTCGTTACTGGCACCTGAACACGGGGTTGTGCCCATCAAGCACGGGGCCGTGTCCAGTGCCCAGTAACATAAATTTTTGCTTGATTCACACCTTTTACACATTCAATCAACCTAAAAACTTATTTTTGGGACACATTGAGGACAATGTGTAATTTAAGTGTGGGGGGGATGCTAAAACCTTGAATCTTGTAAGTCCTAATAACAAGCATTACACAAAACTCTATTGGAACCGCTAATCACCCCAAATTTTTTCAAAAATTTTCAATTTTTTTTTTACTTGTCTAGGTTTAATTTGGGAATTTCAAAATTCTAAAAAGGTTATATTTTTATGAATTTACAACTGATAGCGTCGTGATAAAAAGAACCAACTATTTAAAGCATCACGTCCCATACCATGACATAAAAAGTAACATAATTATTAAAGGCAAAGTCAAGACAAATTGTTCTGTTCCGACGACTCAGAATTTAAGTACAGACAATTCGTTTATTTGTTTCTAGACCTTTCCTAGCCTCGATTTCACAGCAAGCCAAGCATTCTAACATCTTAAGCACCTGTCACATACGTTAAAGTAAAAGTCAATACACATGGTGTAAAGGTGAGCATACAAGTTTGATAGATATAACAGAGTTCGAAATCGTTTACGCATAACCAGCACGTACACAGTGTGAAATGAAGTACGTAAGTTATCGACATGATCCTATCAATACCAATGACTGCGGGTTGACTGCGCAAGGCAGTTCGTAATACACACTCACCACTGTGAGCCATGTAATTAATTGTCCTTAACAACCCCTGAGTGAACAGGTGCCGAGTCCAAACTATAGTACTATCGTTGCTAAGGCAGGTAGACAGCAATCCATGTGTAAACATAACAAACAAGCATTCATTAAGTCACGTATAACATGCAGTAGCGGTTAGCGTTAAAGTATTGCATAGTGTGTTCGATGTGATTTAGAATAAGTAACGTATGTAACACCCAAAAGTGCGTAAAGCAAAAAGGGTTCGAGTATACTCACAGCGATGAAGCTAATGGATTGAAGGGAGCGCTAGGGCGAAATTTAGCCTGAACAGTTAACGATAGCATAAGCGAAGGTCGGCGCGCAAAATGGTGTAGGTGTACCAAGGATCGGACAGTAATCAGATCGGATGGCAATCCGGTCGGATGGCCAGTCGATCGGGTGGCAATCCGTTTGGATGGTCACCCGATCGTGTGGCCATTCGATTGGATTGTCACCTTGTTTGGTGAGGATGTGTTTGTGTGTGATGGTTTGCCTTTTGAAGTTTTCGTTGTAGTATTTTGAAAATAGAGAAGTATATCTACCTTTCAGGTCGGTCGATCGAACGGTCGGTCGATCGGGCAGCAATCCGATTGGCGAGACTTCTCAGAGTGAGAACAAGTTCACAGCAGGACGGTCACTCGATCGGATGGCTATTCGATCGGGTGGCAATCCGTACACAGTGAACATGTTGAAAAGTGTTTAAGTATCTCAGTCCCAAATGTCACACGATCGGACGGTCACTCGATCGGATGGCAATCCGATCGGGTGGTAATCCGTTTCAACGTTCAGTTCCTTGAATAGTTTGAGAAATAATTTAAGTATGGAACCCAAGTGCAACCCGATCGGATGGCCGGTCGATAGGGTGGCAATCCGATCAGGTGGCAATCCGATCTGACGACAATCCGTCCCGACGATCCGTTCGTCTTGTCACTTGATTCGTTTGAAGCTTTGTAGTGTTTGAACGAGGCATTTTGATAACATGTTTGAACAACAGAAACCTATCTCGGCCCAAGTGACCTGTCCGAACAGGAATCACCCTAGTCCGACCGGTTCACGGTTCGAGTCGGTAGTTCATGTTCAAGCCTGAAGTCAATACCTCTTGGATGGATTTCGGATCTGGAACTAATACATCACCAAGAATGGGTATAAGATTAGAACGAGCTCTGATTCCATCGGGTTTGAGTGCATTGAGTGTAAAAGAGTTGAAAGAAAGTTAGAAAACCATCTTCCAATCCTTTTCACCATGAATATGTTCAGATCTATGAAAGATCTTTGTTTATTCATGTGGAAATCGTTCAGATCTAAGTTGTTCTTGGTGGATTGAAGCCAAAACATGAAGTTCATAAGAACACCATGATGACATCATCCTAGAACACCTTAGATCTAGTGATTTCACGGTTAAAAGTTAAGATTCAAAAGATAGAAAGGTGTAGGAGTGCGTGTAGATCAAGAAAGTACAAGATTTAGGTTGAAAACTTACAAGATTTGAGAGAAATCGGAAGAAATGCGGGCTGAAGCGAGTTGGTCGAACAAAGGAGCTGTCACCATCAAAGAGGTGACAAATGGGGGTATTTATAGGGTTTCCATAAAAGGAAAGAGAGGGAAAATGGCTGGTCGATTGGGTGGCAGTCCGATCGGGTGGCAACCCGATCAGGTGGCAACCCGATCGGATGGCCACCCTATCGGTTGGCCACTCGATTCGAGTGTTCGGCGTGATGATCTTAGTCGTTTCGGTTCGAGGGTTAAGCTTTGCGATGCGATTCGAGGGAGCGATGCGATAGAATTACTCATCAAATTACTTTTAATCCCAACTACTATATCTAACATACAATCACTGTAATTACTGCGTTTTAGCGTTCGATTTGATTGCGATGCGATGGATTGCGATTTTGATTAACACCTCAACATAAACATAACATGCACAAGTAACACATAAATGGCACACACACGTAAAACAATAACCAGAACACATAATTCGGGCTGCGAATTCGATTGCAACAAGCGATAAGTCGATTAATTATGCGATTAAATCTCGGTTATTAACAAGTACTCCACATAATACAACTAACGCGATAACACAAATAGATTAGCTACAAGTTAAAGAAGTCAAAACAGGAGTGGAGCAAGGAGTGACAGATCGCAATTAGCAATCTTGTCTTCCTTTGACTTCAATCTTGATTTTGACTTTGACTTTCAAAACACGGGGTGTTACACCGTTATCAGACTAATCCTGGCCTAGATCACTGGAAAGCAGCTAAGAAGGTACTTCGATATCTGCAAGGGACGAAAGACTATAAACTAACTTATAGAAGAAGTGATCATTTAGAAGTGGTAGGGTATTCTGATTCTGACTTTGCCAAATGCAAAGATGACAAGAAATCCACTTCGGGCTATATCTTTATGGTAGCAGGCGGACCTATCTCTTAGAAGAGTCATAAACAACAGTTGACCACAACTTCCACAATGATGGCAGAGTACATTGCTGTTTATAACGCAACTTGTCATGGAATGTTGCTTAGAAATCTGATCACAGGACTCAAAATTGTTAATTCCATTTCTAGACCATTAAAGCTTTACTGTGATAATTCAGCTGCCGTTAGTTTCTCGAACAGTAACAGTTCGACTGGAGCTGGTTTATACCTCGATACAAAATATCTGTTCGTACGTGAACGAGTTGAGGAAAATAATCTTTGTATTGAGTATATTAGTACTAAAGATATGCTTGCGGATCCGATGACTAAAGGTCTCCCTCCTAAGGTTTACGAAGAACATGTTCGGAATATGGGATTTAGTAAAGACCTTGTTTAGCATATTGTACTAGCTTATGTTTTATGATTAATAAAATTTCCTCAGTTTGATTTTGTATGTCTCTTAGAATATGTTCAACCGGTATAATGGCATATAGACAAATAAAATTACAAATCAAACAAAGGGCTTATGCGTATTTAGATCATGACGATTAGGTTTTAAATTAAGGCTATAGTATGACTAATAGGGGTCCTGAGTCGCACAATGATTCAATGGTTGTATTTCTCTGCTATAGTACTTGTTTAAGGCTAAAATGAGTGTTAACTCCTGATAAGGCTTATCTAATACTCATAGTAAATGATTACTCGGCTAAGTGGGAGAATGTAAGATTAAATATATTATGACTTAATATTTAATCTAGTAGCCATCATAATCATTTACATTATATAGATCAAAATAAATAATAACCTATTAAATAATTAGTTGGTAATTGTTGATGGACCATATTACCCTTATTAACTAATTAGGTTTCCTCTTGGGTGCTTATATAAGGAGACTTATGTAGAGGTTCTAAGGTTAGACATATAATCTAATTATCTTAACATCATAATCGACCTCCTCTCCATAGCCGAACTCCCTTTTCGGTTTCACCATCACCATCATCAGTTTGCACCCTAAGGAGGAACCAGATCACCTTGACTAAGATGTCGAACTCTATGGCTTCTTCTCTCACTGGATTCTCCTCTGCATTATCTGCTGTAACAGGTATGTTTTCATGTTTTCCATTATGTTTAAACAGAACTGATCAACAGTCTGATCATTGGTGACCCGTGTTGTCTTTTTGTCTGGAGGAGCATCTTTGGTGTCACCTGCGATAGCTTCCAGAAACTTCTAGAAGCTTCTGGATACGCTTGCTGATGTAGGCGCCATGTTGGATAAAAGGTGGTGTGGTCCCTGCCATGTGTGCATGGAATTGGGACCATACCTCTTCAATAAGTGTAATGAAAACAGGTTAACGCATACCCCTATGTATTCATGAAACATGTTCTTTAGATCAAATCAAGATTTAATTCATACTCTGCTCTTGTATTACCTTATGTCTTTGGGGTTTTTTTTTTTTTTTAATAAGTGTCGAAAGATAAATAATGCATACGTTTGTAAGTGAAATAGTTATTTGTATAGTTAATGTTTGTCATAAATAAAAATCATTTCCATTAGTGTTATACAAAAGGTAGAAAGCCCTAATGAGATGGGCCGGGCCCCGTGAGAATCAAAACAATAAAATTTATGGACAACGAAGCCACTGCCCACAAACAATGATCCCAAGACAACCTAACATGTGGAAACCAAGTGGTTGTCCGTCACTATTTATATATCTTAGTTACATAACTGATATTAAAGCGGTGTATTCCTCAACAAAGTGATTGTGGGTTTAGATCCTGTAAAAGGCAAGTGTGGTATGATTTTAGCCGTTCAATAAAAAGAAAAGAAAAACATATACCGATCAGATTCTAGAACAGTTGATTGAACGCTTAAACCTTTATTCAAATACTCACGTATTCTAACATCACGATTTGGGATGTTTAACGAATTGAATTTCGAATACTCGAATTAATTGAATCGAGTTATTCAAATACTCATGCATTCCAACCCGGTTATACTTGATCCGAACCAGTCAAAATTCATAACCAAGACCGAGTAAACTCGATCACTCCCCCTCTCAAACCAGGTTTCATATCCGACCCAGGTATTGCCATACTTAGATTTTGACCTTGTTAACCATACCCGTAACCTGTTTCGACAGGAACCGAGTATTACTTAATACCAGATTTGTGCACCACTATCGGGAAGCATGTAGCCCATGCACTTGTTTACCATCTTTCCAACTTTTATGAATTTGTTTTAGTTTATACTTATAAAAATATAGTATATTTGACAACAACCTTATTTATTGTATTACTTATTTTCTATACCATAAACAATTTAAATCCGTTTTTTTAAACAACTTAAATTACATCAAACCCATTTTCAGCATGGGCGTAGCTTAGAAGGGACCGGGAGGGGCGCCCGACCCCCTGAACTTATCGCTCAGTAGTGTTATATATGTAGTTTTCATATAGAAATTTTTGGGTATATACGTTTTCGACCTCTCTGTAAGAAATTTCAAGCTTCGCCACTGATTTTCAGCAAAGCTTGAACCCTTGACTCTAAGGGGAACAACACCTTAACTCCAATAGTTTTGCCGATTGTACCCAACCTCCACCCAATTTAAACCCGGTTTTACTTTTACAAAAATAAAAGCTAAGTCGCACTTTAATTACTATAACTGTACAAATTGTCAAATTTCATTAACTTTTTATGAATTGAGGATTGTATTTGCCATTTTTCATCAGATTGAGAAGTTTCTTAATTTTGAATAAAGTAGCTCTGAATTACTTTTTTTTTGAACGGTGAGAATCTTTAACTTATGATCATGACAAAGACCTCTTCGATTATTTACAACGCACTAAACAGTCAATACCCAATTTTTTTCCTTAATCATATGTATATTAATAATTCTACGCCTCTCGAAGACTCGAACTACAAACGTTCATGTAACCTACACATGTGTATGTTATTCGTGTGACCCCCAGAAGCCTTTTTCTTGATCACCCTTCAGTTTTTCTTCTCTTCGAACACGTCCAATAGCGAGAGAGCCTGCCAGTTTTCGCGACGCGCACATTAGTTTTCGCGCAAAAACACCAATTGTTTTGGTGTGACTAATGATTAAAAACTAAAACGCCTTACCTCTGGAATGTTGAGTTCGAGGCGGAACTTAGGGCCGTCGTAATGATGGAGAATCGGTCTGAACGAGTCCTCCTCTAATGGCTCGTACAGGCTCCTTGTTGTGACTCGCACCTGTAACCAACAACCACCCGTATATCAACGACATATTATATTATATTATATTATATTATATTATATTATATAACAATTACCCACTTTGGGTGAATAGTAACTATGACAACTTTGACTTTTTTTTTAGTTTCAATTACACAACTTAAATTATAAATAATATTTATTTTTAACTCTATAGTTTATAACAATTACAAAACTTACTTGAACACTAACTTTAACATTTTTTATAATTAAGTTTCTATTATACACCTACTATAAATAATATACGTTTTTAATCCTATAGTTTTGTTTTTTTTTTCTTATGATTTTCTATGGTACGTTTTATTATAAAGACTAAATACGCATGTACGTTAATTTTTTCTATAAATTTCGATATAAACTAGATTAAAGCTCGCATAATTTTGAACGAAACAAATAAACGTAAAACACTAAACCACGCATGCATGTTCCGTCGTGTTAACTCGCATAATTTTGAACGAAACAAAAAAACGTTGAACCACACACGCACGTCACGCTGTCGCGCCGTCTTAACTCGCAAAATTTAGAACGAAAAGTAAAACGAAAATTTGCGAAAAATGAAAAGTATAGGAGAGTAAAGTTGAAGGTAAAAATACTATGAGGTTAAATTGAAAATAAAAGTGAAAAAAACATTTTTTGTGGGTTAAAGTTGCAAAATATAAAAAGTTTTTGGGTTAAAGTTAAAAAAAATCATTTTTAAAAAAAAAAACCCAAAAGCATAAGGTATAAGGGTGTCCGGAGTGGGCGGCAAAGCCGGTTTACATCGCGGTAACACCGCCGCCTGTGGGTTTTGCCGCTCGGTGAAGGGAGGGAAGCGGTGATGGGTTGCCGCCTGTGGCACACTCTCATTGTTAATTATGAAGTTTACCACTTTCAAATGTCTAATCACTCCCTACACTCTAACACCTTATGCACAAAAATGTTACTAGTTTATGGAATATAAATATTATTTTGACTATTTACCAGTGCATAAAGGTAACGTACCTGAGCAGGAAAGGAGGATTCGCCTTGGTTTTTCTTATCCTCCCAAGCAGTGGGATCGATGTTTGTACCCCCAAAGCTGGCAGCCTGCACAAATTAACAACTCAGTATTAGTTAAGGTGGGCCCCACGCATGCTTCTCCCGACAGACACCAAGATAGGTTCGCAGAATGCTCTAATCGAGCCGAGTTTAAACAAGCTTGAGCGTAAATATGAGCTTGTTTATCGAATGAGTCCTAGTCCGAGCTTCACTTACTGAGCTCGATTTGGCTCGCGAGCCTAAACGAGCATATTATTTATATAATTTTAATTAAAACTTTGAGTATATAGTTATATCATTAAATATTATATAAAATTTCTAGCTAAAAAATTATTGGATAATAATTATAAATATATATATACACACTAATTAATAAACAATAGGTGAGCCAAACTCAAACCGTGATCGAGTTAGAAAACTAGTTAGGAGTCGAGCTCAAGTTTTAGAAATAGAGCTCGAAACGATCTTAAGCTCGAAAAACGTCTTGCAAGTCGAGCTCTGCTACCAAAAATGAAAACCGTCTTATATGCGAAATAAAACTGTATTTGTTAGTACTCTAATTAAGATTACCTCAAAAACTCCATGAAGTTGGTGGGTTGAATAATTGTAGAGAAAAAGGGGTAAACCAGGCGTGATTTGCCTAACTGAGTCACGGTAACGCGGTGGTAAACCTGCCACACCAATTCAACATGTCACAATTAGACTTTAATTCACTCTTGCTTTTTTAAGTTATTTTGTTATTTTCATTGTATATCCATTTTATTTATTAAACATAATACAATCGAACTTTAACAAACAAAAAGACCCATCTGACCACTACTTAGTTTAAAAACAAGGGATTTTGGATTTAAATAACCACAATTTTCATTAAGACCAATAACACTTTTAACTTTCGATTTATACTACACCACTCTTAGTTTTCAACTTACTTTCCTCTTGCACTCTGAAACTAACTAAATCATAACCTAGTTAATTTACTCAAATGTCACGTCATCAAACAAGTGCCACATCAAATGCTATGTCATCAAAAAGCCATACCAGATGACACGGCATCAACCATATCACTAAATAAGTGCAACGTCAGATGCCACGCCAACAAAAAACGTCACGTCAGATACCATGTCACTAAGGGTATCCGGGGCACCATGCGGGGAGTTGTTTGGTGACCCCAGTCCCCGAGCGGGAACACCGGCGCCATCACCGCGGGGACCGAAATCGGTGACCAAGATCGGGGTGTATTCACCGATGAGGGGAGGGCTTACATACTTGTACACACCTAAGAGAGGAGTGCCGCCATCAAATTGAGGGTGTGAGGGGAGTTAAGAGGGGAGTTGACATGGCACGTGCTGATTGGCCGTGCGTAAGAGAGGGGACTCCCCTAAGAGGGGAGTGCCCCTCTCACCCTAAACAAAGTGTCACATTAGGAAAAAACTAACTGGGTTCTGATTCAGTTAATTTCAGAATGCCAGAGCAAAATAAGTGGAACGTTGAGAGGGGTGTAGTATAAATTGAAAATTGGAATTGTTATCCGTCAACCGATGAAAATTAAGGTTATTTAAATCTGATATCCTTAAAAACAAAGATGGAGTTAAAAAGTGTGTGACTTGTTCCAAAACTAAAAATAAAGAGTATCGAATTAGAAAGTGTATGAGTTATCATAACAATAACGTACCAAATAACTCCCGCTTGAGATTCTCCGGCATAGTATCATTGTTGCAGACAAAGATATAACCGCCAACCGTTTCATCTCTCGGCAAAGATTCTGACGGCGGCAGTGTCTTGAATCTCTTATCCACACTATTCTTCCCGCCGTCTTTTTCACTTTTACTAACGTTGTTATTACCACGATTCTTTTTGTTCTTCCCATGCTTACGTTGTTTATCTTTATCATTCACAACTTTAACAACATTACTAACCTGATTAATATTCTGGTTAACATTCAAACCAGGGTTTAAATAAACCCCTTTATGAAACCCACCATTGATCCCATAATCACCAACCGGGTTCGGACTACTTGACCCGATTACCCCAGAGGACCCGATCTTCCAACCAAAGTTGAACCCGTTGAAGTCCGGGTTTGACGGTCCGGAACTATAATTGTTTCCATCGGTGGTGGTGTTGCGGGCATTTCCGCCTACGCGAATGTCGAAATTCCGACGGTCTTTTTCAGGCCGTTTCGATACATAAGAGGTGCTCCAGATGGAGTCGTTAAGAGAAAGATTTGAGAGATTGTTGGTTTGAACACGAAGCTCATCACTGAACTGCCGAAAGGATGATTGATAGTTGTTCTCCATGATGAAAAAAAGTTAGAAAATTATTTGAGTGTTTTTCTTTTTTGTTACAAAGAAACCATTAGGTGAAAGATATATAGAAAGAGTGAGGAAATTTCTAGGAAGTGTGTTGAAATTAAATGAGGTGTTTAAAGGAGTTTGAAAAATTATTATTATTTGCCAAATTAGATTTAAATAATCTAAACTCGTTTTTTTTTCCAATAATAATCTCAACTGGGTTTTTTTTCTGACAGTGGTCCAACCTTTATATTCTGTTTGTATAACGGTCTGTCGTTAAAAATAATTTAACAGGGTTAAGTTTTTTTTTTTTTTTTCTGAATAACAAACCGATGTCTTAGAGATTTTGATCAGAACGAGCATACAAGTTGATTGATGTAAAACTTACCTTGAAACGGTGCTCCAAACAGCTTGATTTTTGTTAATTGGAAGGTTAAACAACCGAATTGAAGCACAGTTTACGTCATTTGTAGCACTGTTTCGAGGTAAATCTTATATCAATCGACTCGTAACCTAATTTTGGTTAAAAGCCTAAAACATTAGTTTGTAAGTCGAAAAAAAACTTAACTCCGTTAAGTTTTTTAATTGATGACCCACGGAGGCAAAATATTCGAAAGGTGGGAGTGTCAATTTGAATAAAAAAAATGGGACTAACAATGGCTAATAACGTCTCCTAGGGATTATTAAAACCCAATTTCTCAAAAATTATTATTATTATTTTTATTTTTGTGGAAATTGAAGGAGATGATGACACAAAAACGCGTAGAGGTGGAAGAGAGACAAAGACTTGGTGAATCGGTGTTACGAAGACGTTTTCTTGAAAGGGACCAAAGCCTTGGTTGTAAAATACATTGATGGTCCCTACAAGTTTATGGGTTGGTATAGTGTCTCTTTAACTTAAATATGTTTAATAATTAATGTGTTAAGGATGATTAATCACACACATAGAAAATAATGACAGGGTAACCAAGGTTAATCACTTTAATACAAATGAACTTCTTGTCATATTATGAAAAACAAAGTGGTTGGTTTCTCAAATTATAAAATTTAGGATATTACCTTACTTTTTCTTGCTTAAAGATCTTCAATAAGAAAATGGTTTAGTCATTCACCTAGAAACATTAATATGGTAATAATGGGACGTGTCTATACAAGATTCATATTCGGCTACGGTTTAAGAGATTTTGAGGAACGTGGTGGCGATAAATGGTTCTAGGACGTGGAAGAAATTAATTGGGGCCGTAATTCAAGTTACGGCGTGGAAAATTTGGAAAGCTGGAAATGAGAAAACCTTCAATGAGCGGCATATTCACTTCAACCGAACAACGGATGTCATTAAAGAAACTTCTTTTCTTTGTTACGGGAAGTTCTAAATTATGTAACCTTAAGTGGGATAGGTGGGTCGATTTTAACATTCGTGATGTAATTTTGTAATTTCAGGTTTCTTGGTGACCCGTTCCATAAAGTTTTTATATGAAATATATAGTGATATGTTTTGAGATTTACAACTTAAGTTCAATTGATAGCGAGTTAGAATTCAAAATCCAACTCTAAATAAGCTTCCAGAAACAGAAATGTTGATTATCAAATGCAACAGGCAAATCAAAATTGGTTGGGAGCGAGGGCCAAGAACTAACTACTTCTATACCAAATAGGTTAGTTTTAAGTTTTAATATAACCTATATTTAAGGGTGCAAATTATAAGTTTGGAATTAAAGGTGTTCACACGTAAACGCTTTTTTTTTCTTTTTGTTCTCAATACTGTCTTCATCATTAAGAAAACTACAATTATGATTACATTTTAAATCTATATATGAGTTACGTTCATTTGTGAAGAACTCTCTTGATAGCGAACTGTGTGAACTAGTACTATCCCTTGATTATCAATACACAAGTGTAAATTAATGACCATGATTTGATTAAGATTTGATGATTAAAATACACTAGTGTATTTTACAATTTGATGATGTAAATCAATGGTCAAGATTTGTTCACTCACTTCACAAATACACTAGTGTTTACTCTAGAACTCCACCCATAAATGTGGGACAACATTTAAGGGTGAACCCGTTAAAGAAGCTTCCGGATCTTCATTGAATGTCGTCGTACCACCGGCAACACTCTGTGGTGGTTGGCTGTTCAACTCAGCCATGTTTAATGCAAAAGCTTGTCAATTGTGTGTCTGGGTTTCACTCATTTCCACTTATGTTTGGAGAAATGAGATGTGAGGAGATTTGAAAACATATTTATGTTACATAAAACAAAATAAACTAAAAGATGTCATGGTACAAAGTAAACTTCATAATCAATGAGGGAGAGGAGAAAACAAGCAAATAGTTGCGCCGTCTCTCATACACATTCAATCAAAAATAGGGAAAATGACGAAATTGCCCTTGTCTTCATCTTTATACATAAAGTGAATCCTAGCCGCACAAGAGGGTTTACTGGGTTTTCTTAACTGGTGTGAGTTTTCTCATTATAATTAGCCTATATATATATATATATATATATATATGAAGGTTTAAATGAGAACGCTAAATATTGTGAGAACCGTGAGAACAAATGAAAAAATCACGAGAACTTAGTCAAAAACAATTCAAATTCAAAAAAAAATTTCTACACTTATCATTATTATTCGAATACAATGTTAGAATTTTAATTTACACGTCTAAATTTACGTGAATTCGTAAATAAAGAAAATGTACACATGTGTAAGTTTGCCATTTACACATGTGTAAATCTGTTATATTTACACATGTGTAACAAATCTTAAAAAAGGTGATTTTGAAAGAAGAAATGAATTACTTGATGTTGTAAATTCCTTTTTGATGTTGTATCTTAATTGCAATGAGGTTTGTATTAAAAAAATGGTTTTGATTGGTTTTTTCATTCGTTCTCACGGTTCTCGCAACATTTAGCGTTCTCAAAATAACCCTCCCCTATATATATATATATATGTAGAGGATCCTATACATTAATCCAGAAGTGTGAGAAGTGTATTATAACACTGTATATAACACTATATTTTGTCTGATAGCATGTCTATGATAGATGTATAGTGTTATATAGTGTTATATAGTGTTACATAGTGTTATATGGTGTTACATAGTGATATACGGTGTTTATATGGTGTTATATAGTGTTATATATAGTGTTATAATACACTTCTCACACTTCTGAATTAATGTACACTATCCCTACCCTATATATATATATATATATATATATATAGAGGATCCTGTAAAAAGTGCTCAAAGTGTGAGAAGTGTATTATAACACTATATATAATACTATATAACTGATGCGTGTGAAGTGTTATATTTATTAGGTGTATATTTTAAGCCCCTTTAACACTTATTTAGCCAAGTTTTAAATTTATAAAACACGATATTTACTAACACTAGACACACATATGGGCAAGTGCACCCATCGTGAGCGTAGTATAGTGTTGGTAAGATACCGAGGTCGTCCAAGGACAAAAGAGCTTTTAGTACCGGTTTATCCTCAACGTCTAATCAAAATAAAAAGTTTAGAAAAATGTTTTTAAACTAAGAAAAATAAAAACTAACTAAAATGCTGAAAATAAAAATAAAAGAAAAACAGATAGACAAGATGAATCACTTGGTTCCGACTCGTATCTAGTATAACCTTTGATTATTTCCGCACTTTTGCACATAATTAAGAGATTATCTTAGTTATTGTACTAGGCCCCTCTTTTGAAGGTGACGTTACCCTCACCCCAGTAGTTTGAGTCAGCAAGGATACAATCCTAAAAGGGTGGATTATTGGAAGATAATGAAATAAGTTATTAAAGCAATATTATGGTAGGCCCCGCTTTTGGCGGTGACGTTACCCTCGGCTAAGTAGTCTGAGTCAGCAGGGATACAGTCCTAAATAGCCGGGTTATAGTATTAATAGTAGTTAACTTATGAGGGGATCAAAGAGTTTGGACCCCCGCCATCCAATACCGTGAAGCATTGAAGGAGGTCCTACTAAATTTGACCCAGGTCCATTGCAGGACCTCTAAACGCTGAACAATGGCAAGACCTTTACCAAACCGTTCCCTTAACCCCCGACCAGGTAGCCAACATACCTCCATATAGACCGTGGAGATATGAATGGTGAAAATCTTTTATTTTATATAGACAGTAAAATAATGCCAAGACACCACGGACAAACGATAAGGAAAGATCACCTTCAACATAAGTAACTAGTTATTAAAGTCATTAATACAAAACCAAATAAAAAGTGCAAAAGATTATAAATAAAAAGTATTATACTAGACACTTTGTCTTCACCAAGTGATGTAAGCGACTTAGGCAAACATGGCCTTGATTGTCAAGAACTCTTACGATCAATCTTGGATCCCGAGACGACTCACACACTCTATGATGGACAATGAATGATGGTGGTGGATGATGGTGTTATGGTGGTGGTGGGTGGTGGATGAAGTGTGAGAGAGGTGGTGTGCCAAGGGATGAGTTGAAATGAAACCAAGCACTCCTATTTATAGGCTGAACAGAAGGCTGGGCACGGCCCTGTGTCCGCTGGACACGCCCCCGTGCCTGTCTGACACTCTCTCTCTTCATTAATTGTAATTCGCAATTACAATTAATGCGCCTGCTGTACTTTCGCCACGCCCCCGTGCTCACTGGACACGGCCCGTGGTGGGCAATGGAAGCTTCTATAGGTTTGTCTTTTCTGCTGCTTCTTGGGCACGGCCCCGTGCTGGCTCAGCACGGGGCGTGTTCAGTCTTCTGCCTTCTCTATTTTGCTTGGGAAGATGCCGTTGAGGGGTCGGGCAGTCCACTTATGTTCCTTTTCTTGTATTTATGTTAGATTTAGCTGTCTTTTTGCTTCTTTTGTGAATTTGAGCTCATTTAATCCTGAAAATACAAAAGGAAGACAAAAACACTCTTTTTCCAACATTAGTACTTAAAAAGGGTTAGTTTTATGCCTCATTTGATGTAATTTATATGTTGCATTTTACACACATCAAATACCCCCACACTTGAACTTTTGCTTGTCCTCAAGCAAAACTCTTTAGTATGTGGCTTACACTCCCAAATGGAATGGGTAGAAGATAAGGTTTTGGCTTGTCATAGAGTGTTGGGAATCCAAGATCTTTTTGGGTTTTATTTTTATCTATTTACAATCCTATTCGTTATGATTTGTTTAGAACGTTTCATAGGAGAAATTACTTATTTGGGCATAACATGCCTTTTTAAAATTTCATTTATATACAAGTTCACATACCTCACGGGAGAAATCACTCACACTCGGCCGAAGGTGTATTTTTAGTGAATCACTCGAGAGCGGCATGGAACTTACTCCTACCATAGGCTTGCCAAGCAATCAATCCTCCTCCTTTTTAACTTTTATACCTTTGTAAATATCAAGAGGACTTTGTGGGTGAAGGGTTAGGCTTGGGTTAAAGGTAGGTGGTTGGGTTAGTGGTTAGTGGTTAGTAGAAAAAGGGTGAAAAAGCGTAACAAGTGTCGGTTTTCGTAGGATTTTCTATATTTTTTTTTTGTAACTTTTTTATTTTGATGAAGCTTTTATTCAAACAAGGTTATTTTTGATGAACTTGTTTGTTTAGTCTTTTGCTTCATCATCAACGCATTTTTTTTGAACGATCATACGAAAAAAAAAACCGAACTTGTTACTAAAACAAAGGGTTAAAAATGAAAAAGGTTTTGGTGGGTAAAAGGGTGTTTGGTTTGGGTTATGAAATGAAAAGATTTAGGCTCAAAGGGGCTAACTAGGGGGATTTTGGGTAGGTGGTAAAAAAAATAATGGTGTAGAAGAAAAAAAAAAGGTTAGTCCTAATGCCTCTATCCTTTACTTACTCGGGTTTAAGTTGATAAGGACCGGGAATGTATCGTCATGGCAAGTTCTAGAGTCGTAAGAACCAAACGGCTATTCACACAAGAAACGAAAAATGAGCATTTAGTCTAAAGATGTAAATTTGTATGCTCAATAAAGGCTCAAAACTCACTTTTGTGGGAATGGGTTTTTATGTGATCAAGTATATATAATCAAATTTTAACTAAGTTTGCTATGCCTTTTCATAATTTTCTTATATTGGTTCTTTTTATCACGACGCTATCGGTTGTAAATTTGTAAAAATATAACCTTTTTGAGAACTTGAATTTCCCGAGTTAAACCTAGACAAGTAAAAAAATGAAATTTTTGAAATTTTTTTTGGGGTGATTAGCGGTTCCAATAGAGTTTTGTGTAAGGCTTGTATTTAGGACTTGCAAAATTTCAAGGTTTTAGCATCCCCCCCACACTTAAATTACACATTGTCCTCAATGTGTCCCAAAAATAAATTTTTAGGTTGATTTAAAGTGTAAAAAAAATGTTAAAAGCAAAAAATTTGTGTTACTGGCAACCTGGACACGACCCCGTGTTGAGTGGACACGACCCCGTGTTCAGGTGCCAGTAACGAGAACTTACAGAAGGTGAACACGGGGGCGTGTTGGCTGGACACGACCCCGTGTATGTCAAGGTGTGCAGAATCTAAACAAACAGCAGTTTCTGGGGAATGGGCACGGGGGCATGTCGGCTGGACACGACCCCGTGTGGACAGTCTGCAAATTCGAAAAACAGGTTTCTTTCTTCGTTTTTCCAGTCCCGGCTTTAAGAGTACTAATGCTTAGTACTTTAAGCCTCGAATGTACCTGCTTGCCCAATAAACACTCCACCAAAACATAGCAAACATCCTACTTTTACCAAAGTTAACATCCATGTCAAAGTAAAAAAATTATGCAGAAAATAAAAGAAGTTAGGAAAAGTAAATTGTTCAACATTTGGCACGCAGGCCATCAATTGTTCAAGATAAAAAAGGGTTAACCTGGGGAGTCATCAACCAACCGCTTCCTCCTCTGCTCCTCTCGCCTACTCCATAGCATCGTCATCATCATCATCGTCATCATCCCCTCCATAGCGTGCAATGTGGTCTCGTATGTATCCAACATCGTCTTGGATCTCGGATAGGTTTCTCTCTATAGCTCCGACCCGGTGGTAGGTGTTGCTCGCCATGTTATAGGTGTTCCTAGTACACATAAGGTTTTCCTGCAACAAATCATGCAAACTTTGAAGGATAGGAAAACTGCCTCCCGAGGAGGATGATTGGCCCGGATCACCGAGGGGTTGGTATTGGTACTGATGATGTTGCGGAGCTGGGAGGACAAGCGCTTCTTGCGGGTTCCATGCATGACCTTGCATCCTTTGGAAGGTTACCGTCCCGTCTTCTGCCTCATAAATCAGGTTCATTGAGCGGCATATGTTAATATCCACCGTACCCGACCATGGGCTCCTCTCAAATGCCCTAGGTATGTGGGCGAAGTGCTTGAAGAGACGGTACACCCATCCCCCAAAGAAAATGGGCGTCGGTGCATTAGCAAGGCGGTTGTGATGCATGTTTCGGAGCATGAGGAACGGAACATCGAGCGGCCTGCGGTTGTGAATGCAGTAGAGGACAACCAAATCTCTTAACCCAACGACGCCACTACTATCATGCCTTTGGCTAAGAGAGTAGCCGAGGAGCCTATGAATGTATCTGTACAGCGGATCCCTCAGCTTTGTACTCTTAGTGTTGCTCGGATTGTAGAACCCTTCTCCAATCTGAGCCCACATGTCTTGGCGTTCGTTGTCACCTACCTCTCTCATTCCCCCAGTATTTTCTTCGTTTCCCGCATCCTCTTCCGCATACAACCCGATAATCGACCCAAATTATGCCATAGAGATCGAGTACTTCGTTCCGCCACATCGGAAAGCTACCCCATCATTGTCGAACGGGTCGCACCTTGAGTTGAATGTGAAAGTGCTATAGAATTCCAACGTGCATTCGTGGACGGAACGGAGCCGAGTTGTTAGGGCGACTCTGAGTGGTCCCGTAACAATGTTGTTGAAACGGTCAATTTGATTCACCATGGTTAGCAATTCCGTG
Organism: Helianthus tuberosus; assembly: GCA_030545235.1. Taxonomy (NCBI): domain Eukaryota; kingdom Viridiplantae; phylum Streptophyta; class Magnoliopsida; order Asterales; family Asteraceae; genus Helianthus; species Helianthus tuberosus. Next base: position 8,249,503 of record CM060385.1, read on the forward strand.
CAAGCTTGCCTTGGGTATTCCTCCGGCCTTGTTTGAAGAATTTCGTATCGAGCTCTTGCATCAAGCTCATTGGCGTTAAATCTTGTGAACTTCCTGGCCATCTGCAAGAATACACCAAAAGTTAGCACGAAACAGAAATATTTTCGGACAAAACTGCAAACAGTGGGCTGGACACGACCCCGTGTTCAGCCGACACGGCCCCGTGTCCAGGGGTCTGTTACTCAAAAATCCCATTTTTCGACCCGGTTTCGAAAACTTGAAAATTTTTGGTCCAACAGGTGCGGTTTCCCCCGAAAATGAAACCCTAAGTGCCGTTTTTCCTAAAATATCCCGTTTACCCTATCAATTTTATCTTTTTCGGTTCAAGAACAAGGGTTTGGGGTTTTTATGAGAAATCGGGTGAATCTATGAACAATACAAGTGTATCTACTTCCCTTAACACTAATCTAACTAAATGCAAACTGATCTAAACAAAAATTTGAGGTTCGATCCGGATGATCTTCAAGAACCCTAGATTTTTCCCCAAATTTTTGGTGTTTTAACTACATGCAAGTAACTAATCTAACTACTAAAAGTGATAGAATCATACCTTGATGTTGTTAGAGCGATAGGAGACGTTGAAATTCTGCGAAAAATCGCCTGAAACCAGAGCTTTTTCGGGGAAACGGGGCGTGTGGAATGAAGTAACTGTTTTGAAAAAGGGGATTTATCCCGACTGCAGCGCGGACACGGCCCCGTATCCAGCGGACACGGCCTCGTGCCGAGCAAGTTTTTTTTTTTTTTTTTTTAAGTGCTCGTGTGAGTGTCCTCCTTTTCCCATAAGCTATGGTTAGAAAACTTACCGCTTTATTTTGTTGTCTCAATCGTTCGTAACTTACCAGGCATGATGTTTTTATTCCTCCACCGTTTGAAGCGAGATCTCTTCTTCTTCATCCTCAATGAATCCTTGATAGAGTTTCAGCCGTTGGCCATTGACTTTAAATGGAGGTCCATTTCGAGATTTAATTTCTACTGCACCGTGTGGAAAAATACGGGTGATGAAAAAAGGTCCTGACCACCTAGACTTTAATTTACCAGGAAACAATCGAAGTCGTGAATTAAACAAAAGAACTAAATCTCCTACCCGAAATTCATTAGGTTTAATATGTTTGTCATGCAATTTTTTCATTCGTTCCTTATAAATTTCAGAGTTTGAGTATGCATAATTCCTAAGCTCGTCTAATTCATTTAATTGACAAAATCGATTTTTACCAGCAAATTCTAAATCTAAGTTTACATTTTTGATTGCCCAGTAGGCTTTGTGTGCAATTTCTACTGGTAAATGACAACTTTTTCCATAAACTAGCTTATATGGGGTTGTACCTATTGTTGTTTTATAAGCAGTTCGAAAAGCCCATAAAGCATCATCTAATTTATCAGCCCATTCCTTTTTATTTATCCCTGCAGTTTTTTTCAAGTATTCGTTTTAAACCTCTATTAGTCACTTCGGCTTGTCCGTTGGTTTGAGGGTGATATGCTGTTGAGACCCGGTGATAGACCCCATATCTTGTTAAAAAAATTTCGAGTTGATCGTTGCAAAAATGGGTACCTCTATCACTTATTAAAGCTTTTGGTGTGCCAAAACGAGAGAATAACTTTTTCAGAAATTTTACCACGACTCTTCCATCATTTGTTGGAAGTGCCTCGGCCTCGGCCCATTTAGACAAGTAATCTACTGCCACAAGTATATATTTGTTTCCTTTCGATGGTGGGAAAGGTCCCATAAAGTCGAGTCCCCACACATCAAAAATTTCACAAACAAGAATGCCATTTTGTGGCATTTCGTTTTTGGAAGAAATATTACCTGTTCTTTGGCAAGCATCACATGTTTTTACAAGACTTTGGGCGTCTTTGTAAATGGTTGGCCAATAAAATCCTGAATCGAATACCTTTCGTGCGGTACTAGCAGCACCATGATGTCCTCCGTATGGACCTTCATGACAATGGCGGAGAATTCTTCGTGCTTCACTACCATGTACGCATCGTCGGACGAGTTGGTCGGCACACATTTTGAAAAGAATTTTTTTCTTTGATGATGCGGCCACCCTTTTGCGACTATACCGCTAGCTAGGTAGTTAGCATAGTCGGCGTACCATGGTTCTTCCTTGTATTCCACCATTTCCAGGGACTCAGTTGGGAATTTTTCGTTGATTTGCTCGTCCCTGGTTGCTTCCAAAGCTGGGTCTTCTAAGCGTGAAAGATGATCTGCAGCGGTGTTTTCTGCTCCTCTTTTGTCCTTGATTTCAATGTCAAATTCTTGGAGGAGTAGAATCCAACGAATCAAACGTGGTTTTGCATCTTGCTTTTTGAAGAGATATCGGATGGCTGCATGATCTGTATAAACTATAGTTTTAGAAAGAACAAGATAAGAGCGAAATTTATCAAAAGCAAATACCACAGCTAGTAACTCTTTTTCAGTTGTTGTGTAATTTTCTTGTGCATCATTAAGTGTTTTACTAGCATAATAAATTGGGTGGAAATGCTTTTCTTTTCTTTGTCCCAAGACAGCTCCAACTGCAAAGTCACTAGCATCACACATGATTTCGAAAGGAAATTTCCAATCAGGCGCTATCATGATAGGTGCATTGACTAACATTTCTTTTAAGGTGAGAAATGCTTGATTGCAATCATTGTCAAAGATGAAAGGAGCATCTTTTTCAAGTAATTTTGTTAGAGGTCTAGAAATTTTAGAAAAGTCTTTGATAAACCGCCTATAGAATCCGGCATGCCCTAGGAAACTTCTGATAGCTCGTACGGAGGATGGAGGTGGTAATCTAGAAATGGTATCTATTTTGGCTCGATCCACCTCCATTCCTTCGCTTGAGATCTTGTGACCGAGTACTATTCCCTCCGTTACCATGAAATGGCATTTTTCCCAATTAAGGGCGAGGTTAGTTTCCTCACATCGGGATAGCATTCGTTCAAGGTTATCGAGGCATTGGTCATATGAATCCCCAAAGATAGAAAAGTCATCCATGAAGACTTCCATTGTCTTTTCTATCATGTCATGGAAGATGGCTACCATGCAACGTTGGAATGTTGTCGGGGCATTACATAGACCAAACGGCATGCGTCGATAAGCAAAAGTTCCATAGGGACATGTGAAAGTTGTCTTTTCTTGGTCTTCGGCTGCTATCGGGATTTGAAAGTAACCTGAAAAACCATCCAAGAAACAATAAAATTTATGACCGGATAGTCTTTCTAACATTTGATCAATGAAGGGTAAAGGAAAGTGATCCTTTCTTGTTGCTTCATTTAATCGTCTATAATCTATACATACTCTCCATCCTGTGACGGTTCTTGTTGGTATTAATTCATTTTTCTCGTTAGTTATTACCGTCATACCTCCTTTCTTTGGAACTACTTGGACGGGACTCACCCAAGGACTATCAGAGATAGGATAGATAAGTCCGGCGTCAAGTAGTTTGATGACTTCATTTTTAACCACTTCTTGAACATTTGGATTTACTCGACGTTGTGGTTGTATGACCGATTTGTAGTCATCATTCATCAGAATTTTGTGTGTGCACATAGAAGGACTAATTCATTTTATGTCTACAAGTTTCCAAGCTATTGCGTTTTTGTGTTTTTTCAAAAGATTAATTAATTTTTCCTTTTCTAAGTTATCTAATTTAGACGAAATACCATCTTTGTCTAGAAAAGCATATTCCAAACCTTTTGGAAGTTCTTTGAGCTCAAGTGGTGGGTCTTTGGGAGACTCCTTATTTGGTTGCTCATTTCGATCAAGAACCTTAAAAGTTTGTTCTATGGCGACCTCTTCTTCAACAAAGTGGTCAAATTCTTCACTTGTATCGAGTGGTTCATCTTCATCTTCAATTAGGGGGTCATTATTGCCGAAAGGATATTTCATTGACCGTTCAAGATCGACACTTCTTTTAAATGCCCCTAATTGAAGAGGTAGATTGTTGAACTTCCGGTTTTTCAAAGCTTCGTGAGTTTTTACAAATGGCCGCCCCAACACTAGAAGAGCGTCATCGAGGATGACAACGTCGGTTGGGATTACCATTTGATTTGTTTGAACCAAGACATCTTCAACTATACCGATTGATTTTATTACTTTCCGATTGGATAGAAAAATGGGTATTTGAAGTGGAGAAAAATCACTAATACTTAATTTTTCGAAAATGTAGTTAGGCATTATGTTAACACAAAGATCTTTATCGATTGTGACATTACTAATAAACGAATTTTGAAAGAAACATGGAACCGGTGTAATGTTAATTTCAAATGGGTCTTCTTTTATTAGTGAGGTTTGATCATTAGTTAACTTAACACTTACCGTTTCGTCAATTTTAGTGTTAGTGTTTAACTCTTTTAAAAACTTAGCATGAGTGGGTACTAAACAATGATTTTCAAAAGAAGGTGACAAGAGATTAATTTCTTCAAAATTAGACTCTTCTTGAATTTTAACGTTGTTGGACTCACCTTTTTCGTTGTTTAACTCATGTGTCGGTTTTTCACTTATTTGTTCTTCCATTTTTACACTTTCGGTTATCTCTTCCTTTTTTAACTCTTCTCTTGCGCGGGACTCCTCTTCCCTTGCGCGAGCTTCTTTTATACATCGATCGATAACTCTAATGTGTTCTAATATCCAATCGGTCACTTCGGTTATAGAAAAAGAATCGGTATTTTCTAAGCTTGAATCCGGTTGTTCGATCCTTTGTTCCTCATAATACCCATATGAAGTAGATGGTTCACACCATTGTTCTTCATTGTAAGTATATGATGGATAAGGGTCGTAATTTTGTTCTTCGTAATACTCATATGAGGTGGGTTGTTCACGCCATGGTTCCTCATAATAAGCATACGAAGGTGGTGGCTCATATCTTGGTTCCTCAAAGTATGTGTAAGAAGGCTCATACCCTGGTTCATCAAAATATGAGTATGAGGGAGGAGGTTCATACCTTTGGTCTTCATAGGATGTGTATGAAGTCGATGGCTCGTACCTGGGCTCCTCATAGTAGGTGTATGAATTGGATGGTTGATATGAGTGACTATTTTGAACCAAGCGTGTGTTACGACAATTAGTGCAATAATTACCCCTATAACCATCCTCCTCATAAGTGTAGTTGTAACCTCCTGAGTATTGATCCATAAGAATCACTCAGCAGATCACAACCAAGTCTCGAGATCAGAAAACAAAAATAAAAACGGAAACAGAGGCTGGACACGGCCCCGTGTTCAGTGAGCACGGCCCCGTGTTCAGAATCTGTATCTGGGCGTTTTAATTAAATTTACTGATTTCGTTGAGCACGGGGCGTGTTCAGTGAGCACGGCCCGTGTTCAAGCTACTGTTACTGGGTATTTAAAAATTTTCTGCAGCACGGCCCCGTGTTCAGCGAGCACGGCCCCGTGTACAGGTTACTGTAAATGCAAATCTAAACTAAAATGCAGAAAAATGTGCGCGCTTTTAAAAAGGTTTTGAAAACTGATTAGGCCGTCGATTTTAAGCTTTCTTAAAATCCTTGTGTCCCCGGCAACGGCGCCAAAAACTTGATGCGTAGTCGAGTTGTTATATTTATTAGGTGTATATTTTAAGCCCCTTTAACACTTATTTAGCCAAGTTTTAAATTTATAAAACACGATATTTACTAACACTAGACACACATATGGGCAAGTGCACCCATCGTGAGCGTAGTATAGTGTTGGTAAGATACCGAGGTCGTCCAAGGACACAAGAGCTTTTAGTACCGGTTTATCCTCAACGTCTAATCAAAATAAAAAGTTTAGAAAAATGTTTTTAAACTAAGAAAAATAAAAACTAACTAAAATGCTGAAAATAAAAATAAAAGAAAAACAGATAGACAAGATAAATCACTTGGTTCCGACTCGTATCTAGTATAACCTTTGATTATTTCCGCACTTTTGCACATAATTAAGAGATTATCTTAGTTATTGTAGTAGGCCCCTCTTTTGAAGGTGACGCTACCCTCACCCCAGTAGTTTGAGTCAGCAAGGATACAATCCTAAAAGGGTGGATTATTGGAAGATAATGAATTAAGTTATTAATGCAATATTATGGTAGGCCCCGCTTTTGGCGGTGACGTTACCCTCGGCTAAGTAGTCTGAGTCAGCAGGGATACAGTCCTAAATAGCCGGGTTATAGTATTAATAGTAGTTAACTTATGAGGGGATCAAAGAGTTTGGACCCCCGCCATCCAATACCGTGAAGCATTGAAGGAGGTCCTACTAAATTTGACCCAGGTCCATTGCAGGACCTCTAAACGCTGAACAATGGCAAGACCTTTACCAAACCGTTCCCTTAACCCCCGACCAGGTAGCCAACATACCTCCATATAGACCGTGGAGATATGAATGGTGAAAATCTTTTATTTTATATAGACAGTAAAATAATGCCAAGACACCACGGACAAACGATAAGGAAAGATCACCTTCAACATAAGTAACTAGTTATTAAAGTCATTAATACAAAACCAAATAAAAAGTGCAAAAGATTAGAAATAAAAAGTATTATACTAGACACTTTGTCTTCACCAAGTAATGTAAGAGACTTAGGCAAACATGGCCTTGATTGTCAAGAACTCTTACGATCAATCTTGGATCCCGAGACGACTCACACACTCTATGATGGACAATGGATGATGGTGGTGGATGATGGTGTTATGGTGGTGGTGGGTGGTGGATGAAGTGTGAGAGAGGTGGTGTGCCAAGGGATGAGTTGAAATGAAACCAAGCACTCCTATTTATAGGCTGAACAGAAGGCTGGGCACGGCCCCGTGTCCGCTGGACACGCCCCCGTGCCTGTCTGACACTCTCTCTCTCTTCATTAATTGTAATTCGCAATTACAATTAATGCGCCTGCTGTACTTTCGCCACGCCCCCGTGCTCACTGGACACGGCCCGTGGTGGGCAATGGAAGCTTCTATAGGTTTGTCTTTTCTGCTGCTTCTTGGGCACGGCCCCGTGCTGGCTGAGCACGGGGCGTGTTCAGTCTTCTGCCTTCTCTATTTTGCTTGGGAAGATGCCGTTGAGGGGTCGGGCAGTCCACTTATGTTCCTTTTCTTGTACTTATGTTAGATTTAGCTGTCTTTTTGCTTCTTTTGTGAATTTGAGCTCATTTAATCCTGAAAATACAAAAGGAAGACAAAAACACTCTTTTTCCAACATTAGTACTTAAAAAGGGTTAGTTTTATGCCTCATTTGATGTAATTTATATGTTGCATTTTACACACATCAATAACAACATATAAACACTGTATAACAATATGTAACACCATATAATACCATATAACACTATGTAACACTATATATCATTATATAACACTATAGGTTGTCTGATAGCATGTCTATGATAGATGTATAGTGTTATATTTGTTATATAATGTTATATAGTGTTACATAGTGTTATATGGTGTTACATATTGTTATACGGTGTTTATATGGTGTTATGTAGTATTATATATAGTGTTATAATACACTTCTCACACTTTAGGCCATTTTTACACTATCCTTACCATATATATATATATATAGGGGAGGGTTATCTTGAGAACGCTAAATATTGCGAGAACCGTGAGAACGAATGAGAAAACCAATCAAAACCAAATTTTTTAATACAAACCTCATTGTAATTAAGATACAACATTAGAAAAAGAATTTACAACATCAAATAATTCATTTCTCCTTTCAAAATCACTCCTTTTAGATTTTTTACACATGTGTAAATATAACAGATTTACACATGTGTAAATGGCAAACTTACACATGTGTAAATTTTCTTTATTTACGAATTCACGTAAATTTAAACATGTAAATTAAATTTCTAACATTGTATTCGAATAATAAGGATGAGTGTAGAAAAAAAAATTTGAATTTGAATTGTTTTTGACCAAGTTCTCGCGGTTTTTTGATTTGTTCTCACGGTTCTCACAATATTTGGCGTTCTCATTTAAACCTTCCCCTATATATATATATATATATATATATATATATATATAGTGTGAGGTTCATTGGGGAACACTAAAAAAGTGGGGAACAGTGGGGAACCGACTCAAACGACCTCTGATTGGACTCATTCCAGCGGCGTTGGAACCGGCTCGTCGAACCCTAGCTAGGATCTTTTAACCCTAAACCCTAAATCATAACCCATAAACCCTAAATGTATTAGGGTTTGGCTTTTAGGGTTTAGTTTTAGGGTTTAGCTTTAGGGTTTAAGGTTTAGCTTTAGGGTTTAGGGTTTAGCTCTTGGGTTTAGCTTTAGGGTTTAGCTTTAGGTTTAGCCGTTAAGGTTTAGCTTTTAGGGTTTATAGTTTAGATTTTACGGTTTAGCTTAGATTTTAGCCTTATTTTTTAGCTTTAGGGTTTAGAGTTTAGGATTTAGGGTTTAGGGTTAAGAGATCTTAGTTAGGGTTCGACGAGCCAGTTCCAACGCCGCTGGAATCAGTCCAATCGGAGTTTGTTTGAGTTGGTTCCCCGCTGTTCCCCACTTTTTTAGTGTTCCTCAATGAACCTTCCCCTATATATATATATATATATATATATATATATATATGGTCAGGATTTAGGGAAACGGTAAAAAGTGTTAAAAAGGTGAGAACGATTTTGGTGTTGACATGTGGCATTGATGCTAAATTACACTAAGCGGTAATATTGTCAAAAAAACCCACTACCATGAGCTGGTGTTCAAATAAAACGCCATAAAAACACCCAATTCAGAAAAAAACGCTATGAAAATACCCAGTTAAAAACGCCATAAAACACTCAGTTCAGAAAAACGTAATGAAAAACTCAGTTGAAAACGCCATAAAAACACTCAGTTTAGAAAACGTCATGAAAATACCTAGTTAAAACGCCATAAAAACACATAGTTCAGAAAAACGCCATGAAAATACCTAGTCTAAAACGCCATAAAACACCCAGTTCAGAAAAACGCCATAAAACCCAGTTCATTTTTTTCGAAAAGTATATCAATAGTATACTTATTGGAAAGATAAAAAACGCTGAGTTTTATGGTGTAATTTTTTTAGAAAAATAATCACGTATAAAAAGTTATTGGCGTTTAAATATGATGGGGAGAAATGGCATGTGATTAGCATGTGCACCCTTGTTTGGATCTTCCAATTTTACCCCTCCTGGTAGTTATAAGGTTCTCATTATTTACAAAAATGCCACCGCATCATCTTAGCCACAAATCACAAAGATCCTATGGCTGAAAATCGTTCTCACTGTTCTCACACTTTAAATCATTTTCTTCTGATCCCATTCCTATATATATATTTTATAGGTATATATTTTAATAATTCCAAGTTCGATCTATTGACAGGGATTAATTATAACCCAGGAAATGTCAACCAACAGTCTCAACTTTAAACATATTTTTCTTCATGGATCTCGTAGTAACTGAAAATTAACCCAGTTAGTTTTTGTTGACGTAAAGAGCATATGTGGCTAACAAAGTCAATGTTTTGATGACGTAGATTGCTTATGTGGCAAATAATTTAAAGTTTTGATGACATAGATTGCTTATGTGACAAACTTTTTTGCTAACGTGGATTGATTATGTGGTAGTCCACGTCAACAAAAACTAACTGAGTTAACTTTCATTTAGTATAGGATCACTAAAGAAAAATATGTTCAAATTTCAGACTGTTGACTAACATTTCCTGTGTTGGGATTGATCTCGATCAATAGATTAAAGTTAAGAGTGTTTAATTCCCATCGACATTTAAAAAATGAATAGTTCAAACAACTATTCCGAAAGCTCAATAATTTGGGTTTAATTCCTTTCTCTTCTTTGTCCATGGATAGAGGTGATAACACGTTTTTTTGGTTGGGTAGTTGTTTGGTCCTTGCCATCGATTTCATTCGTTTGTTTGCATTAGAGTCGGATTAGGGTTGTATGGTGAGGGATCAGATGGTACGTCAAAACTAGGCATGGAGGAAGAGTGTTAAAAGTGGAAGGGAAGTCGATGAGATTGCTAACCTGTATGGTTGTCTAGCCGAGGTTCATCTTAGCGAGGATCCCAATGCATGGACTTAAACTACCTTTGGTGTCACAGAGTTCCCAGTTCATGTCATTCGTCAGCGTATCAAGGCTTATATTCTTCCTTCCTCATATATTATGGCCGCGGTTTGGATCAATTACGTGCCTCGGAAGGTTAACATATGCGCTTGGAGGGTTCGACTGGATAGTTGCCTACGAGATACAATTTGGATGCTAAAGGAGTGTATATTACTTGCAGTTTATGTCCTCTTTGTGGTGTCCCGTGTGAAACTATATCTCACATGTCATGGAGTGTCTGGCTAGATCTTTGGTATGGAGGCTTATTGAAGGATGGGTAGGGATCCAATTTCTAGGGTCATTACTTCCAGATGATTTAATCGAGTGGATCGAGCTCTCTTCTATCTCTGCTGCAAAGAAAGAAATGGCGGGGTCGATTATCTTTGTCACTTGGTGGTCTATTTCAGAGTCGTCCCCTAGAATGATAAAAAAAAATTTGGGCCGCGTGCGAGACAAAAAAAATTGAGTTCCTTCCTATAATATAAACTCCTCAATCATATATACACACACACACAATACGGCGATTTTGTGTGTGGATTCGGTGTAGCTTCTGGTTCAGAAAACGGAATATTGCAAAAATAGAAACCTAATCCCTGATGATGATGATGATGATCAAACCCCCAATCGCAGGTGCCTTGTTCTGCGATGTCGCTGATGTCACTGGGAGTGGGAAACCCCAATCGCACTCAAGTTTTAGCGCCCTATCCTTGTTAATTTTTTTTAATTGGGTTTCAAATTTGGGCTTAAATGAAGAATTGGACCTTTTACAGATTTGGTAAGTTAATATTTAGGCAAGTAGGAGTTTTTTGGTCCTTTTATTGTACATAATATATATAACAATTTTTAAAAACTTGTCAGGCCCCTTGAATTTTTGGGCCTCAAGCCGTCTAGCCGGCCTTGGTCTATTTGGGGGTTAAGGAACTAAGCGATATTCACGCATAGGAGAAAGAAGAATTTCCATTTGATCGCTAATTAGGGGTGTTCAGAAAAAACCGTAACCAAATAAAAACCGTAAACCGAACCGTAACCAAATAAAAACCGTAAACCGAACCGTAACCGTAACCAAATAAACCGATCCGAATAACGAATTCGGTTTTTGGTTTGGTTTCTAACCGAAACCGAATTGTGAATATGGTTTTTGGTTCGGTTTATGGATCTACATTTTATTTTATTTGGTTTATTCGGTTTATTTGGATAACCGAATAAACCATTTAAGTTAATTAATTATTAAATAAAAATAATAATATTTTATAAGTCATATACAATTTATTAGTCCAAAATAGTTATTTTTTATGCGGCCCAAAATACCAAATGTAACTCTAAAAGCCCAACTCAAACCCACTCATTTCTAAAATAATAGAACTCTTTAGACCTTCAGTATAGAAACTAGGGTTACTACATGTTTGAAGATTATTTATATTTTGTGTCATTAGACTTGTTAACTATTTATAGTTTTTATGATCTATGTTTTGAAGCTTTAACTTTGTGGTTGTGTCTACGACTACTTTATGGATATGTTTGTTTTATTTCGCAATAAAACTTTCTTGTATTCATATGTTGTTAGGTGTAAATTAGTTGCGATGTTCGGTAGTTGGAACACAAACATAAATATAAATTAGGAAAAAAAAGTACTTAGGTACAATTTGGTTAAATTCGGTTTATTTGGTTTATTTGGTTTCTAACCGAAACCAAACCGAATTGAATTTGGTTTGGTTTGGATCGGTTTACATATTCCTTATTTGGTTTGGTTTGGTTTTTGGTTTGGGGTAAAAAAATTTGAAAACCGAATAAACCGAACCGAATAAACCAAATAAACCATAAACCGAACCGATGAACACCCCTATCGCTAATCTTTTACACTTTTCCTTTACGTGGTATGGGAACAAGGTAAAGGTTAAGCTTTAAGTCGTATGGGAACAAGGTTAAGAAGTTTAAATTAAATGAACCTAGTGGATGAAACATCTGTTCTTATTCGTGTATTGTTTATAGTGGATGAAACATCTGTTCTTATTCATGTATTGTTTATATGTTTAACCGACTAGCTTCCTGCTGGTTACTTTGTTCTTTTCTCTTTTTGTAAAATTCATCGTTAAGAAAAATAGTTCAGACAACTAATCAAAAAGTGTGGAGCGTAGTGATTTACAAAAATATAAACCATTAAGTTAAAAAAATATTTAAAACATGTAGTTTTTCCATGCAAATTATCTAATAACTATTGTTAAATCTATAATGATACAAGGGTGTAAGGGGTGCTCCATTGGGGGAGTAGTCCCCTCTTTACCCAAGCAAATCCTACTATGCCATGTCAACTCTCTCTGCACTCCCTATGCACTCAAACGTAAGAGGTGCTCCACTTGTTAGCATTATAGTCATTGCACGTTCTTCAAAGGTCAAAAAACCAAACAACACACTTGGTAACTCCTCCCCGTCCTTTTCGTTTTAGGGCATCAATTGCGGGGTTGGCGGCGGTTTTGCCACACGGTGAACGGTCACCGCCCACCTTCCCCGCGAGACACCTCGTTCACCCTAAGGTGATTTAGTAACAAATTATAGAAAACAAGAAACTATAGTTGTATGCATGTACATAAAAATAATAGTTGAATGGTTCTTATAATGTGTTTCTATCAATCATATAACTTCATCAAGTTTTCATTTTGATATCCGGAGAGTGATGGAATTCTAGAGAGAAAAACAATTTTTTTTAAAAGAAAACCTCATTAAAATACATCTTCAACCCAGAGAGAAACATTTAAGTTGTACAATTTTCAGACAGGTATCAAGAAAAGATCAACAAGGAAAGCTTATATATTAATGATATCAATATTTTCTATAGGATTACACTTAGTATTTTCAGGCTATCACAAAAGAAACGTAGAATACATAGAAGTCACAAAATTTAACTTTTATTTTAAACCGACCGTTATAGGCAATGTGACATTTTCTCAAATTTCAAATATACATCTTCGACTGTTTTTTATCTACATTTCCATTTTCAAAACCGACTCATATTTCAACTGTTTTTTATCTACATTTCCATTTTAAAACCGGCTCATATTGAAAACGTACACGTTGTTAGATATTTTAGTGTAATCGGGGGATTGACTTGGTGATCAAAGCGAATAATAATACACATCATGCAAGTTAGGAGGTGCGGGAGTGCACGCTTGTCTGAGTTATTATAATTCGGAGTGTACGGGCGGATTCCGTACCCTACGGGGGTTCCAAGGGGGCAGCGCCCCCTTGGCGGGGGTCCGTGGGCAGCGCCCCTGGGAGCAGGGTCCAAGGGGCGGCAGCCCCTGGCGGGGTCCAAAGGGCAGAGCCCCTGGCTGGGGTCGAGCTGCCAGGTCAGCTTGGAAAAAAATATTTTAATGAATCGAGTATTTAGGTACTTGAAAGGAACCATGAAATAGGGTTTGACCTATACTGGATTTCCTTCGGTTTTAGAAGGTTATTCGGATGCAAGTTGGATTAAAAACAAGGAAGATCATTCTTCCACAAGTGGATGGACTTTTCTGCTTGGAGGAGGTGCCATATCTTGGGCATCTAAGAAACAGACTTGCATTACTGATTCGACAATGGAGTCTGAGTTTGTAGCATTAGCCGCAGCTGGCAAAGAAGCTGAGTGGCTAAGAAACTTGATTTATGAGATTCCATTGTGGCCTAAACCTATATCACCAATATCTATTTTCATTGTGGCCTAAATAATTTGATCTGAGAGTGATTACACGCCTCTCTGATCATCCGGTTTCTGAAATTCCCCAACACACGTGCAACCAGTAGTGTTATCATTCTATCAAAAATAATTGTCGAAAGTTACTATGTAAACCATAATTAGCAAAATGTTGGGGTAAAGCTGGCCTTGTAAGTTGTAACTAAGAAACGGAACTTGGGCCTGAATTTGGGCTTTAGGTGTTCGGCCCGAAACTAACCTCGTAATTCATCGTGGATCAAAAGTTACAAACGTTTTTGCAAATTGATTAAACGATATCATACAACCAGATTTTATAATCAGTCGATGGTATGGTACCAAACAAACAACCAGTTGAAATAATAAATGATAAATAAATAAAGAACTTTCTAGAAAAACTCTATATATGAATATTTATAACTAGTATGTTACCCGCCGCGCTTTGCGGCGGCGTCAAAACATACAATAACCCGAATTTATACCAGCTTAAATCTAGATAAAGTTCATGACAAAACATAGATAAGTAACACAGTACATTTCACCTAAATAATTAATGTAGTCCAACTAAACTTGAATTATCTTAACTATACAAGTGCAAGTTATTAGTGAAATAATTATAAAGAGTTGTAAAAATGAAACTTAAAAAGCCTTGTGATATAATTATATCATCTATAGTATAAGAGTTGTAAAAATGAAACCTAAATACAAGCCTTAAAAGTGTTAACACTGACCAAACACTTTAGATATATACAATGCTCTCATTATAATCTTATTCTCATATGGTGTATACAAACCGTATAAGGTTATACGGCCCGGGCATAGCCTTTGTCAGTTCATTTTATTCTATACGGGTCGTAAAACCTTATACGGCTCGTATAAACCATATCATGCTCTCCGTATTTATCCATACAAGCTTTACGGCATATCGGGCAAGTTTCATCTTCTGGGTACATAGGGATTATCAACCGGTATTTAAGGATGGCTCTGTATTCTACTGCTGACATACATTGTCCCAGCCCCTCAATCGGGATAACGGTCAAAAAATCCTGAGCATGGGAAAAACCCTTCAGACACTCCAACACCGCCTTCTAGCGAAATGACAAATCAAAATTTTCTCCCAGTCTTTGAGATTTATAACTTATTAAACAAACACAACACTTTACTTTAACAAGAAACTGTTACCAGTTGTTGGTCTGATTAGTGCAAGCCATAAAGTCAGATTACCAGTCATTAACTTTAAGATCTATGCAATCATTCTTAATTTTTATTTTTCTTAAACTAAAAGACATGGTTTCAAAACGTCATTTGTAACGTCACATACAACATTTAAGATTAAATTATATTCTTATCAATAAAAAAATTGAAAAATATCAGAGAAAAGTCCACTTGCATATTGATTAAACCTTTATAATTTCATTCCTAGCTAGAAGTTGATTAGTAAAGTTGCTACTTTCATTATAAAACATTCTGTTTTTAGTGAACTTAATATAAAGATTATTGTCTTAATCTCTACTTTATAATAAAGATAATCAAATACTGACAGCGCAATGACATCACCAGGTTAATCTCCTCACTAAAAAACTTTCCAACTCCGTTGCTTTTCTATAATTACGTAAATCTAATTAATATATTGCAAATATATAAACCATTGCAAATTTCGTTCATAAATAGCCTTATAATTTTTAGAAATAATGGATTTTAATAATCCAAACTATTAGACATTGGCCGGCAACGGTCCCAACTTAAAAAATAACCAGTGGTGGTCTCACATTTTCACATATTGTAAACTAATAGACATTTACTAACAGAATCTTAATTTTTTTTTGTCCTCTTATCCTTTTCGGTTTAGTAAAAGTCCATTAGTTTACAATATGTGAAAAGGTGAGACCATCACTAGTTATTTTTTTATGTTGGGACCGTTGCCGGCCAACGGCTAATAGTTTAGATTATTAAAATCCATTATTCGTAATTTTTATTATAATATCAATGATCTAAAATAAGGTTTTTCATAAATTTGTAATTTGGTATTGTAGTCACCAACAGACCTATGATTTATTTTATATGGAGGAGGGTGGATTTGAGGGGTTAACCATACTTTTAGTGTGGTCGATCGGGAATTTTTGTCTAAATAATACACTAAAAAAAGTTTCCGCCCTGAAGAAGTTAATCTCAAATTGAAGAGATAAAGATCAAACGAGTTATAGATAATTCTTGAAGAATTATTTATTGGATCTTTTATAATTTATTTAGAGATAATTATTAATATAAACTAATAAGGTTTATCTAGGACTTTATTTCTTTATATAAACTAGTAATAAGGAACCCGCGCTTTGCGGCGGGTTCGTAATTATATACGTAATTTATGTAAACCACATGGACTATCCGAATGTAACATGTGTTTAGAAATCTAGAAAATTAAGTTACCTATACTTCAATTTTAGTATGTAAAATGTGGGACCATATTAAACGAAGAAGAAACACTTGAAACTACATGTACGCATAGATAAAGTTTGTTGGTCATTTTCCTTTATTAAAAACTAAAAAAATATAATTTTAAAACATGTTACATTTAAAACTTTAAAATAACTATTTATGTTTTTATAAAATTAAGTAATAAAAATAACAAAATACAAATACATAAATTACATGTAAGAAATATTTAGAATATAACCATTTTCTGAAACCAACAAATACCATCAATTAAGCTAAATAAATAGTTACTTAAATATTTATTATGTCAACATCCACAAACAAAATTACTTGAAACCCATCAACTCTCAAGAATTCAAATTAAGTTTGATAGGTCCTATGAGTGCTTCCCTAACTTGTAAACTAAAGTCAAACTATGCATTATCAACTTGTAAAAAAATGAATAGTAAAAATAGCTCACAAAGTAAACTTATAAATTAATATAGGGAAAATAGAGTTGAGTCGCGTTAGGACTAGAGTGAGTTTAATATAAATAGATGGTTAGGGTTATTGTATTTGGGTGCTTCTCATTGTTATATAATAAAAAGAGTCGAACAGTTCGTTCAAATATCGTGTTTGCGTGTTCGTTCATGGGTCTGATTTCCAACACTCCCCACAAAGCTTGGTTGTAGATCCGCCCCTTATTGGAGTTTCATCTATTCATATTCAATTATTTGTTTAATCTAACCTAAATAGTTAGTCAATTAACTAATTAAGTAATAATGTGGAGTAATTAGAAAAATCCCACTCCATTTAAGTTAATGGTGATTATTATTATTATTAACAACTAGAACGTTGTTCAACCACCGGCAGTGCTTAATGTCGGCAGGTAAGCCATCATTAAACTCTATGACCTTATAGATAATTTTATGTAGCATTCATCTTACTAAAATAGTCGATTTTTGTTTTTAATGCAATTATAATATAAACTTGTATATTTGTAGTTTGATCGACAAGCTATTAACATGTGTTTTATTTAAGTGCACCTACACATAGGATGCAAATTTCGATCTTACGGGTTTATAAATTTTGAACTTGCAAAATATGTAACCGACAAACATGAATGTTGAATTAGAAGGGGGCGGTTTGTTTAGCTTTTAATGAGACTCTTAATGGTTCATACTGTTTGTTTCGTGAGTAACTGTCTGTATGATTCAAACATTTGACTCTGAATGATTAAGCATTATCATGAGTCTGAATGATTAAGACCTCTAATCTGAATTGGTCAGACATTTGCATCTGAACGGTTAATCGTTATATTGGCTCTTAATAGTTCAGATCTATTACTGATTCAACACTTAATGGTTCAGTACTTAACCATTCAGATTACCAAACAACCCCTTAGCCTATTTGGTTAAATATCGGTTATTTTTTAAAGTTAGCATAGAAGTGAAGAAAAATCCTCTCTTAGACCCCCTGTAGTGGGTAGGGCTGTCCAAATTGTTCGACGATCGAGGATCGTCGAAAAATGCTCGTTCGATTCCTGCTCAGTTTGTAAATGAGCCGCTCGGATCGGTTCAATTCAAATTCAATCCAAGCATGAGCAAAGGTCCGTGCTCGTCGATCGCTCGGTTTCGCTCGAATTATTTTTATTAATAAGTAATATATATATAGGGCAAGGCTATATAGAAAACCCTATATATATAGAAAACCCTAGAAAACCCAACCTCCCGACATTTTTTTTTGAAAAAAATAACACATGTAATATACATGTTTTTAAGAGTTTTGGGCCAAAAAAATCAAAAAAGCGCCGAAGGAATGATTTAAAAAAAAAAAAAATTCAGCAATTTCTGTCTTTTGTGCCTAACACATGTTAGGCAACCGGACATTGCTGAAATTTGTTTATTTTTTTAAAAAAAATCCCTTTGGCGCTTTTTTGTTTTTTTTGGCCCAAAACACTTTAAAACATGTATATTACATGTGTTATTTTTTTTCAAAAAAAAATTGTCGGGAGGTTGGGTAAAAATGGGGGGAGATTTGAGTTTCCAGAGTTTTCTAAAAATTTAAGGGTTTTCTGTCTAGCCTTCCCTTATATATATATATATTATAGATCTTAAAGATTAAAAACCCAAAAAATATACTAGCCCAAAAAATATTCAGCCCAACTTAATAGTTAATATCAAAATTTAACCCTAAATCCCTATTCCTAAAACAATATTCAAAATCTGCATATCGCCGCTCCACAAACACATCAAAATCTAACCCTAAATGACTTTTGAACTAAATGACAATTTGTATTTCGCACTTTATTTTGTGCTTCTTGATATTGTTAAGAACATTTTTAGAATCATGATTTTAGTTATGTATTGCTTTTGTTAGTAAAGTGTTGGACATGTTTTAATTAAGTTAGGATTTGTTTTTGATGAACGCAGCCTTATAATTCAATCGAGCGAAAACGATCCGCTCGATTTTTTTAGGATTTGATAAAAACCGAGCGAAAACGATCCGATCGATTCAAACTCAATCCGAGCATGAGCATCACTTTTGTGCTCGATTTTGCAAATTCGATCCGATCGGATCGGATCGGTTGTAATTCAATCCGAGCATGAGCAGACCCTCGATCGGATCGGATCGGCTCATGAACACCCCTAGTAGTGGGGCACGATTTGTGCATTTTTTTGAAGGATAGCGCCCCGAACACCACGACGGGCGGCGCTATGGGGGCTTTTTTGGTGGGTGGCGCCATGCACATAGCGGCGCTATGTGTGTTTGGTTTTCAAACTTTGACCAATAAAAAATAGTTAAGGGTTTTTATAATTAATTAATAAAATTGAAAATTAATAATTAGGTAATGATGGGTAAGAGCTTTATGATTACGAGCTCTAGTGATATAACGCCTCATAAAGTCCCGGTTTGACATGGCACGACACATGTCGCATAACGCCCACAAAGGGGCTTTATGGCTACGGATGGACTTAGAAAACATCCGATTTTATGTATAATTAAAACATTATTAATACTATTATTAAATAAAAAAGGGAAATTGCATTTTAGTTTGGTGATTAAATGTGTAATTTATTTCGAAATGTTGAATACAAATTCAATGTAAAAATAAAATAAAATTTATTGTTATAATGAAAATGTGTCGATTAGAGTGTTTAATTACTGAAATAATAAAAATTCAGGGGTCATTTATTACAGGTTTACAATTTAAAATTTAGGAAATTTCCGTCAAAGGGGAAGTGGCCACATATGAAAGTGGAAAGAAAACATCTTTTCTCTTTTTTCAGAGAATGAAAGTGGCTATTATGAGAAGAAATTAAGCTAATCCAAATCAGTGAGTCCAGCTTTGTCTTAGTTAGGGGATTAATTTTCATATATTTTTGTGGCTTTGCATGTTACATTCTTCTTATCTTCGGGTCTCTATTGTGTTTTTATATGTTACTATTATACTTTTTGTTGTTACTTTTAGTTTACATGGAAAATCACTCTTTGTTTCGAATATGCTTTTCAGTTCTAATTATGGTTTGGCGACATCTCACCCTCTCTGGACATTACCAGAGTACCAAAAGGTTTGCGATTGATGAGATTTTCAACGGACATGGTTGTTGTTATAGTGTTAGAGACGAAGATTAAGATTTGGTTAGTCAACTCCTTTTTAATCCTATCATCTTGAGTTTTAAGTGGGATCTAACTTTTTAAATCAAAGTTATCAGATTCCAAACAAGGGTTTATGTAGCACCTATTCGAATCCAAATACTTTAAATTTAAAATTCTAAATTAAAAGATAAGCAATAAACTTATCCTATTTTAATACAAATTGGACTCGAAAACTTGACTCACACGTTACTTCATTTAGGCGTGACTCAAGCCAACGCCTAGGCGTCAACTCACTCCAGCCGCAGCTCAACACCTCTATCGGCTGCGGCTTACCTTAGCTCCATATTTCCAGCCACAAGTTAGCATTCTTCCGGTCAATCTTTAGCTTGTGATCTCCTTCAGCTGAAGCTAACTGCTCCGACTGCGGCTTGGCAACCTTCCAGCCACGACTCAATTAGATATTTGCATGCCAGTATTCCTAAGTAATATTGTCTCTAACTTTGACCAAGAGTAACATTATATTAAATATTATGTTATAAACCCAACTTAATCATCAAAATTAATCGTAGTAGCTATTAGAAAGATTATCGAAAGTAACCTACTCTTAAAACTGTAAATTTTGTTATTAACAAAAATGATAAAATTGTTTTAAATTGACTTACTTCGAAATAATCTCAGAATTTGTCGACTAATTATGTCAATAGTAGTGTTAATTGATTAAAATGAAACACTACATATGAATTTCACATAGCATAGCATGGTAACTTGATTCAAATATTTGGTGTAGCAAACATGAATACATGAACTTACTAACAATGGACCTAACATTTTCACATGTTTGATATTTGATTTGCGAATTATGATTCAGAACTATAAGAATTATGGTGAAAAATATTCATTCACACCTCATGTATTTAGTGCTTTGTATGATAAAATGTTAGTGGCATTTCATAATCATTGATCTATCTTGTGCTAATAATAACCATGAATAAATTGTATAAGTTCTAAAAAATTGTAAACATTTCACATATTTAATATTTGATTTGCGAATTATATTCAAAATTATGATAATTATGGTGAGATACATTCATTCATTCACGCCTCATGTATTTAGTGCTTTGTATGATAAATGTTAGTGGCATTTCATAATCATTGAACCATCTTGTAGTAATAATAACCATGAATTAATGGTTCTTATCTTGGATTATGCACCATACGTTATGTTATGTTATATTATATTATATTTTCATTTTCAACATATACATTTTATATGGCAGGAATAGTGGTTGGCAGCCATTGGCTGAAATGGACGGCCGGCCCTCCCCTATTGGACCAAACAATTTATTATTTTATACACGCTTTCAAATTACGTTTTTGCCCCGGAATAGTGTCTCTCCGCCATTGGTTCAAATGGGCGGCAAGCAATACCCATTGGACCAACCAGTTTATTCTTTTATACCCACTTTAAAATTACGGTTTTGCCCCCCGTTAAAAAAATACGGTTTTGCCTCAACTTCAAAATACATTTACCCTTTTGCCCCGAGCTAAGAAATACGATTTCACCCTTGGTAAAAAAATACGCTTTTACCCTCGGCCAAAATTACGTTTTCGCCCCAGTTCTAAATAAAATTTTGTTTTTCCCCCGGCTCAAAATTACAATTTTACACCAGTTTATTATTTTATACCTACTTTAAAATTACGGTTTTGCCCACAGTTTAAAATTACGTCTTCGCCCCCAGTTCAAAATAAATTTATGCTTTTGCCCCCAGCTAAAATTTACGATTTTCCCCTCGGTTCAAAATTACGATATCACCCTCAATTCAAAATTACGTTTTTGCCCCCAGTGCAAAATAAAAAATATGGTTTTCCCCTAGCTAAAAATTAGGATTTTACCCTCGGGAAATTTTTTTTGATTTTTCCCCCAAGTAAAAATAAAAATATGACTTTGCCCCAGCTAAAAATCGTGTCAAAGAGATGCCCAACACTACTTTTCTTTTTATTTCAAGCAAAACTATAGTACTGTTTTTTTAATTGGTTGAGAATTATTCAGCCAACGCCCCGCAACGCGGGCGGAGCAACACTAGTTCTATATCCTAACATTTTCGAAGGAGATGTACAGTAGATTTTTTTATTTATTTATTAGTAGATTTATTTATTTATTTATTTATTATTATTATTATTATTATTATTATTATATTTTTTATTTTTTGCTTTTTGCTTTTTGACTTTTTTTTTTCTTTAAACTTTTATCCCTTTAACTTTCATTGTTAACAATTTTAACCTCTTAACTTTCTTAAAATTTTGTAATCAAGTTTTACGTGTTTATTTTATGTACGTGTTTCTATAAATTTAAATTGATTTACGTTTAGACGTAAATTTTTCCGGTTAATAAGTTGGGTCAAATATAATATATTCCTTATGCTTATTATTATGTATATTTTCTGTTGGTTTACGTTTTGATGCAAAAAAAATTTCTATAAAAGAGCCGGTTAAAATATAATACGTTTTCATGCTTATTTTTATGTATATGTTTAAATGGTCTACGTTTTGACATAAATTTTGTTCGGAAACACGTCGAGTAAAATATAATACGTTTTCATTAAACGCTATAAATTCAAGTCACTTTACGTTTCGACGCCGACACAACACGCCGTAACTATTTTCTTACGTGCTTATTTTTATGCACGCGTCGGTATAACTTTAAGTTGGTTTACGATTCGACGTAAATTTTCTTCGGAAATATGTGTCAAATATAATTCGTTTTCATGCTTATTTTTATGTATGTTTTCAGTTGGTCTACACTTTAATGCAAATTACAATTAGCATGTTTTGTGGATAGTGTTTTTATCCTATTAACTTTTTTTGTTTCTTTTTAGATTTTTTTTTCTGGACTTTATTATTTTTATTTTTTAGTTTTCTTTATGTTTAGTGTTTTAGTTTTAGGTTTCTTTTCATTGGAGCTATATTTAAGATAATATTTACGTTTTCATTTACAATTAATTTAAAATCAATTCGTCCCGCTGTCCAATTTAAATTTATTTTATTGGTTTCCGGTCGATGAAAAACATGTGTCGATATTCTTTTGAACATATTCTTTCGGTTGGTATACTGAACCAAAATAGATATCGACTGAAACCCCGCAGCGTAGCGCGGGTATTCATACTAGTTAAAAACAAAGTCACAAACATTTAAACAGTAGCTTTCAATTATCAATGGACGTTCGCGATGTAATAGGGGTTGTCATGTGCTAACCACTTATCTCCTTTCTTTTTCAAAATTTTGCTGCATTGTGTTCCAATTGACTTGAGTGGTAAGAGTGTGTGTTTGCTTCCGTGCATACCCTGGTTCGAATCCCCCTCCCCCTCTCTTACCGTATTCATTCTTCTGTTGACATGTGTGTATATATACATATACAGAGAGAGAGGATAAAATAAAAACTGACTTGAGTTCAAAAATAACTCGTGGAAACCTTATATAACAAGCTACTTTTTTTATAAAAAAAAAAAAAACTTTAAGGCATCTAATACACGTATGGGCTCGACTAGATTATAAACCGAGCTGACTCGGATCGACTCGAATTTAAACTCGAGCTGAAAATCTAACCTCAAGCTCGGCTCTATATTTAACTAAACTCATTGAGCTCGACTTGATTATGGTCGAATTTAAAAAGAAAATTTAATACATAACTTTTAAATCAAAATAGTCTGTAAAATATTCAACATAAGTTCGACCTAATACATTAAAAACCAAAATCAAGTTTAACATAATACAAAATAAGTTTCAAATTTCAAATCCGAGCAAACTTCAAGCTAGCTCCAGGTCGCAAGCTTTTCGAAAACAACCATCTTAATATCTAACCTTTAAATAAGGATTTGGTTATATGTAACTCACACCTTCTAACTTTTTCATCATACTTCGTGATGAAAAGTTAAAAAAAATCATACTTCGTGATGAAAACTTAAAAAAATAAAAAATATTGATGATTTGATAACTAACAAGTAACAATAAATAGATATATAGTGACAATACTTTTAGCATAAACCGATTTATAGATTACTAGTCGGCTAAGATGCCTTCCTATTCTTCTAAACATACGCACTGTTAATATATCTTTTCATATATACGCTTTTATGATATATGGAACTTACTAAGAGGTACCTTATTTTAATTATAATTTACTAGCCTTTGATATCGTTACTTTAAAGTTCTGTTAGGATCTAATAACATATATTAACAATTGCTTTATTCTTTTCAGATGTTTAAATTGTTTTCTATTCTAAGTTGCGGTGGAAATTTGTCACACTTTTAAGACTTTGTTTTTTTCTTAAACTCATATTATTAATGCTTAATCTTAATCTTAATCATAGCATATTTAATACTTTTAATTGGCAAACACATACACCCTAAAATAGTAAACTCTATCTAAAAATCTACATATTACCCACTTAATTTGTAGGACTCGAACCTACACCGCTTTAATAAGAAGAGATATGTGTCTGTTGCTTTTGCTTGAACTTAAATCATAAGCAAGTTTTATAGCTACCTATCTTTCCCTTCATTCTTTGTTACTTATAATTATCTTTAATACAATATGTATAAGTTACTAGCTACACGATTCATATAATCTTGAATTACATATATATATTACATAAACTTGTAACTCGCCATTCTTTTTTACAAGGGTCTTGCTATTCACACACCCCCACTTACCCTTTTGTCTATTCACACACCCCCAGTGTTAAGCTGTTGCCAGAGCGCGGCGTTTTGGTCCGGTCAATCAGACAAAAGACTGACGGGTGTCTGACGGGTCTGTTGACCTGACCAAAACGCCGAGCTTTGGCCGCGTTTTGGTCCTGTCAACCAGCCAAAAGACTGACCGGGTGTCAGTCTTTTGTCTGGTTGACAGGACCAGAACGCGGCCAAAGCTCGGCGTTTTGGTCCGGTCAACAGACCCGTCAGACACCCGTCAGTCTTTGTCTGGTTAACCGGACCAAAACGCCGCGCTCTGTTCATTGAGAAAGACAAAACCTTTAAACACAGCGGCAAAGCTTGAGATTTCCGACCGAGATGGCGAAAACGTATATATCCAAAAATTTCTATACAAAAACTACATACTCTCCCCTACTGAGCGAAAAGTTCGGGGGTCGGCCGCCCCTCCCGCCCCCTAGAAGCCGCGCCCCTGCTTAAACACTTGGGTTTGAGAGGGGAAGGTCTTGCGTTTAAGTTTTACAGACGACAAGGATGAAAAGAAATTCTTCGTTGTTAGACCACCCGTAGTGGGACGGTTTTTTTTTTTTTAAATTAAAAAAAAACGCTCAAAAACGCCCCCCCCCCCATTACAGTAGGCGTTATTTGGCGTTTTTTTTTGAAAAAAAATCAACTTGGCGTTTTAAATAAAACGCTGAAAATTGCATAGGGGCGAGAGATGACCGTTGCCAACGGTCAATTGTTTAATATTTTTTTTTTTTAATTCCAAAATTTACCCGCTATATAAATAATACCCACTTCTTCCTATTTTTTATAAAAAAAGTCACACTTTCTCTCCTACTTCTTCTATATTTTATACAAATATGCATCCATTCCGACCCCCCTTTGGTGTCCCCGCAAGAGCCATGAACCCGAACACAACCCAACCGCAACACCCGTATAACCTTCAAGACATGGACCCGAGCGTTTTAACGTACGCGGCTTACTTGAGTGACGCCACTCCGTTCGTGGGCATTATTCCCTCCGAGCGTTTTTAATTTATGTTTTAAATTAAAAAAAATAATTGTGAAATGATTGCATGGGCGTTATTGGGCATTATTCTCACTACGCCACTTTTGCAATAATACCTCATGCTGACTGGACTGCCACGGGTCGTAAAACGCCCCATGATGGGGGCATTATTTGGCTTAACCACTACACATGGTCTTTAAGAGTGAGAATAAGGTGGTGTGTACTTTAGATTGATGCCGTAATTGACCTAATCTGCTACACTAATATCATAACTAATAGGGATTGGTCAGCAAATCGTTGAGATTTGTAATGTGCTTCCTTGACTTTTTTTAAAACTAGTGCTTTTCATTTGATTATGGGTGCTACTCTCTTCCACGTATCTTCTAGATTTCAATTCTAACTTTGGTATATTTTGCATTTTTAATCATTCTATTCTATTATTATCCTACATATACAAAAACCAAATGGGGGAATAGTGTCAGACAGCTGTCTGTCACTCCCTCATTGGACCAACACGTTTATTGTTTTATATCCATTTTAAAATTACGTTTTTGCCCACAGCTCAAAATAAAATTACGCTTTTTGTCCCCATCTCAAAATTACGATCTTGCCCTCAATTCAAAATTACGACTTTGCCTGGCACTCTCCCATTGGACCAACCAGTTTATTATTTTATATCCATTCTAAAATCACGTTTTTGTCCCTCTTTAAAATTACGGTTTTGCCCCCAGCTCAAAATAAAATTACGCTTTTCTCCCCAGCTCAAAATTACGATTTTCCCTCCATTCAAAATAAAATTGTGGTTTTGCCCTCAGCTCAGAATTACCTTTTCGCCCCCAGTTTAAAATAAAATTTTGTTTTTGCCCCCACTTAAAAATTACGATTTTGCCCTCTGTTCAAAAATGTGATTTTTCCCTGTTTAAAAATTGTGATTTCGCCCTCAATTCAAAATTGCGTTTTTTCCCCAGTTCAAAATAAAATTACGTTTTTGCCCCCAACTCAAAATTACGATTTTGCCCTCGGTTCAAAATAAAATTGTGCTTTTGCCTCAAGCAAAAAATTATGATTGTGCCCTTAGTTCAAATTTATATTACGTTGTTACCCCAAGTTAAAAATTACGAATTTGCACCTGTGAAAATTTACAATTTTGCCCCAGGTTCAAATTTACAGTACTGCCATTACTTTAGCTTTTGTCAAATTATGATTTTTACCCAGTCAAAAAATACAACTTTCCCTCAGTTAAAAATTACAATATTGTCATTGTTTTAGTTTTTTTATCAAAACTATAAAAGTGTTTTGTTTTAATTGGTTGACTAGATTTAATTGTTTTTCGTGTCAATGAGCTGACTAAGACTCGCTCATTATTCGATCATCGCCCCGCAACGCGGGCTTGGCACCAGCTAGTTTGTCTTACATGTCGGTCTAGATTTCAATTCTAACTTTGGTATATTTTGCATTTTTAATCATTCTATTTGTCTTACATGTCGGTAAAAACTACTTTCTTTCATATCAAGGGAATTATACATATTTTTGAATTCTCGCAATTTGTTATGTATATATGTTCTTGTGTAATCAAGGTTAAAACTTAAAAGTATAATTTTTTTTTCGTAAATTCCGTAAGAATTAGTTTTAACAACTATATTCATATGCACGTGATGTTTGTGCATCAAATTCTACTAATAGTCTAATACATTTGAAATGACTCAACAAGTGATAAGAGGGCACTTCTTGTAAAATACTTAGATAGTGTTTGTTTCACATAACGGAATTAAATTGATGGAATTTGAACGTTGATTTCACTTCTTATTTTTGTTGGTTTCCACAAGAAAATGAATTGAAATTCAACAACATCATAAGGAAGGGAATTTACATCATCCAATATTCATTTCATTTTGCTAAAAAAACACACCTAAATTACAAATCAAATTTAATTTCTACGCGAATTCACATTCCAATTCCATTACAATCCATGAAACGAACACGACCTTAGTTTTTACCTAAGTATTTGTATAAATAGTTATAGGTAAAGCAACGTAAGAAATATATAAATACTTTTATTTTTTAGTTTAAACGTAACGGACAGTTGTCTAATCGGTTATCCCCACTCGTTTAACATCATTATATCTCTCAAGCACTATATAAAATTGTATATACGATTCTTACTTAAAGTTATATGTTATCTAATGAATGTCACTAACCAAGATTAAGAAGGTGGCCGCGTTTTACAAATTAGAAAATGTGGCAAGGGATGGGCAAAAGGGTAATAGCCATCATCAATGATTTTATCTAGTGCCAACAACTTTTTAATGTAATTACTTCCTTTTTAAGATATACCATAAGATCGAACATTTTCTATCTTTAATTCAAGTATTATTGTTATATTTGAAAGCCATGATAGAATGATGAGTAGAACGGTACATTATGGTTGTTTTACATGATGCATTTTACACTCAAAAGTGAAAGTGCACTAATTTTAACGTTATTTTACTAACTTCGTGAAAATAACGTTAAAAGAGGGGAATGGTTAATCACGCATCATGTGGTGGCGTTGATAGCCGAAAGACAAGGGGGTACATGCATTAATCAGGCGTTTGTCTCAATTCCTGAGTGTTATGTGCCTTATGTCCAAGGCTTGACGCAAAACTACTATCGAGCCGGGGGTCTCACTGGAAGCAGTCTCTCTATTCCTACGGGGTAGAGGTAAGACTGTCTACATTTTACCCTCCTCAAACCCTATCTTTGCTTTGTTATTGGTGGGATATATTGAGTATGATGATGATTTAACATTCAAAAATGATATGTCAACATCATATAAGGTGTGTCAACCTAAATTTGAACCCTATAATGTTTTTTTTCTTCTTTTGTCCTGAACTATAAATTTGAACCCTCAATAAAATGTATAAAATTTTAGAGATTTGGAATTTTTATATCATTCAAAGTTTTGTCATGATATTGTTAGTTCATTGGGCAATGGTATGTGTATTCTTGTTTAAGATTTGTTAGTCTTTATGCATTAAAGTTTAAAAAAAATGTAAATCAAAAGTTTGGAGTCTTGTTCGTGACAAAATGTTATGCGCGAGCCAGGGGTTTTACTACAGTAGGGATTCAGGTGGTGGGTTTCCACTAGAATTTTGTCGAACCGGGTCACCAACAACGTCTACGATCGCAAGCGTGAGCGGCCTTTTGCCATTGGGGCATGGGTGTACCCAAGTTGTGAGGCTTTATTAAACGTTGAGTAAGGTACATGGATGGTCCCTGGTGTTTACTAAAAATTTGGATTTGGTCCCTAGCTTTTCAAAAGTACACGGATGGTCCATGTGGTTTGCACTTTGTAACACATTTAGTCCATAGCCAACAAATCTAAAGGTTTCAGCATGTCCAAGTTAGGGACTAAATGCGTTACAAAGTGCAAACCATAGGGACCGTCCATGTGACTTTTGGTAAAGTTGGGGACTAAATGTCTAAATGTGTTACAAAGTACAAACCACATGGACCATCCGTGTACTTTTGGAAAGCTAAGGATCAAATCCAAAATTTTTATAAACCACAGGGACCATCTGTGTACTTTACTTTTAAACGTTAAACAAAAAGGATATCATAATAATACTTAGGGTGAAGGGAGTGGTGCGGGAAACCACTCGGCAAAGGAGAAAGCCGAGCGGTAACACCGCCGCCCTCCCTTGTTTACCGCGCGCCAAACATACCTATCGGTATGTACTCACCGATCGACAAAGGAGAAAAGGACAAAATTGGGGCATTGGGGTGTGTGTGTGTAACGGCATTATTGCCGTTTAATAAAAAAAAATTAGACTTTTTATTTATAAATCAACATTTTTACACCCAATTTTCTCCAAACTTTCAACCACATTCTCCTTCTCTTTTCCAAACTTTCACCCAAGTTTTTTGACCCAATATTTGCAAATGGAAGGCTCAAGCAAACGCGATGGCAAGGCAACTAAACGGGTTGGCTCGAGGACGAGTGTGCCAACTCAACGGGGCGGCTCGAGTGGTTCAACTCCGCCGTATCATCCGCAACTAGGCTTCGCCACACATAGCCAACCTCCATTTTTTTATAGCTAAGGCATGCAACCGACTTACGGGTTCAACACCCAACCCCATCCAAATTTTTCGCCGCATAACTATTTTCCACAGGGTCCGACCACGGTTGCTCCAAATATTTATGATTCCCTAGACGACCAAACTTTTGACCCGTTTGGTTTTCAAACCCCATCCTCACAAGACGACGAAGAATTTGTGGCGGAAACTCAAGAGCAATATGATGACGAAGACGAAGGCCACCATCAAGAAGAACCCGCAAACGAGCCGAGAGGGAAGAGTGGTAAAGCGAAACGGGAAAATTGGACTCCTATACAAGAGGAGGCATTGGCCAAGGCTTGGGTTCATTGCACCTTAGACAAAAGAAAAGGCAACAAACAAAAGAAGAATAGTTTTTGGGGCAAAATTCTTAAGCACTTCAACAACACGATCGGAGGAAGCAGCCGAACCCATCATCAGGTCCGCTCCAAGATGATTACCATGCACGGAAAGTTGAAAATATTCAACGGGTTTTATCAGCAAGCGGTAAATTATTTAATATTCATACGTTTAATTTTTACCCAAAAAAAATACTTATTTTTTTCTGTAATTTATTATTTTAGGACCGTTTACGTCCAAGCGGATCCGACGATTCTTGGGTCTTGAAGCAAGCGTTTAAGGATTACAAGGAAAAAGAACATCATGAGTTTGCTCATATGGCGGCGTGGGAGGTCGTCCGAAGTCAAGAAAAATATAACCAAGTTCCGTTGTTGGGTGAAGACGAAAGCTCGGGCTCGAGTTCAAAAAGAAAGTCGTCGGACTCGGGTAATTACCATCCGGATACACCGAATGCCGAGTTCACGAGTGGCCATCAAACTATCCCCGACATGAACGTGGATCCCTCGCCACGAAGACAAAAGAGGAGGGATAAAAAAACCAAAGCCGCCCCTTTTTCAAGCGACGATCCAAGAGACATAACCACTAAATTTGAAGAATATAGGGCGATGAAAAAAGAGTTGATGGATATCAAAAGGGTGCGAGAGGAAAAATATTTGGCGTTGGCCGAGAAGCAAGAAGAAAATATGCGCCAGGCTAAATTCGACAAGGACTTGGAGACGTACAACCGGCCTCACGACAATGTTCGCCCAGCAATGTTGGAGATCACGCTCGCACGAAAACGCGAGATAGCCGCAAAGTATGGATGGCCGTGTGATTTTTAATTTTTTTAGTCGCTGCGTTGTTTTAGTGAGGTTATTTCTATGAATTTTTTTATTAGTTTCATTTTAATGTAATTGTTTTTTTTTTTAATTATTTTATGCTTTATTGTTTTTATTTAACACATAATTTTTAAAAACAAAAAAACAAAAAAAAAAAGTTTGCCACTTTCAACTGTCTAAACCATTGCCAACACTTTTCAGCAAAGTTTAAACTTTTTCTCCTCTCTGACGTGGCACTCTCTGATTGGTCCATTT
Organism: Helianthus tuberosus; assembly: GCA_030545235.1. NCBI lineage: Eukaryota > Viridiplantae > Streptophyta > Magnoliopsida > Asterales > Asteraceae > Helianthus > Helianthus tuberosus. The sequence continues at coordinate 8,280,506 of CM060385.1, forward strand.
TAAAGTTTGTCACTTTCACCTGTTTAACCACTCTCTTCACCCTTAGAGTATTCACATTCTATCTACCATTTTATACCCTATAATTACACTAAAAACAACTACATTTTCTCTCTCATTTCAATTAAATAATAATATTTTATACTTTTATTATTACATTTTCTCTCTCCTCTACTCACAACCACTTTCAAAATATATTAAAAAATTATACATGGTGAACAGTGTCCCCCCAAATATACAGATGAACAGTAACATTTTCTCTCTCCTTCACTCACAACCACTTAAACCACTTTTTATAATTAAAAACCTCTCTCTCAAGATTTGGTGGATAGAATGTGAATGCTCTTAATCGTGTAAACTAGTCTCCAAAGGTATCTAAGCATAAAGGGAAGTAGAATCAACTTACACCGTTTGGGAAAATCTTTTTTCAAGGTTCCCATAATTGTCATGGTCATCACATGGATTCCAACCCAAAGTTGTATTTTTCCCCTAATGACATTATCAACCTTAATTACATTATTTTTATTTTTATCATTTTTTGCTTTAAACCTACTTTCTTGGGGTCTCAATAGAGTTGTGGGTTCTTCAGCCAAGGAAAACCTACCACATTGGTCTCCACATGGGGGATGAATTCTTAAGTAATTATTAGTCTCAATCATACTTATTTATTGCTTTTTGTCTATTTATAAAATTTACATGATGATTAAATATAATATTTAATAACGATGCCTATTATTGTCACTAAAGTTAGATAGTTATGTTATAGTTTATTATACCGAAAGCGTGTACAAATGTTAATATAGGTAGGTATTTAACTTAACTTCGTTCATATATTGAACCTATTGAAATTATGTGATATGCCTTCGCTTTTCCAAACAATATTTTTTTTGTTTGGATCTATATTTTAACCATAATAAATCCAAAGCCTTAATATATTCAAAAATGCCTTTGCTATCCCCTCTACTATTCGAGAAAGCCTTTTTATTCCTCGCCTTCGAGATAGACCAGCTAGTGATGATTATGAACCCATGAACCACCTCCTTTTCTTTCATGCCCAAGGCGCACCCATTGTAATACTCGAGCAGAACCCTGAAAGAAAAAGCAAAAATGGGAGGGTGTTTGGCCCAAGTACTTAGTTGGTTCCATACCCGAATAGAAACTCTACATGCTATGAAAATATGGTCCACCGTTTCTTGATCATCCCCACAGAGAACACATACATCCATCTCCACTACAATATTCCTTTTAACCAAATCTTGCCTGGTCAATAAACGGTCAATATCTTCCATCTATACGAAAATCCTACACTTCGCTGGCACCCAATTACATTTCTTGATCACACACACCTGCCCCGAAACTAATCCATCCAACATTAACCTTTTAACTGAAGATGTCGAGAATTTTCCAGCCTCATCGGCCGTCCACCTCCACTTATTAGTTTGATCTGAAAGTTTGACGCTAGCCAACACATGATATTTAATAAGAATGACTTGTAGACCTAAAAAAATCAATATAAATATATCTATAATTTATTTAATGTGACACATGACTTTTAGAAGTTTATGTGCATTTTTAGAAGTGTCTTTAAATTACTGATAAAGAGTTTTTTTAACATATAAATAGTTTAATAATTGAAGAGAGAGGATAAAAAGAAGTAAAAAGTAACCCTTTTTTGGGGTTGGTGGGGAACATATGTTAGACTATGGGGTATGGGGATTGGGTTGGGGCGTGAGTTGGGGGAAAACGTCCAAGTCATCACCCCGGGTGGACTTGGGTTGGGGCGTGGCCCATGGGGCATGGGTTTGAAGCCGGGCGTGGGGTGGTCTTAAGATCCGATGTGGCGACCATCTATTCGCTTGGCCCTGCCATGTCATAGCGGGTTTGAATTTTAAATTCCAACTGTTTGGCAAAGCCAAGCGGTCACACCAACCCCCCAACATCCCCTATAAATGTAACCCCAAACCCCACCGGCTACCCCATCCCAAACCGTCGCTATCCACCGCTACCCCACCGGCTACCCACTTGATCCCACGAACCCGCTACTCCAACCCGAAGAAGATAGCATCTTGGACCCACAAGAAAGAATTGGCTCTCGTGACAAGCGTCGTTGACGCTATGAAAGGGCGGCAACCCGCCTAACACGATATTGGCCGGAAGCATTCGCAAGCTACCGACATAACGTCGGACACGACCGCCACAACCTCAACGCGTGCCAACATAAATGGCGCGAGCTACGGCCCAAGCTCGATCGTTTCAAGGCTTACTACGAAGCCGTTCCGAGCGGCGAGTTAAGCCACAAGGACCGGGTGGCGGTGGCGAACATTGAGTTTCGAGACAAGGAGCGAAAGACGTTCGACAAGATCGCCCTTTTTGAAATTTACCTAACACTCTAGGTTTTTTTATTTTGTCATTTTTAGGAATTATGTAATTTTTAAGATTATGTAATTTTTAAAAATTTAATAAAATTTTAGGTTTTTTTTATAAATGTTGTGTGAATTTTTTAAATTTTTTGTAATTTTTTTAACAATCTGCCAACCCAAGCGGTGCACCCACGCCCCGCCATACCCCACGGACACGTCAGTAGGCGGTGGGAGGGCTCCAACTCCACGTGTCAACTCATGCCCCCAACCCAACCCAAGCCTCACCATACCCCACGGTCTTATGTCTCTTGGGGGGCTATAGAGGAGATCTCAAAGGTCCTTGTTCCTTAACAACTGAAGTATATCATCACCTAAATTAAAAAAAAAACCTAAATTAAACAAAAAAAAACCTAAATTAAACAAAATTTCTCTTTTATTTGTGTAATGAACTTTTTATGTTTGTAGCGAAGTTCTCTTCAATGAATAGGAACGGTTCTAGTTTCAAGCATTATGGACTCCACGTTCGTATTTCATTTGCTATATAGACAAACGTATATTGATTTGAGAATGTTAGTGACAGGCAGAGACGGTTCTATGTGTTGCTACTTGCTACTCTTAACTAGGGTTTCAGGCCCCAATAACAAATATTTTTATAAAATAAAGAAGTTTCTAAAAAAAAATATACCATATGCATCAAATAAGCATGAAAATCAAATTTTGTCTGAACATATTTATACACACATGAGATATGACTTATTGTTTAAACTATGTCAACTATAAAGTTTTTGGCTTATTATTGTCAAACCCAAACTCGGGATGGTAGGATGGTTTATATGAAAGAGTTTTAGTCTTTTAGAAAAAAGTCCCCAACATTTTAGTTTGCGTTGGGTATCCGGAAACGTTGAGCCGCCTTGATGACGTTGTGACGGGCATGTATGTAGCAAAGTATATTAAACACGAATTAGTATACCTTATTTTGTGAGTGTCAAAATATTCCGTCCTAACTTAATAAAAATACTTATATATAAAATTATAAATAACATAAAACAATCATGTTTTCTTATTTAAACATAATTTTAGCAATCACTTTATACTGTAATTGTAATGAGCAGGGGCGGACCTAGGCTATGTCCAAGGTAGGCGGGCGCACCCCTTGAAAAAAAAAATTTAGTGTATATTTTAGGTAAAAAACCCGACCGCACCCCTTGAAAATATGTTTGAGCCACTCATCCGCACCCCCAGCAAATAATTTCTGGGTCCGCCACTAGTAATGAGTTACACTATTAGACAAACCATCACACAACCTAATCGCGATTGGTTTGTCTCTTCTCTTGTGCACCATAATATTCTTATGATTTAAACTTATTCTTTTTCTTTTTGCTATAAGGACTTTAAATAAACATTTTCTACTAAAGTATCTCATTATTTGTTTCAGTTTTTCATTAGGATTTTTTAATAATACCTTTTACACTTAAATTCACTTAATATTGTACTTACAAGGATTTAAACTCTCAATAAATTTGTGAGGATCTAAACACTATATTACTAGACCACTAAATAATCAAAACATAACGACTCTCAATGATTTTAGAAAACAAAATAATTTTTTTTTTTTTATAAATAACTAGCTAGTTTTTTTTTACAGACGACACATGTTAAACTATTTTGTAAAATATTAAAGTTTTGTTCTTATGAAAATCAACAACATTTCGCAATCACAACAAGCGTTTGGTAATTAAGCATGTCATGTTTATTTTGTAAAAAGGTATAAATATTGATCTGACAGCATGTTGAAAATTTAACTAAAACAAATATTAAAATTAATTTTATATGTACAATTAATCATGATTGCGATTCGTTTAACATGTTTACAACATGCTTGGACAAATGGGTTATCCAGTCGTGTTCGAGTTACACCGTTTTAAACATCTTTCAATTATTTTTCATGTCTTTAACATGAAGTATATACAAGTTGTGTTCAAGTTCATTAGACCGGGTGTAGTGGTTAAACAAAATAATGCCCCCATCATGGGGCATTATTCGACACGTGTCATCCCAGTCAGCATGGGGCATTATTGCAAAAGTGGTGTAGTGGGCATAATGCCTAATAATGCCCCTTCCAATCATTAAACAAAAAAAAAGAAAAAAAAAAAACAAACTATTTGCTTATTGGCTAGTCAAACCTTGGACCACTCCCGTTGGCCACATGCCCCTTCCATTTGACCACTTCAGCGTTTTAAATAAAACGCCAACATGCAATTTTTTCAAAAAAAAAACGCCTTATAACGCCGGGTGTAATGGGGGGGGGGTGTTTTGAGGCGTTTTTTTTTCAATTTTTTTTTTAAAATACCGCCCCACTACGGGTGGTCTTAATACTATGTATTTAGTAATATTAATAAAAAAATTAATGAGCACAAGTTGTTAAAAAAGACAATTTAAATGTTTCTAAAGTATTATTGAGAATAAAAAAAGCCTCATCACATGTGTTATAAAGTTCATTACTAAAAAAACAATTTAGATGTTTATAAAGTTTTATTATCCTCTTAGGTTGCGTTTGGTTCGCCGGAATTATATGGAATTTAAGAAAATTGAAATTTGGATTCGAACACTTAACATGTTTTGTTCAAAGAATTTGATGGAATTAGAATCTCAATTCTAATCTCATGTGTTTGGTTGACAATGGAATTGGAATTAAGGATGAAGTTCAAATTCCTTTAACTAAATAAATTCAAAATTGTTCCAATATGTGAAGGATCTAAACAAGTAAATTCATTGGAATCAATAACCGTTTCGACGCGCACCGTTCCCACCCTCAGCGAGCCAAACTCTTCGACCCACATTAGAACAGTGTACACTGCATGTAAACACAGGGGGGTTTGTGATGATATGTTACAAATCGGGAACCACATATTCATGTATTGCAGTTTGGAAAGATGACCGAATAGAGATCTGAATAACCGATACAACTCATTTGTAACCCAACTAAAATCTCGTAACTGTGAATCTATTCCCTCCAAAACCCCCCACCTTGTCGCGTATGGTCTCCTTGAGTCAAGATTCTTGCTTAAACGATGTTCTAATATCGAAAATGTTCGTTTGGGGAAAATGTTCTGGAAATTGAAGGAAAAGGAAGGTTGAAACTGTACAACAATAATGGTTCAACTGCTGCTATTGATAAAATGAGATTTGTTTCAAAGAAAAAAGAAAACCGAAACCCGTTTTCCTTGATAGTTAAAAGTCTTCCATGCTTGCTTTATGTTTATCAATTGGACGTTTGTCTGAGTTTTCTTTCTCTTTAATGAAATGGGATTTGTTTCAAAATAAAAAGAAAACTGAAACCTGTTTTCCTTGATAGTTAAAAGTCTTTCATGCTTATTTTATGTTTATCAACTGGTCGTTTGTCTGAGTTTTCTTAATGGGATATGTTTAAAAGTAAAAAGAAAACTGAAACCCATTCTCTTTGATAGTTAAAAGTCTTCCATGTTTGCTTTATGTTTATCAATTGGTCGTTTGTTTGAGTTTTCTTTCTCTTTGATGAAATGAGATTTGTTTCAAAGTAAAAAGAAAACTGAAACCAGTTTTCCTTCATAGTAGAAGCTGTTCGATTTGATGGTTCTGAACACTATATAGACTGCCAGATCGAAACCCTAATGTGTGAATATTAACTAAAAAAATGATATCCTATCTATACGGGTCGTATACAATTATACGACGCGTAAAAAATTATCGTCTACGTTGTATACGACGAATGTTTGTTTTAACATGGTGTATACGGGCCGTATAACCTTATACGACCCGTATATACCATATTAAAATAAGATTTGTAATATATGTTATTATTAACTCCCTTTAAATTATCCCTACCTATTTCCAGTATCAGTCAACTTGATTTATGTTTCTTTATCATTAATCCGTATTTTAAATATTACATATATGTCAAATAATGTTAGCATGTACTACAAGAAATTGGCTTATGATTACTTGATGGAAGAAATTCTCCTATATATTAAATTCTGAAGTGAATGAACAGTATAATCAAAATAGAAATTAATGAATAGTATCGGGTACCAGTATTGGTATCAAATTTATCAAACTGAGTGTATTTTTTGTATCCGTTTGGCACCGGTATTTATCGGGTTTTACCCTCAAATACCGGTGTCGTACCAGTACCGACCGTATCAAGCCGTACCGGTATTTTCGGTACCGGTTGGTACCGAGCTCATCAAATATTGTAGCAACGTAGCAATGCAAGTAATTGCACAGTTTAGATTACTTTTCATACACACAGTAAGTAAACTGTATTTCGTTTGAATGAGCTTTTATATACACAACAACTTATTTTGCTTTATTTTTTTGTCTTTTTACGTAATGAATGAATTGTGGCATGTAAAATTAACTTGGATATTTAGATTATTGATGAGCAAATCGTATCAAATCCTGTAATCAAACCGGTATCGTATCGGTACAAAATTTACTATACCAAATCATTTTCGGTACCAATTTGGTACCCAACTTTTGGTGTTTTCAGAATCGTTACTTTCGGTTCGACACCGGTTTAGCACCATATCTATATTTATTGATTTTTACCTTCAAATACCATATCGTATTGTACCAAGCATTTTCGGTGCCGGTACCTAATTTCGATGATTTTCCGGATCGGTACTTTCGGTGCCGTTACCGGTACCGAGCTCATCCATATTTTAACGTGTTAGCACCGTAATAACTGACCTGAAAACAACCGAATTTCCAACGTGTAGGACGTGTGGGTCCTATTATTATATATTAGGTTATTTAAAATCGCTTTTTAGGACGGATTAACTATCCTTTTCACGACATTTTTATTTATGTTTTGATATTCGGTATCTGCTTGCCGTTATTGACACGCGTTTTGCAGTCATTGGGTCCCCGCCACAACGCGCGGGCGGAAATTTAACTAGTTAACCTAAAAACAAGTATTTTGAGCCAGATATTGGGTACAAGAAAGTCAATTCAAATTTTAACATTAGTACTCTTTATTTAAATATTTTACAAGCTGGTTTTTTTAACGAACAACATAATCAATCCTGAGCACTCTCGGGGCACCCTCTAGACCAAACGGAGTACTCTGAGAGTAACCCGAGTCCACCACCAATTCCGGGGAAAACCTAATAACTCACATGCTCGTAGGCACGATGGTGAAATTACTGGTAAAACCCCTTTGGCTCAAGGATCGAACCCAAATTTCTCTAGGTCTCTTATCATTGCCTACCAGTGGCTCACTCTGCACCAAGTGGGAGGAACCTACATCTCTCAAGAGAAATACAAGAATTCCACCATTTAATGTAAAGATCATTGGCTGTTTTACAAGTTGTTTAATAAATTATAGAACATGTATCACATAAAATGGGTTTAATTTATTTCATGAAAAAAATCAAATTGAGAATAGAAGTTTTTAATCCGGACTATATTTTAACGATTTACAATTATGCGCTTAGAAGGTTATTTAGGTTATAAAATTATTAGTCAATATTTTTAAATATGTAATATATCTTTTTTATAGTTTTATATAACCAAGTATAAGGTATAACGGAGCTAGATGAAAAAGATTCAATCCAACAAAGCAAAGTTTTTTAAGAGGGATTATTGTGTATAAAAGTTATACGTTTCATACATAATGCATTGAAAGGTGTTTCAGTTTACATAATTAGTAGGTATCTTAACAACAAGATAACCCTCAGACCTTAGACCTTAGAAAATCTTAAAAGTGGTTGGACCAAGTCTGCATCAAGAAGAGCTTGCGCATACGTTTTTTAATATAACGTCTTCGAAAAAACAAACAGTCTGCAGATAACAATGTTTCCGCGTGGTTTGCGCGGTGCAGACAAAAGAGCATACACAAATATTTTTTTAGAAAAGCAAACACCATCATACAATCGGTTTAGGTTTGCTTCATGAAAATAGCAATTTAAAAGGAGGAGTTTTTAAGCCGGATTGCCGGATTATTGGGTATAAAGGTATAATGATTCATATATCATGCACTCAAAGTTGATTTCTGTTACATTATTAGTTAGTATTTGAATATACGATAAGTTGTTTGGTTATTTTTTTAAAATTTATATATTACATAAAAAAGGGGTAAAAGTTTTCAACCCGAATTATTGGGTATACAAATTATAATGATTTATACATCATGCACTAATACATCTTTAACACTATTAGTCAATAACTAGAATATCCTAAATGTTTGATGAATAACTTTATAAAGTTATATATCTCATAAAATAGTTTAAGTTTACTTTATGAATTAAGTTTTTGGCTTATTATTGTCAAACCCAAACTCGGGATAGGAGGATGGTTTATATGAAAGAGTTTTAGTCTTTTAGAAAAAAGTCCCCAACATTTTAGTTTGCGTTGGGTATCCGGAAACGTTGAGCCGCCTTGATGACGTTGTGACGGGCGTGTATGTAGCAAAGTATATTAAACACGAATTAGTATACCTTATTTTGTGAGTGTCAAAATATTCCGTCCTAACTTAATAAAAATACTTATATATAAAATTATAAATAACATAAAACAATCATGTTTTCTTATTTAAACATAATTTTAGCAATCACTTTATACTGTAATTGTAATGAGTTACACTATTAGACAAACCATCACACAACCTAATCGCGATTGGTTTGTCTCTTCTCTTGTGCACCATAATATTCTTATGATTTAAACTTATTCTTTTTCTTTTTGCTATAAGGACTTTAAATAAACATTTTCTACTAAAGTATCTCATTATTTGTTTCAGTTTTTCATTAGGATTTTTTAATAATACCTTTTACACTTAAATTCACTTAATATTGTACTTACAAGGATTTAAACTCTCAATAAATTTGTGAGGATCTAAACACTATATTACTAGACCACTAAATAATCAAAACATAACGACTCTCAATGATTTTAGAAAACAAAATAATTTTTTTTTATAAATAACTAGCTAGTTTTTTTTTACAGACGACACATGTTAAACTATTTTGTAAAATATTAAAGTTTTGTTCTTATGAAAATCAACAACATTTCGCAATCACAACAAGCGTTTGGTAATTAAGCATGTCATGTTTATTTTGTAAAAAGGTATAAATATTGATCTGACAGCATGTTGAAAATTTAACTAAAACAAATATTAAAATTAATTTTATATGTACAATTAATCATGATTGCGATTCGTTTAACATGTTTACAACATGCTTGGACAAATGGGTTATCCAGTCGTGTTCGAGTTACACCGTTTTAAACATCTTTCAATTATTTTTCATGTCTTTAACATATACAAGTTGTGTTCAAGTTCATTAATACTATGTATTTAGTTATATTAATAAAAAATTAATGAGCAGTTAAAAAGACAATTAAATGTTTCTAAAGTATTATCGAGAGTAAAAAAAGCCTCATCACATGTGTTATAAAGTTTATTACTAAAAAAACAATTTACATGTTTATAAAGTTTTATCATCCTTTTAGATTGTGTTTGGTTCGCCGGAATTATATGGAATTTAAGGTAATTGAAATTTGGATTCCAACACTTAACATGTTTTGTTCAATGAATTTGATGGAACTAGAATCTCAATTCCAATATCATGTGTTTGGTTGACAATGGAATTGAAATTAAGCATGAAGTTCAAATTCCTTTAACTAAAGAAATTCAAAATTCTTCCAATATGTGAAGGATCTAAACAAGTAAATTCATTGGAATCAATGACCGTTTCGACGCGCACCGTTTCCACCTCAGCGAGCCAAACTCTTCGACCCGAACCGTCCGCACCATTCCTGCCCTAACCGTTTCGACCCGATTCAAGTGTTATTAGCAATCTTTAGAAAGTACCAGATAGCAGCCTGACACTATTTCCCGCCATGAAAAAATGTAGTCTATAGTAAAGTAATATTAATGAATTGAATGAATTTCACGGGTATTATTAGCAATCTTTAGAAAGGTATATTTAATATATATTATTTTTTATAGTATGTTGAAAAAATTCTTAAGCCTCAAAAATAATAAGTAAAGTCTATTATCTAAACTATTACACATTTACACCATATTGTTGTAAAACAACTAAACCTAATAGCAATATAAAGAGAAGAATAAGACAATGAGGGAATATAAATCTTATTGATACATCATACAAATACAATAGCTAGTATTTATAGGATTTGACATTAATACAAATACATTAAAGGGATGAGAGTTAAGCATGTGGAAAGTCACAATATTATAACTCATTTATAACACTCCCCCCTTGACTATCCACATGATTATGTAAAATAACATATTATTCTTTTAATACGCTTGGTGATATATGTTGCCTCGTTAAAAACCTTGCTAGGAAAACCCATTGGGATAAAACCATAGCCAAGGGAAAAAGAGTGCAGCGCGTATTTTCTCCCTCTGATACTTTTGGATCAGGTATGTTGCCTCATTAAAAACCTTACTAAGAAAACCGAATGGGACAAAACTTAGTTAAGGGAAAAAGAGTGCAACTTGAATAAGTCTCCCCCTCATTTTAACATGTATCCTTTAAGTGATGTGTGTCTATATTTCTTGAAAGTCGAATAAAGCTGTTGTAGCGAATAATTTGTCGCTTGATCCCTTAATGTGCAATCTTTTATGTTGAGCAATGTTGTATAATCTTCTAACGAGACTTTAGGTGCATCCTTCCAAAAATTATCATATGTCCACGACTGTGTTTCGTTACATTCCTGCATCTACAAGACTAACCAAACTTGTTTTGATGGGTTAGTAAAACATAATCAAATATCGTTTATACCTTAAATATTTCTTTGAACTCATTCCAATCTCTCTTCGTTTGACAAAGGTTATATCATGGCAATAAGCTTAAGTGAAAGATATTATAACCATACATATCTAGCAAAACATATTAATGCACTTATGCATTTAACGATGGTACTTCTAGAATGAGAATCTCTACTTTGGTAGGAGATGATAATAGGCATTTCTTATAACAAATGACTTAACAACCTTTAACATATTTTAAGGTTCAACTATGTCCATACTAAAATATCCAAACATCATTTTCTAGATGTACTTGAGGGATTAGTAAAATATAATTACATATATACTCGAACTGCAGTTCGAGTAATAGTTAGACCGTGCCAAGGTCATTCAAAAATTCTCCCTCTAAAAACTCGACAATTTCTCTCGATGATGCCTAGACATCATTATTGTAAATTGAGATTATAGTGAACTTTTAAAAGTAGAATGTTCATAGAATATGGCTAATTTAATCAAACTTATATCCCTTTTTATGTGAATATCTCGAGTTGTACGACACTCGACCCAACTATTTTAATCCATACGTTCTTGTGGTTTTGACATCATTAATTCTTCTAGGATTATCAATCCATGAGGGAATTCTTTCCATCTTATCCAAATATGCATGTGCTTTCACTCTTAGAAGTTTTGCTATATAAACTTGCCCTTTTAACACATAGATATATGTATCATATGCAAAAATATCAAGAACACTTGCTTTTATCTCCAAAATCCATATTGTACCATGTTTGTACACTATGTACATTGAGATTCCATAATAACCAGGTACACATTTTCTATGTATGTTTATTGGAGTATGGTGCACTATAATTACATCTATAATGTGTTTCAATTAACCTCTTAAGACTCAAATGCTTTAGGATACTCATGGGGAGTTCCAATTATATTCAATTCAATAACATATACAACATGTATATGTATTCAGATCTGAATTTATATAATAATCATAATATTCTCGAGAACTTATTTTATATGACTTAGTATCAAGTGATACATAACTTTCCTAAGACGCATGTCAATTCTCTTTTATATGTTACCAGACTAATAAGATATTGGAAAGTCAATGCATCCACCACTGGAGAATACGTTTTCTCATAATCAATCATAGGTCTTTGTGAAAATTCTTGTGCCACCAATTTTGACTTATATCACTTAATTTGATTTTCACATGATTCGCGTAAAAGACACTTTTGTATCCAGCATATTTTACAACTTCAGTTGTATGGACTGTTGGTCCAGAAACTTTCCATTTCATTAGAGAACTAAACTCTGCCTTATTTGCGTCTTTCTATTTTGGCCAATCATTTCTTAATATTCATTCATAGGCAGATCTTAAATCTTGATCCTTATCATTTAATCATTTTAAGCGCTACATTATATACAAAAGTATAACGACATCGATTTTTAATTCGATTCCATACATATCTTAGACATGATACAACTTATCGAGATCTCTTTATTTTCAGGTACCTGAGGTTCTGCTTGAACCATCATGTCTATTATCTCTTCAGGAGATCTTATTACTATAACCTCGACTTGACCATCTTAATTACTTACTCCAATTTTCGAGGAATATTATTATTGGAATCAACTAGTCCACCACGCTTTAGGCGTGCAATAGACTCATTACAAAAATATGTGGTTGTCCTCTTAGGACACAAATATAACTGGAGCATAAGCAGTTGATTATGTGACTTACTTAGTCACTCTATTTAGGTCAGTGAACTTGTCTGGTAATTTGTTCTTTAATATTGGTAAATGAATTATACTTTAAACTTCTAGTTCATAGTTTATAGTCTGAGGATCAAGATGACATGATAATTCATTTCACTTTTCACTTTTCAACTGCTTGTTATCTCCCTCTAATGTTGGGAACATTCATTCATTAAAGTTAAAACCAATGAGTCATAAACGAATTTTTCTCACTAATAGCTTTAAGTATTTAATCATAGACGATTATTTATACCAACATATTCTCAAACTTTTTATAAGTCCCATATTTGTGCGGTGTGGTGGATGAGTTTCAATATATGTCGCACAACCAAAATCTTTGATGGGACATCTTTGGTTCCTGACCAAAAACCAACTGTATGGGGAGAACTATAACTTATTGGCTTGATGTGAATTGATGGTACTATATATAAAATTACATGTACCTAAATGAACTTTTGCTCCTCTCATGATCATTGGGTTTGTAACCAATAGTAGACGTTTAGTGATCATCTCAACAATAACACTTATTCCAACGATCGTTAATAACTTGGGAATCAAATTCACTATTATCAAATAAATATACTAATCTGGATTAATATGCTTGTTATCACATTAGCTAAGTCACAATCACACAAGCTTCAGGTTGTGGATTTGATAACCATTTAGACGATGCATCGATTTAAAACACTAAATGGTATCATGTTGGGATATGCATATCCTTTAATCACTTCAAAAATATTTATGGATACACACCCTCCTTTATTTGGCAAAAATAAAATTTTCCTTGAGAGCAAACAATACATGCTAATTATCAGCTTGAAGAATCTTCTAGTTCTTCATTATGTTTCACATCATCATTGACTCGGTGTGGTCTAACCTGTCATGCCAACTAATTAAATAATTATGATCCATAAACTTCTGGTTTATGATCGTATGTGTATTACTTGCTCGTATGTAATACAAAACGTATGATACGAGAGAATATATTATATCTTCAAAGTTCAAACCATCATGTTATGCAATCACTCTTTAGTTTGCCACTTTTGTGGTCCATCTCATTATTCTTAGTTTGCCACTTTTGGTGGTCCATCTCATTATTAAAATGATCATCATTACAAATTTCTCAATTATGTCCATGATCAAAACATTTTAGTGATCATTATATAATCAATTTACTTCAGAGAATGGAATAACCGAAAAAGCTTCATAGTTTTCCATTATTTACTTGGTCACACGAATATAAAATCATTTCAACCTTTTCATACTCTCTTAATGATATTGCTACTTCAAGAGCATATCTCATGTGTGATAAATGATTTTTTTTTTCAGTTTTTCAATATAAATAATCTTCTATTCACATAACATCACTTGAGAAGTATTTTTATATATGAGTCATATAATTTTATCAATCTTATATCTTATGACCCTATATAAACTGATAATGACACTTCAGGTGTCTTATCTAAACATATTATTCCCTTTCATGATAGTGATAAAAAAACCACAACTTTGGTTTATGAGTTCTATTCAATAGTATCCATACTACAAGGCATACCATATAATCATATTGTACAATACATGATGTTATAACATGTCACCATATAAAATTATAATAAACATTTATGATATAATATTTTTTATCATTTACAAACAACTATTTGTGTAAGTTTATTTGAAACATACACAACTATCAATTCCTCGTGATTTTTAATAACACGTGATCATAAAAAGCTCTTAAACTAAATCAACTTCAAGAGGCAAATCCGAAAATTAAATCAACTTCAATAAGCAAATCCAAATAATAGTATATGTAGATAATATATGGAATCTTGCAAAGACCAATTTACAAATGAATATTAATGTAGTGTGCATGCGAATGTATATATTATTAACACTAAGACATGTACACAATAAACCATTTAATCACTTAATGTATTAGGTTTATTAGCATCACAACATTCACACTACCTTTACTAAATCATATATATTTTTTTAGTAAAATATTAAACCAGTTAATCATGTACAAATGCACGAAAACAATATTAAAGGATATATCATAAACAAATACATTCAAATTAACATTGTTCACAAATAATATATATGCCTTAATTTTGACATGCTATCAGTAATATCAATCAATCATCATCAATATATCATTATTAACTTGGCTATCGTTAAAATTTCTAATTGTCGATCTCGTTATTACAATGACTATCATTGCAATTTTCTCAATTATAATTTCTATTAAAAGGTATCATGCGTCCATCATTTTCCTTTTTTTTCAACTTTAACCCAAAAGGTTTACCAAATTATTATCCAAGCTTGAAAATATGTTAAAACATGATCAATAAATCTTAAATAAACTTTAACTAGAAAATTATTATAACAAGTATGTAGATACATTAATTAATATATATACTTATATATTGTCGTTTGAACGTTTACATTGGCTAGTTTGAAAATCATAATGTAATTACACATACATGATATAACCGGTATAAATAAAATTTACACAAGTATTGTTAAACACATTTATCAATTAGAATAAGAATAGGCTCCTAAGAATATACAACACATATATATTAGAATTATGATTTAACACATATTTGTTTTTTAAGCAAACAATATATATTAGAATTGCACTATACATATAAAGGAATAGTTTGTAAAATTTATTTATAACGTGGGCTATTAATTTTTTTTTCTTTGGGCTCAACAAACAATAACGCCTGATCCTATTTGACAAAAAAAACTTATTTTTTTTATAATGGACAATTAGAACTCATTCACAATTCAGTAACCCTATAACTACTGTCATGAGTTTTTTATTCTATGGCTCATTTTACTGTTCAAATATAACTAAAAGCAAATCATATTATATACTTGAAATTCTATTTCGGTTACAGTGATTGTATATTAATAGGTTTGTTGTTTTCTCTTTAAACCTTGGACGAATGTATCAATAATTATTTTTTCATAATTAATTAATTATTCTAGGGGTATAAACTAGTTAAATCCGAGCTTATCTAACTTTGAAATGACATGTATAAATAACAATCATATTATTTTAACTATTTACTTTTTCTTATTTATTTTTTATTTTAAACAAACTGATTAATTATTCAAAGGTTATAAACCAAAATAGACTTGATTTAGTTTAAACTTAGAATATGATTAAACGAAGTAATAAAACCACCTTGTAAAAAAACTTATATATCCAAACTGTTTGTAATGAAAACAATCGGTTACTAAAAAAAAATGGTGCAGTCATAAAGAGGCAAATAATACAACAAAAATATGGTTTCATAAGGATGTTTTGTTTTGCTTGTCCAAGATTAATCATGCTAAGATGGAGCAATAAAATACAAGCTATAAAAGTAGATAACTTACTAGTAAGATGATGTAATCCAACTTGAAAAGCGAGTCGTGCTGATAACGTGTTGTAAAACAACTAAACCTAATAGCAATATAAAGAGAAGAATAAGACAATGAGGGAATATAAATCTTATTGATACATCATACAAATACAATAGCTAGTATTTATAGGGTTTGGCATTAATACAAATACATTAAAGGGATGGGAGTTAAGCATGTGGAAAGTCACAATATTATAACTCATTTATAACACATATCAAATTATCATCAAAGATCCACAAAACTTTGTGGCTCGTTAAAAACTATTGAAACCGTCTTCCTTAATAGGTTTCAAATGCTTTTGAGAGCATCAATACTATGAGTTCAATTCTGGCCACCCAACTAGTGTTTGATATGTTCGAGTGGATTTTCATTGTCGGGGTACATTTATCATAATTATCGTGTTCAATCCAACCACCATACGTTTCGTCTAGTATAGCTTGTTAACTATAAGTTAAACATATTCATCGTGTTTACAAATTCTCATCTTACGGTAAGTTGAAATTGCTACACATTATTCAAACCTTAAACTTAGTGCTCAATGTTAGCAGTATAATGTAACATTTAACAACACACAATGATGGATTATACACTTATACTATATACCTTCTTAGTAGAGTAAGACCTTATGAAAATGATCGAAAAATAACCGCTTTATGCAAATACTTAATAAGATAGATATTATAGGTCTTCTCAACGAGTGTCTCCTTCTTTTAGGAAAACATGTAATTCAACCAAACTCTAGTGTTATGTTAAGATTGCGTAATATTATAGGTCTTCTCAACGAGTGTCTCCTTCTTTTAGGAAAACATGTAATTCAACCAAACTCTAGTGTTATGTTAAGATTGCGTTATGTTGTTAATATTGGTCAATTAATTGTTAAAATCATAACATTTTAAACTTATTTCAACTCGTGTTATGTTAAAGATGTTTGTGGTTCAACTCGTATTCAAACACGATATGAGCGTTAGTTTTAACTATATGTAGATAACTTATTTCACGTTTATATGTGATATAAAAGACTTTAAGTTGTTTGATTTAAACCATAAGAAACAAATACCCGAAGTTAAGACAACCGAAGGAGTCGAGGTATATTGCTTCCATAGGGAGAAGACTAAGTACTTGTGGATTGTTCCTAGGAAGAGATATTCAAAATAGTAAACATCGTTAGCCTCGTCACAGGAAAGGGTTGCTCCACGTGACTACATGAGAATAAGTATAAGTATTAGAAGAAAATAGAGTTAAGTAAGAAAAGGAGAAGAAAATGGTGGGGAACAAGTCATCTTTCCCTTGACGACTTGAGCAGTATTTATACCATGAATGGTTAAATGTCTTTTCCATAGGGGCATGGTCCACTCTAAGATATAACTATAGATGTTGACATCTTCATTTCAATTGGTGGTCACATTCACATGCTCACTTGTGAGGTTATCCCACACATTAGTGGCGGATCTATAAGAAACATTCTGTAGTATCCTAAAAAATCAGTGCATGTTAGGCCGGATTTAAAAAAAAAAATCAGTGTATACAATGGTGACTAGTGAGTCTACATACGAAGAATTTTTTTTTACACTTCGCCAAAAAACTTGAGGGATCTTCCAGGCACCCCCTCAACCCCCACCCCCTAAATCCGCCCCTATCCCACATTGGCATATGTCGGGTCCTATGACCCTGGATCCATAGATCCTTGGTACATCAAATATGGTCGGTCCCGTTTAGGGTGTGGCCTTACTAATCCCGATCCATATTGGATTCGGACCATATTTCTCCATGTACAAAAACATTATATAAAAGTCTCGCAAGTTGAAAAGAAACTTGAGACACAATGATCAATGTAACAAGCATCATATGTACCCTGTATTTGTATATCCCACTATGGTCATATGTAACATGTTGGATGGTTATTTGCAGAATGAAACGGCACCGGTTGATGATGCATAAATTTGTGGTGTATGTCGACCCACATAATAAGAGACGAAACAAGTGAGGATGAAATGGATAATTAACTGGTCATGTGGGCCCACGTAACCTATCACGTGGCAACAATATAGGACTTGTACTAAATTTGGGGACCATGAAATAGGTAAGGGTGTTAATATTAACACATGGTAAATCTTGTTTTAATATGGTGTATACGGGCCGTATAAGGTTATACGGCCCGTATAGAATAA
Organism: Helianthus tuberosus; assembly: GCA_030545235.1. Taxonomy (NCBI): domain Eukaryota; kingdom Viridiplantae; phylum Streptophyta; class Magnoliopsida; order Asterales; family Asteraceae; genus Helianthus; species Helianthus tuberosus. The sequence continues at coordinate 8,298,973 of CM060385.1, forward strand.
AATGAACTAACAAAGTCTGTGGGTGCAGACTTTGTCAGTTTATATTATCTATACGGGTCGTATAACCTTATACGGCCCGTGTATTGCAGTTTATCTTATTCTATACGGTTCGTATAACCTTATACGGCCCGTATACACCATGTTAAAACAAACATTGGTCGTATACATCGTATATGATATCTTTATACGGACTGTATAATGGTATACGACTCGTATAGATATGAATTTTTTTATGTGTTAATATTCACAAATTTGGTTTTCGATCTGGCAGTCTATATAGTGTTCAGAACCATCAAATCGAACTGGCTTCTGCTATCAAGGAAAACGGGTTTCAGTTTTATTTTTACTTTTAAATAAATCCCATTTCACACATTCGTGTTCGTCAATTGGACATCAATTGATGTTGATGTCCTAGTTTGGTGGTCTGTTTGAGCTTCCTGTTCTCAAGTTCACAATGATTATGAAGAGTCTACGTCAATAACTTCCGAGTATATCTTGCAGGTGCTTAATGTTTATTAATTATTCGTTTGTCTGCGTCAATAACGACCATTCGATCTGGCAGTCTATGTAGTGTTCAGAACCATCAAATCAAACGGCTTCTGCTATCAAGGAAAACTGGTTTCAGTTTTCTTTTACTTTTAAATAAATCTCATTTCACACAGTCGTATTCGTCAATCGGACATCAATGGATATAGTAACAACTACTAAGGGGATATGGATATATTGCATAATTCATTTAGTTTCTGTTTGGCACCTTCAATCTTCGTTGCTTCATTAAAATTAACTAAGTTGTCTCTGCTGCATGAAGCTTGGATGTATGTTGCAAGTTAAATCCACAATCAATGTATGTTGGTTAATTGTAAGTGTTGCATTTGCGTTAACACGACTCATTTCATCTTTTTTTTTTACTCTTTTCTTCGATTTCAACAAATCTTTTCAACAATCAGTAAGCAAATACACAACGGTTCTCCAATTCCAGATCGGTAATGTAAGGAGAAGCGTTGAGATAATGGACATCCATCAAGCTCAAAAAGAAAACTTGTGTTCAGAATGATCAAATCGAACGGCTTCTACTATCAAGGAAAACTAATTTCAGTTTTCTTTTTACTTTTAAATAAATCCCGTTTCACACATCCATGTTCGTCAATTGGACATCAATTGATGTTGATGTCCTAGTTTGGTGGTTTGTTTGAGTTTGGTGGTATGTTGATGACCATACGTGACAAGGTGGTGGTTTTGGAGGGAATAGATTCACAGTTACGAGATTTTAGTTGGGTTACAAATGGGTTGTATCAGTTATTCAGATCTCTATTCAGCCATCTTTCCAAACTGCAACACACGAATATGTTGTTCCCAATTTGAAACATATCATCACAAAGCCCCCTGTGTTTACATGCAATGTACAGTGTTCTAATATCACTATATTGTTGTTATCAAATTTAAGGATGCATTCCACGGTAAACGATGGGCCTGATATTAGGGAAATTATAACTATACCCTAATGAAATCTAGGGGATAATGGATATATATGGTAACAACGACCAAGCACTTCATTCATTATATTGATACTGGATATCCATTATCCCCTTGGTAGTTGATGAAACAGTGGTTAACCAAGAGAGGTTAATTCACTGGTCTCGTCAAGTATGGTTAATCCCTTCTTTCGGAGGATCGGTGGCTGGATCGTCCGCTGGTTAGTCTCCTACACAAGGAAAATAAACCGTGACTCGTAACAAGGAGGATGGGGTGGGGGTGCTCTTTGTTACCACTCTCCGGCGTGAGAATCAGTAATTTGCTTGTGAAGCAAAGTGTGTGATAGTAGTAGTAGTGAGAGAGTTGATAAGTGATACCTCAAACCTGGTCCGGGATGGGTATTTATAGCCGAGGAGTGAAGGAGGGTAATTGAGTGGCTAGACTGACAACGCGCAGCCCCTTTGCAGGTGTGTCAGGCTTATCGGTTATGGAGGTGATGCCACGTCCTACTGTTGATGCCACGTCTCACGGCGGTGTTAGTCTGTTGCTTACGTGTGGGCTGACAGGCAACTGTCATTGGTGCCACTTGCTCTGTGGTCAGTCCCGCTTGCCTTGTGGACAGGATGCGGTGTCGCGCCGCATCGCTACTCACGGTAACTGCTGTTGTTTCCGCGTCCTTGCTCTGGCCAAAACATGTGCGGGATGCAGTGCTAGGCCGCATCGCCACCTGTGGTGACTGTTGCTGTTGTCCAGATCCATTGTCGTAACGAAAATGTTCATAGGATGCGGTGCCAAGCCGCATCGCTACGTGTAACACCCATTTTCATACACAAGGTAAGTCATCTCATCCCTTGACCGATTGGATTCGACCGTTGTGTTCGCGCGTGCCCGCATGGGCACAGATAAGTTCTTGCCAGTGGGGGTTTTCGATAAGGGTAATGGTCACTCGCGGCCATGTTGGTGTGAGATCTGGGACCATACCCCTTCAAGTCCCCTCAGTCTAGTGTTGTTTCCTCATGCAAGTTGCATGTGGGAGGAATATTTTCGAAACCCCCGCCCCCTATCTATCCCGGGAACGGGCGGCCGCGAACTCCGTGTCGGTGGTATCGGTGTTTATTAATTTGGCAGCGGAAATTACATCAGGACCGTAGTTAGGAAATATTTTATCAGAGTAAAACACCACATTTTATATATATAAATAAACATATTGGGATGAAACCCAAGTTTTCATTACAAACTGATTTATAGGGATAAATCCCATTTTATTGAAATTAAACGCCTTCTTTATTTAGGTAACTTTTATAGCCACTTTTCCAAGCCTTCAGTGCTGTCCAGCTGGCTTCTAATTGGCTTTCACATTGTGTTACCTGAAACGTGTTTTAAAAATAATTTGTCAGTGGGAAATACTGGTGGGTGAATCTCAGTTAAATCAAGAAATGTTAATTTAATTTAAACAGTATTGAGAGCGATTACAATGTTTACATCTACCCAATTACTCATTCAGTACTGTCAATCCTGGCTGGTGGGTCATATTACACATTGGCTAACTCTTCGTCCAATGGTAACATGTCTCACATTTTGTATACAAAACCCCAACATACCGGTAGTAATCGTAGAATTACAAAGACTCAATCACTGCTAAATTGCATTGTAAAATAGTTAAGGTTTTTGTAAAACTGTTTACAAAAAAGGAGATTACTCACATTGCTGTCTTAGGTTTTCTGTAAGGATTTCCTGAGAATTATCTATAATTTACACAAATACATACGAGTTAGTATAATAACCCATTTTAACATTAGTAATACCCTCCCCGAGACGGCATTCCAACGACTACGTCGGGCAGAACCACGACAGCCGTTACGGAACCCTAGATCAATCGGGCAGTGTATCTAATACGTATCCAGGGGTTATGATACTTACAACGGAGCAGAACTTCGTTATTTAGGGGGGATTTTATATCCGAGTATAACGCCTACTATATGAAAATTGAGAGAGAAAGAAAGATTTGAACGATTTTCGACTGAAGGCCCGATGCCCTCTTATATAGGGCTGAAATCTGGTTCTCACGCGGCCTGCGTATGGTAAGCTTAAGGTTTACGCGGCCCGCGTAGTAGGGGGGTTAGGCCGTAGGTGATCCGGGTCACTTAGTAGGTTCAACACGTTGATGACACGTGTCGGCTTGATGGTTCGCCGCGTTGTTGGGCTGTCGCGCCCCGCGTAGACCCTTATGTGGTCTTACGCGGCTCGTGAGCGATGCAAAATTTTTGTTTTTATTTTATTTTTAATGCTATATTGTATTTTGGGCTCGGTTTTGACATACGGGGTGTATTTTAAGACATATTGGGATATTTTAAAATATATTAGGGTGTCGGAAAAATATTCAGGAGGGTTGTTATATCCTCCCCACCTTATTTTAGAGCTCGTCCTCGAGATCTACTGGAACAAGTGTGGATATTTCCTTTGCATTTCTGATTCAAGCTCCCATGTGTATTCTGGTCCTCTTTTGGAGTCTCATTTCACTTTGACCAGAACTAATCTCTTGTGCTTGAGGTTCTTGACTTTTCTGTCTTCAATCTGTAGTGGCCTTTCTACAAACTTAAGTTGTTCGTTTACCTCTATATCTTTAAGAGGTACTATCAGTGATTCATTAGCTAAGCATTTCTTGAGATTAGATACATGAAACACATCATGTATTCCTGCCATTTCCTCTGGCAGTCGTAGTTGATAAGCTATAGGTCCTATTCTTCTAATAATCTCAAAAGGTCCAACATACCTGGGACTTAGTTTTCCCTTTTTGATGAATCTTACTACTCCTTTCCAAGGAGAGACTTTCAACAATACTTTATCTCCTACCTGAAATTCCAACGGCTTGCGTCTGTTATCTGCATAGCTCGTTTGTCGATCACGTGCTGCCTTTAGTTGTTCCTTGACCTGAATAATCTTGTCAGTTGTTTCCTGCACTATCTCGGGTCCAGATAGTTGCTTTTCCCCAATTTATGCCCAACAGACTGTGGTTCGGCACTTTCGTCCATAAAGTGCTTCGAATGGTGCAGCATTGATACTTGTGTGATAACTGTTATTATAAGAAAATTCTATTAATGGTAAGTGATCATCCCAATTACCACCGAAATCAATTACACAAGCTCTAAGCATGTCTTCCATTGTTTGAATTGTCCTTTCGCTTTGTCCGTCCGTTTGAGGATGATAAGCTGTGCTTAGATTCAACTTGGTTCCCATGGCTTTTTGGAAACTTGTCCAAAAATGAGAGGTAAAATGACTATCCCTATCAGAAACAATTGATAAAGGAATTCCATGTAGTGAAACTATTTCATTTACGTATAATTTAGCTAACTGTTCCATACTGAAAGTTTCCTTCATTGGTAGGAAATGAGCTAACTTGGTTAATCTATCTACAATCACCCAGATTGTATCATTACCTTTCCTTGTTTTGGGTAATTTAGTAACAAAATCCATTGTTATTAACTTCCATTTCCACACTGGCATTTCTAGCTGCTGCAACAAACCTGAGGGTTTCTGATGTTCAGCTTTGACTTGTTAACAGGTTAAACATTTAGAAACATAGGCTGCTATGTCCTTTTTCATTCCTATCCACCAAAAATTCTTTTTTAAATCTTGATACATTTTATCGCTTCCTGGATGCATCGTATACTTAGACTTATGGGCTTCTTCTAATATACAATGACGTAGGTTTCCTAATTTAGGTATCCACATTCTCTTCTTGTGGAATCTCCAAATTCCATTTGTTCCCTGTTCTGATTCCTTAATCATTCCTTTTAATTTTTCAGTATCATCCTTGATTACTGATTCTTGTGCTTTTCTAATCTGATCATTTAAATCTACTTGTAGATTTAATTTAAGAGAACGTACCCTTTTTGGCTTTTCATGATACTTTTGACTTAAAGCATCAGCAACTATATTTGCTTTTCCTGCATGATACTGGATATCACAATCATAATCACTTAGTATCTCCATCCAGCGTCTTTGTCTCATATTCAACTTCTTTTGCCCGAAAACATACCTTAAACTCTTATGATCAGTGAATATGATAAACTTACTACCATAAAGGTAATGTCTCCAAATCTTAAGGGCAAAAATTATGGCTCCTAATTCTAGATCATGGGTTGAATAATTCTCTTCGTGATTCTTAAGTTGTCTAGATGCGTAAGCTATAATCTTTTGGCGTTGGATTAACACACATCCATAACCTAACTTAGAAGCGTCACAATAGATTATAAAATCTTCAGTACCTTCTGGTAACGCTAGTATGGGTGCATTAGTTAATCTTTGCTTAAGAATTCTAAATGCTTCTTCTTGTTTTGGTCCCCATTCAAACTTAATGGATTTACAGGTTAAATTAGTTAAAGGAATGGCTATTCTAGAAAAATCTCGAATAAACCTTCTATAATAACCGACCAATCCTAAGAAACTTCTAACCTCGGTTGGTGACTCCGGGGTCTTCCATTTAGTAATTGCCTCTATCTTTGTGGGATCCACATGAATTCCTTCATGATTGACTAAGTGTCCAAGAAACTGTACCTGTTCTAACCAAAACTCACACTTTGAAAACTTAGCATAAAGCTTTTCCTTTCTTAATAGACTTAAAAGTGTGTGCAAATGCTTTGGATGATCTTCCTTACTTTTAGAATAGATAAGAGTATCATCAATAAAAAAAATTATGAATTTATCCAAATATGGCTTACATATTCGGTTCATCATGTCCATAAATGCGGCTGGGGCATTGGTTAAACCAAAGGGCATGACAGTAAATTCATAATGGCCATACCTTGTTCTAAACACGGTTTTAGGAATGTCCTCTTCCTGTACTTTTAATTGATGATATCCTGACCTTAAATCGATTTTAGAGAAAAATCGAGCTCCTTGCAACTGATCGAACAGATCATCGATTCTCGGTAATGGGTACCGATTTTTAATTGTGACCTTGTTCAATTCACGGTAGTCAATGCACATACGCATTGATCCGTCCTTCTTTTTGACGAAAAAATTGGTGCTCCCCATGGCGATGAGCTTGGCTGTATGAATCCTTTCTCCAACAATTCGTCTAATTGTTTCTTCAGTTCCTGCATTTCTGCTGGTGCCAAACGGTAAGGTGCTTTGGCAATTGGTGCTATTCCTGGTAATAGGTGAATTCTGAATTCGACTTCCCTATCTGGCGGTAGTACTGGTAATTCTTCTGGAAACACGTCTGAAAACTGAGATACTACTGGAATGTCTTTTAGTTCTTTTCCTTTAGTGTTAGTGATTATAGAAATCAAATACACTATAGATCATTTTCTTATATAGCTTGCAGTTTTCATCACAGCGATGAATTTCGTGGATCTAGATGGTTTATCTCCTTTAATTGTGATCTTTTCACCTTTTGGTGAATTTACTTGAATTAACTTTTGATCACATAAAATACTGGCTTTATTAGCTATTAACCAATCCATTCCTAAAACGACATCAAATCCTGCCAAATTCATTGGGTAAAAGTTTGCAATAAATTTTTGATTTAAAAATTATATTCTTGCTCCATGCAAGATTTCAGAAATCCTAACCGTTTCTCCATTTGCTGTCTCTACTAGACATTCTTGTGGTAGTTTAGTTAATGACTGATTTAGAAGTTTGCAAAATGAAGTATTAATAAAACTTTGGTTCGCACCAGAGTCAAATAATACTTTAGCAAAAACATCATTAACTAGAAACGTACCGGCTATCACGTCTGGAATCATCTTAGCTTCATCTGCATTCAGAACAAATGCTCTGGCATTTTTAGTGTTCTTGTTGTTTGTAGCTGGAGCTAATTTTGGACAGTTTGGCTTGATATGACCTTGTTCCCCGCAGTTGTAGCATATCCTGTTGTTTGCTTTCTTCCTGCAGTCTTCTTCCTTGTGTCCTGATATTTTGCAAAAAATTGCAATATATGGAGCATCTTCCAGAATGCTTCCTTTTGCAATACTTGCAATAAGTTGTAGATGTGGAACCTATATTTTTCCCACGGTTGGAATTTCCAGATCGGAATTCCTGGGTAAGTCTTTGAGCTAGGTTCTTCCTTTGGTCTTTTTCTCTAGTACGGATTAATTTATCTGTCAAGGTGTTTGCTAGTTCTACAGCTTCTTCTATGGTTTGAGGTCTAGCTGATGCCTAATCTCCCCAATTAATCCCCAGATGTAACGGGAGACTAATACTGGCTCAGGTGATGCAAGGGTAGGTACTATTCTAGCATATTCAAAGAATGTAGTACTATAACCCTTACTATCTACCCCGGTCATTCTAAGGTTCAGAAACTTATTCGCCATTTGTTCCTTTTCATTGGGAGGGAAAAATTTCCTTTCTACCATGTTCTTAAATTCCTCCCATTCCATGTTGTATACCCTATCACTTCCTCTTGACTGGAGGATAGTGTTCCACCATTCTAAGGCTGAGTTTTTAAATAGATTGGAAGCAAACATTATCTTGTCCTTTTCCGCACACTTGCTTATTTTCAGAACAGCCTCAGTCTTTTCTATCCAGCGTAGAGTTGCAATGGGTCCTTCATTGCCTGAGAATTCTATTGGTTTGCAGGACCAGAATTCTTTATAAGAACAACCATAAGGCATGGTTCTTCTTTTTTGGGAATGGGCATTTGAAGTACGGGTCCATTGTTTACGCTGTGTTCTGGTTCAGAGGGTCGCTTGCTATCATGTCTACTTTTGTTATTAGCATCCTTAACCGTTTGAAGAATATATGGCATTGCATCTATTATTCCTTGTGCCACTATGTGTTGGATGGCACTATTATCCACTTGGTTTCCATTGTTATTGTTGTTCGGATTCTCATTATCCAGATTATCATTATTCAGGTGGTTATCATTCTGGTTTTCCTGGTTCACTTCGTTTTCCATCTGAATTTTAAACATTTACCACATATTAATATCACAAAATAATATTTTAATATAGCCAATCCCATGACACGCACTTTGGTCAAAAACGTCGATCATTGCGACTTTACTCTATTTTCATATAATATGCATCTACTACAAACCAACACTAGAAATTAAAATTACAATACCAACTGAAATAAAAATTACACTAATAGTGGTAGGCATCCGTAGTTTTTTTTTTCAAACACACATAATATATATTATTATATTATATTATTATTACTATTATTACCGTCTCAACCATCACATTCATGGATATGGATTCATCCAGAAATCCATATTGCGCTTGTCGTACTTCCAGACGAGTCGCTCTCCCACCTGTCTCATTCTTTCACTACTCTCTAAAATTTCCTCACCAAATGTCCTAAGTTCTTGTACATTTTCTGCACTCATTGGGGGTGTAGGTTCTAGGACTGGGTTTGGAATCTGGGGTGCAGGTTCCTGGTATGGGGGTGTAGGTGCCTGAAATGGGTAAGGATTCTCTAAGATCTCCCTAACGTATACATCGTTGTCGTAATAGGGATCTAGAGGATTTAACCCTGGGTAGGCTCCTAGGTTTTGCATGGGCATATCTTCATGTATCGGGTAACGTTACACATAGTCCCTATTGTCATCCCACCATGGGTCGTAATTTGGGCCTAAGGGGTTTGGTGCGGGTACCCTAGGTATCTCCTCCGGGTCAAAATCATGCATTTCTAGTTGATTTTCAGGGTTTTCTACTTCCATTGGTTGGTCAGGAAATGGTGGTTGTGGTTGGGGTGCTATCATTTGTTCCAGGTTAGGGTCGACTGCTGTAGTGGCTAAGATATGGATGTTGGCTATACCCCTATTAAGCATGTCTTGGGTATGGGCATCCGTCTCTCTTTTGGCTGCTGCTAGTGCTCTCTGGTCTCGTAACTTTTTCATACGTTTCCTACGCTCATGGGCTCCCCTACTGAACCATCCTCTCTTTTTCTGAGGAAATGGCTCTTCAGACTGAGCCTTAAATACGAATATTCCTTCTTCAGTATCAGCAGAGTACCCTGAGAAGGCAGGCTGAGAAGAGGCACCTTCGCTTCTAGGCGAACCAGACAATTGACGGTACGCGTCAGATGGTCCTTGGTCGCTCATACTGTAAACTAACAAATAGTCAAATAACACATAACAAGAAATACAATTATGGACGTATTCCCGTAATTTATTTCCTAACAAATTAAATTTTGGTGTCAGCAGAACACTTTCGTGGCTGAATCAGTGGCTTAGCTCTGATACCACCTTCTGTCGTAACCCCCGCCCCCTATCTGTCCCGGGAACGGGCGACCGCGAACTCCGTGCCGGTGGTATCGGTGTTTATTAATTTGGCAGCGGAAATTACATCAGGACCGTAGTTAGGAAATATTTTATCAGAGTAAAACACCACATTTTATATATATAAATAAACATATTGGGATGAAACCCAAGTTTTCATTACAAACTGATTTATAGGGATAAATCCCATTTTATTGAAATTAAACGCCTTCTTTATTTAGGTAACTTTTATAGCCACTTATCCAAGCCTTCAGTGCTGTCCTGCTGGCTTCTAATTGGCTTTCACATTATGTTACCTGAAACGTGTTTTAAAAACAATTTGTCAGTGGGAAATACTGGTGGGTGAATCTCAGTTAAATCAAGAAATGTTAATTTAATTTAAACAGTATTGAGAGCGATTACAATGTTTACATCTACCCAATTACTCATTCAGTACTGTCAATCCTGACTGGTGGGTCATATTACACATTGGCTAACTCTTCGTCCAATGGTAACGTGTCTCACATTTTGTATACAAAACCCCAACATACCAGCAGTAATCGTAGAATTACAAAGACTCAATCACTGCTAAATTGCATTGTAAAATAGTTAAGGTTTTTGTAAAACTGTTTACAAAAAAGGAGATTACTCACATTGCTGTCTTAGGTTTTCTGTAAGGATTTCCTGAGAATTATCTATAAGTTACACAAATACATACGTGTTAGTATAATAACCCATTTTAACATTAGTAATACCCTCCCCGACACGGCATTCCAACGACTACGTCGGGCAGAACCACCACAGCCGTTACGGAACCCTAGATCAATCGGGCAGCGTATCTAATACGTATCCAGGGGTTATGATACTTACAACGGAGCAGAACTTCGTTATTTAGGGGGGATTTTATACCCGAGTATAACGCCTACTGTATGAAAATTGAGAGAGAAAGAAAGATTTGAACGATTTTCGACTGAAGGCCCGATGCCCTCTTATATAGGGCTGAAATCTGGTTCTCACGCGGCCTGCGTATGGCAAGCTTAAGGCTTACGCGGCCCGCGTAGTAGGGGGTTAGGCCGTAGGTGATCCGGGTCACTTAGTAGGTTCAACACGTTGATGACACGTGTCGGCTTGAGGGTTCGCCGCGTTGTTGGGCTGTCGCACCCCGCGTAGACCCTTATGTGGTCTTACGCGGCTCGTGAGCGATGCAAAATTTTTGTTTTTATTTTATTTTTAATGCTATATTGTATTTTGGGCTCGGTTTTCACATACGGGGTGTATTTTAAGACATATTGGGATATTTTAAAATATATTAGGGTGTCGGAAAAATATTCAGGAGGGTTGTTATATCCTCCCCACCTTATTTTAGAGCTCGTCCTCGAGATCTACTGGAACAAGTGTGGATGTTTCCTTTGCATTTCTGATTCAAGCTCCCATGTGTATTCTGGTCCTCTTTTGGGGTCCCATTTCACTTTGACCAGAACTAATCTCTTGTGCTTGAGGTTCTTGACTTTTCTGTCTTCAATCTGTAGTGGCCTTTCTACAAACTTAAGTTGTTCGTTTACCTCTATATCTTTAAGAGGTACTATCAGTGATTCATTACCTAAGCATTTCTTGAGATTAGATACATGAAACACATCATGTATTCCTGCCATTTCCTCTGGCAGTCGTAGCTGATAAGCTACAGGTCCTATTCTTCTAATAATCTCAAAAGGTCCAACATACCTGAGACTTAGTTTTCCCTTTTTGATGAATCTTACTACTCCTTTCCAAGGAGAGACTTTCAACAATACTTTATCTCCTACCTGAAATTCCAACGGCTTGCGTCTGTTATCTGCATAGCTCGTTTGTCGATCACGTGCTGCCTTTAGTTGTTCCTTGACCTGAATAATCTTGTCAGTTGTTTCCTGCACTATCTCGGGTCCAGATAGTTGCTTTCCCCCAATTTATGCCCAACAGACTGTGGTTCGGCACTTTCGTCCATAAAGTGCTTCGAATGGTGCAGCATTGATACTTGTGTGATAACTATTATTATAAGAAAATTCTATTAATGGTAAGTGATCGTCCCAATTACCTCCGAAATCAATTACACAACCTCTAAGCATGTCTTCCATTGTTTGAATTGTTCTTTCGCTTTGTCTGTCCGTTTGGGGATGGTAAGCTGTGCTTAGATTTAACTTGGTTCCCATTGCTTTTTGGAAACTTGTCAAAAGATGCGAGGTAAAACGGCTATCTCTATCAGAAACAATTGATAAAGGAATTCCATATAATGAAACTATTTCATTTACATACTGTTTAGCTAACTGTTCCATACTGAAAGTTTCCTTCATAAGTAAGAAATGAGCTGACTTAGCTAGCCTGTCTACAATCACCCAGATTGTATCATTACCTTTTCTTGTTTTGGGTAATTTAGTAACAAAATCCATTGTTATCAATTCCCATTTCCATACGGGCATTTCTAACTGTTGCAACAAACCTGAGGGTTTCTGATGTTCAGCTTTAACTTGTGAACAGGTTAGACACTTTGCAACATATGCTGCTATATCCTTTTTCATTCCTATCCACCAGAAATTCTTTCTTATGTCTTGATACATCTTATCACTTCCAGGATGCATCGTATACTTAGATTTATGGGCTTCTTCTAATATACGGTGGCGTATGTTTCCTAATTTAGGTATCCACATTCTTTTCTTATGGAATCTCCAAATTCCATCTATTCCTTGTTCTAGTTCCTTAATCATTCCTTTTAACTTATCAGTATCATCCTTGATCACTGATTCTTGTGCATTTTTAAAATGTTCATTTAAATCTACCTGCAGGTTTAACTTAAGGGAACGTACTCTTTTTGGCTTTTCATGATACTTTCGACTTAAAGCATCGGCTACTATGTTTGCTTTTCCTGCATGATACTGGATATTACAGTCATAATCACTAAGTATCTCCATCCAACATCTTTGTCTCATATTCAATTCCTTTTGCCCAAAAAACATACCTTAAACTCTTAGGATCAGTGAAAATGGTAGACTTACTGCCGTAAAGGTAATGTCTCCAAATTTTCAGGGCAAAAATTATAGCTCCTAATTCTAAATCATGGGTTGAATAATTTTCTTCATGATTCTTAAGTTGTCTAGATGCATAAGCTATAACCTTTTGACGTTGCATCAATACACATCCATAACCTAGTTTAGAAGCATTACAATAGACTATAAAGTCTTCAGTTCCTTTTGGAAATGCTAATATGGGTGCATTGGTCAATCTTTGCTTAAGGATCCTAAAGGCTTCTTCTTGTTTTGGTCCCCATTCAAACTTAACAGATTTACAGGTTAGCTTAGTTAAGGGAATGGCTATTCTATAAAAATCTCGAATAAATCTTCTATAATAACCGGCCAATCCTAAGAAACTTCTAACCTCGGTTGGTGACTCAGGGGTTTCCATTTAGTAATCGCCTCGATCTTTGTGGGATCCACATGAATTCCTTCATGATTGACTAAATGTCCAAGAAACTGTACCTGTTCTAACCAAAACTCGCATTTCGAAAACTTTGCATAAAGCTTTTCTTTTCTCAATAAACTTAGTAGTACGTGCAGATGTGCTGCATGGTCTTCTTTATTCTTAGAGTAAATGAGAATATCATCTATAAAGACAATTATGAATTTATTCAAATATGGCTTACATATTCGGTTCATCATGTCCATAAATGCAGCTGGGGCATTGGTTAGACCAAATGGCATGACATTAAATTCATAATGGTCATACCTTGTTCTGAAAGCGGTCTTAAGAATGTCCTCTTCCTGTACCTTTAATTGATGATATCCTGAACGTAAATCGATTTTAGAGAAAAATCAGCTCCTTGCAATTGATCAAATAAATCATCGATTCTCGGTAATGGGTACCGTTTTTTAATCGTGACTTTGTTCAATTCACGGTAATCAATGCACATACGCATTGACCCGTCCTTCTTCTTGACAAATAAGATCGGTGCTCCCCACGGCGATAAGCTTGGCTGTATGAATCCTTTTTCCAACAGTTTGTCTAACTGCTTCTTCAGTTCCTGCATTTCTGCGGGTGCCAAACGGTAAGGTGCTTTGGCAATTGGTGCTGTTCCAGGTAGCAGGTGGATTCTGAATTCAACTTCTCTGTCTGGCGGTAGCCCTGGTAATTCTTCTGGAAATATATCTGAAAATTGGGATACTACTGGAATATCTTTCAGTTCTTTTCCTTTAGTATTAATGATTATAGAAATCAAATATACTAATGATCCTTTTCTTACATAACTGGCTGTTTTCATCACAGAGATGAATTCGTGGATCTAGAGGGTTTATCTCCTTTAATTATGATCTTTTCACCCCTTGGTGAATTTACTTGGATTGACTTTTGATCACATAAAATACTGGCTTTATTGGCTATTAACCAATCTGTTCCTAACACAATATCAAATCCTGCCAGATTCATTGGGTAAAGGTTTGAAATAAATTTTTGGTTAAAAAATTATATTCTTGCATCCTGCAAGATTTCAGAAATCTTAATGGTTTCCCCGTTGGCTGTTTCTACTGGACATTTCTGTGGGAGTTTAGTTAATGGTCGATTGAGAAGTTTGCAAAATGAAGTATTAATAAAACTTTGGTTTGCACCAGAGTCAAATAATACTTTAGCAAAAACATCATTAACTAAAAACGTACCGGCGATCACATCCGGGATCATCTTTGCTTCTTCTGCAGTTAGAACAAATGCTCTAGCATTTTTAGTATTTTTGTTGTTCATGGCTGGAACTAGTTTTGGACAGTTCTGCTTGATGTGGCCTTTTTCTCCACAGTTGAAGCACATTCCATTATTAGGTTTCTTCCTACAATCTTCTTCCTTGTGTCCTGGTATCTTGCAGAAATTGTAGTAAGTGGAGCATTTTCCTGAATGTTTTTTCTTGCAAGCCTTGCAATAAGGTGCAGAGGTAAAACCTACATTTTTCCCACGGTTGGAATTACCGTAACGGAATTCCTGGGTAAGCCTTTGAGCTTGGTTTCCTCTCTGATCCTCTTCTTGTGTACGCACTAATTCATCAGTCAAGGTGTTTGCTAGTCCTACGGCTTCTTCTATAGTTTTAGGTCTAGCTGCCTTGACTACATGTCTTATCTCACTGATTAATCCCCAGATGTAGCGGGATATTAATATTGGTTCGGGTGATGCAAGGGTTGGCCCTATTCTAGCATATTTAAAGAATAAAGTAGTGTATCCCTTACTATCCACTCCAGTCATTCTAAGGTTTAAGAACTTGTTTGCTATCTGTTCCTTTTCATTGGGAGGGCAGAATTTCCTTTCTACCATAGTTTTAAATTCCTCCTAGTCCATATTGTAAACCTTGTCACTTCCCCTAGACTGGAGGATAGTGTTCCACCATTCTAAGGCTGAGTTTTTAAACAAATTGGAGGCAAGCATTATCTTATCTTCTTCTGCGCACTTGCTTATTTTTAAGACTGCCTCAATCTTTTCTATCCAGCGTAAAGCTGCAATGGCCCCTTCATTGCCAGAGAATTCTATTGGTTTACAGGACCAGAATTCCTTATAAGAACAACCATAAGACATGGTTCTTCTTCTTTTTGGAATGGGCACTTGAAGTATGGGTCAATTGTGCACGCTGTGACTAGGTTCTATATGGGTTCGTTTACTTCTATTACCATTTTTATCATTATTTTCTGCATCCCTAACATTTTGGATAATAGCTGGCATGGCATCTCTAATTCCTTGGGTTACAAGGTGTCGAATTTCACTATTATTCATTTGATTTTCATTATTTTGGTATTCTGGATTTGCTGTGTCGGCCATCTGGATTTTAAACAATTACCAAGTATTAATATTGCATAAAATATTCAGTGCAACAATCACATAACAAGCATGTTGATCCAAAATCGTCGAGCATTGCGACTTACTCTATTTTATAGTATGCATCTATATTTATTACAATACAACTAAAATAAAAATACAATACTAGTATGCATCACTAACCACGAGGTGGTCTATACTACAATATGTATTATCATTTTTTTTTCAAACATACACACATATTATATATATATATATATATATATTTATTATTATTATTATATTATTATTATTATTATTATTATTATTATTATTATTATTATTATTATTATTATTATTATTACTAATGATAGGGGTTCATCCAAAAGTCCATATTACGCTCGTCATATTTCCAGACGAGTCGTTCCCCTATTTGTCTCATCCTTTCGCTCTCTTCTAAAATCTCCTCACCAAAGATTCGGAGTTCTTGCACATTTTCTGTGCTCATGGGTGGTGCAGGTGCTGGTATTGGATCTGGGTACTGTAGCATTGGTTCTTCTTGAGGATATGGATTCTCTAGAATTTCCTTAATGTATTCATCATTATCATAATAGGGATCTAGAGGGTCCAGACCTGGGTAAGCTGCTAAGTTTGGCATGGGTTCCTCTGGTATTGGGTAGCGTTGCTGATAATCCCTATGGTCTTCAAACCACGGGTCGTAGTCTAGGTCTAATGGATTGGGTGCTGGTACTCTAGGTATCTCAGTCGGGTCAAAAGCTGGTGCTGGGATTTGGTTTTCTGAGTTGACTTCAATCTCCATTGGTTGTGTGGGAAACAAGGATAATGGTTGGGGTGCTATGAGTTGCTCTAAATTGGGGTCTGCAGCTGTAGTTGCTAGAATATGAAAATTTGCTAGACTCCTATTGAGCATATCTTGGGTGTGAGCATCTGTTTCTCTCTTAGCGGCTGCTAAAACTCGCTGTTGTTGTAACTTTTTCATCCTCTTCCTACGTTCATGAGCACCTCTGCTGAACCATCCTCTCTTCTTAGGAGGGAATGGCTCTTCGGATTAAGCCTTGAACACGAATATCCCATCTTCATTGTCAGCTGAATACCCTGAGAGAGTAGGCTGTGAAGAGGTACCTTCGTCCCTAGGTGAGCTAGACAACTGACGGTAGACGTCGGAAGGTCCTTGGTCGCTCATACTGTAAAGTAACAAATAGTCAAATAACACACAACAATAAAATACAGATATGCACGTATTTCTGTAAATAATTTCCTAACATTTTGAATAATATCTTGGTGTCAACAGAACACTTCAGTGGCTGAATCAGTGGCATAGCTCTGATACCACCTTCTGTCGCAACCCCCGTCCCCTAATAACCCCGGAACGGGCGGCGGCGGCCAGTTTCGGTGGTATCGTTGTTTTATCATTTTGGCAGCGGAAATTACATCAGGACCGTAGTTAGGAAATATTTTATCAGAGTAAAATACCACGCTTTTATAATATTAAACACATAGGGAATTACCAAGTTTCAAGTACACACATTTTCATAGGGATAAAGCCTATATTATTTTAATAAAAACATCTCTTTATTTAGGTAACTTTTATTGCCACTTTTCCAAGCCTTCAGTGCTGTCCAGCTGGCTTCTATTTGGCTTTCATATTTTGTTACCTGAAACGTGTTTAAAAACATTTTGTCAGTGGGAAATACTGGTGAGTGAATCCCAGTTTAATCAAAACAGGTTTTATCAGTCTACAGCATTGAGGGCGGTCGCGCAATTACATTTGTTTCCATCTACTTTAGTTACCACCCACGGTACTGTCAACCTGACTTGTGGCCATGTTACTACTCACAATGTAGTAACAAATTTTGTATACAAAACCCCAACATACCGACGATAATTGTAGAATACAAATACTCAATCACTGTTTCATATAATGTAAAACATTTGAGGTTTTGTAAAAACAGTTTGCAAAAAGGAGGATTACTCACATTGCTGTCTTAGGGTTTTCCTTAAGGATTTCCTGGTGATTATCTATTAATTACACAAATGCACACGCGTTAGTATAATAACCCAATATTTACATTAGTAATACCCTCCCGGAGACGGTATTCCAACGACTACGTCGGGCAGAACCACGACAGCCGTTACGGAACCCTGGATCAATCGGGCAGCGTATCTAATACGTAACCGGGGGTTATGATACTTACAACGAGGCAGAACTTTGTTATTTAGGGGGTATAATGCCCTAGTATAGCTTATACTATATAGAAATTCGAGAGAGAAAGTATGTGTGAGCGATTGGAATGAACTGCCGATGCTCTCAATTTATAGGGCTGATTATGGTCTTCGTCGCGCCCCGCGTAAGAGAAAGAGGGGGTCTTCGCTCCCCGGGAGGCCAGCTAGGGTAGGCCCTAGCTGTGCTGATTCGGCCACTAGGCTTGACACGAGGCTGCCACGTGGAGGCCTGGGGGCTCGCCCTGACCATGAGCTGTCGCGGCCCGCGTAAATCACCATCAACTCGTTCGCGGCCCGCGAGCGAGGACTGGATCTTGTTTTATTTTTTATTTTTAATTATATATGGTATTTAGGGTCCGGTTTTCTCATACGGGGTGCATTTTAAGACATATAGGGACATTTTAAATATATTAGGGTGTCGAAAATTATTTTAGAGGGTTGTTATAGTTCGCGTAGTTACGTTTCGCCGCCGCGACTCATGAGTGTCTGCGGTTTGTAACAGAAGACTCGCTTTAAAAGACTGTTATGCTTTGATGTAGCTTTTGAAGGATCAGGAGTCAGGGTTGCTGATGTGCAGTCGTTCATCATACTTATCCTTTTCCCTATGGAGAAGCTGTTTGCGTTCCCTCTGTGGTTGTGAACCGGACACGAGGGATTTGAAGCTTGAAGAAGCTTTAAGGGAATGCGGTTTGTCTATTCCTGAGAAGCGGTTTTCGCAGTCCGAAGAACAACGCTGGTTCTGAGTATCTGACACAGCTGTGCGGGCTCGTGTGTGTCATCTCTGAATATTCCACGTGTGCTCGTGGATATATGAGGATATTGGTTATTCCCCTTTACATAGTGTGTATGTCACACCCCCAAAATACCACATGCGGAAACACCGCGGGACGTGTGACGTACCAGGATCCAGCCACTAATCACATTGAACTATAACAAGATAATAAATAAAAGTTTCCATTTATTTCACGAAGTAAATCCAAATGACAACTTAAAACAAATACGTTCAGCGGAAGCATAATTCAACTGTTTCAAAACAAGTGTACGAAACCAAAGAACATGTATCCAAGAGACTCGACCCATGACCACTCCAGCACTCCCAGATAGCAAGTTCCACATTCATGAATCTAACGTCCTGCAAGCATGCAGACAAGTGTGTCAGACGACGCTGGTGAGTTCAAAGTTTATTAACACGTTTAGTTACCAGATATGAGTTTAAAACATTGCAGAGATTTGATGTTGTTAATAACTCAATTACCGCAGATGGCTCCAGATTTTTGCCCTTCCCCAATGCTCTATCAAACATTGGTCAAGTGGTTAAGGTAATTAGTTCACGCCTGTCCTCCCCGGTACGGTGTGAGGGTGCCAAACCTAATAGCGCTATCAACTAATAACCCCGTTGCCTCCCCGGCAACCAATTCGGTATATGATGGGACTTAATGATATATATGAGTGTATTAACCAACATCCCGAGTTTAACATTCCAGTCAAACCCATTTACCCGACATTCCTCCCCGGAACGTTTACTAGGTGTCCCTCCCCGGGACGCATGCTTGGAAAAAGAGCAGTGAACTCACCTTAGATTTGCACGGTATATAAAGTTACCCTTTCCTGTTAGTCAACCAAACCCTATCGTGGTTACCAATAATATCAGTTTCATAATCAACCAGGTCACGTACTTCACACAGATTGCATACAGCACAAAGTTCATTGTATATCATGTAACAAACACAACTGTCAAATATCATAAACAACATAACTCGTTCAATGTTCAAACCATTGCCTACACGGCGAAGTTTCACATGACGAAGGTTCAACCTTCATCGAAGTTAAGTATGGCGAAGAATCCTCTGGCGAAGATTCATTCTTCGTCAGAGTGAAGGCGACGAACCCTCGTGACTATTCATCGAGCGGGCCAGCCGGCGAAGAATCATACTTCGTCACTTGGGTTTTCAGTGGGAAGTTTCCTCGCTGCACTTCAACCGTTTCATCATAAGTTTTATCGGTGATTCCCATTAATCAAGTTAATAACAGTTAACAAGTTTTGGCATGATCATCGGATCAAACCATATGTCAAGCGTTACTTTCATATGCTCACAAACAACTGTTCATCACTGTTTTCCCATTCTGTGCATGAACTACCAGACATCTATCAATCCTTATTTACCCATTCAATCCAGATTCAAGTATCCCATCCCGAAATAATCCTAGAAAGCATTCCTAAATATGATATTTGTTACCAAGTTCAATACTCGATTTGTTCCATCAGTAGGTTAATAGAATTACCTAACAACAACCCTAAATTATACGATTATCACTCATACGCTACATACGCATACAAAATCCACACTTAAACAATCAATCAAGAGATAACACAAGTACGAATCTACTAACCGAGAGAGGATGAAGTCGCGCATTAGAATGGTATCGGATACGTGCTTAGGGAGATTTAACCCAGAAGACGATGCCTCAAAGGAGCTTGCTGCCGTCGTTGGTTAGAGAAGGTCTAGGGTTTGCACTATGGTCAAATATGTGATACAATAGAACCCTTACGTAATATATATTCGAGTAAGTGAACTAGGCCTGGGCCGGCGAAGACTCCTCATCGGCGAAGTCCTGTTCGACACAATCTTCGTCCAAAATGGATTGTGGCGAAGGTTCAATCTTCGTCCAAAATGGATTGTGGCGAAGGTTGATGGATTTCCATTACACATTAAAATTAAACAATACACTTTTAACAACCAATTACCAGGATGCTTAAAATCACTAAAACAACAACACATGACACCATATAAATAAGTTGTAAAAAAACAGGATTGTGAAACATGTGATGCATAGAGGAAAGACCTTGAAATCTCGGGTTGTCACATCATCCCCAACTTGAAAGAAATTTTGCCCCAAAATTTGATAAGCAATCCAAAGCAGCACGGTGTTAGATTAGGATGACTGTGGATTTTCCATGGGTGCCACATCATCCCCAACTTGAAAGGTAATTTCGTCCCGAAATTCACCAGTTGTGTCAGGATTAGATTGGTCAGTTGGGAAGAGATGAGGATACTTGAGCTTCATCTGGTCCTCACGTTCCCACATGAACTCCGGTCCACGTCTTGAGTTCCAGCGAACTCTCATGATCGGAATTCGACTATGCTTACGGACCTTGACTTCCCGATCCATGATTTCAATAGGTTCTTCGACAAACTGCAATTTGTCGCCAATTTTCAGCTCTTGGAATGGTACCACAAGTGTTTCATCGGACAAACACTTCTTCAATTGCGAAACATGGAAGACATCTTGGACGTTACCCAACTCAGCAGGTAACTCGAGCTTGTAGGCCACTTTACCGATCCGTTCCAGAATTTTGAAAGACCCTACATAACATGGATTAAGCTTGCCACGTTTCCCAAACTGCACCACACCCTTCCAGGGTGAGACTTTCAACATAACACGATCGCCTACAGCGAATTCCAAGGGTTTCCTACGCTTGTCAGCGTAGCTTTTCTAACGGTCGCGCGCTGGCGCCATACGATTCCTGATCTGAACAATCTTCTCTTAAGTTTCAAGTACGAGTTTTGGACCTGTGATCTGGCTGTCACCCACCTCGGCCCAACAGAGAGGAGAACGGCATTTCCGTCCGTACAATGCTTCGAACGTAGCTGCCTGGATACTGGTATGGTAGCTATTCTTATAAGAAAACACTATCAAAGGCAAGTGTTTCTCCCAACCCTTGCCGAAATCAATCACGCATGCTCGCAGCATGTCTTCAAGTGTCTGGATGGTTCGTTCACTTTGACCATCCGTCTGTGGGTGATAAGCAGTACTCGTGTCGAGACGTGAGCCGAACGATTTGTGCATCGACTGCCACAAATCTGAAATGAAACGCGGGTCACGATCCCAGATAATAGAAGTTGGCACCCCGTGCCTAGAAACCACTTCTTTAAGATAAACGGCAGCAAGTTGTGAGAACTTATCCGTTTCCTTGATTGCTAGAAAGTGTGCTGACTTTGTGAGACGATCAACGATCACCCAGATGGTATCGTTTCCATTTTGAGTTCTTGGCAACCAAGTGACGAAATCCATAGCTATTTGCTCCCATTTCCACATGGGTATCTCTGGTTGCTGGAGCAAGCCAGACGGTTTCTGGTATTCCAATTTAACTTTAGCACAAGTCAGACATTTACTCACATACGTCGCGATGTGAGCTTTCATCTTTGGCCACCAATACAAGACTTTGAGACGTGTGCACTTCATCCATCACAAGCTCTCTAAGATTTCCCAACAAAGGGATCCATATTCGTTCCATGAAATAGAGAATACCATCAGGTCTCTCTACAAGTCGTTTCTCCATGCCCCGCAAGTACTCTGCTTTAAGGTTTTCTTCTTTCAGTGCTTCAGTTTGAGCAGAGCGGATCTAGTTAGGGAGGTTAGAATGGATGGTAAGCTGCAAGGCGTGGACACGTTTGGGTTTCATTTCCTTCCGACTAAGGGCATCAACTACAACGTTAGATTTTCCGGTGAGAGAAAGTGAAAATCCTTCATCTTCTCCGATCAACTATTTGATTTTCCGGTGAGGTTTCTGAGTTTCTGAACTCACTGACATTTCTTTCTTCTTTAATGGTTGAACCATCGAACCCACATTCTACTTCAGGTGAAAACCCTGAACCTTCGTCACCGGTGGCGGCGGAGGAGGAAGTTGAAGGTAATGTTCCTGGAGAGAACTTGTTGGTTCTTAGATGGACGAGGGCTTCATTTGATGTGCTGATGAGGGATATTCAGATGCCTCCAGAGTATGGGGCTATCTATCCACAAGAGGGTGACACCGCCGGTGATGCTCCGGCGGGGCATGTCACCATGTTTGCTGATTTTTTCAGAGTCTGTAATCTCCGGTTGCCTTTGACGGTGTTTGTGGCTGAAATTTTGGAGTGGTATAAACTCCACATTTCTCAACTGAGTCCCTTTGGGATGATTCGGGTTCGAAACTTTGAGTACACGTTTCGTGCTCTTGGTATAGAACCCACCGTCGGAGATTTCCGGCGGTTTTATCAGATGACTGTGTCGATGGGCTTCTTCTCTTTCCGTCAACGGGACGGTAGCCCTAAGTTGATGGTTCCTCCAAAGGGCTTAACAAAGTGGAAGACAAAGTTCTTCTACACTAAAGCTGTTGTTATCACTGCAAGGTTGCAGTTTAGGAATGTAACGGACACGATCATATAAGAGAATATCAGTCTCCCCAGGGCGGATAAGGTGGACTGGTTCCCGACCTTGTGGATTATTGGGTGGTTTAAGCTGGATAATTCGCAGTTGTGGGTGCTGCGATGATGTTAGGCAGGATGAGCAGGAACGCACGGCCTGTGGTTCGGGAGAAAAGTAGTGGTAAGTATCTTTTTTCCTGTGCGGTTTCTTGCTTCCTTGTCTTTGTTACTGAGTTTTTTCAAATGTCTTGTCAGAGGATGCTCCACTTTGGAGAATGTTTCACCCAGACTTCAAGGGCAAGGTTGCGGTGGTTGCGTGTGAAGATGGTGAGGAAAGGTTCAATCTCACCATTCGTGATAATTTTCGGGTGCCTAATCTGGCCGCACTGAAGGCGGAGTTGCCGCAAGGCAAAGGTAAACTGTTTATTTCCTTTACTGTTCTTGAAACAACTTATTCCTGGTGATTGGTTGTTGGTGAATGAAACGCATATGATCTTGGGGCTTTAGGGGACCCTAATGCATCAGGCGTTCCTAAACAGCACATGGAGAAACATGGTGATAAGCGGTTATGCAAACCGAAGAAACCGCATGAGCTGGTTGTTGTTCCTCCTTTGGTGTCGGAGGTGGCAGGTATCTCTCGTATTCGTTTACGCAAATACAATGATTACGTGGTAGTGTCTGACACCCTTGAGGGTTTGGGTGTTCCAGGTGGTGGTGCGGCTGCGGGTGGATCATCTGCGGGTTCTAAGCCCACTGATGATAAGAAAAGGAAGGGAGATGCCTCCACTGCCGGTGGCAGAAAGGTCCGAAGTTGAGAAGAACTCGGACAGCTGCTATCCCGCAGCCAAAGCCTGCGGTTACAACTGGTAAGTTGTTTAATATGTTTATACAAGTGTTGCTATCCCAGGTGTAATTTGATGTATGTTCTGTTTTTTTGTAGAACCGCGTGAGGAAAATGTTTCCTTGTTTGCCACCCCTCCTTCTTCTCCAAAAGTGGCGGGTGCGGAAACCCAGAAGGAGGATAGAAGAAGTCCTTCGATTGAAGTGGTTACTCCACCTTCTGTTCATGCAGATGACACCGCAAAGAAGCCCGCGGCTCAAACTATTGATGATACGTTGGATTCGTCCAACAATTTAATTGATCCGCATGATGTTGAAGGTCGGGGGTGAGAAACCGAAGTCCCCTGTCGCTGAGAAGGCGAAATCCCCCGTTGCTAAGAAGCCATTCGGTTCAACTGTTGCAGGCACGGGGGTTGAAGATCAACCGTCCATTCAGCCTGGCGAGACTGAATTGGAGTTTTACTACCGCTCCTATGAGGTAGATCGGGGTTTGGATTATCATCGCCCTCCCTGGACTGTTATGCAGGGGGTGATATTTCCAATAATCCATCAGCTTGCAGGGAGATATTGGGGGGTTTGGGTACCCCTTATGAGACTCTTCGGGCCCGTGGTTTGCCTTGTGGGAATAGGATAAACCAGCTTTCTTCCATACTTATTGGAAGTTCTATAATTGCGAATGCAATTATGGAAGATTATGAAGGCATGGGTAGCAAGGAAGAGGAAACCGCTCGGCTGCGGGCTGAAGCTGAGGCACTAGTGAAAGCTGCTCGTGAAGGTGCGGAGCGGCTAAAAAAAGATAAAGCTTCTTTTGAAAAGTTGAAACAGACTGAGGCTTGGGCTGCAACCGCCGGCCTTAAACAGGTTCTACTCTTGCAAAATTGCTTTCTGATGAGCGCAAGGGTTGGAGGGAAGCTTGTGCTCGAGAGAATGAAAAAATTTTATGTGTTCGTCAGGAGTTGACTAATCTCAAGGCGGCGAATGCTGCTTTGATGTAGGAGAAAACCACGGCTGAGGCGGTGGCCAAAGAAGCGGAGGCGCGTGCTTCCAAGGTGCTTGAAGAGGCGGATGCTGACCACAATAAGTTGAATAAAGATGTGGAGGACCTCAAGGTATAAACTGTTATTATACTTGATGTCATACCCCGATATTTCCACGTATTACCGATGGGCCCGGTGGGGGAGTATCGTGACGTAATTGATATCATTATAGTCAAACAACACAATATATAAATGCACAGCGGAAGCAAAAGATAGATTCATTTCAACCGAATAAAAAGAAACATTGTTCAACAGACTGAAATGCATCCAAGCTTGCGAGACTCTTATTGATGCTAAGGAGAAAGCCAGCCTATTTCGAGTAGTACCTGCACTTAATCTTTTTGGGAAAATACATCAGTTTACACTGGTAAATACAATCAACTGACTCATTTGAAAAGGTTTAGAAAATTGATTTAAATGCACGAGGTGCAAACATTTTATAACTTGGGATAATTATTTGAATATAATACTTGTAAAAGAATTACATGTTCCTTATGCGTTCAGTGGCCTGGTTCGTGCTGGGTTAAAGATCAACAGACACACCACATTATTTATTTAGGTACTGACGGGTGTACGCCTACACCCCGTGCTTAGGTCGTGGCCATTTCGTAAAATGATGCCAAGGATATCCGGGACATGGTCATTAACCCCCCAAAGGCTTTAAGCAAACAAAACAATTTAAACGGGTCATTTCAATAAATTAACCATCATACGATTAAAGATTCAATGCCCGACCAAGCGGTATTTTATATACCGTACCCCAAGCCCGTATAGGGAAAATAAGTTAAAAGTATTTACCTGAGCAAAGTATAATCACAACAGCAAGTGCAAATAGCTTTTATCGGGTCTCCTATTCTGGAACGAAGGTTTATAATAACCTATTATAATCCTAACGGGTCTTTAATTAAGCCTAAACTTAGATCGGTTAGTTTTAAAGGAATATACGGTTCGAACGCATGATTATGCGAAGACCGGAATAGAATGTGATTTAGACCCGACAAGTTTGAAGACTTGTATAATATGGGTAAACTATACACATTCTAGATTTTGAGATAAAAATGATAAGGTTCGACCCGTTTCAGCTAATTTATGCAAACTAGTTACATAAACCGAACCGAACGCGAATAACGCATAACGGGTAACCGAAAGAGTCACGAACAGGTTTCCTAAGTTAATATGATTTAAATATGTTGTGATATCAGTAGGATACCTTCCATTATGCCCAAAACGAGTTTAATCTCAATTTAAGCCCCGTAGGGGTATTTTGGTCATTTAAAAGATTATAAAAGAGATTAATTATAATTCTGAGATTCGGTTCTGAGATAATCAGTAAAACAACTTAATTTAATAGGTTATATCAGTTGGTAATAAGTCTTATGTGACAAAATGGTTTTAAACCCATACTATGCGTTTTAAACGATTAAAAAGCCGTTTTAAACGATTTTCGGGTTTAACAGGAAATCTGAGTTTTCTGATCAGGTTATAAAGTTCAAAATACTTCATTTATCATATAAAATCAGTGGCCAAAGATTTAGTATCAATTGGCTATGTAAAACTCATTTTACAAGCAAAAGGGTATAATTGGTAATAACCGAATCAAGGCAATAACCTTAGGTTATGATCAGTTTAAAAATAATTAAAAATCTTCAAAAATCCCAAAATATTATATTGCATCAGTGGGTAAAAGTTTTGGTGTCAAAAATTGGGTTTAGATGGGCTTTACGCTAATTATGTCGTTTAATTAATAAAAAGCTTTCTAATTACGCTATTGAGCATAACTCCTAATCTAGACCTCCAACTGATGTGAAATTTTAGGGACATGTTTATAAATCAATGACAAAGATTATTGTCTTCTCACATTTCCAAAATTCTCGTTTTAAGGTCAAATGGGCATTATGGTCAACATTAAGCGATTAACGGAAACGTGTAAATGAATCGGACAATCAACGAACCAATCACAGAGGGTTATACTATCATGTAACCCGGTCCTAATAAAGCTCTAAGGCATTTCTAATTCATGCTAATAAGGGTCAGAACTGAAGTCAAAACAAAAGTCAAAGTTTTGCGACTTTTGGTTCCGAACCAAGCCTAAACAGAAAATTATCGGATCAAACAAGCTTAGACCAGTTCTTATACTAATTACCAAGTTATATGAGTGATAAAATAGGTTACACGTCTTCTACATTGTTAATTATGCGTTAAATCAAAAATTAAGATTATGTTGACTTTTTATAACCAACTTTGACCCGACAAATGATCTAGTTAGAGCGGGAATCAGAGGGTGCCCTTTTAAGGGTTTAATGCCCACATAATTACCAACTTATAACTACCTTTACTTTGACTAATCGCTGGACCATTAGATATTAATCGTTAAGTCAAACCTTAATTACGACGGTTTGACTTTTAAGCTATAAACTAAGTAAACACGATTAGGGAAGGTTAAGGAAGCTTACCAAAGTCCTAATTTCGACCAGGGATGATTTGGGTCTGCTCTTGAACTCCAGAAGTCTTCAAAAGTTGAGTTGAGAATGAATGATCAAAGTGGTAATAATGTGGAGCTTTATATAGTGGGTTTAATCCCACTAGATCATGCCAAGGAAGGCTATAAGTGATCATGGATCATTCACAAATGTCCCTATACTCTAAAAACAAGTTTAGGCAGCACATGGAATTGAAAACTTGCTATTTGAGTCGGTTGAGCGGGCTGGACAGGAACCTGTCAAGTTTCTGCATCTGGGAGTCGCTTACGGACCGTAAGGGTCCTAGCATACGGTCCGTAAGGACCAGGCCAGCATGACAGAACTTTCAAAAGTTGACAGTTTTGCCCCTGAACTTCCAAACTTGATTTTTAACATGGTTTCTTGCACTTCTAACCCCCAAACTTGACTTTTAAGGACCCCAATTCATAAACCAACTTTGTTAAGTCCCCGGTTATTCATACGATCACCGAAAAGTCTTAAATTTCAACGTTGACGATTTTAACCCCTCGTATACGAATTTTATCATAACTTTCTCATACGATAACGAAACTTGGTGAAATTTTTATCATACATTCTAGTGAGCATAATTAATCGTTACAAAGCTTCGGGTTTGCTAAAAGGTCACTCAGAGGTATAACTTAAACATGTTGACACATTTAACCCCTGTAGTTTGTAATCTCTCACTTTCTTTCACAATTAGCTTCGTATGATCCATGATTCATTCGTTTAAGGGTATAAACATCATGTAGGGTTATTGTAAAGTGTATTTATCCATTGTTGACATTTTTAACCCTTATATTCACATACTTTTCTTGTTTGTCAACTTTAGTCCCTCTAGAGTATTCTTTCACACGTTCAAAGCTTATGACACGTGTTAATACATTATTGGACATGAAATTACGAGGTGTTACACTTGAGTTCTTTGTTTCATAAATGTAATTGACTGTCTTCCTATACTTGTGTCTGCTTTGTTGTTGATAGGTATAAGTGCAGAACCGGGTGACCATCCTTGAAGAGGTCACTGCCCGCGCGAGTGAAGCTGAAGCGCGGGCGAGGGAAGCTACGGAGGCTAGAGATAGTTTGACTACCTCTCTGAATCAACTTAAGGCAGATCGTGATTGGATGCGTGATCACGGTATCGGGCATGTAAGTACCCAGTGTTTTTCTCATCCTTAGGTTTGCTTTTGTTAACCTTGTCACTTGTATTCTTGCAGATTGTTGGAACCGTTCTTGACGCGCCTGAAAACGTAACTGCTGTTAATGAGCTTAAGGAGCGTGCACGGGAGGCTGGGTTTAAGGCTGGTTACAACGAATGCCTCAGCCATGTGAACCCCTTTTATAAGAGCAAGTTTACTAATGAAAGATCTGGGTTCCATGGCATGGATACTGAAGCCCGGTATGTCGCAGCTGTTGATGCATGCAACAAATTGTCTATTTTCGCCATTGAGGATATTGAAAATGCTTGGAGGCGGAAGATTACGTGGACCGTTTGTGGTTGTTGTATGAACGACCTGAGGAGGAAGCCGCTGGTGGTGTAAAGGAGGATGCGGGCACCCGTGGTACCAAAGAAGATTAAGTTGGCCTGCGTGCCGTTTTTGCCTTCCTTTTTGATGTAAATGGTTGAAAAAAACTCATGTATTATTCTTCGGCACCGCATAGGTGTAGAAGTCTGTTGGATATATAATCCATTCTTTTGCTCAATGTATACAAGTGTTTTTATTTCTTGCTTTTGAACATGTGTGAGTTAATGTTTCATAAGGCCAATGTTTAAGGCCTTTGTAAAGAACATTAACTCTGAATTTTCCATTTGCATGTCTAGGTGATATGCAAGTACGCGTGGCTCAAAGTGTGAAAGTAAAGAACGTTTACTTTGTCTTTGTGAGCTTGGGCGAAATAGTATTTATTTAAGGTCGATGTTTCAGGCGCATGTGAAAAATACTAAGTCATCCTTTGCCATTTGCATGTCTAGGTGATATGCTAGTATATGAATGACTCTGTTGGCTGTAGAGTGCGTTTGAGTATACTTTACACCTTTGTCGTGTAAGTAGTAGTCAATTCCTGTTTTTATCCCGTTAGGGTTTAGGAATTGTGTAGGTTTTGTAAAAAAAACCGTATGTGCATATCCTGCCGGATAAACATTGGTGTTTTACCTTTGTTGGCCTATTACAATATTTGTGTATGGTCACCACTTTGTGTGGGTATCGCGAATGAAGATTTTGCCAATCTGTTTTTACAGATACCGTAAAGTGAAACACGCATTTGTAATAGAAAAGATAAACAATATTGCATTGAATTGTTCATTTATTTATTCACAAATGGCATGCGGGCCAGTAGGTTACATAGAAAATTTAAACGTAGCTTACATGTAACAGCGTCGAAGTTGCTGTGCATTCCATGTTCTTGCGATAGGCTCTCCTTCTAACGTTTGTATGCACCTTTGCCCAAGACCTCTTGGATGAGGTAGGGTCCTTCCCATTTGGGGGCAAGTTTCCCTGGGCGTTCTGCGTTAGAGGCCTCATTCTCGCGAAGGACATAGTCTCCCGGGTTGAAGGTACAAATGCGAACGCGTGCGTTGTAGTATTTTTCAAGTTTGGTTTTGTACTTGGCCTCATTGATTGCTGCGTTTTCACGCCTTTCTTCTAAGAGGTCCAAGTCAAGCCTGTGTTCGTCGCTGTTGTCAATCTTGTTGATAGACAACATTCGAGGTGAAGGGAGACCTACTTCAGCGGGGATCACCGCCTCAGAGCCATAGACGAGGCTAAAGGGTGTCTCACCATGACTTGTCTTTGGGTTAGTCCTATGAGCCCATAGGATACTGGGGAGTTCATCGACCCAACCACGTCTGGCTGTTCCCAACCACGCCTTTATTCCTTCGACTAAATTCTTATTAATGCTCTCCACTTGGCCATTCCCTTGCGGATGTGCCACTGAAGAGAAGACGTGTACAATGTTCAGTTCTTTTAGCCAGTTTTGGAAATCCTCGGCAGCGAAGTTGGTGCGGTTGTCGGTTACGATGCACATTGGTAGACCGAAACGACAGATGATATGTTCCCAGACGAACTTTCTTGTTATCATAGCGGTGGTAGAGGCTAGCGGTTTCGCTTCTACCCATTTGGTGAAGTAGTCGACAGCCACTATGATAAACTTCACCGCACCCGGTGCGTCTGGAAAAGGTCCCACCACATCAATTGCCCATTTTTGGAAAGGCCATGCGGTGGTGACAGGGATCAGATTGTTCTTGGGGTGCAAGGTTTTGGGTGCGTGTCGCTGACAATTGAAACACTTGCGCAAGACTTTGACTGCATCCAGGTGCATGTCAGGCCAGTAATACCCAGCGTTCATGATTTTGGCCACTACCAGGCGTGGGCCTGTGTGTATGCCACATATTCCTTCGTGTATCTCTCTGATCAGATATGTGGCATCTTGAGGGTTAACGCATCGTAGGAGTGGCCCCAGGTATGATTTGCGGTATAAAATACCGTCTCCCATCTGATAGTGGCACGCTTTGTATTGTAGCTTGCGTGCCTCTACTTTACTTTCGGGAGTAACACCTGATTGGAAGTATGCAATAATTGGTGTCATCCAAGATGTTGTACCGTATTGGATGACGTTGACTTGGCGTAGGGGTACCAAGGGGTTTTGCAAGATCTCAATACGTATCTCCTTTGCCAGATGTTGGAAGTTGGTGGATGCGAGTTTTGATAGTGCATCCGCGGGTTTGTTTTCACTCTTGTTGATATGGCGGATGTTGAAGGAAGTGAATCGTGATTTCAGTTGCATGGCTTGTTCGAGATAGAGGATCATGATATCCCCTTTTGCAGCATAGTCACCGCGCAATTGCCCTGCAACTTGTAATGAGTCGACGTGTGCTTCCAGATGTTGGACGCCGAGCTTGACTGACAAACGCAGCCCTGCTAGTAGAGCCTCGTACTCTGCCTCGTTATTTATGCTTTTGAAATCGAGGCGGATTGCATAGGTGAGTTCTTGGCCATCAGGGCTAACGAGTCGCAGACCTGCGCCTGCACCGTCCTCGTTGGACGCACCATTAGTGTACAGTGCCCAGATGTTCGATGAGGATGGTGGAGGTGTAGGGTTTTGTTCGTCTTCACATTCTTGAATGCGATTTGTCGGTACTTCCGCGACGAAGTCAGCTAAAACCTGACCTTTGATTGTTGGACGCGGTTTGTAGACCAATGTGTGTGCGCCTAGTTCAATGGCCCATTTTGCTAGTCTCCCAGAGATTTCGGGCTTGGAGAGGATTTGCCCGATCCTGTAGTTGGTTAGCACAGTGATGACGTGGTTTGAAAAATAACGGCATAGCCGTCTGCATGCGTGTACCAGTGCGAGTACTAACTTTTCCATGATGGAGTATCTTGTCTCTGGATCGTTGAGCATTTTGCTGACATAATAGATCGATGTTTGAACTCCCTCTCGTTCCACTATGAGTACTGCACCCACCGCGTTGTCTGCGACAGACAGGTACAGGATGAGTGGTTCTTTCTTGCGTGGTGCGGTGAGAGTTGGGAGTTGGATCAAACACTCTTTCATCTCCCGGAAAGCGTTTTCTGCCTCTGCAGTCCACTGGAACTGTTCCTTTTTTAAGCAATTCCGCAGAGTACTGATGAAGGGGTAAGATTTAGCCGCGTGGTTGGCTAAGAATCTGTTTAACGTGGCTAGCCGGACGGCTAGTCGTTGCATTTCCTACATCGTAGAAGGCGATGGCATGCGCTCGATCGCCTGAACTTTTTTCGGGTTGACCTTAAATCCATCCTTTGTGACGATGAATCCAAGGAACTTGCCTTCTTCCATTCCAAACGAGCATTTCCCGGGATTGAGCTTCATGTTGACGCTTTGTAGAGTTTGGAATGTTCTTTCGATATCTATGAGCATGGTATCCTCCTCCATGCTCATGACGACTAAGTCGTCCATGTAGATTTCGACACTTTTGCTGATTTGATTGCCAAAAGTGTCGTTCATCAGTTTTTGATAGGTTGCGCCTGCGTTGTACAACCCGAACGGCATTTTTGTATAACAGTAATTCCCGATAGGGGTGCGGAATGCCGTTTTATCTTCGTCCTCAACTGCCATCTGCACTTGGTGGTAGCCTTTATAACAATCGAGGAAACACTTCCATCGAAATGGGGCGAGGTTATCGACTTTCTCGTCGATCTCCGGAAGTGCGTAACAATCTTTGGGGCAGGCTTTGTTGAGATCTTTGTAGTCCACGCACATGCGCCAGCCCCCGGTCGCTTTTTCTACCATGACTGGGTTGGACAGCCAAGTCTGGTATTTGACCTCCCGCAGGATACCTGCGGAGAGCAGTTCTTTGACCTGCTCGTTCATAGCCTCGTTCTTTGCGGATCTAAGGTGGCGTTGGCCTTGGATCACCTGCTTGATACCTGGTAAGGTATTCAAGAAATGTTGCACGACCTCGCGTGGCACACCTGTCATGTCCGCGGGTGTCCATGCGAAGATGTCTTGATTCCTGAAGAGGAGTTGCTTCAGGCACGCTCTTGTGGTGTTAGACAAGGCATGACCCAATGTCACCATCTGTTTGGGGTACGTCGCGTTAGGTACCCATTTTTCTGGTTCGGTGTTAGGGGTAAGCCGTGCTGTTTTGGTTGGACGCAGTTCGTCCGTAGACATAACCTCTCTGTGGGCATAAATGATCGCGACCCCCATTTCGGTTGGTAAACCGATGGCAGAGTGGGGGACGGACGTAATCATGTTAAAATCTCCCTGGGATTCTCTCCCGAGAAGTACGTCGTATCTGGAGGTGTGGGGTAAAACCATGAAGTTTACCTCCTCAGTCCGTGTGTGCTTACCGTTGGTAAGGCGCACGGGGAATGTGATTTGGCCTAGGGGGAAAACTGTTTCCCCAACAAATCCGGCCAAAGGGTAGTCTAGCGGCTGCAATCGATCTTTATCTTCCTGATCGAATTGGTTGATGCACTACTCATAGATAATGTCAGAAGTACTGCCCGGGTCGATGAACAACCGCTCCGTGCAGTAATGAGCTAGGTAGCCGGTGATAACGACGGCGCGCCTTTCACGCGGTCCGCCTCGGACTTTGGGGAAAATGACATGTTCGTCTTTCCAGTCATTATCCCCCCTTCTTGCCGCCTTGTGCGGCCTTCCACGGCCCCCATGGATCATGTGGGTTGAGGCCACATGCATGGTCTTTTTGCCTGTGGAGGTGCCCTCGTCGTGTGGGGTGATGCGCTTGGTTTGCTTCTTCGCGGCTGTCAACAGATGTTGCAGCTTCCCTCTTTTAGGGCTCGTTCAATCTCCAACCGGAGACTGATGCAGTTGTTGGTTGAGTGGCCCGAGTCCTTATGATACTCACAGTAAAGAGTGAGGTCTTGGTTCTTTTTGGACTTCATTGGCTGGGCCGGTCGCAAGAATTGTGCGTCCGTAAGGAGGACGTCTCTTGGCGACTTGTTGATCTCGGTCCAATTGCGGTCCCGAGATTCCTTCTTGGATGCCCGCTGGTCACGTTGGGCATTGATCGTTGCCTTTGCGTCGGGCTGGTAACTTCGTGGGACGTATGGTTTGGAATCGTTGCCGCGATTCCATGTGTCCCGGTTGCGCTTGTTGTTGCGCTTTGTGTCTTGGCGGGAGGATTGACCTTCCGCCTGGGGTTACGTCTTGTCAGTGTGCGGTTTGAGAGACCGCTGGGTTTGGGCGTACGTCTTGACCGTGGCCATGACGTCGTCCCACTTTTCTGGCAAGCCTTCCTTGCCTGAGATAGTCATGACCATTTCATCGTCCTTGACGGCTCGGATGAAATGGTTGCGGGCCATTTGATCTACTATCTCGCCGATCTCGAAGCATTCTTTATTGTAGCGGATGACGAAAGACTCCAGGCTTTCGTTGTCTCCGCGCAAGATGTTCATTACGTCCATTGAATCGCGTTTGTGACGTCACTGGTGGCTGAAATGCGCAAGAAATTTTGCTTGCAGTTGTTCAAATGAAGCCAGCGATCCAACTGGAAAAGAATCGAACCAGGCCCTCGCTAATCCAGTGAGGGTCTGGGGGAAAAAATGGCACCATGTGGCCTCGTCCCACTTGCCCATGCACCCGACGCCGGTAAAAACATTCATGTGGTCGTTCGGATCGGACGAACCACTGTATTTCCCAATCGTAATTGTGAGTTTGGTTGTAGTCACTTCGGCGTGGGCGATCTCCGGTATAAATTTGGAGTTTTCGGCCGCGGACTTTGGCCTGTATGGTTGAGCTTGGTTGCGCTTTGCAGCGCGGACGTATGTGGTGCGGGGTTCAGTGGGGGGAATATAATTGTACCCTCCTGGTCGGCTATTAGCCGAATGGGATTCCCCACAATATGTACGGTCGTCCAGGTCGGTGCGATCATACCCCTCGTTGTGGGGTTGTGGTCCCAGACGGCTATGGATGCCGGAGCCGCGGTGGGCTGTTGATTGTCGCCTATTTTCGCCATGCGGGCCTAGGCGGCTTTGTATTAGGCCCCTACGGCGGGACCCATATGTGGAGTCGTCCTCTTCGAGCGTGCGGATGCTACAGTAGGAGGATCCGCGTTCCTCTACCCTATCCCGGGAGCCCAGGTTTGCGGGTGCCCTACCCTCGTATTGCAAGATACGAGCCGCAGGTGTGTATGGTGCGGGGGTGGGTCCTCCAGGTATTTGCGCTTCTGCGCAATCTTTGTTGTAGGCTGTCGCAAGGGCAGTCTGTTGTTGGTAGAACTAGGTATGGAGATCCATTCCTGGGGGTATCACAGAACCGTACTGTGAAAAATCTGGCATGAACACTAGGGGAGAGCCCCCCTATGCGGATGTGCCTATGTGGCTGATTGGTTGTGCTGGGGTGGTGTTCCCCGTAGGTACCAAGTTTGTGGGGTTGAAGTTTTCCCCAGTAGCATTGTTTTGACGATCAGACATGATCTTCAAGAAAGAAAAGGATGTGAAAAAAGTGCTAAGAGTAGCGGTGGGCGCCAATGATGAAACAGTGGTTAACCAAGAGAGGTTAATTCACTGGTCTCGTCAAGTAGGGTTAATCTCTTCTTTCCAAGGATCGGTGGCTGGATCGTCCGCTGGTTAGTCTCCTGCACAAGGAAAACAAACCGTGACTCGTAACAAGGAGGATGGGGTGGGGGATGTTCCTTGTTACCACTCTCCGTTGTAAGAATCAGTAATTTGCTTGTGAAGCAAAGTGTGTGATAGTAGTAGTAGTGAGAGAGTTGATAAGTGATACCTCAAACCTGGTCCGGGATGGGTATTTATAGCCGAGGAGTGAAGGAGGGTAATTGAGTGGCTAGACTGACAACGCGCAGCCCCTTTGCAGGTGTGTCAGGCATGTCGGTTATGGAGGTGATGCCACGTCCTACTGCTGATGCCACGTCTCACTGCGGTGTCAGTCTGTTGCTTACGTGTGGGCTGACAGGCAACTGTCATTGGTGCCACTTGCTCTGTGGTCAGTCCCACTTGCCTTGTGGGCAGGATGCGGTGCCGCGCCGCATCGCTGCTCGCGGTAACTGCTGTTGTTTCCGCGTCCTTGCTCTGGCCAAGACATGTGCGGGATGCGGTGCTAGGCCGCATCACCACCTGTGGTGACTGTTGCTGTTGTCCAGATCCCTTGTCGTGACGAAAATGTTCATAGGATGCGGTGCCAAGCCGCATCGCTACGTGTAACACCCATTTTCATACACAAGGTAAGTCTTCTCATCCCTTGACCGATTGGATTCAACCGTTGTGTTCGCGCGTGCCCGCACGGGCACAGATAAGTTCTTGCCGGTGGGGGTTTTCGATAAGGGTAATGGTCACTCGCGGCCATGTTGATGTGAGATCTGGGACCATAACCCTTCAGTAGTTGTTACCATATCTATTCATTATCCCCTAGAAACAAGGTTTCCAAGGTCGAGTACTCCCCGAGTAGTCGCTACAAGGTAGGTTGCCGAGGCAACTTTCTCTAACTCCGCCTAATTACTCGGAATCGATCAAACGCGGTCAAACTCGGCCAAATCGGATCTAGTAGGTCAATTCGGGCCGAGTTTGACTTAAAAAATAATAAAACATAATTTATATGACTATCATATTAAATAATGAATATGATTTTCACATATTTTGTTATAAATATTAGTAAATTTATGCTATTAGACATATATTTAATTTCCGAAAACTAATTTCTTTATACTTTAACATGTCCGAGTACTCCCCGAGTACTCTCCGCCTATGCCGAGTACTCTCAACTCCCCGGTCGACCGACTATGGAGCGCCTAGCGACTTTTGCAACTATGGTTATAATTCCCCTCATTGCAGAAATATGGTGATATTAGAACATTGTACACTGCATGTAAACACAGGGGCTTTGTGATGATATGTTACAGATTGGGAACCACATATTCGTGTGTTTCAGTTTAGAAAGATGACCGAATAGAGATCTGAATAACTGATACAACCCATTTGTAACCCAACTAAAATCTCGTACTGTGAATCTTTTCCCTCCAAAACCACCACATTGTCGCGTATGGTCTCCTTGAGTCTAGATTCCTGCTTAAATGATGTTCTGATATCGAGAATGTTCGTTTGGGGAAAATGTTTTGGAAATTTAAGGAAAAGGAAGGTTGAAACTGTACAATAATAATGGTTCATCTGCTGCTATTGATGAAATGAGATTTGTTTCAAAGAAAAAAGAAAACCGAAACCTGTTTTCCTTGATAGTTAAAAGTCTTCCATGCTTGCTTTATGTTTATCAACTGCTCGTTTGTCTGACTTTTCTTTCTATTTAATGAAATGGGATTTTTTTCAAAATAAAAAGAAAACTGAAAACCGTTTTCCTTAATAGTTAAAAGTCTTCCATGCTTGCTTTATGTTTATCAATTGGTCGTTTGTTTGACTTTTCTTTCTCTTTAATGAAATGGGATATGTTTAAAAGTAAAAAAGAAAACTGAAACTCGTTTTCCTTTATAGTTAAAAGTCTTCCATGCTTGCTTTATGTTTATCCACTGGTCGTTTGTCTGAGTTTTCTTTCTCTTTGATGAAATGAGATTTGTTTCAATGTAAAAAGGAAAACTGAAACCAGTTTTCCTTGATAGCAGAAGTCGTTCGATTTGATGGTTCTGAACACCACATACAATTATACGGCCCATATAAAACTATCGTATACGTTGTATACGACAAATGTTTGTTTTAACATGGTGTATACGAGCCGTATAACCTTATACGCCCCGTATACACTATGTTAAAATAAGATTTTATCATGTGTTATTATTAACTCCTTTTAAATTATCCCTACCTGTTTCCGGTATCAGTCAACTTGATTTATGTTTCTTTATCATTAATCCGTATTTTAAATACATATATGTCAAATAATGTTAGCATGTACTACAAGAAATTGGCTTATGATTACTTGATGGAAGAAATTAACCTAAAAACAAGTATTTTGAGCCAGGGTACTAGAAAGTCAATTCAATTTTTAACATTAGTACGCTTTATTTTAATATTTTATAAGTTGTTTTTCTTAACGAACAAAAGAATCAATCATGAGCACTCTCGGGGCACCCACTAGATCAAACGGAGTACTCCGAGAGTAACCCGAGTCCACCACCAATTCCGGGGAAAACCTGATAACCCACCCGCTCGTAGGCACGATGGTAAAATTACTAGTAAAACCCCTTTGGCTCAAGGATCGAACTCAAGTTTCCCTAGGTCTTTTATCATTGTCCACCAGTGACCCACTATGCACCAAATGAAAGGAACATGCATCTCTTAAGAGAAATACAAGTTTTTCACCATTTAATCTAAAGATCATTAGCTTTAATAAATTATAGAATATGTATCACATAAAATGGGTTTAATTTATTTCATGAAAAAAATCAAATTGAGAATAGAAGTTTTTAATCCGGACTATATTTTAACGATTTACAATTATGCGCTTAGAAGGTTATTTAGGTTATAAAATTATTAGTCAATATTTTTAAATATGTAATACAATTTTTTATAGTTTTACTAGGTTATAGTCCCGTGTATACACATGTTGAATAATAAAAATAATTTATTTGTAATAAGACAAGTAGATGTATATGATAGCCATTCTACAAGTTTGTAATCTTTTACTCATAATAATTAATACCTAACCCACTTGTAAAGTGTTTGTCACGGTCATCAATTCTTTAGGAAACTTTTTAAGCCAATGATGTAATGAAGTAATGAAATAATTTTCATTAAATACATTGGAGAATCTACAACATATTTGATTATATTTTATTATGTTTAATTGTATCTATATTTTGTTATGTTTAATCGTTATCTATATTGTTGAATATTTTTAATTGTAGTAGAATATATTTATTTGTTAATGACAACAAAATTAAACGAAAAATTGTCATGTGGTAATTCTAGTTAAACATAATAACGATTAAACAATTTAGAAGCTACTTGTCGTAAAATATATTAAATGTAGTTATCCATATTAATTATAGTTATTCATATAGTATTTTTAATTAGTTATCCGTAAATATTTTAAATATAAAAATTGAATATAAATTAATATTATATTTTGGTAACATAAGGAATTGCCATGTGACATTTATTGGAATGATTTATTAGAGTTTAGATATAACCAAGTACAAGGTATCACGGAGCTAGATGAAAAAGATTCAATCCAACAAAGCAAAGTTTTTTAAGAGGGATTATTGTGTATAAAAGTTTTACGTTTCATACATAATGCATTGAAAGGTGTTTCAGTTTACATAATTAGTAGGTATCTTAACAGCATGATAACCTTCAGACCTTAGAAAATCTTAAAAGTGGTTGGACCAAGTCTGCACCAAGAAGAGTTTGCGTATGCGTTTTTTAATAAAATGTATTTGGAAAAACAACCAGTCTGCAGATGACAATGTTTCCGCGTGGTTTGCGCGGTGCAGACAGAAGAGCCTTCGCAAATACTTTTTTTAGAAAAACAAACAGCATCATACAATCGGTTTATTAGGTTTGCTTCATGAAAATAGCAATTTAAAAGGAGAAGTTTTTAAGCCGGATTATTGGGTATAAAGTTACAATGATTCATATATCATGCACTCAAAGTTGATTTCTGTTACATTATTAGTTAGTATTTGAATTGAATATACGATAAGTTGTTTGGTTATTTTTTTTTAAATTTATATATTACATAAAAAGGGGGTAAAAGTTTACTTGATGAGTTGATGAAGAAAAAAACAATTGAAATGTATAAAGTTTTCAACCCGAATTATTGGGTATACAAATTATAATGATTTATACATCATGCACTAATACATCTTTAACATTATTAGTCAATAACTAGAATATCCTAAATGTTTGATGAATAACTTTATAAAGTTATATATCTCGTAAAATAGTTTAAGTTTACTTTATGAATTAAGTCAAATTCGAATAGAGAAGATTTTTAAATTGGATTATTGGGTATAATGTTGATTCTATGTTATGCACTAAAGTTGATTCCGGTTACCGTATTATTAGTTGATATTGATATATATGTATTAATTTGAAACATATGGATGAATAGTACTACAGTAAATTTTTTTTTTTTATCTTTGACTTTGTTTTTTTATTTTTTTGTTTACTTTTAACCTTTAACTTTCAGTATTAACTCTTACGACCCCTTAACTTTCTAAATACTTTTTAACCGAGTTTTACGTCTTTATTTTTATTTACGTGTCGATGTAAACTTAAGTAGATTTACGTTTCGACATAATTTTTTTTTGTGTTTTCTCAACTTTCAGTACTCACACTGACAACCCTTTAACTTTCTAAATACTTTTATAGTCGGTGATTTTTTTTTTCTTTTTTTTTTACTTTTAACCTTTAATTTTCAGCATTGACTCTTACAACATCTTAACTTTCTAAATACTTTTTAATCGACTTTTACGTCTTTATTTTTATTTACGTGTCGATATGAACTTAAGTTGACTTACATTTCGACATAATTTTTTTTTATATTTTCTCAACTTTTAGCATTGACACTGACAACCCTTTAACTTTCTAAGTACTTTTGTAATCGAGTTTTCCGGTCGATGTAAAACATGTGTCGACATATTTTTGTACTTACGACGACTTTATTTTGTAAGTTTTCCCTTTCGACTGCTATATCGAATCAAAAATTGGGTCGCCCCGTCGCGAAGCACGGCTGTAACCCACTAGTTTAAAATATAATAGCTTATTACTAATTTTATTGGATAAAAAGGGTTTAAGTTTACTTGGCGAAAATAAACAAATTAATAAAGTAGGTTGAAGGGGTACCTCCAGAATGGTGGTACGGGCTCATCAAGTTGAACGAGATGAGCGTTGCAAATGGCGTTGGATGGGATTTAAGATGGGAATTCTTGACGGTGAACTCGTGAGAAACACCGAAGATGATGACCGTTGGCCAACAATTTTGGAATTCTAAAGGCGAATTGGGTTCAATTTTTGGCTTCCTCTTACAATTTTGGTTCATTGGGTTTAATATAGGTAAAAACAAGAAGACACTCCTCATTGATGGGTTCATTAGGTTCGTTCTGATGTGCCCCTCACACCCTAATTTTCCGAGCTAAATTATATACAAAATTAAACGTTTCAT
Source organism: Helianthus tuberosus (assembly GCA_030545235.1). Classification (NCBI taxonomy): domain Eukaryota; kingdom Viridiplantae; phylum Streptophyta; class Magnoliopsida; order Asterales; family Asteraceae; genus Helianthus; species Helianthus tuberosus. The sequence goes on from CM060385.1 coordinate 8,339,798, forward strand.
ACATCATGCACAATGCAATTTTAACATATTTAGCCAACGTTTAATATATCTAATAAGTTGCTTAATAGTCATTTACTCCGGATTATAGAGTACAAATTTATAACGATTTATGCTCGTTATTACTTCGAATTATAGAGTATAAATTTATAGCGATTCATGCTCATGTAAATGTTTTTAAATACTTAAAAAGAAAACATATCACATGAAAAGGTTTTAAATCTATATTGTATTAATAAAAGAAACCATTTATGAGACACTTGTCATATGTATCTTTTGATTTTCTCAATCTCTTATGGATAATCATTATTTATAGATAACCCTCCTAGAAACTATTATATAGTTTAATCTCTTATGAATAATTATTATTTGGTTTAATCTATTCTAATTAATATTATTATATCGATTTTATTACATACTTTTTAAACAAATTGTATATAACTTTCAATATTACTTTATAAATAGATTAGATTTATTACGGGTTTTTTAAGTATAATTTATATTTCATCACTCAAATGGCTGCTTATTTGCTTATTGAATAACATGTTTGAGCACTGTATCTTCTTTTCAATAATAATCTCCGCAATCACCATATCTATCGCGTACCGAGTATATCCATTAGTTTTTTTTAAATATTTTTTTTTTATTATTTGGTATGTAATATCATATTTATTCAACCCGTCTAATACACGAGGGTTTTTAAAGATATAATTTTTTTATTATTTGGTAAACAATATTACATTTATTCAACCCGTGTAATACACATGGTTTTAAAGATATAACTTTTTTTTATTATTTGGTATATAAAATTACATTTATTCAACCCGTACAATGCATAGGGTTCTTATAGATAACTTTTTTATTATTTAATATATAAACTACATCTGTTTAACCCGTGAAATAAATGAGGTTTTTAAAGATATATTGTTTTATTATTTAATATATAAAATTCATTTATTCAAACTGTATAAAACACATGGTTACTGTAGGACCGGGTTTTCAACTCCGAAACGATTGCGAACCGACTCGTGTAACGTGCGGAATCCGTACACGAATGTGACCGAACACACACGATGTAATATAATCTGTGATTCTATTGATAAATCTGAAAACGTACAAGCACCTGAATCAGGACGTCACTTTCTCTCTCTAGCTCTAGATCTCCAAATGTTGCAAAAAGTCAAAAGTCCTAATCTAAAGGCACAAGGTTCCTATATATAGGCCATGGAATTAATGAGAAATCTCATTAATTACCAAAATGCCACATTGCCCTTTTCTATCTAATATAACAATATAAAGTCTAGATTTCTTCAGTTTCTGCTACGATCTGAATTGACGGAGGCGATAGACATAAATGCACTAACAGACTCCCCCTTGGATATTGCCGCAGTCAATATCGTAGCATCTTGTCTTTCTCTCTTTCTCTCTTGAGTCTTCTTGAAGCTTTATCATCTACAGCAACAAAGACTCCCTCTTACTCGAACAGAATCACTGTGGATCTTTCTTCAGCTTCAGCTCCCCCTTTCGGTAAACTCTTTTCTTCATCAGGCTCCCCCTTTCGTCAAGATTATGTGCTTTTGGGATCGACACCTGGCTTTCCGGATACAAGCTCCCCCTTGCGTTAAGCTTATCTTCAGACTCCCCCTTAGACTCGGCTGTCGGGATCTTAATCTGGTACAACATTTGCAATTTTCTCAAACATTTATAAGTGAAAACGTTTTGAATATCCAGGATTGAAACACCTGGCTCTCTCAGCATAAACTAAAATATTTCGACAGTGAAAGCTTTTTCGATTGTCCAGAAATCGTGACCTGGCTATTTAACAACTTTTAATCAAGATCCTGGCTCTAAAATATAATAATATGAATATATCCAGGAATACTTGATTCTCTCCCCTATCAACAATCTTCATAAATTTGGCAGTTTCAGCGACCAGGATTGAAAACTGGCTCTTTACAATAGATTTTAACAATTTAAGAAACCAAATCCCTCACAGTTAATCATCCAAGTCCAAATTAATGACCTTGGAGATATCACAAACTGTTTTTTATTTTTGTTTAAAAACTACAAGTTTCAAATTAATGAACTTGTTTATTTTCAGAAACACGGTCAACATACTTTAGATTTTGAAACTCAGCATTCAGACATCGGTTGTCGAAAATAAAGTATAATCAAAATCCTTTTGTATTTTTCGTGAAACATAACGCAGTAAAGAAGTATTTACAAACATATTTACAGACAATATTTTTGTTTGAGTTCGTATCAGAGGATCATATCAGTTTATGACAAATCACTAGCACCGTTGATCTATAAACACTTTAAGTTCTAAACGATTCACTTAGATTGTCAGTATACTGACCCACTTAAATTTTCACACAAAGTTCAATTGATTCGAGATACGGATTAGTGTTTTTAAGGACTTAACTTATTCGCATGCCCCACCTCAGAATATACTCCCGTATCAAAATTCCATAGATTCAGTCTTACATATGAGTATACCAATTTGATATCTGTATTCTGGGTTAGTGCGAGACCTTGAGAGCTCAGGTATGAACTTCCGTTCAGTCAAAGAGATGAAGGCTCGACTTTAGGTGTGTTCCCTTTAGGGAATCTTTTCTTCAACTGCAATTGATTCATATCTTTCAATATTTTTCAATTTTTTATGTAGAGGGTAAGCTTTTTAAAGCGCATAAAGTATTATACGAGGTCTAGGCCATTGCTTCCGCAATATCAGAAGGCCAGGTATAATACCCCAGATATCAAACAGTATAAAGACCTAGTATCTCAGAATCAGGCAATCTCTCAAACAAGATTTCGGGGGTTACCCATATATCCGAGAGATGTTCCCCACGAGATAAGTAATTATTTAATATTTAGGTTTATATCTCGAAAACAATCTACTAAGCGTGTAAAAACCTACTGACATATCATCAGTGAGACCGTTTATCACATTTGACTTTCCATTTCTTTAGCGTACTGTGATTGTCTACTGATGTATTATAATTTCCTCTTTTTACACAAAACTCATTTTTGAATTTTATCATGTTTTTGGCTTTTTCAAATTTTCTAATGTTTTTGGATTTTCTGAAATTTTCTTACTCCCCCTAAAATTCAAAACATTTAAAGAAAATTTGATAACCGATACTGATAGCTTTGTCTCGCCATTCATTTTCTGCTTCACATGCTCTGTTTTGCAGAAAATATACCATGTAACGCATAATGTACCCCCATGATTTACAACACATTGATATTTTACAGTTTGAAAACCGTTTTTCAATCTTGTGAAATTAATCATGTTTGCCGTGAGGGTTTCGACGTATTCAAGTAACATATTTTTGAATTTTCATATTTTTGACAAAATTTAAAAACAAACATATTTTTTATTTTTCAATTTTTGACAAAATGAAAACGTATTTTTGGTTTTTAAAATTTCAATTTTTTGGGTTTTTGAAATATAGTTTATTTATTTACAGAAATGAAACAAACTCCCTGTTTCTCAGACGCAGGGACCAGCAGCCTCTTCCTCTCGTGCCAGGCTGCTTTCTCCGTAACTTCGGAAAATCTTTATCAATTTTCACAAATGTATTTTCATTCCGATAATCACTCTCAGAAACCTTTTGTTTCTTTTCCACCCAACTTTGTCATTTTGAAGCACTTCTTTTGTAAAAATGAGATTCATTTTGAACATTTTGATTTTGAACAACAACTTTTGGTTTCCAAAATTGATTTGGTTTTGTCGCATCAACAGTTGTTTTCCAACTTTGTGTTGTTCTAAGTCTGGGTGTCACAGGTTTCAACATTTGTTGTGAGTCAGCCTTTGAAATTTTTGGCTTCCAAGTTTGCTTTGAATCAAACTTGGTTGACTTCTGATTCACAACATTAGACTTCTTTTTCGTCTCAACATCAACAGGTTTTAGATTTGGACACTTGCGAGCAAGATGTCATGTTTGATCACATTTGAAACATGTTCTCTTTGAAACATCTTTGAACTGTTGTTGTTGCTTTTTCTGAGCATAGAACTCTTCATTAGACTGACGCCTAAATTGGAGTTCTTTCTCTTCTTCGGAACTTGTTCCGTGAACAAAATTCATCTTTGTCTGATAATTTGGCGTGTCATTTCTTTTCCAATTCTGTTTCTTTTTATAACCCAACCCAGCCTTCATGTTTTTCTTTTTGTAACCAGGTTTGTTATAAAAAGTTTTGTGACTCTTTCCAGTAAACTTTGGAATCTCAGATTTTTCAATCTCAATCATCTTGAAAAATTTATCAATCTTTTCTGAAATTACATTCTGAATCGGGACTTCAAGATCTGAGAATAATTTGTCCGATCCAATCATGGTATACACCAGTCCTTTTGAATCATCATTCGCATTTTTCTCAGATTTTGAGTTTTTCAGATAACCTTCATGAAAACTACCTTCATTTTCATCCTGTGATTCAGATTTACCTGTTTCAACCGACTCTTCTTTCAAAACACTTTCAACGACCTTACCTACCACCTCTGAATCACTAGAATCATCAGATTTGGAATAGGTTATGTCAATGTTATCTGGCAACTGATCAACCATGTTGAAAGCTTTTTTGACCTTCTCATCATCATAAAATGCGAACTTTTCCGGAGGTGGAACTTGATGAAACTCTGAGCCAATACCTTTCTTGTTTTTCTCAGAATCATCATCTCCCGGTTTTATGTTGAAAATACGTTCAAGCACATATGATGACGCGTGATAGCTATGTAACTTGTTGTTATCTTGTTCTAAATCAGCTATTTGACGCTTTAGCTTAGCAACATCCTCAATATAAGAGTTTACAACTTGTTGCTTAATTGAATACTGTCGCTTAAGTGTATCAGTCGTTTTAGAACAATATTTCAATCTCGATTGAACAAGTTTCATTTGACTCTTCACATCTTCATATGACTGTTTTGTAATGTGGTAAACCAATTTTATTGAATCATACTCTTTCTTCATTTCTTGAAATGCATTTTCTTTTTGCAAACATTCTTCTGTCATTTTTGAAATCTTTTCTTTCAAAATTTCATTTTCTTTTTCTAAACTTTCACATTTTTGTGTTAGTTTTTCATCATTATTTTTCAAAACTTTTTCGTTTTCTAACATCTCTTTGCATTTATTTTTGAAAACTTCTTCGATTTTAGTGAATTCTAAGTCTCTTGTTCTGAGTTTTTCATCCTTTTCAGTACAAGCACTGCACATTTCCATGCATTTCTTGCACTGTTCAACAGTTTCATTTAAGATTTCAGTATCAATTTTTACCTCAGTGATTTGCACTTCGGTTTTCTCTTCTGTCTGCTTCTGACCAGCTTCATTCTTCTTCTGTTCCTCATCAACACCAGCACTATCATCCACTTCAACTGAACTTTCAATCTTCACTTCATCTTCTCTTTTCTTCTTCGGATCATCTCCATTTTGCTGTTCTTCAGTAACAACTTCTTCTTCTGATTTCTGTTCTTCTTTTTCACCTTCTTCTTTCTTGACATCTTCCACTTTCTTTTTATCAGCTACCTTCTTCAAATCATTTACCAATTCTTCAACATTATTTTTCATTCTTTCTTCATCCCTCTTTTTCAAACTCGCGGTCATCACGTCACGAATTATCTTGTTCAGCTTTTTCAGATAAGTTTTATCTTTCCCAACATTTGAATAGTACTCGTCGGATAGAGGGATTACTGCAAGAACATCATCAAACACCACTTCTTTTCGATGAACGATAGGATCACCATTTTTGTTGATATAGCAATCTCTTTTCTTGTCGTATCTCCCGTAGTACTTTGCTTCCTCACATTCTTCATGCATTTTCTCAATCCGACAACCTGCAATGAATCTTTCTCTTTCAGAATTTCTTCTCGGCTTCTCTCCTTTATCTCAGCAACAAATACACGATGTTTGTTCTTTGATATAGTTCTTCCATGAGCTGTGAACCGATCATCAACAAGATCATCTTTTGGAAGGAATTCGCTCCAGTTAAACCCTTCATCATCTTGAATCACAACACAAGCTCTTGATTTCTCCTTTTCAGGATTATCTTTAATTTGTTTCAACCTTGGAGATTCCTCTCTGTTCTTGTGATAGATCGCTTTTTTATAGTAATCTTCTTTAAACGAATTAGCTCTTTCTTCAACTTCAGAGTTTCTGCATTCTCTTTTGAAATGACCCTTTTGCTTGCAATTGAAGCAGATCACTTTTGATTTGTCAAATCCCAGCTTTGTTGATGGTCCACAGATTGATTGTCTGCCAGTAATATCCATGAACCATTGAGCTCGTCGAATGCAACTTGCTAAACACCATCTCAGATCAATGAGCTCCATCTCTTCTGGATCGATCTGGTCGTAATCTTCCTTTGTTAGTTCAGAATTTCCAATTTTCCCAGCTACCAGATCTTCGTAAGATTCCAGTATTGATCCTAGAAGACTCATTTGTTGTTTAGCAGCATTGATGTTCATTGTTGAAGACTTCTTTAACTTTAAAGCGATGTTGCAGAGAATCTCTTCAGGTTCTTCAGAGTTAGATGTTGTTGACGATGAATGATATCCTGGATCATAACTTGATGAGCCTTTTTGTGGTTCTTTTGACTTTTCAACACTGAATGCCGTCTTTGGTGATTCATTTACAGTCACCTGAGGTACATTGCCCTTGTAGTAAAGACTGACATTTTGTTGATGCGAAGTGCTACACATCTTGTTCTGTTTCTGCAATTCAAGCTCATGAGTTTCAATCTTTTCAATCAGCACATCAAGAGTAATTGTTTCATACAACACATCATTTTTTAAAATAAAAACAAATGTTTGCCACTGATCAGCTCGTGGTAACGCTTCAACAGTTTTGTCAATGATTTCCTCTCGAGTTTTTACTATTCCAAACCTATCAAGCTCAATTTTTAAATGACAAAATCGCTCAATCATTTGTCTCACCGACTCTCCTTTTAAACTGTCAAACATATCAAATTCCTTTTTTAGTAAAGCAATTTTATTCTTTTTAATCTGTTTCCCCCTTCAGCTTTAATCCTCAAAGCTTCCCAAACCGATTTTGAAGAACCATCATGTGTTAACAAAGAGAAAATATCATTTCTGATATATTGCTGAATTAATGCAATCATTTTCTATTCGTATGAAAATTTTCGTTTGTCTTCATCGGAAAGATCATTGAGATGAATTTCTTCATTTTTATCGTTTATCGGTCAGCTATATCCAAACTCCAAGCAGAACCAACTCTCGTGAGCGTATGCCTTTGTCCAGTTCAAAAATCTCTCTTTCCACCATGTGTAATCTTCTATGTTGTCAAGTTTAGGTGGTTTTGAATAAGTCCCATAGAAATTATCATGTTTTATATTATCATTGATTGCTTTTGTTATGGTTTTTGGTGTAACGGTTGAAGTTTCCGAAGATTCTGATGTGAACGCTTTGTAAAACGTGTTGTAGAATTCTTCACCCATGATGCTTCTTGTTTATCAACTCGAATCACCTGCAAACAAACAAACACAATCAGTTTAAACACTATCAAACAACTGGATCGGATGGGTATCCGGTCGAGTGAGGTCAACCACAGTCAACAGTAACAATGATCGGGTGGCAGCGGATCGGATGGTGATCTGATCGAGTGACGATCCGATGCTTGACAATATGCTCTGGATTGGGTGGTGATCCGATCGAGTGACGATCCGACACTTGAACAATATGCTTTGAATCGGATGGTGATCCGATCGAGTGACACCAACCAACTATCGGATGGTGATCCGATCGAGTGGAGATCCAACGCTTGGCAATATGCTTTGAATCGGATGGTGACCCGATCGAGTGGGGTCCGATACTTGAACCTCTTGTGTTGATGATCGGGTGGGGATCCGATCGAGTGGGTATCCGACACTTTTTCCTGAATCACAAACAAATGAAATGTTTAGAATCGGATGGCAATCCGTTCGGATTGCCACTCGACACTTGAACTTTAAAATTTTAACGAACAATGTGCTGAGGATCGGATGGTGATCCGATCGAGTCAGGGTCAACAAAGTCAACGTTTACTAACTTTCAATGGATCAGATGGTGATCCGATCGGATTGCAATCCGACACTTGACACTTATGAGTTTAACAAATCAATGTACAACGGATCGGATGGTCATCCGATCGGTGAACATCATCAAGAACACCAGTAAACATTTTTAGCGAATCAGACAGAAAAATCTTGATTTCTCTCAAAATACTTGGAATTTTGATCTGAACTCTCAAAATACTTGGAATTTTGATCTGAAATTTGATGAAATCTTGTGCGAATCAGTGTGTTTGATCCGTGCAATCGAGTTCCTGCTCTGATACCACTTGTAGGACCGGGTTTTCGACTCCGAAACGATTGCGAACCGACTCGTGTAACGTGCGGACTCCGTACACGAACGTGACCGAACACACACGGTGTAATATAATCTGTGATTCTATTGATAAATCTGAAAACGTACAAGCACCTGAATCACGACGTCACTTTCTCTCTCTAGACTCTCTCTCTCTAGCTCTAGATCTCCAAATCTCCAAATGTTGAAAAAGTCAAAAGTCCTAATTTAAAGGTACAAGGTTCCTATATATAGGCCATGGAATTAATGAGAAATCTCATTAATTACCAAAATGCCACATTGCCCTTTTCTATCTAATATAACAATATAAAGTCTAGATTTCTTCAGTTTCTGCTACGATCTGAATTGACGGAGGCGATATACATAAATGCACTAACAGTTACCTCTCCTAAAATGTGACCACCCCTCTTCCACGCCCCTTCTCACACTCTCATTTTTTCCACCACGCCACTTTTCTAACATGCGTTGACGTGTTCTCCACATGTCGAATAACACCCAATATTCAAGTCCTTCCACACCGTGTGGTCCGCAGCATACGATAGACAACAAACACTGTTAATCGTGTAATATGCTAAGTATTTTAAATTAAAAAATATATTTATACCAGACTTAACTTAAAGAGAACAAAATCCTCGTTGTTGGTGTACTCTAAAAAATGTTGAGGTATTATTTAGGGTGCAAGGGGTGGTCACATTTTAGGAGAGGTAAACTCTCATCATAACCAATCAAACCATCCCATCTCATCTCTCCTCTCTCACTCCTTTTTGCACCCAAACATAAGGAGTGGTGTGTTGAAATATTTTTTTTAAAAGAAAAACAAAAAAAATTATGATTGGTTGAAAAATAGTAGACCCAACATTAACCCACTATCTCTCTTCTTCCTTGTGCGGTGATTAATCATCGAAATCAACTCCCTCCATGAGGTAAACTTTGATGGCTGCGGTGTGCACAAGAGGTAAACTAATTTACCCCACCACTTTACCGCTCCACCCTGTGCACCCTTAAAAATTGTGGAGTGAAATTGGTTTAAAAATTAACAATATGTTTTAAAGGATTATACCATTACAAAAATTGTAATTAGTTAAACTCTTAAAATAAAAGGGTTTAAATTTACTTCATGTAAGAACTTAATAAAAAGAATAATAGGTTTATTGACACCCTTATCACATAAAAAGGTTTAAATTTACTTAATTCATGTAAGAATTAATCAAAAGAATACGTTTTTCAAACAGGATTATTATTGGGTATAAAATCAAAAGAATACGTTTCTTAAACAGGATTATTATTTTTGGGTATAAAATAATAACAATTCAC